>OY757939.1:48093613-48226113 GCA_963585895.1 Sepioteuthis lessoniana
TGGGTTATCTAATGCCAAAGCCATCCATCTTGTAGAACAGCAGCGATGCTATTTAACCCATAGTTGGAAAGATAAGGGATTTCATACCTTTCCCAAGGGTATCAAAGTGATCATAATAGCACGACTGGAGTTCGAACTCGTTTACAACGATTCCGGAGTCCAGCGCTTTAAGCATTACACCACGAGGACACTCCACTTAACAGTTCGGAAAATGCGTCGAAAGCGAGGACTTTCATCGGATTTTATTGATCAAGTGTTTTCCAATTAGGGTTGCCAACTTGGAAAAAAAAAACATTCTAATTACTTTCAAGACGCACTTCCGGTTAACTTATTTAGGGCCTAAAAGAATATTCCTGTGGCACCTTGTCGCTCATGCTCCTCTGGCCTGATTGACTGATTAACTGATTTTAACGGCACGTCAACTCGTCTAAGATTATTTTATGCATAGTGGTTAGGGAATCGTGGTCATTGTACGTTCATATTTACATTTTTTGTGTTGCTGTTTTAAAGAGCTTTTTTTTTTCTCTTGCACAAGGGTCTATCAAATACGAAACAGATCTTATTTGAACATAAATGGGACCCAAACAGTTATTACCAATCCGGACCTGGTAGACCTGGGAGTTATGGCAATAAAAGGCTACCCCATACTCCCAAAAGCTCTCGAACATGAGCCTCACAACCAAATTCAGTTTAGTGTCATTCTTATAGGACACCCTTTTAGGAGGGGGCTTACTTTGCTGGCGGGGATATAGTTAGTGTTCTAAGAATCGCCGACTAGCCGTGTTCCTGACATTATTCTTTATTCTTAGAAATAAAATCCGAGCTTCGTTGTTTCTATTTCAGAAATGTTAGAGTGATGTAACCGACCATGACGAACCAACTGATAATTGTGTCAATTGAAGACTTCCAACATTGTTTTAATGGCTGGGAATACCATTGTTTCCATGGCTGGGAATACCATCGTTTCAATGGATGGGAATACCATCGTTTTCATGGCTGGGAATACCATTGTTTTCATGGCTGAGAATACCATTGTTTTCATGGCTGAGAATACCATTGTTTCAATGGATGGGAATACCATTGTTTTCATGGCTGAGAATACCATTGTTTCATAGCTGGGAATACCATTGTTTTCAAGGCTGAGAATACCATTGTTTTCACGGATGGGAATACCATTGTTTCCCTGGCTGGGAATACTATTTTCATGATTGTTTTCCCTGGGAAATATTTTGAAGTTGATTTATAATTAAATTGATAATACAAATTTTGGCATCATCAGTGGTATTAGAGCAGGTGTCCTCGTGGTGTAATGTTTAAAGCAAATAGTTCAGTCAAGAAGCTACACTGCTCATCAATAAGTGTGATATCTATTGAAGAAGGAAAAACAGCTATTGACGAATTATCGTGACTAATTAAAACGGCACATCCTAACTGGATTGCCCTACACGCAGATAAACAAGAACATTTTCTACTGTGACGGGAGTTCTGGCCACGTTATTCGAAAAGTCAGCTAAAAATCCCAAAACCAAACTTTTTCTGCAGCAAATTCACTCCAACAAATGGACGCGTCAGTGTTATATACATCAGCTTTGTGCAAACACTTGATATGGCCCAAATAACCTGTCAAAAGCAATAGACAATAGGGACGGACGGCAAGAGAAACATAAACTTCGTATTATCAGCACAATTGAAGGATGATGATGATGATGATTTACTTGAAACCATTCAACAGTTTGCAAACAAAGGATTGACATTGTTAATAACTATTAGTATTAGATAGGAATACTTGAAACCATTTAACTGTGTGCAAAAAAAACTAGCTCGAACGACTCGTTTAGAATTGTGACCGAAAAACTATTCGCTTACAAATCATGAATGCATAAAAGGATTTGATATTGAACAATCTATAAGGATGGATTTGCCATAAAACATCAACTAACCAACTAATTAAGTTTAAAAGTGTTAATATGAAGGGAAAATAAAGAACTGGAATGATTTTATTTTTTTTAATAAAATCTGTCGAGTAAATTCTGCTTCGAAAATTAAAAACAATGAAGTATGTTTCAGTTGACAAGAGATATGTTTGTTTTGGTTAAGTTCGTTAGCAGAAAAAAAAATAGAATGCAGGTGTCTGATCTTTAATGTCATGAGAAATGAGTCAGTATGTTTTTGCTGGGAAAAATTTTATGAGAATATTATGACTGGTCACAAGAGAAAAAAGAGAAAAACGGTTTCTTCTTACTAGCAAGTCAAGATACAGGAGCCTAACGAAGCCTCTTGGCCAGATGGAGAGGCTGGTTTTGATAAGATATTTGTTTACAAAAAAAAGTAGTCGCAAAAGGTGGAGTTAGTTGGTCTAGAACTCACCGACTGAAACATTTGTTATAAAATAGCCGAGGGATTTCGGTACATGCCTTTGAGTTTAGTTAGGCTGAGAACCTTTCGGCTCAGCGCATGGGTTAGTTGGGTGCAACCTTGATGCAGGTGGTAACGCGTAAGCGCGCACAGAGCGGACATGTCACTCAGATGTCACAATAGTCAAAGACGAAACGGGGTGACAGGGTGCGGGTGACGTCACGCGCCGGAAGCGCGCGGAGGTTTGTGTGTGAATCTGAAGAAAGTCAGAGTTGGAAACTAGACACCGGACGAAGACGGTCGACTTTTGGGGCTCGCAGACGTGAGGCGAACGTGCGCCCTATGGGGGCCGCTCGAGACGGGGGCTGCTCGAGATGGGGGCCAAATGAATAAGACAGCATAGAAGATTGTGTCTCTCCTCCTTACGTCGAAACCTTTAACTCAAAGTTAATAAAAAGGTTTCGTACCTGAACAAGAAGTCGTTACGTGTTTCCGAATTTTGAGATTCCTATGTTCTTTATATTTTCTATCGTAATGAACATTATATATCTGATTATGTAACACATTTATGTATGATAAACCCCCTCACCAGAACGGAAATACCAAAGTAGCTGGTTGAAGAAATAAGACTCAGTTGTTCAAAGAATGATGAACAGGTAATTCACATTTGATCCATTGGTTTGGTTTGGTTTAGTTTCTTTCTTTAATGGCATATCAGCCTTCGATGGTTATTCAATCCCAAACCCATCTTTGTAGAAAAATAGTATGAGATGACTGACTAAGGCATGGACAGCTATCGATAGGCTCTCGATCATATGGAAGTCGGACCTAACGGATAAAATGAAACGCAGTTTCTTCCAGGCAGCGGTTGTGTCGATACTACTATATGGATGCACCACATGGACGCTAACGAAGCGGCTGGAGAGGAAACTAGACGGAAATTACACAAGAATGTTGAGAGCAGTATTAAACAAGTCCTGGCGACAACACCCCACGAGACTTCAACTATACGGACACTTTCCCCCCATCACGAAAACTATACAAGTTAGACGAACCAGACACGCAGGACACTGCTGGAGAAGCAAGGACGAGCTCATAAGCGATGTACTCCTGTGGACCCCCACTTATGGATGTGCAAAAGTTGGACGACCAGCACGAACTTACATACAGCAACTATGTGAGGACACAGGATGTAACCCTGAACACCTGCCGGAGGCGATGAATGATAGGGAGAAATGGCGGAAGAGGGTCAGGGATATCCGCGCTGGCGGTGCGACATGATGATGATGATGATATATATATATAAAGGTGAAATACGAGATTTAAGAACAGGATTAGATAATTAAAACCAGTAAATACTTCTAAGAAATTATGTAAAATTGCAACCATAAAAAATATAGAAAATTAAATAAAAATATGTGATCGTGATAATTGGTAAAAAATTAATTATTATGTTTTTATAGTATATTTTTGTAGTGCATTTTATATTGAAGACATTTTATGAAGACAAAATATGTGTGTAATGTTTTTATTGACGAATTTTAAGTGCAAAATTTGCCATTGAAAGGCAAGAAATAAAAACTTAAACGGGAAAAAAACCAAAAGAAATATAAAGATTATATTAACAGAAGAGCTTTTTCATGAGAAAGAAATACGTTCAAAGTGGATTAGTATATCGTGTCATGAATTATAGAATCCAATACAAACATACACACAAGCATACAAGCACACACACAAAGACTGTTTCGTTGTATTACAACTTTTCAGTATGGCTAGACACGCAGGACGCTTCAAGCTGGGATTGAAACCCGCCTAACTTAATGCTAGACTTAGTCATTTAGGTGACCTACGTCAGCTCGGCAATTATGACGCATTTTGTATTAGCTTTTCGTTTGTTTATATTTGATGGACTCCCCTGTCAGTCTTGACGTATGAGGACCCAAGAGTTCTGTTTAAGATGAACTGTTGAACTACCGACATAGGTGATTTGTTTTTCGAGGTGAAGCTATATACAGAACCAGCCAGACTTCTTTGATAAGCTGATAACAGAAAGAATGGTGCATCAATATGCCACAGATTCTCCTGAAAAATATTCAAGTTTTGAATTAAGAACTTTTCCTTCTCCAAGACCGTTCCTCCTTCCAAAACTACTGTGCCCAACTTGACCAACAGAAATGGAATATCTAAATGAAGAAAATGAAAAAAAACTGTCCAGAAGTATGGAAGTGTGGTGGGGAAATAAATATCTTAGTTTTTGTTATAAAAATTGTTTCTCTCCATTTTCAATTTCAATATTATTCTCACGTAAAATAATGTCTGTCAAGAAGGGTGACATCTGGTAGAAGTCGAAGCATTGTTTAATTATTAGTTTAGAAAGGGGGGTTAGATTCTAACAGGTGATGAGATTTTTCGCAATGTATGGGTTTGATTAAAGTGGCCAGGAAAAAATGAAAGTGTGTTTAAAATCTTACATGTGGGAGAAAAGGGAATTTTTGGTCGTCATTTAATTTGTGTGTGGTCGGGGGGGGGGAACTCTCCCACTTAAAAAGATTGATATAGGTTCAGTAACTTTAACTGTCATGTATTTTTTCATAATTTTTTGTTGCAAATTAGGCAGCATTATATATATATATATATATATATATATATATGTGTGTGTGTGTGTGTGTGTGTGTGTGTGTGTGTGTGTGTGTGTGTGTGTGTGTGTGTGCGTGTGTGTGTGTGTGTGGGTGGATAACAATATGCACACTACCCTCCCGAGGGTTGAACACTCTGAAGATGGAATCAACGGCTTCCACCCGCGTAATTCATTGCTCTTCTAACGAATTGAGCCCCCAGGTATCCGGTAACGCAAAAAAATGTAAACAAACGAAAGCTAATAGATAATGCATTATAATTCCTGAGCTGACTTAGGTCACCTAATTGGCAGAGCGGTAAGATACTAAGTCTAACGTAAAGTTAGGCGGGTTTCGATACCAGCTTGAAGCGTCCTGCGTGTCTAGACCCACTGGAGAGATATGCTACAACGAAACAGTATGTGAATGACAATATATATATATATATATATACAACACCCCCTAATTTATATATATATATATATATAAACGTTGCCCTTTTTAGATGTGTTAATTCGTAAGACTCCTTTACGTTATGTCACATTGATATATCATAAACCTATGTTTACGGGTCTTTATACTCGGTGGGATTATTTTTGCCCCACCAACAAAAAACTTATCTAATTAAGACCATAATACATAGACCCATAATGATTTACTCTAAATCTACTCTTGATTCAGAGATCAATTTTATCTCTGAGACGGTTTTCCTTTGCGTGTTATACTAAAAGATATTGCCAATAACGGTTTTCCTTTGAGTGTTATACTAACAGATATTGCTAATAACGGTTTTCCTTTGAGTGTTATACAAACAGATATTGCTAATAACGGTTTTCCTTTGAGTGTTATACAAACAGATATTGCCAATAACGGTTTTCCTTTGAGTGTTATA
Source organism: Sepioteuthis lessoniana (assembly GCA_963585895.1). Taxonomy (NCBI): domain Eukaryota; kingdom Metazoa; phylum Mollusca; class Cephalopoda; order Myopsida; family Loliginidae; genus Sepioteuthis; species Sepioteuthis lessoniana. The sequence goes on from OY757939.1 coordinate 48,099,476, forward strand.
CTAACAGATATTGCTAATAACGGTTTTCCTTTGAGTGTTATACTAAAAGATATTGCCAATGACGGTTTTCCTTTGAGTGTTATACAAACAGATATTGCCAATAACGGTTTTCCTTTGAGTGTTATACTAACAGATATTGCTAATAACGGTTTTCCTTTGAGTGTTATACTAAAAGATATTGCCAATAACGGTTTTCCTTTGAGTGTTATACAAACAGATATTGCCAATAACGGTTTTCCTTTGAGTGTTATACTAACAAATATTGCTAATATATTAACTAAATTTAATAAACCAAAAACAGGCATCAGTACAAAAGTGTCCAGTGCATCGATGTCTTCATTGGCTGGGTGGAATTAATAAGAGATTTAATAAACAAATCACACAAACTGTACAAAGGTGTTATTTGGCAAATACATCCAACCAAGCCGAAACACTACTGCATGAACGAGGAGCCGCAGGCATAGGCCTCTATGTCAATGCACACAAAACGGAATATATGTGCTATAATCAAACGGGTGACATCTCCACTCTAGACGGAACCCCTCTTAAACTAGTAGACAAATTCACTTACCTAGGAAGCAGCGTCGCATCAACCGAAAAGGACATCGACTCGAGGTTAAAGAAAGCATAGACAGCGATCAATAGGTTATCGATTATATGGAAATCAGACCTAACCGATAAAATGAAACGCAGTTTCTTCCAGGCAGCGGTCGCATCGATACTGCTATATGGATGCACTACATGGACTCTAACAAAACGGCTGGAGAAGCTAGACGGCAATTACACAAGAACGCTGCGAGCAATCTTGAAAAAAGTAATTTTGTTCATCAAAAAAGGGAGATCACTGAATCCAAAAATCAGTAATAATGAATAATTGAAAAAATACAAACTTGGGATCATCATCATCATCATCATCATCATGTCGTGCCGCTAGCACTGATATCCCTGGCCCTCTCTCGCTACTTCTCCCTATCATTCATCGCGTCCGGCAGGTCTTCAGGACTACATCCCGTATCCTCACATAGCTGCTGTATGTATGTTCGAGTCAGTCGTCCTGCTTTTGCTCGGCCATATGTGGGGGTCCATAGGAGTACATCACTTATGAGCTCGTCCCTGCTTCTCCAGCAGTGTCCTGCATGTCTGGCTCGTCTAACTTGTATAGTTTTCGTGATGGGAGGCAGGTATCCGTATAGTTGGTGCTTTATAGGGTGTTGCCGCCAGGACTTGTTCAATATTGCCCGCAACATTCTTGTGTAATTGCCGTCTAGCTTCTTCTCCTGCCGTTTTGTTAGCGTCCAAGTAGTGCATCCATACAGCAGTATCGACACGACCGCTGCCTTGAAGAAACTGCGTTTCATTTTATCGGTCAGGTCAGATCTCCATAAGATCGATAGCCGTCCATGCCTTCGTTAGCCACGTGTCGATGTCTTTTTCGGTTGATGATACACTGCTACCTAGGTAGGTGAATTTGTCTACCAGTTTCAAAGAGGTTCCGCCTAGTGTGGAAATGTCGCCTGTTTGATTATAGCACATATATTCAGTTTTGTGTGCATTGATATGGATCAAAAGACACACAGAATGACATTAGGTTTAAGACTTAAAGATAATCGTTGAATTATCGCCCTGGACAATGGGCGAGAGAATAAAGAAGTTAAGAGCTTCTAACTGCAGCTAATCCGTAGTTGTGGGTTCATTCTCAGAGTCCTGATTCGGCAGAAAGAAAGCAAATAAACTGATGTGAGCAATTCTAAGACAGAGATAACAGAATGAAAATAGTTTACAATACAAACTATGACAGGAGACTTTAAAATGTATTGTAGTTTTCTCGAAACGTTAATAGGAGAAAGATCTTTTTAGTAACCTTGGTCACTCCCTTCCTTGCAAGAGACAAACGTTACTTAGGTGACAAAAATGCTCACATGGACTAACATGCATCAAGTTTCATTGCCACATTGAAAAAGAATGAAAAACATTCGTCACTCCCTTCCTTGCAAGAGACAAACGTTACTTAGGTGACAAAAACGCTCACATGGACTAACATGCATCGAGTTTCATTGCCACATTTATTAATATGGGAATAATTAGGGTCAGCTATCACTACAAGTTTTTAAACTGTATTTTCCGACATCTTTTGAAAGTTTCTATTTCATAAGAGAAAGAAAGAGCATAAATTCTATGAGGAAAAAGAATATAACAAAGAAAGAAAGAAAGAAAGAAAGAAAGTGGAAAAAAGAGAAGAGAAAAAAAGGCCCTAAATGTTAGGCATGAAAGGAATGAAAAAAGAAAGTAAAGAAAGTTTAGAAAGAAGGGCCAGAAATGTCAGGCATAAAAAGAGGGGAAAAAGAAAGGAACGAACGAGAGAAAGAAAGGCCATAGATCTTATCGATAAAAAAAGGAAAGAAAAAGAATTTAAAAAAAAGAAAAGCCTTAAATACTATAGATAAAAATATGAAGGAAAAAAGTAACAAGAAGAAGAAAAGAAAAAAAGGCCATTAATGATGGAGATAAAATGAGGGAAGAAGAAAGAAACAAAAACGAGAAAGGAAGGCAATAAATGATACAGATAAAAAGTGGAGGAAAAATGAAAAAAGAGAAAGAAAAGACAACAGAAAGGCCATAATGTTATAAGTAAAAAGAGGGAGAAAAGTAAAAAAAAAAAAAAAAGAGAAAGAAAAGACAACAGAAAGGCCATAATGTTATAAGTAAAAAGAGGGGGAAAAGTAAAAAAAAAAAAAAGAGAAAGAAAAGACAACAGAAAGGCCATAATGTTATAAGTAAAAAGAGGGGGAAAAGTAAAATAAAAAAAAGAGAAAGAAAAGACAACAGAAAGGCCATAATGTTATAAGTAAAAAGAGGGGGAAAAGTAAAAAAAAAAAAAAAAAAAAAAAAACAGAGAAAGAAAGGCTATAAATGTGATGGATAAAAACTGGTGAAAAAGAAAGTAATGAGAAAGAAAGGCTATAAATGTTACAAAGAAAGAAAGAAAGAAAGAAAGAAAGAAAGAAAGAAAGGCCATAAATATTATACATAAAAAGAGGGGAAAAAGAAAAGAAAAAGAGAAAGAAAGAAAAGAAAAAGAAAACACAAGAGAAAGAAACAAAGGACAAGAGAAAGAATGCCCATAAATATTATCATCATCATCATCATCTTCATCATGTCGTACCGCCAGCACGGATATCCTTGACGCTCTCTCGCCACTTCTCCCTATCATTCATCGACTCCGGCAGGTCTTCAAGGTTACATCCTGTGTCCTCACATAGTTGCTGTATATAAGTTCGAGCTGGTCGTCCTGCTTTTGCACGGCCATATGTGGGGGCCCATAGGGGGGCCCATAGGAGTACATCACTTATGAGCTCGTCCTTGCTTCTCCAGCAGTGTCCCGCGTGTCTGGTCAGTCTTACTTGTATAGTTTTCGTGATGGGGGGCAAGTGTCCGTATAGTTGGTGTCTCGTGGGGTGTTGTCGCCAGGACTTGTTCAATCCTACTCTCAACATTCTTGTGTAATTTCCGTCTAGTTTCTTCTTCAGCCGTTTAGTTAGCGTCCATAAATAAATAAAAAAGAAGAAAAAAGGAAAAAAGAGAAAGTAAGGCCATAAATGTGATGGATAAAAACAGGTGAAAAAGGAAGTAAAGAAAAGAGAAAGAAAGGCCATGAACATTATAGATAAAAAAGAAGGAAAGAGAAAGTATCAAAAGAAATAAAGACAGAAAGGCCAGAAATGTTATACATAAAATATGGGAAAAAAGAAAGAAAAAAGAGAAAAAGAAAAAAGAAAGAAAGAGACAAAAAAGAACGTAACAAAAAGGAAAAAGGAAGGCCATAAATGTGATGGATGAAATAGGTGAAAAAGAAAGTAAGGAAAAGAGAAATCATCATCATCATATCGTACTGGTAGCACGGATATCCTTGACCCTTCTCTCGCCACTCCTCCCTATCGTTCATCGCCCGAGGTAGGTCTTCAGGACAACATCCTGTATCCTCACATAGCTGCTGAATGTACGTTCGAGCTGGTCGCCCTGCTTTTGCGCGGCCATGTGTGGGGATCCATAAGAGTACATCTCTTATGAGTTCATCTCTGCTTCTCCAGCAGTGTCCTGCATGTCTGGTTCGTCTAACTTGAATAGTTTTCGTGATAGGGGGCAGGTGGCCGTACAGTTGGTGTCTTGTGGGGTGTTGCTGCCAGGACTTGTTCAGGATTGCACGCAGCATTCTTGTGTAATTGCCATCTAGTTTCTTCTCCAGCCGTTTTGTTAGCGTCCATGTAGTGCATCCATAAAGCAGTATCGATGTGACCGCTGCCTGGAAGAAACTGCGTTTCTTTTTATCGGTTAGGTCTGATTTCCATATAATCGATAGCCTATTGATAGCTGTCCATGCTTTCGTTAGCCTCGTTTCGATGTCCTTTTCGGTTGATTCGACGCTGCTTCCTAGGTACGTGAATTTGTCTACTAGTTTAAGTGGGGTTCCTTCTAGAGTGGAGATGTCCCCCGTTTGGTTATAGCACATATATTCCGTTTTGTGTGCATTAACATAGAGGCCTATGCTTGCTGCTGCTCGTTCCAAACTATGCAGAAGTAAAAGAGAAATAAATGCCATGAATTTTGCAGAAAAAGAAAGAAAGAAAGAAAGAAAGAAAGAAAGAATACCCATAGATAATATAAATAAAAATGAGAAAAAAGAAAGTAACAAAACGAGAAAGAAAGTAAAAGAAAAAGAAAACACAAGAGAAAGAAAGAGGAAGAAAAAGAAAGGACAAGAGAAAGAAAGGCCATAAGTGTTATACATTAAAGGAAGGACAAAAGAAAGTAACAAAAAAGAGGAAGAAAGTAAAAGAAAAAGGAAACACAGGAGAAAGAAAGGACAAGGGAAAAAAGAAGAAGAGAAAGAAAGAAAAAGAGAAAGAAAGGACAAGAGAAAGAAAGTCCATAAAAAGAGGGACAAAAGAGATTAACAAAAAAGAGAAAGAAAGAAGAAGAGAAAGAAAGAAGAAGAGAAAGAAAGAACAAGGGAAAGAAAGAAGAAGAGAAAGAAAGAAGAAGAGAAAGAAAGAGGAAGAAAATGAAAGGACAAGAGAAAGAAAGGCCATAAAAAGAGGGGCAAAAAAATTTAACAAAAAAAAAGAGAAAGAAAGTAAAAGAAAAAGAAAAACACAAGAGAAAGAAAGAACAAAGAAAAGAAAGAAGAAGAGAAAGAAGGAACCAGAGAAAGAAAGGACAAGAGAAAGTAGGGACAGAGAAAGAAAGGCCATAAAAAGAGGGACAAAAGAAATTAACAAAAAGAAAGAAAGAAAGAATATAGATATTAAAAAGAGAGAGAGAGAGGGGGGAGAGAGAGAGATAGAGAGAGAGTAAGAAATAAATAAATAAAGAACAATAAATGCCATACATACAAATAAAGAAAAGAGGGAAATAAAAAAAAAGAAAAAATGAATGTATACGATGGAAATAAGGAACATAATCCATAAAAATTTAGACTTCAAGAGGAAGAAAAACAGAAGAAATGTATGATAAATAGAAAAAAAATATATCAGGAAAAAAAAAAAAAAAAGATAGCGAATGCACAGAAAGCAAATATGACGAATAAAAATTATTCTCAAGAATGAAAAAAGACTGATATTATTGAAATAACAAAGAATAAAGAAACTAGATTTTTCTTCTTTAATGTTTTCAAGAAGATTCGATTTCTTTAGGTTGAATGTCTTTCTGGGACAATTAATATTTTTCCCGTGACCCTTTCAGGTTATGTTTCAAGTGGGATGGCATTTGGCGAAATGTTAATCACATTTTCGTGTACATTTCTTGTTTTGTTTTCTCCGATTGCTTTCTTTTACGGGCGGCATTTTTTTTCCCCATATTAACAAAAAATAATGAATCGAAGAAGTGGGAAAGAAAAAAAAAGTAATCCACAGAAGAAATGTTTATGTATAAGCATGGGTGAAAAGAAAAATAAACTCCCTCCCCACACACACACACACACACACACACACACACACACACATATATATATATATATATATATATATATTTAACCAAAGATCAATATTAAGGTATAGAAGGAGACATTGCATGCACATGTTATGCATGCATATATATATATATATATATATATATATATATATATATATATATATATATATATAAATTATTTCTGTATACGTATGTAAACATAAATACAAGACGCGCACAAATTGACACACACACAAACACACAGGCACACGCATATATTCAGATAGATAGATAGATAGATAGATAGATTGTGGTCTTATTTAGTAATAACATGTATGTATGTATGTATGTATGTATATGCTCGTATAAAAAGAATATATATATATATATATATATATATATATATATATATATATATAAAACTAAAGATCAAGGTAGAGGTAGATATTGCACATACATATAGTGCAAGCATAGATGTATATAAATATAATATATAACTATTTGTGTGAGTATGTACGTATAAACATACATACAAGACACAGACATGCACAAATATATATATATATATACATATATATATATATATATATATATATATATATATATGTATGTATGTATGTATGTATATATATATATGTATATATATAGTATCGTACTTATATATATATATATATATATATATATATATATATATAGTATCGCACTTATATATATATATATATATATATATATATATATATATATATATATATATATATATATATAGTATCGTACTTATACTGATAAATAACATGTATACTAAGAAATAACATAGGAAAATATATATGTATATATAAATATATTCAAGTTCGTATCTGCATAAATAGAACTGTAATAATATAGGTGTGCATACTTCTCTGTTCAAATATCCAGCGATATATATATATATATATATATATATATATATATATATATATATATATATATATATATATGCATATGGAATTATGGATTTATGTGAACATGCTTCTGTAAATACGTATTGAGTTCATATGTGTGGCAACGGGAAAATATTTGTATTTAAGAATGAATGTGTCTGTGTATGAGTATGCAGTAATTTACTTTTCTTTACACTCAGTTGGGACACAAGGCCATACGAATAGAGCACCCAATGAAACACCAACTCACTCGTGAAGGTTTGTCAGTCTGGCTTGTTAACCATTACACCATCCGAGGCGCCCGTGTTTGAGAATGTATGCATACATACATACATGTTTTGATATGAATATTATTTGTGTTTATTTCCAATTGTGCGAATATGTAAGTATGAATGTATATGGGTAGATATTTGTGCATGCATGTCTTGGGGTATTCTTTAGGGAGGTATGGATCAGCAAAAGAAACTATTTCTTGATATTTCGACACTATGATGAGAACAATAAAAAAAAAAAAATTCAAAAAACAAGAAAGACGTAATTATTTTTTTTTTAATTCGCCTCACACTCGGCGTATTCATGCCAATTAAAATGAACCAATAAGAGTCGAAAGGAAAAATATGAAAAAAAGGGTCCTTTTTATCTTACGCTGCTAAATACCAACACACTAAGAAAGTAAAGATTCCTCACATAGGACTTTTTTTACGTGTTATTTTTTTTTTCTTTCGTAAAGGCAAAACCAAAAAAGACAACGAGTTAAATAATTGCGAACACCGCTCCGAAAGAAATACTTCATATTAATTCAAAAATTAAATGAACTTTTATAAACTTAAATTCTACCATAGGATATATATATATATATATATATATATATAAGTAAAGTTGGCGATCTTAGAAGAGGGTTACCCGAAGGCTCCCTTTTCAATAGCTACTACACCGAGGTGTAGGGGAGGGCGCTACTGCATTCCCTGGATTGCTCCACTTTACCCTTGATCCGCACCTTATAATGCTGAGTGTTAAGCAAGGCGGCATCAAGTATCATTTTTTGAGTCTTTGGTATGACTTGACCTGGGATTGAACCCTGGTCTCCCGGACCATTGGTGAACTCTATACTCCTTACGCATCTAGAGGTAGATAGATAAAGAGATAAATAAATAGATAGGTCGGCGAGTCAGAAGTTTTACAATTTTTTTTTTTTTTCGTAAAGACAAAACGAAAAAAGACAACGAGTTAAATAATTATGAACACCGCTCCGAAAGAAATACCTCATATTAATTCAAAAATTAAATGAACTTTTTCATACTTAGATTCTACCATAGAATAGATAGATAGATCGGTGATTCAGATGTTTTACAATATTTTGGTATGTATTAGTCTGTGGAGTGTATAAGGTACCCCGCAAAAACAATTACCGACACGGACTACGCCGATGACATAGCGATTCTGGCAAATACACCCAACCAAGCCGAAAGATTACTGCATAATTTGGAACAAGCCGCCGCAGGCATTGGCCTCTACGTGGTGTCATGGTTATCGTCGTAGGGTATGGACACGGCGACACGAGTTCAAATCCTGGACGAGAGTGATTGCATTTCACATAGCACTAATGCCCTTGGGAAAGGTATGAATCCAAATATTCTCCCTCCAGCTATGGGTAAATAGTAGGGCAGACTAGGTTCTTCAGACTTGGTGAAGCGACTAGTCTAGGAGAAGGAAAACTCTGATTCAAACCTGTTAAACTCTGCTTAAAAATTGACCTTGTGTCATATCCTGCCCGAGCAGAGGGGTTGGTAAATAGGTCTATGTCAATGCACACAAAACTGAATATATGTGCTATGATCAAACAGGCGACATTTCAACACAAGACGGAACCTCTCTGAAACTGGTAGACAAATTCACCTACCTAGGTTGCAGTGTCTCATCAACCAACATCGACACACGGCTAACGAAGGCATGGACAGCTATCGATAGGCTATCGATCATATGGAAATCAGACCTGACCGATAAAATGAAACGCAGTTTCTTCCAGGCAGCGGTCGTGTCGATACTGCTGTATGGATGCACTACTTGGACGCTAACTAAACGGCTGGAGAAGAAGCTAGACGGCAATTACACCAGAATGTTGCGAGCAATATTGAACAAGTCCTGGCGGTAACACCCCACAAAGCACCAACTATACGGCCACCTGCCTCCCATCACGAAAACTATCCAAGTTAGACGAACCAGACATGAAGGACACTGCTGGAGAAGGGTACGATAGGGAAAAGTGGCGAGAGAGGGTCAGGGATATCCGTGCTAGCGGCACGACATGATGATGATGATATTACGTTGCCAAAGCTGTGGAAGGTACCCTCAATGTTTGGTAGCATCATGGTAGTTTGTGGGGTGATACATTGTGCATTGCTTCTCAACGCGTGGGATTTGAAAGCCGCTAAAGGTAAATGTGAGGGCTCTTATGCCTTACGAGTTCGAAGAGTGGAAGCAACTAAAAACATTTGCCATGCGAAAGATGAAAGTGCCGTTAATCACAGTAGGGTAACTTAATGGTTAAAAAGAAATTTCATTCGGGTAGCAAGAACTTCTAAATCAGGCAAGATCCGGTTGACCTAAAACTGTAAGTTTCGAGGATGTGTTCAAAACAATAGATGGCAAGTTCAGCGAGTAGCTCTTGAGGAGTATTAGGTGAGCTAGATATCTCACAGTCCAGTGTGGTTTTTAACCTTCAAGATGCCGGCAAAAGCGATCGGAGCTACCGAACTAAGCCGCACGTTGACAAAATATTGCAAAACATTTGTGGCACCCTGACATCAGCCGGGTTCCAATCTCAGCTTGAAGCATCTACCATGTCTAGCCACACTGAAGAGTACTTCAAGAATCTGTAGTTTTTGTTTATTATTTTGATGTTCTAATATTGTTTTATTGTCGGTGAGAATTTTTCGTAATTCTATTATTGGGCGATGTTTTTTTTTAAATGCTGAGCTATTGAACTTTTATCAGAAAGGTGCATTGTAAGTCTCCTCGATAGGGTAGTTGAGGTTAAACGAACATATATATTATTATTATCAGAGATAAAGGACATTTAATAATAACAATAACATATATATTGGTGATGATAGCCCAAAGTCGGGCAGAAAGTACTAGGGATATATACGACTATGGACAATGCATAAATCAATGTGAGATTTCCCAAAGAAACGAGATAAATCCTCCCGTTTATTAAGAAATACATTAAGACAAGTAAGTTTTCATATATACAGATCGTTTTGAAGTCATTCATATTAGATGTCGTGTAAGAATGTATTTGGTATTCGTTTTTCCATGTCTACTTTCATATATATATATATATATATTGTCATTGCATATGTATATATATATATATATATATTGTCGTTGCATATATATATATATATATATATATATATTGTTGTTGTATATATATATATATATATATTTATATAAATATTGTCTTTGTATCACAATTTTTCAGTGTGTCTAGACACGCATTACGCTCCAAGCTGGGATTGAAATCCGCCTAATCTTAAGTCAGGCTGATGACATAACCCCTAAGCCAGCATGCGACTCAATGTTACCTTAGGAATTTAGTGCATATGTATTAACTTTCGTTTGTTTACATTTTGCGCTATCGGCTACCGAAGTGCTCAATTTGTTTGAAGAGCTTTGCATTACGTGAGTGACAAACGTTATATTCTTCCTCCAAAGTGCTCAATAGAAAGCAAACAAGATTACTTATCTCATAACTTAAGCGTGCCCGGGGCTTCCTGTCACAGTAATCGCCGTACGAAATAGAATCCGGTGATTCGAGTTCAAATCCTGGACAATACTATTTGCTCTCACCACTGCCAATTCTGGCTAAATATTTGACCACATCGAGTTAGATTAGGTTTTGTTAAATAATCAGTTTCAGAGACGAATAAATGAAATTCGAATTCCAACCAAAATACTCAACAAGAAATTGACCTTTTGACACATCCTGCCCGTGGAGAAGGGGTTTGGTAAATATCTATTGACTCGAAACAGATCGTGAGCTGGGATTCAGGCTGATTTCACCAAATGATCGGTGTCGTGAAACTCTAAGTAGTGAGGTGAGATAAGTAAACTTTATCAACTTTTTATCGTGTTATAATTTTCCAGCACTTGAAACAGATGTATCTATTGCTGTTTTCAGTACTCTATTATTCTTAACAGACGGTTAGGCTTTATTTTCATTATATATATATATATATATATATATATATATATATATATATTATTTTCATACCATTCTATAATTCTGGCGATGTGAAAAAAATCCAGATGATACAATTAGTAAATAAAAAGATATTACACATCTGATACCTCCGGGAAAAAAATTCAATAAAAAATAAAAGACTAGATATATTCGTACTACTCGAAAATAAGCAACATATATATATATATATATATATATATATATATATATATATATATACGTGGTGCCTTCAATAAGCTTCCAGACTTTTTTGTACAGCCATTTAAAATTGTCGTAGACTCTTGAAAATTCAGTATGTTATTGCTATATATCTTATGAGATGAATGACCAATTTTTATGATTTCAGGTTCAAATGAACAGCTACAGTAGGAATTTGAATACACCCTCCAAAAACCTGATTATCACAGCTGGTGAATTTCAAAAATGCAATCTGAACATGAGGACACTTTAGAAGAACGATATGCAATAAAATTCTGTTTTAAACTTGGAAAAATGCCGCAGAAACGTATGGAATGCTTCAGACTGCTTTTTGACCATCTTGCATGAATCGAGCATCAGTTTTTGAGTGGCATAAGAGATTCAGGGAAGGCAGGGAGTCTGTGAGGGATGATGAGAGGTGTGGGAGGAGTAAGAAAGTTAGAACACCAGAGTTGATTGGTCAAAGGGTTAGGGTCAGAGTTACTATGTTAAGGTTTTAAGGGAGTTCAGCAAGAGATTCCTTGGGAAGAGGCCAGCACTCTTCAAATCGGCTCAGTGGCATTTCCACTGAGACAATGCACCAGTCCACAACTACATCCTTATCACAGACTATTTGGCATCAAGACATTCCTCAGCCTCCGTATAGTCCAGACCTTGCTCCCTGTGACTTTTGGCTATTCCCTAAGCTCAGGGGCTGTCGTCGTTATGAGACAATTGAGGAGATGAAAAAGGCTGTGACGAAGGTCATTGACACGCTCACACAAGAGGACTTCTATGGGGCCTTCCAGAAGTTGTTGGAACAGTACAAGTGCATTGCAGCTGGAGGAGATTACTTCGAAGGGGGATAGAGTTTCATGTGTGTACTATGAATAAAAGTGCCCATACGAAAAAAAGTCTGGAAACTTATTTAATGATCCTCGTATATGTATATATATATATATATATATCAGTAATATCCTGTCGGCGTCCGAAGACAGAGGGTGTAGATTATTCGCGTTTAGAATAGAGAATTTATTTTTCATACACTTATAGACTGTAATCCATATTTGCTGTTTTTTTCAACCTGAACTTAAACAAATACAGTAATCTGATGAGACGGAAAGTATAATGATATTCTCTGGCGAAATAGATTTATGATGACAATTTAACCAGGTTTGAGTTTCCTTCTAATTGTAATATATATGCTTGATTTACTCCTTGATTTACTGATTTACTCCTTGCAAACACACTTCTTACTGATTTTCGGTTTGGTTTTATGGCATGTCAACCATTGTGGGTTACTTAATGCCAAATACCCTTTATACATATATATATATATATATATATATATATATATATATATATATATGATTTGGAAACACAGTTAAATGGTTTCAAGTATTACTAAAGCAATCATAATTTAACATCAGTCGTTTGTTTACACACATTCAAAAGATATACGCTGTAAGATTGGTTCGGTTTGGTTTCATGGCATATCAACCATTGTTGGTTATTTAATGCCAAATCCTGTTTTTACACATATATTAAATATGATTGGTAAACAGATTTTGTAGATACACACAGTAAAATGATCAAACAGTTCTATTTCTAACAATTCAATTTGCAACATAAGTCAACCAAGTTAAATGGTTCCAAGTATTGCTATGTTACTCCGAGTCAAAGTTGACTTGGAAGCGATAGTAATGAAGGGGTACTCCGCATTCCCCATAGCTCCAGCATTACTGGAGCCTTGCCATTAGATTGTTTAGTGTCATGTCTAGGACACTCGTTGGGGGAGGTCTTACTCCTGTTCAGAGATACAGTCAGTGTATTCTACTCCCCCAGCCGACTGGGCTACTATCACTGTAGGTCAGAGTGGACCTGGGAGTAATCGCAACGACTGGAGCCTCACCATTAGATTGTTTAGCCCCATTTCCAGGACACCCGTTGGAGTCTTACTCCTCTGCAGAGATGAAGTCGGTCAATTCCACAGCCTCTCCCCGTCCCCTGCCAACTGAACTGACTGATTTTAAAAAAGTATTGCAATTTTAATTTTGGTTACAGTTTCAATGTTGAAGAATGTTTTGGTTTCTTTTGTTTAATTATATATCAACCTTCCTGGGTTATTTAATACGAAAGCCTTCCTATTTGAAAAATAGCAGTGATACTATTTAACCCATAGCCAGTGGGGTGGGCTGATTAAAGGGCCCAATACCTTTCCCAAGAGTATTCGTCCGAAAGTGAACATAATAGCCCGACTGGAGTTCGAACTTGTTTACTTCGAGTCCTACACTAAAGCTATTACGTCACAGAGACTCTCCATTCAAGAGTTTGGTAATAGATAACACCTAATTATACCCGTTTCAGTTGTATGTGGTGGGACGTACGACAAATACCATTTCCGAATTTCTGGGGGAGTTAATTGCATAATGGTGCTATTCTACTCGCTGACAGTGTCCAGCTGATATTCGTTTGCAGCAAAGTTGACAAAACGTGAAACAAATAAAGTGAATTAATACTTTAAAAGGGCGACAATTTATCAATCACATTAGATAACTCACAGCTAAATAAGATCTGAAATATTAGATTTAGATCAAAAACGGTCTCAACAACCATAAAATCATTGCTGTGCTTTATACACAAAAGTACTGAAATGTATATATATATATATATATATATACCAATCTCTCCACACGAGCAGGATATGAGACAATGTCCAGCGGAGACAGGATGTGAGACAATGTTTTAAGCGGAGTTTAACAAGTTTGAATTCAAAGTTTTCCTTCTCCTAAACCGGTTGTCAACCAAGGTTAAAGAGGTCAGTCTACCCTACTATTTGCCAAAGCTGGAGTGGAAATAGGTTTATACTTTTCCCAAGAGTATCAGCTCAATGTGTGATGTAAACAGCCTCATCCAGCATTTTAATTTAGGGTGCCGAGTTCAATTTTCTTCAACAGTAACCATTATACCATGTAAAATTCAAGTAGAACCATTCCAATATATTAAATAAAAGAATAATTCACAGTCGCAGCTTTTTGGGCGTGAGTTTAGCACTCAGGAGATTCAATCTTATGGGAAACTGTTCTTCCCAGATTTTCTGTGTATTTCCGTCTGCCTATAAAGTCCCACCACCAGCGCTGACTTGCATTCAGATATGACAGGTGCTGTTGCAATTGGTAGCTATTTGATTATTCACCTGTCTTCTTCATTCAGGAGAACGTGAATGGTTTTTCATTGAAGCTCTTCACAGCCACGGACCATTGCAAATAGTTCTCGGCAATCACCTTTCAGAAGGAGGGAGTTTAAACACAAGGTATTTTAAAGTAGTGTTTCATTTTTAATCCATGATTGTTTAACAGTAATTTGTAACCCAGCTAAACTAGTTCTCTCCAATGACTATGATTACTTACCTGATTACTTACCTGATTACTTCTTCTTCTTCTTCTTCTTCTTCTTCTTCTTCTTCTTCTTGTTTATTAGGAGATCGCTTTCCACTGAGCATTTCTCAAGAAGACTTCCAGCGTCCATTTTAACTTGAAGTCTGCTCCATATTAAACTTTCTCTCAAATGTTGACTTCATTTAAATGCATTTTCCAGTTCACACGTATAATCCATATTCGACACAGTTGATGACAATTCTCTAGAATATATATATATATATACATGTGTGTGTGTGTGTGTGTGTGTGTGTGTGTGTGTGTGTGTGTGTGTGTGTGTGTGTGTGTGTGTGTGTGTGTTTTGAATAAATGCTATCTCTCTTGATAGATGGATAGATAAAGAGAGTGAGAGAGAGATGAACACACTGATATGATAGATAGATTGATAGATAGATTGGGAGAGAGAGAGAGAGAGAGAGAGAGAGAGAGAGAAATCGATATGAACAGACTGAAATTGACAGATATAGACAGACTGAGATAGATAACACTGAATAAGCATAGATAGATTGATAGATAGATAGATAGATAGAAATAGACTGAGACATGCTGAAAGCAAATCAACAATAATCACCAAACCTAGAAAATGAATTAATATTTCCTTTTCTAGAAAGCTTCTTTACGGGATCAATTGTTCCTGATCAATGAGTCTTACTGATCCTCGATATTCAATTGTCTTTCCGTTTATTTATCTGTTTGTTTGTTCTCTCTGTCGCTTCTTATGACTTAATGTTACTGATGTGCTTAACGAAGAACATTGGTGGTCTTTGTGGCCGCTAACAAAAAGAACGCGAAAACCGATAAAAAAAAATTGCTGAACGCTTTACAAAAAAATAAGCGGGGAAAATAGACGCACTGAATACATCAAATAGAAAGAACTGTCGCCAGGGGAAGTGAAAAAAATTATCGGTTAATTTCTTGCTCCTTTACCTTTTTTTTTTTTTTTGTTCCTTTTTTTATTTATTTATTTATTTATTGTTTGCCAACACTGACTTTGAGAAGTTTGTAGTACACGGCGAAAGAACTGAGGGAAAATATTTTGACTTGGAAGAAAATGAGGTGAGCTGAAGTTTGAAAGGAAAATAATTTCGAAGAAGAAGAAGAAGAAGAAGAAGAAGAAGAAGAAGAAGAAGAAGAAGAAGAAGAATGTTAATTTAACAAGTGGAGAATAGGAATCAATGAACGAATAAAAAAGTCAAAAATATATAGTAAATTAAATGAATGAATGAATGAATAAATGTTTTAAAATAAGGATAAAGAAACAAGAATAAATTGATGAGTGAAAAGAATGAAACAAAAGAAACCTGCAAAGACTTTTTTAAACGCAAATTTAAAAAGAAAAAAAAAATCAGACAACCATAAACCAACGTCTTGTGAACAGGGCAATAAAAAATCGATTTTCAAAAAAAGATCGAAATTTCAGAGCAGGGTGTGAGATTCTTTAAATAAGCAAAAGAAAAGAAATCGAAACATTCACAACAAAAGATTTTTTTTTGTTCTTCGATCAGTAAAAAGAAATTTGAAAAGGAAAAAAAAAACGCCTTAAACTTAACTGAACTAGCATTACAATGTATATAAAAGATTTTGCCTGAGATAAAAATGTTTTCTAATGTGTAAAAGGGATGTTCTTTTTCTTAAACCAAAACATTTGAAAAAGATCGAAATATAATTAAATAAATAAAGGAATGTACGTCTTTGTTTAGAAATTGTGAATTTAAAAAGTTAAGGAAGATTTGGGTTGCCAGTCCGTTAACTTCTCCGGTAGGCAGAGAGACAGAAAAAGTTGGGAACGACGAGAAAATAACACCAAAAATAAATGTCTTCCTAAACAGGATTAAAACATTTTTCTTTTCAAAAATCCACAAATGGACGATGGAATTATTTTTAGATATGTCATTTTAACTCCTACTCAAATTAATATAGACACAAAAACGTGCGAATAGAACATATCAAAAATCTGCTTACAAAAAAAAAAATGCGAATACAAGCATGTGAAAAATCAGTTAAAAATACATTAAAAAGAAAAAAATCATACATGATCTGTCCCAGAAAATAACGAGACATACTGTAATTTTTTAATATTAACTTTATTACTAGAATGAGTCAAAAGTTGTGCTATGTTTGTATACGTGGTAATTGTATACGTGGAATTGATTCCAGGAACTTGAGGGAATAGAATTGATATCACACCTAGCATATTGTCTAGATCCAGCTCCCTAGGGTTAATTATTGTTTCAATCCATGCACTCACGACACTTCAATAATCAATAGAAGATGGAAGCTTCAGTGAAGGAGTGCTTCGCTTCAAAGAACAAGAAATGGTGTCAGCGTGGAAGTAAAATATCTGGCAGAGAGGTGGATTCAAACAGTGCAACACGATGGCCTCTCCTTCGAATGCTAGGCTGTTTATTTGTTTTCCTAGTTTGTTTTTATTTTTGGAAGCATAAACCAAATAAATTATCAAAATATTGCAAAACTTTTGCCTCACTCTAGTACAAATCAACATCAAAATCAACTCTTTAGGATGTACCCGTGGTGTAATAGTTATCGTCGTAGGAAATGGATACGGTGACACGAGTTCAAATCCTGGATGAGACTGATTGCATTTCACATAGCACTAATACTCTTTGGAACGGTATAAATCCACTTATTCTCCCTCCAGCTATGGGTAAATAGTAGGGCAGACTGAGTTCTTCAGCCTTGGTGAGGCAACTAGTCTAGGAGACAGAAAACTCTGAATTCAAACCTGTTAAACTCCGCTTAAAAATTGACATTGTGTCATATCCTGTCCGAGGGGAGGGGTTGGGTAAATAGGATCCACATCAACTCTTTCAAAATACTTTCCTTGGGACCCACACTCAGACGAATACGTTTCTTCACTTTTAAGTGGATTGATTGATTGATTTTAACGGCGTGTTGAACCGTCAAGTATTATTTTATACCAAGAAGTTAGAGAATCGTGTTCATTGTAAATGCATATGTACATTTTTTGTTGTTGTTTATTTAGAGGTTTATTTATTGATGTTGTTGTTGTTTTTTCAGTCCACTCGAATACGAATAACTTTTAAACAGATCTATTTGAGCCATAGACAATAACAGATACTTTCACTTAGGGTCAGAGTAGACCTGGAAGTAATGGCAATGAGGGGGTACTCGCCAGTCCCTAGTGCTTCAGAAGTGGGGATTCACACTCAGATACAGTTTAATCCCGGACCAATTTTCTGGGCAGCACCAAATTGGAGAAAGCCCGCCAAACACTTCCTCTTCCTCGGGACTCTTCAAAAAGAACAGATGTCTTACTTTCCGCTCTTCAATTGCAGCACCACCACCACCATGAGGAAAGCCATCTGATTTATGAACCCCTTACGTCTATTCTCTTAGACCAAGGGTTCCCAGTTGAATATGAATTAGATGAATTCAATACGCCACACACAGACGTCTTACTGTCCGCTCTTCAATAGCAGCAGCATCGACACAATGAGGAAAGCCATCTAATTTATGGACCACATGCGTCTATTCTATTAGACCAAGGGTTCCCAGTTGAATATGAATTAGATGAATTCAATACGCCACACACAGGAACAACTTTAAGTCGCCTCCAGTTTTGGCTATGTCGACTGCGACGCAAAATACCGCTCCGATATCCAACCAAT
Source organism: Sepioteuthis lessoniana (assembly GCA_963585895.1). Taxonomy (NCBI): domain Eukaryota; kingdom Metazoa; phylum Mollusca; class Cephalopoda; order Myopsida; family Loliginidae; genus Sepioteuthis; species Sepioteuthis lessoniana. Next base: position 48,117,849 of record OY757939.1, read on the forward strand.
TCATCCCTGGGGAACATTTTCTGGAGACATTCACGCTTCTCTCCCCAAACGACCAGGACCTCACATCCATGGGCGACTACATCGTTCCTGTCCTCAACCAGCACGTTTCGCTCAGGCATTTAGCTGCTAAAATGCCTTCTCCACTCTATAAAAACTTCATTTCCCTCACTTCCTTCCTTCCTTCCTACGAGACTTGCAGCATAAAAGTAAACCCTTTATTCCATGCTGCCATTAAAACCATCATAAAATCCTTACAGCATCTTCGTCTTCTCACTCCTTTATTTTTCAACAAGCGAGGAAATAACCTACGTAACAACACGCAACAATATTCCTATGCTAAAGTACCACTACTGTTCTTCTGGAAGGATGGATTTGGCATTAAATAACCCACGAAGGTTGATATGCCATTAAACAAAGAAATCAAACCAAGACTCAAGATTTGCTGTCACTCGTCCTGATTTTTATCGAGATCGTTTTCTCGACCACGAGACAATTGGAATTTTTTCTTTGGAGAATGGTCTTTTCTCGTTGACATTTTTATGATTCTTGTCTTCTATTGTTGACAATGCTGAGTTTATCGGAACTTTAATTTGGAACACAGTATTTATTCAATCACACCATACATCTTTATCATATCTTAAAATTGATGTACATCCTCAGTGAAGTGAGTATAGTGGTAGGTAGCACAAACAAGCCTTTTTGAATGTAAAGGATATATATACGTATATATATAAAATTAACCTAAATCGCGAGTCGAAAATCTACTAAAGTTTCACCTTATCGGGGCTCCATTTGTGTTGAGCACTTTAGTAATTGTAGCATTGCAGGATTCACGGGGGGGTTTTGGTTTCCTTTTGACCACTGACTGCGTATACCTTGATTTTTTTTCAAGGGGTCGGACGAGGTTGGCCTTTTCTTTCTTTTTGACCCATAATTTTTTTCTTTTTCCCCTGGGCTGTGATTCAAGATACTTTTATCTCTTGTTCCTGCCTGGGTTTTTTTTTTGTTTTTTTTTTCTCGTTCCGTGAATACTGGTAGATATTAGATTAGTAAATACGTATATATATATATATATATATATGTGTGTGTGTGTGTGTGTGTGTGTGTGTGTTGAAATGACAGATTGTGGTGAATTTGACAATATGTGAAAATTTGGATGAATCAAACACTTAAAACCGATTTAGAGGCGTGATATTTCGTTCTTTTATTGGTCTAATTATTAGAGTGTTCGCCAATGGTCCGAGTCACAGGGGTTCAATTCTTGGTTGAGTCATACCAAAAACTCAAAAAAATGGTACTTGATGTCGCCTTACTTAACACTCAGCCTTATAAGGTAATGATCAAGGGTAAAGTGGGGCAATCCAAGAAAGGAATAATGCCCTCCCCTACACCTTGGTGTAGTAGCTATCGAAAAGGGAGCCTTCGGGTAACCCTCGACCACAGTCACCAACTTTACTTTATATATATATATATATATATATAGGGATTGGACAAAATAATGGAAACACTTGAAAATTTCAAAATTGTTTTAATGTAGTTTTCTGATTGCAGCCCTCTAGTGAAATCCAACTTTGTGTAGCTCCCTTCTTACCATATTTACCAACCCCTCTGCTCGGGCAGGATATGACGCAAGGTCAATTTTTAAACGAAGTTTAACAGGTTTGAATTCAGAGTTTTCCTTCTCCTAGACTAGTCGCCTCATCAAGGCTGAAGAACCCAGTCTGCCCTACTATTTATCCATAGCTGGAGGGAGAATAATTGGATTCATACCTTTCCCAGGGGTATTAGTGCTATGTGAAATGCAATCAGTCTCGGCCAGGATTTGAACTCTTGTCGCCGTGTCCATTTCCTACGACGATAACCATAACATCACGGGCACCTCCCTTCTCAGTTTTTGAGGAAACTGGGTTCATGAGATGTTCATTAAGTTCGGCTGTAATTTTCAGTGCTGTATTCTTGTGATCCTTCCTAACAATCCCCGCAAGAGTCCGATGGTCCCTATCAGACATCTTTCGCTGGGTTTTGCTTCAATGAGGAGGCTTTTCCTTCTTTCTGAAATGCTGTCGTTTACTTTCGAGACGCTACTCCTTACCACACCAAATAATTTAGCGATTTTTTTCTTACACTAGCATCTGCTATACGAGCAACAACAATTTGACCTCTTTTAAAGTCTGATAGATATGTCATTTTTGATGAATTTTGATTAATTTCTTCTGATGATATCAGTAAAAAAAACAGCAATTTTTGTAAAATAAGATGAGAAAAATGAATGATAAATAAAAAAAAACAAAAATAACAAATGTTTGATGTTTATATAGGAGTTTGGAAATTATGATACTAAGATTCTATGTGTTTCTATTATTTTGTCCAACTCCTATATATATATATATATATATAGAAAGAAAGAAAGAAAGAAAGAAAGAAAGAAAGAACAGCTAGACTAACCTTGTACAAAAGGGGAACCAAAGAGATACGAATCTGAAATACTTTCAGGTAAGTATTCTCAGACTTCAATAATTTCTTTTTACTTCAGTTTAGTTTAGCACACGTTGTTTAGTTCGTTAGTATTTTGTTTTTATCTTCTTTTGCTTTGTTTTTTGTTTTGTTTTTTTGGGGGGTGGAGGGGGGGATTTGGTTTTTGGTTTGTGTTTTTTCTTCATTTTTTTTTATTGGCGGGAGGGAAGAATACGTTAATTTATGTTCGTGACTTTGATTATTTACCATTTTCTTATCTATTTATTGGCTTCTTCGTCCAAGAAATTTTGTTTCTTTTCTTGTCTTGATTCCGTTCTCATTTTTTATACAATATTTCTTTACGTTTACAAGCACTTCTTTGTATCGTCACTTTGTCTTATATTTTGAATATTTGCGTCTTACTTACCAATATATTTCCTTTCTTTATCATTATTTTTTGGTTTGTTTTACGTTGTTTTGTTTCGTTTCGTTTTGTTTTGTTTTTGTTTTTAGTTTTGTTTTGGTTGTTTTTTTTTTTTTTGGTTATTTTATAAGTTTGCTTATTGCTTTTCTACTTGGGATTGGTGTCGGGAAGGTGCGAAAGTGTTGGTAGAGGTCGACTTTATTTCATTATTTCAGGAAAAGTTGTTTTTGATTGATTCGTTTTATTTTTGCTTTTTTTTTTTAAACAATGTCTATATAATTTCTACAAGTATGTCTTCTCTTGTTTGATGACTTCTTAGACGTACAAAAATCCAGGTTTTTGTATTCAACTTTCCTTTTTGTATGGAACATCAACTTTGAAGAATATATATATATATATATATATATATATATATATATATATATATATATAAATATATATATATATGTGTGTGTGTGTGTGTGTGTGTGTGTGTGTGTAGGCTATGTCCACCAGAAAACATTTTATCTTGAAGGATGGAAGTTATTCCTAAAAACAAGCCAACAGTTAATCAATATTCGATTCGTAAACGCCAGACGTGATGGTGAGATGAGAACACAGAACCAACGGTCGACTGGGATCCTTTCAAAGTATTATTATTATTATCATTATCATTATTTTACTCATTTGAGAGTTCTTCACACCATCGTTAACTGGTGGTCTTCCACGGGAGGTTGAGTGACAGCAAGTCTCCTCAAGTTTCCCTAACCCTTTTAAGTATTTTGGCCGATCTTAATAATGCTGTAATTTGGATGGTTTCCAGTCGTCCTCATATTTCCAATTCCTCTAGTCTCTTTATCAATCCTTTGGTGACTGTACCAAGCGTGCCAGTTACAATTCGTATCACCGTTACTTTCATATTCCATAGTTTTTTCAGTTCTCAAGCGAGGTCTTGGTAGATACTCATCTCTCTTTTCGCTTTCTTTCAGTTTTACCTCTGTGATAAGCAGGAACGGCAAATTCCACAATTCGGCAGATTCTCTTTTTTTTTTTTTTTTTTTTTTTGACTATCTCAAGGTCTGGTCATCTGGCCCAGATTAAGTGATCCGTTTGTATCTCAAAATCCCAGAGAAGTTAGTGTGTCTCATTCTCCAGGACGGATTCCGGCTTGTGCATACACCATTTGTTAGTACGGTCGAATTTCAATTTCTTGCACAATTACCAGTAGATTACCTTTCCCCACATAGTCGTGTCTAGTCTTATACTCTTTTATGCTAGAGGGTGTCCTCGTGGTGTAATGGTTAAAGCGATGGACTGCGGAATCGTAGTAAGCGAGTTCATATTCCAGTCGCGCTATTACGTTCACTTTCGGCCAAATACCCTTGGGAAAAGTATGAACCCCCTTATCCTCCCAGCTATGGGTTAAATAGTACCACTACTGTTCTTCTAGGAGAATGGCTTTGGCATTAAATAACCTACAAAGGTTGTTATGCTCTTAAACAAAGAAACCAAACCTTTCTTTTATGCTAATTTACTGCATTCGCTTATACGTGATCTATCGTTTCGTCTCTATCACCACATAACCTACATTTGCTATTTCATTGCATCTTATCTATTCTTGCTTTGACATATTTAGTCCTTATGGCGTTGTTTTGTACTGCTATTAAAAGAGATTCAGTTTTTCTCTAAAGATTTCCCTTCCTTAGCCATGTCCAAGTTTTCTCGTGTGAGATTTCGTTTGTTTATCGCTCGAAATGTCCGTACAGTTGTTTTGCTTCTCATTTTTGTTTTCAGGTTATTTCTTTTCTGTTGATGATTGTGATGTCTGTATTGCTTCTGATGACTGTTATCAGTCTTTCTCCGCACTTATGTATGTTGTCTTCGAGTCGTTGTATCGATGTATCAACGCTATCTTGAATGTGGGTAAGTCTGCTTCCTCCTTCTTTTCTTGACACATAGTCTGATCGTACCTACAGCCAAATTCGACGAGTAGCACTCGGAGAGTATCAGGTTAGCTCGACAGTTCAGTGTGATTCCTTACCTTGTAACCTTGGCAAAAGCGTCGGGAACTGCCTCAAATAACCAAATTATTGCAAAATATTTACTCACCCTAGCGTGTGTGCATCGATAGATAGACATGAAAAGACTTAGATAGATAGATAGATAGATAGATAGATAGATAGATAGATAGATAGATAGATAGATATGAATAGACTAAGATAGATAGATAGATAGATATGAATAGACTAAGATAGATAGATATGAAAAGACTTAGATAGATAGATAGATAGATATGAATAGACTAAGATAGATAGATATGAAAAGACTTAGATAGATAGATAGATAGATAGATAGATAGATAGATATGAATAGACTAAGATAGATAGATAGATAGATATGAATAGACTAAGATAGATAGATATGAAAAGACTTAGATAGATAGATAGGTAGATAGATAGATAGATATGAATAGACTAAGATAGATAGATATGAAAAGACTTAGATAGATAGATAGATAGATAGATAGATAGATAGATATGAAAAGAGATAGATAGATAGATAGATAGATAGATAGATAGATAGATAGATAGATAGATAGATACGCAACAGTTATCGTCAGAGAACACGACGAGTCAAGTTCAAATCCCGAAAGAAACTGTTTCGTTCTCGCGCTACTGAGGAAAAAGAGAAAACAAAAAAAGAAAAAAAAAAGAGAAAGGAAAAAAGCGGAAGGAAAAGAAGGAAAAAAAATGAAAAGAAAGGAAGAGGAAGAATAAAGAGAAAGGAAAGCAAAAGAATAAAAGAAAGAGGAGAGGCAAAGAAAGAAAAAAGAGAAAAGAAAGAAAAAGGAAGGGAAAACGAGAAAGGAAAGAATAGGAAAGGATAAAGGGGAAGGAAATAAACGAAAAACAATACGATGAATATATCCACTTTCCTTTAATTATTATTATTTTAACGATGGAAGAGAGGAACGGATGGAGAGAGAGAATCAAGGGGAATCCTTGCTATCAGTACTGTAATATAATGGCCGAGGGATTTCGTTTTATATATCTTGCCTTTGGGTTTAGTTAGGTTGAGAACCTTTCGGCTCAGCACATAGGTTAGTTAGGTGCAAATATGAGCGCAGGTGTTAACGCGCGCGCAGAGCGGATGAGTCATTCAGAAATGTCACAATAAAAATCCCAGATAGAGGATGTGACCAAGGGTGTGAGTGACGTCACGCACCGGAAGCGTAGGCTGAGATTTGAGAAAAAGTCAGTTTAGATTGAGACCTGGGCGATGCCAGATGAATTTGTGCGCGTTAGTGAGGTTGAGAGCTGACGATGTAAAAGCAGTCAGCATAGAAGGATTGTGCCTCTCTCCTTCTGTGGAAAAACCTTTTAACTCAAAGGTAATAAAAAGTTTCGCACCTGAACTAAGAAATCGTAAGTGTTTTTTTGTGTTTCGGGATTCCTATGTTATCTACATATGAGTTATGAACATCATATACATTTCGCATACTCATATATGGCTATGAAACAGTACGATCTGTTGATAATGATGATATAATCTGCTTAAAAAATAACCTTGTGTCACATCCAGCTCATGGTGGCGGGGTTGGGTAAATACATACATCCATACTCGCTCTAATGACCCCTCAAATGTGTCCAGACACACACACACACACACATGTATACACATATATATATATATATATATATATATTGTCATCCACAGACAGACTGTTTCGTTGTATCACAACTCTTCAGTGTGGCTAGACACGTAGGACGCTTGAAGCTGGGATCGAAACCTGCCCAACTTTACGTTAGACTTAGCCAACAAGCGTACCACGTCAACTCGGGAATTATAAGGTATTAAGTAGTAACGTTCGTTTGTTTACATTTTATACCTTACCGGATACCAGAGTGCTCAATTCGTTTGAAGAGCTTTGTATTATGCGAGCGGCAGCCGTAAATTCCTTCGCCAAAGTGCTCAACCCCCATGGGAGAACGTATCTCTATTGCTTACGGACAATCAATAAACTTAAAGAAAAGGCCGAACAAGATTATAAGGAGTCTCAAAGAAAGAGTGGATATCATGTCGGGCTTCAATTTATCAGTCAAGCGATGCAATTGAAACAGAAAAAAATATGTGGTTCTATCCAAAACTTCATAGCTAATATGTGAAAACAAACGTTACGAGAATGCTTTTCTATTTCAGTCACTTTGTTTAATGGCATATCAAATTTCATTGGTTATCTAATTTCAAAGCCTTACCAGACAGTTGTGATCCCATAGCTGGGAATGATTTTCTTATTTGACAAAAAAAGATTTTGCTAATTTAAGCCTTAAATAACTGACCTCCAATGTGTTTTTGTTAAACTGCTTCTAAAAATAGAAGCAGTTTAACAAAAACACCTTGGTGGTCAGTTATTTTTTACGCAAAGGACATGAATAAAATAATGAACACTCTTAATACTGATTAATTTTAACAGTATTTCAAATAGTCTAAGGTTATTCTAAGCCTAGAGGTTAGGGAATCGCGTTTATTGTACGCTCATAATTACATTTTTTGTGTAGTTGTATTTCAAGAGGTTTTTTTTCAAATGGTCCTCTCGAATATGAAGAAATTTCACTCGGGTTGCAAGAACCTCGACTATCAGACAAAGTGGATTCTGAGGCCGTGCTCCAAACAATAGATTGATTGATCTTAAGGTTTTTTCAACTTGTCGAGGGGGATTTTATGCATTGAGGTTAGGGAATTGTGAGGATTGTGCTTTTATATTTCACATTTTTTGTCTAGTTTCTAAGAATCTTTTGCACACGGTTACAGGATAAAAAGAATTCCTATGAAAGACGAGCAATTTTTAAGTATCTACTAGACCCATTTATGATACCCCCGCCAGGTACTATTATTCTGAGTCGGTGTGGACCTGGGAGTAATGACAATGAATGGGTACTTCTCACTACCTTAAGCTCGAGTAGATCCCTACCATTAGATGCAGTTTAGTGTCATACCCAGACTACCCCTTTTTGCAGAAGATACAGTCAGCGTATTCTAAGCCCCAGGGAGTATTAATACTAAGATTTTTAAAGCATAAAACAGCAGTTGTAAGCCCGAATATTACCGTTGTGTTTAAAACAACTGTTCATTAATGGCAGATGTTTAAGGAGCATCGTAAAAGCTATCGTTAACGTAAAAAATAAATAATGAAATGAGGGGGCTGTCCTCGTGGTGTAATGGTTACAGCGATGGACTGCAGAATCGTAGTACGCGAGTTCGTTCTCCAGTCGTGCTATTATGTTCACTTTCGGGCAAAAACCCTTGGGAAAGGTATGAACCCCCTTATCCTCCCAGCTATGGGTTAAATAGTACTTCTAGGAGAATGGCATTAAATAACCTAAAAAGAGTTGATATGCCATTAAACAAAGAAACCAAACCAATAATGAAATGAAGAAAAATCTACATTGGGTCAATGGAGAACAATTGGACAAAACTGTAGTATAATGATAAACTGGGTCTTAAAAATAACAAGATATGAATGTAGTACAATGTCGTCTCGCTATAAATGGAAGATGAAAGAGAGAACATGAACTTCCCCCAAAAAATAATAAGGTTTATCATAAAAAAAAAAGCAATCACAAAAATGAAAGCAAATACGGACGAATCTGGGTTTGTCTGAATGAAAAACTACATATCCTGCCATTCAAGGATAGTCATAAATCGTTAAACAGGAGAAAAGAATTAGGGGGTGTCCTCGTGGTGTAATGGTTAAAGCGATGGACTGCAGAATCGTAGTACGTATTCCACTCGTGTTATTACGTTCACTTTTGGGCAAATACCCTTGGTAAAGGTATGAACCCCCTTATCCTCCCAGCTATGGGTTAAATAGTACCACTACTGTTCTTCTAGGCGAATAGCTTTGGCAGTAAATAACCTACAAAGGTTGATATGCCATTAAACAAAGAAACCAAATTAAAAAAGAATTAAAGGAAAGATGCAAACATCATTTGCCTCTGGACAAATATTGTTGAACTCTCTCTCTCTCTCTCTCTCTCCCCTCAACTCTTACATTAAATGTTCGCAATCTTGAATGTTGTTCTCCTTTTTTCTTCCGCTTTTTTCTTTTCTTTTCGTAGCCAACTTTCTCATTGCCAATCATTATAAAAATTAACGAATTGTCTCTCCAATCAGGCCAAAGATAAAAGTCCGCATGTGTGAAGAATTGTCAGTTAATACTTTAATATTTTTGGCCTAGGGGTTAGAGTGTTCGCCAATGGCCCGGGAGACCTGGGTTCAATCCCAGGTCGAGTCATACCAAAGACTCAAAAAATGGTACTTGATGCTTCCTTGCTTAGCACTCATCATTATAAGGTACGGATCAAGGGTAAAGTAGAGCAATCCAGGAAAGGAGTAGCGCCCTCCCCTACACATTGGTGTAGTAGCTATCGAAAAGGGAGCCTTCGGGTTACCCTCGACTATGGTCGCCAACTTTACTTTTACTTACTTATATATATATATATATATACTCACCCCTCCGCACAGGCAGGATGTGACACCAGGTCGATTTTTAAACGGAGTTTAACAGGTTTGAATTCAGAGTTACCTAAACAAGTCAGTCTGCCCTACTATTTACTCATAGTTAGAGGGAGAATAATTGGAATCATACCTTTCCCAAGGATATGAGTGCTATGGTAAATGTAATCAGTCTCGTCCAGGATTTGAACTCTTATCACTGTTTCCATTTCCTACAACGATAATCATTGCACCACGGGCACTTTTTTTTTAAATACGAATGGGTCCACAAAGGATTTCATATTTAGTATACAGGTTTTTGTTTTATATACTTGTGCTTTATACATTAAATTCCCCATGTTCTCTTAATAGAAAACATTATTTTGAACTGTCGATTTGATTTCGTTTGATTCGAGAGTTTTGGTCAGAGAATGTCCCATTAGCGTTAATTATCGGTGAAGACCACTGGTCTGTGTAATTTTTTGTATGTATATATAAGTTGGCCGACCGTAGTCGAGGGCAAACTAAAGGCTCCTTTTTTTTTCAATAGCTACTACACCAGGGTGTAGGGGAAGGCGCTACTCCTTTTTCTGGATAGCTCCACTTGCCCTTGATCCGTAAATTAAAATGCTGAGTATTAATCAAAGAGGCCTCATGTACCATTTTTTAATTTTTGGTATGACTCAACCTAGGATTGAACCCCGGTCTCCCGGACCATTGGCGAACACCAACCATTTTGGTAATAGATATTTATATATATATATATATATATATATATACAATATAATAAAAACTAAATACCTAATCTGAAATCATTTGTGGACTTATTCATTTTAATATATTTATTTTAAATGTCAATGTCAATGTTTATGTATATATACAACGAAACAGTCTGTCTGTGGATGACAGTATATACGCTCCCCTCTCGCGGGTTGAGCACCAGCGTAATGCAAAGCTTTTCCAACGAATGGAGCTCTCCGGTATCTGACAGCGCAAAATGTAAATCAAACAAAAGCTAATACAAAAATGCGTTATAATTCCTGAGCCAACGTAAGTTGACAAATTGGCTGAGCGGTAAGATACTAAGTCTAACGTAAAGTTAGGCGGGTTTCAATCCCAGCTTTAAGCATCTTGCATGTCTAACCACACTGAAGTTTTGTAATACAACGAAACAGTCTGCCTGTGGATGACTATATATATATATAATAACTTCCATGGCATTAAATATATAAAGACATGCAGGACACTGCTGGAGAAGCAGAGATGTACTCTTATGGATCCCCACACATGGCCGCGCAAAAGCAGGACGACCAGCTCGAACGTACATTCAGCAGCTATGTGAGGATACAGGATGTTGTCCTGAAGACCTACCTAGGGCGATGAACGATAGGGAGGAGTGGCGAGAGAGGGTCAGGGATATCCGTGCTACCAGTGCGATATGATGAAATATATAAAATCTATTATATATCTATGTATTATTATTATATAATAGTTCTATCACAGATATTGAGCACTTTCCAAATCATATCGCACTTAGTTCGCCATAGTGAAGCCAACCATTCTAAAAGTTAACTCTAAAATCCAAAATAGAGATGAAAGCTTCAGCATCAAGCCTCTGATGACTTAGAGGTATTTTTTGACAGGAAAAGTCTTAGAAAAGTTACTATTTACCCAACCCCTCCGCTCGGGCAGGATATGACACAAGGTCAATTTTTAAGCGGAGTTTAACAGGTTTGAATTCAGAGTTTTTCCTTCTCCTAAACTAGTTGCCTCAACAAGGCTGAAGAATCTAGTCCGTCCTACTATTTACCCATAGTTGGAGGGAGATTAAGGGGGTTCATACCTTTCCCAAGGGTATTTGCCCGAAAGTGAACATAATAGCGCGACTGGAGTACGAACTCGCGTACTACGATTCCGCAGTTCATCGCTTGAACCATTACACCACGAGGACACCCAAAGTCTTAGAAAAGGTACAATGAAATAAAACCGACTGAGAAAGTTGCATATGTGTCATACAAGCGTATGTCATTATAATTAAATGACATAAATTTGTCTTAATATCTTATCCTCTTTAATAGTTTTCACAAGTGGAATTAGTTATTTATCAGGATGTTTTAGATGTAATTTACGTAGTAAAGACAGCTATCATGTCAATATATACGATCCGTTTTGAAGAGGGAAGATAAAAAACAAAAGTCTCAATTTGGGTAAAAATTTAAAAAACAAAACTCAAAAAATATGACAGTTGGGTGGACCAAAAATGACGAGGTTGGAGCTTTCATATATCTATTTCTCCCTTTATGATATGTTTCCAACGACATTGATTACCATCGCAGAGTATATGTGGGAGTTCCCCACCTCAAATAGAAAAAAAAATTGAATGGAAAAAAATTAAATAGGGGTAAAAAAAAAAAAAAAAAAAAAAAAAAAAAATCCGAATCGAATACATAAAAATAAATGGTCTAAGCCTAAAGAAAGAATAAGCTGATCCCATGTGTACCTGAAATAAGATAGCTAGACTGTAAATAAGTTAAAAACTTCAAGGAAAAAAAGCGACTGTTTTTTGGTTTGATTGTTTCAGAGTGATGCTACTCTACCCCCTGTAGAGTAGCATCACTCTGAAACAATCAAACAGGAGAGGTCAAACTCTGCAATTTCCAAATATGCTGACTCCATAATCACTCAGTTATCCAGTCCGAGCTTGTCACTGGATAACAGTCCCTAAGGAAAGAAAGTATGATATGACCCACACAAGCGAATAGCAATGAAAATCACGGAATGTAGCATGGTGGTTATGAAGTACATATTTACCAACCCCTCCGCTCGGGCAGGATACGACACAAGGTCAATTTTTAAGCGGAGTTTAACAGGTTTGAATTCAAAGTTTTCCTTCTCCTAGACTAGTTGCCTCACCAAGGCTAAAGAACCCGGTCTGCCCTACTATTTGTCCATAGCTTGAGGGAGAATAATTGGATTCATACTTTTCCCAAGGGTATTAGAGCCATGTGAAATGCATTCAGCCTCGTCCCGGATTTGAACTCGTGTCGCCGTGTCTATTTCCTACAACGATAACCATTACACCACGGGCACCTCCACAGTGTTTATTAAGTAGGGCAGATGGATCCAAAGGCAGGTCAACGACGTGCTTCATCAGATACTAGATGGAGGAACCTCCTTGGTCAACAGCCAGGATCAAATCAATTCAAGAAATACAGTTACTCGTCAATAAGTGTGGCGTCTACTGATGAGAAAAAAAAAACAGCTACCGAAAGCCTGGCATAACTTTAATTCGAATCATACGTCGAATCCGCATCGCCCTTCACACAAGGTTGAATCTCTTACTCTAGTTTAATAATACTCAGTTACAGAGCCCCAACCAAATTTACTTAGATGCAAATAAATCGTCAACATAACAATTTTTATTGTCAGAACATTCAACACAATAAACCAGCAACCTGAACTTATAGCATCTGCAGCCAAGCAGAATGTAGACATCATATGCGTACTAGAATTTAAATATTACTGTAATATAATTAGATAGTTTTATTAATTATTTTAGTTACTTATTTTATTTTAAATTGTGAAAACTATGTGCTAGCGAAAAATTTTGACTTAATAGTTGCAAGTTTTCGATCTCTAAAAGATCAGGACTTGCGTCTACCTTATTTGGTATTCGCGTATCAGCTCCTGTCAAAATAAAGAGTTGACGGGTTTGTTTTTAAATCAACTATAAGCGATATATCAGGATAAACTCCAAGATACATATCAGCTGATATTTAGAATGATGTGACACTAAAAAGTTTGGGTGATTACGTGAAAATAAGACATTAGTCAAGAGAATACTTGAAATATATAAGATTTTTAAGACGCAGAATCAGTTGAGTTGAAGTTGTAGTTGAACTTGGGGTCAGATGCTGGAGTTGGAGAAGGGAGAGTCGCTCTTGAGTCGAGCAGCCCTTTGGGATTAAGCTTGGTCGGTGAAGAAGAAATGTCTAAGTCTGTGGTTGTCCGTTTCGTCTGCCACGGGTTAAAGTTTCTGTCTATCTAATGGACTCAAGTAATTCCTTTTGCCTATCTCTCTCGTTTCGCAGCGACTACGGTAAAAACAGTTGGCGCTATACATTTTTGTATCAAGAAACAACAGAGTCATTTTTGTTTTACATGTGTGACAACTTCGACATGGTGCCGTGTCGGTGCAGTAGCGTTACATTACCATAGCGAACTAGAACTAAAATACCATGTAATGGATGGACATTGGAGTCAACAACTGCATGGAAAAAACTCCGTCACTGCCATTACACGAGGTATAGGAATTCTTCTTAGTCCTCTTTTATGGCATATCAACCATTGTTGGTTATTTAATGCCAAATCCTGTTTTTACACATATATTAAATATATGATTGGTAAACAAATTTTGTAGATACACACAGTTAAATGATTAAACAGTTCTATTTCTTATAATTCAATTTAGCATAAGTCAATAAATTTCAATGGTTCAAAGTATTGCTATGAATCACTAACAATTCAATTAAACATCAGTCATTTGTTAACATACAATTAAATGATCAAACAGTTCCATTTCTAACAATTCAATGTTGCATGTCAATAAAATTAAATGGTTCCAAGCATTGCTATGTACAACTAACAACTCAATCAAACATCAGCTATTTGTTAAATGATCAAACAATTCTCTTTGAAACAATTCAATTTAGCATAAATCATTTGTTTACACTCGGTTTAAAAGTCAAACAGTTCTATTTGACCCATAGATAGGACCCTTTCAGTGCTACCACCTCGGGCCATAATGGACCTGGGAGAAATGGCCATGAAGGGGCACTCTGTATTCCCTAAAGCTCCAGCATTACACAAGCCAAATGATCAGATTGTTTAGTGTCATACCCAGGACACTCGTTGGTGGGGAGGCGGGGGCTTACCCCTCTGCAGAGAAGCAGTCGGTATAATCTGCTGCCCAAGCCGACTGGGTTATAAATAGCATAGAGAATCCAACCGATGTATAAAACATCTAGTGGCAACTCCTGCAGAATAAACGTCTCTTGCTACAGTCACACCAATACCAGTGATGAAATAGGGATCACCATCTTCTATAACGAGCTCTGTTCCCTTGTCTGACGTAAATATAACGTTCTAATGATCGGTGGAAATATGAATGTTTATATAAACAAAGACGAAAATAATAAATTATAAAATAATTAGTGATGGCTAATTGCATTAATTATTTTATTATCTAGTTTGGTTAGGTCACGAATGGTTCAGGTGTCTCTTAATTAGCTAAAATCTTTAAGTGGAAATGTTAGTCAAATTGAAAAGGTCAAGCGCGTGCATCAGCAACCAGGATAGGAAACACCTGTCATCTCTAAACAGGAAGGCCAAATGTAAATAAAATAGATGCATGCCTTTTTATAAGTTTGATTGAGGTAAAATTGTACCATAGCCATGATATGGCTAGGTGTGAAACGTACATCGAATGTCCATAAAGATAGAACATAGAACATAGGATCTCGAAACACGAAAAATACGACTTCTTTGTTCAAGTACGAAACATTTTATTACCTTTGAGTTTAAAAGTTCTTCGACATAAGGAGAGAGAGGCACATTCTTTCTACGCTGGCTTTTTCATCTGCTCCCCATCTCGTGCGGTACCCGCCACAAAGACCACTAGCCTGGCTTCGGCGAGCAAGCGAAATCGACTCTTCCCGTTCGGTGTCCAGTTCTCAACTAACTGACTTTTTCAAAATCCCCAAAATCGTTTCGCGCGCTTCCGGTGCGTGACGTCACCCGCACTCTGTAGCCCCCGTTTCCCATCTGGGCTATTGTGACATCTCTGAGTGACACGTCTGTTCCGCCCGTACGCGCGCGCGTGAACACTTGCGTTAATGTTGCACTTAAGTAACCCATGCACTGAGCCGAAAGGTTCTCAGCCTAACTAAACCCAAAGGCATAAAACGAAATCCCTCAGCCATTATATTACAAAATGAAAACATGGGGAAAGTTGGGGACACGTTTGATGATCATGATGATATGATGCAATATCTTAAATGACATCACACTAATGATATACTGAAATTTAGAACATCTAAAAATTGGCGAATTTTATTCAATCTGAAGCTGAAAAGATTCAGAAGAAAAATCAGAAAGGCTCTTGGGAGAAATCAATCCACAACATTACAAATCCTGAAAATCCGTCGAATCAGAGGAGCACATGCAAAAAATGTCCTTACAACACCATTGTTCGTTGATTTCTCTAAAGTATTTGATTACCTACAAATAGAGGTGATAGAGCAAATCATCATCCTCATCATGTCGTGCCGCCAGCACGGATATCCCTGACCCTCTCTCGCCACTTCTCCCTATCATTCATCGCCTCTGGCAGGTCTTTAGGGTTACATCCCGTATCCTCACATAGCTGCTGTATGTATGTTCGAGCTGGTTGTCCTGCTTTTGCTTGGCCATATGCGGGTGTCCATAGGAGTACGTCACTGATAAGTTCGTCTTTGCTTCTCCAGCAGTGTCCTGCATGTCTGGCTCGTCTAACTTGTATAGTTTTCGTGATGGGAGGCAAGTGGCCGTATAGTTGGTGTCTTGTGGGGTGTTGACGCCAGGACTTGTTCAATATTGCTCGCAACATTCTTGTGTAATTGCCGTCTAGCTTCTTCTCCTGCCGTTTAGTTAGCGTCCAAGTAGTGCATCCATATAATAGTATCGATACAACCGCTGCCTGGAAGAAACTGCGTTTCAATTTATCGGTCAGATCTGATTTCCATATGATCGAGAGCCTATCGATATAAAGTTGGCGACCATAGTCGAGGGTGACCCGAAGGCTCCCCTTTCGATAGCTACTACACCAAGGTGTAGGGGATGGCATTACTCCTTTCCCTGGATTGCTCCACTTTACTCTTGATCCGTACCTTATAATGCTGAATGTTAAGCAATGAGGCATCAAGTACCATTTTTTGAGTCTTTGGTATGACTCGACCTGAGATTGAACCCAGGTCTTCCGGGTCCCAAAGAAACTGTTTCAGTTATAACGATGCTTTATAAAAATGCGATAGCTATGGTCCGCTCACTTGATAGTGTTGTAGAGTAGCTAGCACCCCTTCAGCACTCTACCAGATGTACTAGCTCATAGCTATTAATAGCCGACGATTAAGGATTTCAGTGGTTGATTACTAAGTCAATAATATTCAGACTGAACTTATTTCGATTGGCTATATTGCATTTTGACCCTCCTCCATTTCTTGTAAGTCATCTTGTTAATTGTTTGTAACTTATCAAACTATGTCATTTTGTATGTATTCGTTAACACCAGAGAATGGTGCTGAATAAATATATTAAGCACTCATTCTTCTCTGTGCATCATTCACCTCGATGATACAACAGATAACGACACAGACTTCTTCAGCATAATCACTGGAGTCTTCCAAGGAGATACACAAGCGCCATATTTGTTTATAATCCGCCTTGATAACGTACTATGGACACCAATAGATCTAATAAAAGAAAGCAACTTCACATTAAAAAAAGACACGAAGCAGACGATAACGCTCAGAAACTATGACAGCCGCAGATTACGCAGATGATCTCGCGCTTCTTGCATATACGCCTGTCCAAGCAGATGCCTCACAATACGAGCTAATATTCAGTTCAGGTGTTTTAATCAAGAAGGAACCCTCACAACTTTAAGAGGTGAGCCTCTGAAATTAGTTGACTTATTCACGTTCCTCGGTAGCAATATTTCATCTACTGAAAGCAGTGTCACCATACGCATAGGGAAGACGCAGACTGCTTTGAAAGATTATCGATCATGTTTTAATCTAATTTCTCTGATAAAATAAAAGGGGATTTCTTCCAAGTTGTGTCTGTATCAGTACTACTCTATGGACGCACCACATAGATTTTTATGATGACATATATATATATCATCATGTCGTGCTGGTAGCACGGATATCCCTGACTCTCTCTCTCGCCACTTTTCCCTATCGTTTATCGCCTCAGGCAGGTCTTCTGGACAACATCCCGTATCCTCACATAGTTGCTGAATGTATGTTCGTGCTGGTCGTCCTGCTTTTGCACGGCCATGTGTGGGGGTCCATAGGAGTACATCACTTATGAGTTCGTCCCTGCTTCTCCAGCAGTGTCCTGCATGTCTGGTTCGTCTAACTTGTATAGTTTTCGTGATGGGAGGCAGGTGGCCGTATAGTTGGTGTCTTGTGGGGTGTTGCCGCCAGGATTTGTTCAAGATTGCTCGCAGCATTCTTGTGTAATTGCCGTCTAGCTTCTTCTCCAGCCGTTTTGTTAGAGTCCAAGTAGTGCATCCATATAGCAGTATCGATGCGACCGCTGCCTGGAAGAAACTGCGCTTCATTTTATCGGTTAGGTCTGATTTCCATATAATCGATAGCCTATTGATAGCTGTCCATGCTTTCGTTAACCTCGTGTCGATGTCCTTTTCAGTTGATGAGACGCTGCTTCCTAGGTAAGTGAATTTGTCTACTAGTTTAAGAGGGGTTCCGTCAAGAGAGGAGATGTCACCCGTTTGATTATAGCACATATATTCCGTTTTGTGTGCATTGACATAGAGGCCTATGCCTGCGGCTGCTCGTTCCAAACTATGCAGTAGTGTTTCGGCTTGGTTGGGTGTATTTGCCAGTATCGCTATGTCATCGGCATAGTCGGCGTCGGTAATTGTTTTTGCGGGGTACCTTCTGCTTCTTTTCTTTGTCAGCTCAAAGCCGTTCTGTCTGATTTTGTCAATCGATGTTCTAAGTACGTAGTCTAGACAAATGATAAAGAGGTATGGAGCTAGCGTGTCCCCTTGTAGTACTCCTGCTACAATGTCGAAGTATGGAGAAAAAGCTAAATGATAACTAAACAAGAATGGTACGTATTGTTTTGAACAAACCCTGGAAATTGCACCCCGAGAAATAACAGCTGTACATCTACTAACTTCCCATCTCACAAAACCTCCCAGTAAGACGAGCAAGAAATGCTGGGCACGGCAGAAGAAGTAAGGATGAACCCATAAGTGACGGTTTTTATGGACTACTACACATGGACGCACCTGTTTTGGCCGACAGGCAATAACATATACATCGGCTCTGTGCGGACACTGGGTAAAGTCTACAAGACCTTCGAAGAGCAATGGACAATGAGGACGGATAGCGAGAAAGAATCAGAGAACTCTATCCTATTAGCATTAGCACGATTTGATTACATATATATATATATATATATATATATATATATATATATATATATATATAAGGGCAGTTTTAAAAAGTTCTAAGACTCATCCAGAAAGAGCTATGGCTTAAACATTTTTATGGTGGTAACATGATACAACTTCGAATAAAAAACTTTTCTTGAAAATCTAATTTAGTATTTTGTTTTGATGGTGAGAGAAGAGCGACAAATCTAACATCTGGGTAAGGTTTAGAATTTTTAGAACGACTGCATATATATATATATATATATATATATATATATATATATAAGAAAAGGATTGTTTGGAAAGCTAAATTTAAATGTTTTGTTAGAGATCTCGGTTCATCAGAATGTAAAATGTAATTCTTACTAAAAACAGAATTACATTAAAAAGAAATAATTTATGTGTTTATTTACAATTACATACATATAGAGAGAGAGACTATATTGCACTTATAGCGAAACATGACAATCTGATTTTTCTGGTTGACTTTTTCTTTTTCGTTTCGTCGAATTTCACTCTCAGCATATTGATTTTAAATCGGCTCGTCTTCTTTTGAATGCATTTAACACTTCTAACCACTTTAGATTACTTCATAAAAGCGTTTTTCCCCATTATTTATAATATACAATACCATAATATCAAATTTTATATACATATGTTACTTGTAGTCCATCGTATCCGATGATAACGTCCTGCTGATTTTTCCCACCAGTTTTTTTTTTTATCGTTTTTGGACAGCTATTGTCAATTGTTTAAAGGGATGTTTATGACTCCTAGATTTTGGTCTGTCTGGTTTTACGTGACTCTTCTTGAGAGTAAAGGATCTGTTTTGGCAGTCTCCTGTTCTCAAGTCTGATTAAGTGGCCAGCCTATCTTAGGCTGCGTTAGGCGTTTATATCGTACGTGTCAGGGAGTTTAGATTTTCCCGAATTAATTTATTTGGGATTTGCTTGATAATTAGTATTTTGCACAAATGATGCATCATATAGACGTGAAGTCTTTGGCATCTGTTTTATATATCGCCCAGGTTTCTATGCGTTACAGGAAGTTTCAGAGGATTATGGCACGATACACTGCACATTTAGTTTTTATGGTAAGGTTTTTGTTTAGCCAGACTCGCTTCCTTAGCCCACCAAAGTCCTTGGAAGCATTTAACGTTCGTGTATCAAGTTCCGCATATAGTCTGTTGTTATTGTGTACCATAGCCATGATATAGCTATGTGTGAAACGTACATCGAATGTCCATAAAGATAGAACATAGAGCATAGGAATCTCGAAACACGAAAAACACTTACGACTTCTCAGTTCAGGTACGAAACTTTTTATTACCTTTGAGTTTAAAGGTTTTTCGACATAAGGAGAGATAGGCACAATCTTTCTATTCTGGCTTTTTCATCTGCACTCCCCCATATGGTGCGACACCTACCCAAGGCCTCCGCAAACAAGCGAAAGCCAACCGTCTTCTCCCGAGGCAGCTCTCAACTCCACTAACTGACTTTTTCAAAAAAACCCAAATCCTCCGCGCGCTTCCGGTGCGTGACGTCTTTCGCACTTGCTAGCCCCGTTTCCCATCTGGGCTATTATGAAATCTCTGAGTGACACGTCCGCTCCGCTCGCGCACGCGTGAACACCTGCGTTAATGTTGCACCTAAGTAACCCATGGACTGAGCCGAAAGGTTCTCAGCCTAACTAAACCCAAAGGCATAAAACGAAATCCCTCGGCCATTATATTACAATTGCTAACTGTAGAGCCTAGATATTTGAATTTGTTTGCTTGGGTTACTTGGCCAATGTCATGAGATCCTGGAAGGTGTTGGTATATAATCTCGATTTTCTTAAGATTCATTTGTAGCCCAAATGCCTTTATCGATTTCAAGAAACGGGTGATTATTTCCTGTGTATCTTGGTGGTTGTGTGCCACATAGATAGTGTCGTCAGCAAACATGAGCTCAAGTAGCTGAATATTTCTGGTCTTTCTAGCAGACTTAAATTGTCTTGCAATAAGCAGGTTTGTATCCACATTCCTTTGGTGGAATCAGTGAAGGCATCAGACAATACCATAGAAAGAACACTCGAGAATCGTGTAGAACCTAGCCCTGTTCCCAACTTGAAATGATTCCGGGAATTCTCTTAAGCTAACAGATGCCTTCAGTCCTATATGAAAAGCAGATACGAGCAAGACAAGGGGTTTCTGTAGAATGGTTCATTGCGCTTTCCTATTCACAGTTCTGAAGGCCTTTGTGAAGTTAACAAATATCATGTAGAGAGGTATATTTTGTTCAATGTATTTCTCCTGGCCCAGTCGGCTGGGGCTGAGGAATACACAGACTGCATTTCTGCTGCGGAGTAAGTCTCCCCCAGCGAACTAAACAGCACCTGTTGGTGAGGCTCCAGAAATGCTTGATATTTGGGGAATGCGGAGTACCCCTTCATTGCTATTGCTCCCAGGTCCACTCTGATCCGGAGTGCTCACACCTGATAGGGTCCTATCTGTGTCTCAAATAGAACTGTTTGACATTTAAACTGTGTACTTATGCTAAACTGAATTGCTTGAAATAGAACTGTTTTTACACTTAACTGTGTGTAAATAAATGTCATGTTTAATTGAATTATTAGTGATTTATAGCAATACTGGGAACTATCTAACTTTGTTCACTTATGCTAAACTGAACTGTGAGATAAAAAAACTTTTTATTTATAACTGTGTGTAAACAAAAACTGTATTTAAACAAACGACTAACTATGTGTAAACAAAAAAATGTGTACTTATGTTAAACTAATTTGCTTGAAATTAAGTGAAACCATTTAATTGTGTGCACCTACCTATGGAATAAAGCGTCTCATCAACTGAAAAAGACATCGACACACGGCTAACGAAGGCATGGATAGCTATCGATAGGCTCTCGATCATATGGAAATCAGACCTGACCGATAAAATGAAACGCATTTTCTTCCAGGCAGCGGTCCTATCGATACTGCTGTATGGATGCACTACTTGGACGCTAACTAAACGGCAGGAGAAGAAGCTAGACGGCAATTACACAAGAATGTTGCGAGCAATATTGAACAAGTCCAGGAGGCAACACCCCACAAGGCACCAACTATACGGCCACCTACCTCCCATCACGAAAACTATACAAGTTAGACGAGCCAGACATGCAGGACACTGCTAGAGAAGCAAGGACGAGCTCATAAGTGATGTACTCCTATGGACCCCTGCATATGGCCAAGCAAAAGCAGGACGACCAGCTCGAACATACATACAGCAGCTATGTGAGGATACAGGATGTAGCCCTGAAGACCTGCCAGAGGCGATGAATAATAGGGAGAAGTGGCGAGAGAGGGTCAGGGATATCCGTGCTGGCGGCACGATATCATCATCATGATGATTTAACTGTGTGCAAAAAGAATGAGCTCAGGCTTGTTTAAAAATGTTATCTACAAAAGGCTTAGAAATTATGTTTAATATATGTGTATTAAAAGGATTTAAGTAAAGTTGGCGACGGTATTCGAGAGTAACCCAAAGTCTCCCTTTTCAATAGCTACTACACCGAGGTGTAAGGGAGGGCGCTACTCCATTCCTATGATTGCTCCACTTTACCCCTGATGCTCACCTTATAGTGCCGATTTTAATCAAAGCGGCATCAAGTACCATTTTTGAGTCTTTGTTATGACTCGACGTGGGATTGAACCCCGGTCTACCGGACCACTGGTGAACACTCTACTCATTTGGTTGCCTGGGTTCAATCCCAGGTGGCGTCATACCAAAGACTTTTAAAATGGTACTTGATACCTCCTTGCTTAACACTCAGCCATATAAAGTACGTATCAAGGGTAAAGTGGAGCAATCCAGGAAAAGAGTAGCCCCCCCCTGCACCTCAGTGTAGTAGCTGTTGAAAACGGAGCCTTCTGGTCGCCCTCGACTAAGGTCGCCAACTTTACTTTACTTAAAGGGATTTGGCATTAAATTACCTACAATGATTGATATGACAGAAAACCAAACTAAACCTGTATTTGTCGAAAGGATAAAATCATGCCCGCTGTTCCTCGGTTTGCGTGGAATCCACATTATGCCTCAGCTAGGATTAATAGTCTGTTGAGCAGCATGCAGGTGAATACTTTCCCAGTTGTGAAGAGAAACGAGATCCCGCGGTCACTGCCGCAATTTCGTTTGTATCCTTTCTTGAAGATGGTGACTAGTTGAGCATTTTCCAACCTGTAGGTTTCCCAAGTATATTTTATGATGGAGTCGAATACCACTACCAACCGTCTCTCTTGATAACTTCCTGATGCATCTCGTCTGTGTCAGGAGACTTCTCATCGCCGAGTATAGAGATAACCTAACTCACTTTATCCAGGCCTGGCCATTTAAATATCCAGTGTTTAATGTTGTCAACCGCATGTTGTTCCACCGTTAGCAATTCAGTTAGAAGTTTTACAAAGTGACCCTTCCACCTGGCAAGACACTTGTGCTTCTGTGTGATCATTGTTTTGTTATCGAGAGTGGGTAGTTATTCAGGATGATTCAGTCTTGGCCTTATTCAGCTCTCTGCTTAAGTAAAACCCTCTGGGGTTATTAGAGCCGGAAGTTTCTGGAGTTCAGCCGCTTTTATTAGCCACCATTCATTTTTGAGTTCACTGCGCCTTTGTCAGAGAAGTTAACAGTATGTTCTACACCAAGCCTTGGCAGGCAGCTTCATGACGTATCAATCGAACAAACATTTATGGTTGCTAACTATAATGACGAGATTGTCTTTGGATACTGTTCAGTTCTCGAACTGGGGGAAAAGGATCACTAACAAGAATAGTGTCGTCACTCAGTCGAGTTCTCCGCTAACAAAATAAGGTCTTCACTCGGTCACGTTCTCCACCAACAAGAATAATGTCTTCACTCGGTCGAGCTCTCCACCAACAAAATAAGGTCTTCACTCGGCTCCGTTCTCAGCCAACAAAATAAGGTCTTCACTCGGCTCCGTTCTCCGCCAACAAAATAAGGTCTTCACTCGGCTCCGTTCTCCGCCAACAAAATAAGGTCTTCACTCGGTCGCGTTCTCCACCAACAAAATAAGGTCTTCACTCGGCTCCGTTCTCTGCCAACAAAATAAGGTCTTCACTCGGCTACGTTCTCCACCAACAAAATAAGGTCTTCACTCGGCTCCGTTCTCCGCCAACAAAATAAGGTCTTCACTCGGCTCCGTTCTCCGCCAACAAAATAAGGTCTTCACTCGGCTCCGTTCTCCGCCAACAAAATAAGGTCTTCACTCGGCTCCGTTCTCCACCAACAAAATAAGGTCTTCACTCGGCTCCGTTCTCCGCTAACAAAATTAGGTCTTCACTCGGTCGCGTTCTTAGCCAACAAAATAAGGTCTTCACTCGGCTCCGTTCTCCGCCAACAAAATAAGGTCTTCACTCGGCTCCGTTCTCCGCCAACAAAATAAGGTCTTCACTCGGCTCCGTTCTCCGCCAACAAAATAAGGTCTTCACTCGGTTGCGTACTTCACCAACAAAAATAAAGTTGCGTTCTCCACCAATAAGAATAATGTCTTGACTCGATCGAACCACCCCACTTTTCCTGCACGTGGTGTCTTTATGTTTGGCCAGTGCATTCACTTAAAAGAATTTGCATACGCCTCTATCGCAAACTCTCCTCCCTCAATACTGCTTTTTATTTTTGATTGGGGTGTTTCTCTCTCTCTCTCTCTCTCTCTCTCTCTCTCTCTCCCTCTCGCGTACCACTCATTTTGCAATCCAGGCATAAACTTGCTCACTTTGCCATGTGGGGTTAGTTATCTTCTCTTCAACAGATATCGTGTACACAATTGATTCGAAAGCGTTTCACTTTTCTTTTACAGTACCTGCTAAAATTTCTGCAAGCCAATCGTTTAGCGAGGCCAGCAAGTCATTAATGATTCTGTTAATTATATATATATATATATATATGTATTGTCCGTGAAGCTTTATTACGCCAATTTAGTAATCATTAGTATTATATATTTATATTCACTCGAAGATAGCCGTTAACATCTTATGTTAATCTCATTATTGACATCTTATTTCTAGAATTTATTTTATAATTCTTTGCAAAAAAAAAGAAAGAAAAAGTGTTTCACGATAGCAATATTTCTGGAGAAATTATTATGAACAATTTGAGCGTATAATTTTATTAAGTTGCAAACTTGAGTGTTAACTGCATTATTCTAAAATTTAGAGCATTCTACTGCTATAAATCCAGCAAAAAATACCCGATAACATGCCGTGTTTTTGTAATATAAATTTTAAAAATCGTATCATTATGATGTAAGTTAAAAAATAAGATTTGGTTTAGTTTCTGTATTTAATGATAAATCAACCTTCGTCAGTTATTTAATTGTTGTATTTTGACCTTCGACCCGGCCAAAAATTCCATTCCAAGGAGATGCACCGGAAGGAAGTGACACATTCCAATGGCAGTTATGAAATGAAATCGCGTGGGCGGAAATTGGCGGACGAAATGGGACAAGGTAAAAAATCTCATGATACACTCATAGACTGATACACCGGAAGAGAATGACCTCTGAACTGCATGACAGTTATTTCCGCTTGATGACGATCGGGGCCCCCTGATGAGTTGGGGTCCAGAGAAGTTGCTGATAAGGTGCAGTAGAGAAAGCCAGCAGAGTGGGCCCCTGGGCCTCCGGTTGAGCAGCCCTGGAGAACAAGAAAGACACAACGCTGACGGCCATAAGAGTGGGGGTCAAAATGTTGCAGTTATGTTCGGTCTTCAGCTCCCTCTCACACGCAAACGTTACAAATAAAGTGAGAGGTACATATGTTTCTAAAGAAGTCTTCACTCGTCGTTTATTATTGCGTCGGTATGTATCCAGCATATATATGTATATGTGTATATAGGCATATTTATAGTATGCCCATACAACATAATGACAAACCCATTCTTATAGAACAGTTGTGCTACTATTTAACCCATACCTTGGGAGGGCAGAATATATGGGTTCATACTTTTCTCCAGGATATTTGTTTCGAAGTAAACGTAATGAAATATAAGAAAGAAGTGAAAAAATATTCTAACCGATAATGAACGTTTTCATATAAACTGAACCTAACGAATATGTTCTTACGCCGGACCCTAAGGAAGGTGGTTTTATATTTGACCCAAAATAGAGGAATCTTATACACAACCCAAAAGAAGGTGGTTATACTCGACACTAATGAAAGTGGCTCTGTACATGACCCAATGAAGGTGGTTTTATACTTGACCCCGATGGAACGGGTCTTATACTCGACCCTTGTGGAGATGGCTCCATACTGATGGTGGTCTTATACACGACTCTAATGAAGTTTGTAATATACCCGACCCTTATTAGAGTGGTCTTATCCGACCTTAATGAAGGTGGTCTTACGCCCGTCACTAATGAAGACCATCTTATACTCGATCCAAATGAACGCAGTCCCGACCCTAATAAAGATGGTTATCATCATCATCATCATCACCATGATGTCGTGCCGCTAACTCTCTCTCACCATTCGTCTCTATCGGCCATCGCTTCCGGCAAGTCTTCTTGACTGCATTCAGTGTTCGTACAAAGGTTTTGTACATAAGTTCTAACTGGTCCTCCGACACTTGCACGTCCTTGTGAAGGGGTCCATAGGAGAACGCCGATCATGAGTTCATCCTTACTCTTCCAGCAGTGTCCTGCATGTCTTGTTCGTCTAATTTTGATGTTTTTTTAAGATGGGTAGTAGGTGGCCGTACAGCTGCTGTTTTGTGGGATGTTACTTCCAGGATTTGTTGAATATAGCTCGTAGCATTTTTGTGCAATTGCCGTCAAGCTTTTTCTCTATACGCTTTGTCAGCGTCCATGTGGTGCATCCATATAGTAGAATCGGAACGATTACTGCTTGGAAAAAATTGCGTCTTATTCTATCAGATATGTATGACTTCCATATTACCAATAACCTATCGATAGCTGTTCATGTCTTCGCTAGTTGCATATTGATGTCATTTTCAGTAGATGAGACGCTTCTTCCGATATCGGTGAACTGATCCCTTAGTTTCAGAGAGCCACCATTTAGTGTACAGATGTCACTTCTTTGATTAAAGCATGTGGACTCTGTTTTGTCTGCGTTTAAATAGAGGTCTATGCCACTTGCTGCCTGTTTCAGACTATGCTGCTGGGATTCGATACTCTACCTTAATGAAAGCGATTTTATACCCAACCCAAAGGAAGGGGGACTGATACTCTACCTGGATAATTATGGTCTAATACAAAACCTTAATGAAGTTGGTTTAATACCTTAATCTAATAAAGATCTTGCATCCAACACTAAAGAAGTGAAAGTGGTTTTATATCCTGTCCAAGTGAAGATGGTCATATACCCAACCCTAACAAAGCGGATTTTATAGCCGACGCTAAAAAATACTGATACGTAAGTGTGATCTTCTACTCAGCACGAATGATAATCGTCTGCAATTGCCTCCCCTTATGAAGTTGCCTGGTACTCGACCCTAATGAAGAGAGTCCACAATCCCCTACCTAAATAAAAGGGATCTAGTGTCCGACGATACCCTACCCAAATGAAAGGGATCTGGTATTCTACACTATTTAATGTCATTACGATACCCTACCCAAATAAAAGGGATCCAGTACCCAACACTATTTAATGTAGTCTACGATGCCCTACCCAAATAACAGGGATCTAGTACCCAACACTATATAATGTCTACATTCCCCTACCCAAATAAAAGGGATCTAGTATCATACACTCTTTAATGTCGTCTACAATCCCCTACCCAAAAGAAAGGGATCTGGTATCCTGCACTATTTAATGTAGTCTACGATCCCCTACCCAAATGAAAGGGGTCTGGTATCCTGCACTATTTAATGTAGTCTACGATCCCCTACCCAAATGAAAGGGATCTGGTATCTTGCACTATTTAATTTAGTCTATGATACTCTAAACAAATGAAAGGGATCTATTATCCGACACGATTCAATGTTGTCTGCGATACCCTACCCCAATGAAGGTGGCCTGATACCCAACAAAATTTTAAAAAATAACCCCAACCCCAACCGTTATTAAAGCCTTCAAATGATGTAAATAAGTATTCAAATATTAATAATGAATATAAAATACTTTTAGTCCGTTCGTCAGTCGTATTTTTCGACTTTATTTCGTTTATACTTTCAAATTATGTGATAGTGTATAAGTAAACAAGCA
The DNA here is from genome assembly GCA_963585895.1 of Sepioteuthis lessoniana. NCBI lineage: Eukaryota > Metazoa > Mollusca > Cephalopoda > Myopsida > Loliginidae > Sepioteuthis > Sepioteuthis lessoniana. Next base: position 48,145,643 of record OY757939.1, read on the forward strand.
AATAAATATGCGATATTGTGAGTGTCTAAGCTGCGCATGCGTATATGACAATATAACCAAGCTGTTTATTTTCAAATCAACACATTTATAAACGAGGCCCTCCAAAGTGTGTGTCAAGACTTTTTTTTCTAGTTTCGACAATTGTTACTCGTCTATCAATTCTTGGATTTTTATCCTTTTCCACTTTGTCCTTTTTTATTTTACCTTCTTTTATTCATTCATTCGTTTATAAGTTTATCTGTTCGTTATGTCTTTTCAGTCTTTTTTTATTTATTTATTTATTTATTTATTCCCTGTTCACTTTCAGAGATAATTTCAGGGTTTTGCTCGATTCTTTTTTTTTTTTTTTCTCGTTTTCGTTTTTTTTTTTTTTTTTTTCTGTGTCTTTTTATAACTAGTTTTGTATTTATTTGGTAGTCAATATTTTCTCTTCTTTTTCACACTTCGTAATTTTTCTAGTTTTATAGATCTTGTTCTGATTCTTCTGATAATTTTTGGATATTTCTTTTTCTTCTTCTTCTTCTTTTTTCTGTTCGTCGTCGTCTTATTATTATTATTTTCTGTTTCCTCTTCTTCCTCGTCGTCTTCTTTTTCTGAATCTCTTTCTTCTTGTTCTTCTTCTAATTTTTGTCTCTTCGTCGTCGTCTTATTATAATTTTTGTCTTCTTCTTCTTCTTCTTCTTTTTGATCTTATTAATTTTTTCATTGCTGTCATTTTATTATTATTATTGTTGTTGTTATTATTATTATTATTATTATTATTATTATTAGTTGTGTTCTGATTCATCTTTTAATAATTTTTTGCTTCAGTTTCTACTGAAACTTTCTGGATTCTTCTTCTTCTTCTTCTTCTTCTTCTTATTATTATTATTATTATTATTATTATTATTATTATTTTCCACCATCTTCTATTTCTTATTCGTTTTCTGAATCTTTTTCTTTCTCTTCTCTTTCTTCTTTTTCTCTCGAATCTTATTTCCTTTTTTTATTTTTTTCTATTTTTTATTTTCCCTCTTTTTTCTTTTTTTCCTTCTCGTACATCATTTTTCTTTTTTTTTTCTTTTTCTTCTCTTCTGCTTCTTTTTTTTTTCTGTTTCTTTTGCTTTTTTTTCCTTTTCTTCTTTTTTTTTTACTTCTCGATTCCTTCGTTTTTTGTTTTTTTTTCTTTTTCATTTCAGTCTACCTCTTTCTTATTGTTTTTCTAATATTTCGTATTGTCTCTATTTTATTTTTTTCGTCGTATTCTTCTTCTTTCTTTCTTTTTTTTTCTTTCTTTTTTTTGTACTTATTCAAATTTTTTTCCTTGTTATTTTTTATCCTTTTTCATTTTTTCTTCATTTTCCCTTTTTTTATTCTTTTTCTTTTCCTCAGCTTCGTCTCAACTTTTCCATTTTTTCTTTTATCTTCTTTTATTTTCCCTTTTTTTTTTCTTTTTTTTTTTTTTTTTTTGCTTCCTCACATTTTCACCTTTCTTACTTTCTTGATTTTTCTTCCTTCTTTTTACTTTCTTTTTCTTAAATTTTTCTTTATCTTTTTTTTTCTTTATAATTACTTTTTCTTCATATTTAGTTTTCTTCCCTTTCTTTTTTTTTTTTCTCATCTTCTCATTTTTCCTCTCTTTTTACAACAATTATTTCTTTTTTTTCTTTCTTCTAGAATTCTTAACTTCTTCCTTTTCTTTTTCATCATATTTAGTTTTTTCCCCCTTCTTTTTTTTTCTTCTTAATTTTGTTATTTGCCTTCTCTTTTTCTTTCTATTATTTTTCCTTTACTTTTTCTTCTTTTTTTTTTTTCTTTTAATTTTATTCTACGTCAGCTTCGAGATTTTTCTTACTTTAACCGGAGATATTGTTTTTGGCAACTTTTTCAGAGTTATAAGATGTAAAATAAATGTGGACGGGAGTGAAGCATTGGAGTCTTACCGTTTTGAGCACTGGTTCGTTCGGGGGAGGATTCTGGCAGCGTGTACTGCTAAGAATACGAGGCCAGAAAGATCTAATTATTCATAATCTCCAGTTGGAAGGCAGCAGAGTTATGAAGCAGTTACCAACGCCTATAAATACGTACCAGCCCCATCAAAAGAGTCACTTTTGACAGAGACTGTTGTTATCATTGTCCCAGTGGCTTTGTTTACTGACCAAAGGTAGGAGTGGGTCGTTAAAAAGATAATCTTTTTAGCAACCCCGATTCAACGGCCAACAACACTCGGGGTCTCCAGACACGGCATTTTTTTTCGACGAGAATTAGGTAATCGAAATGGAAGCGAGATTAATAACAGCCATTGCGATATTGATCATGTTGGCCTTGGTATTGTTGGTTTGAGTTGTAAATAATTTCCGTTTTTTAAAAGCAAGTTGTAACTGCACATTTTAAACTTCCAATGCTTTAAACACAACCTGGCTAAAGAGTACTTTCATTGGTCATTCTTATTTCAGTAGAGAAAAATGCTCATCATGATTTAATCTATGATCTCACACCAATAAAAGAGAGAAACTAAGAGTGAATATTTGACAAGGAATTTTGTTTGGTTTGGTTTGGTTTCTTTGTTTAATGGCATATCAACCTTTGTAGGTTATTTAATGCCAAAGCCATTCTCCAAGAACAGTAGTGGTACTATTTAACCCATAGCTGGGAGGATTAGGGGGTTCATACCTTTCCCAAGGGTATTTGCCCGAAAGTGAACATGGTTTGGTTTCTTTGTTTAATGGCATATCAACCTTTGTAGGTTATTTAATGCCAAAGCCATTCTCCTAGAAGAACAGTAGTGGTACTATTTAACCCATAGCTGGGAGGATAAGGAGGTTCATACCTTTCCGAAGGGTATTTGCCCGAAAGTGAACATGGTTTGGTTTCTTTGTTTAATGGCATATATACCTTTGTAGGTTATTTAATGCCAAAGCCATTCTCCAAGAAGAACATAAACTGGGAGGATAAGGAGGTTCATACCTTTCCCAAGGTTATTTGCTCGAAAGTAAACGAAGGGATTTTGTGGAAGTTTAAAAAAAAAACGCAAGAAAAAAAACTGGGAAAATTTGTAGTGTTTTTGGCCAAAGTGTTATTACTGACTGCTAAATCCGAAACTGGTTTCCAAAGTTTTGTTCTGGTGATACGTCACAGAACGAAGCTCATAAGACCTCAATTAAGATACTTTATAGGAATTAGTCAAATGCAAACCGCGCAAAATACTCGAAGATTAGCAACTTGATCTCAACACATTGCAATCCACAATCTGTCGCCACTTGAAAGTGAGGAAGCATGGTGTTTGTGTAACATACTAATACATGAATACGGGAAACGTACATAGAATGTTCATATATATATATATATATATATATATATATATTCATAGAACAAAGCAATCCCGAAACACGAAAAACACGTAACGACTTCTTAGTTCAGGGACGAAACCTTTTATTACCTTTGAGTTAAGGAGGTGCCCCTGGTGTAATGGTTATCGTCGCAGGAATTGGACACTGCGACTCGAGTTCAAATCCTGGACTGATTGCATTTCACATAGCACTAATACCATTGGGAAAGGTATAAATCCAATTATTCTCCCTCCAGCTATGGGAAAATAGTAGGGCAGATTAGGTTCTTCAGCCTTTGTGAGGCAACTAGTCTAGGAGAAGGAAAACTCTGAATTCAAACCTGTTAAACTCCGCATAAAAAATTGACTTTGTGTCATATCCTGCCCGAGCGGAGGGGTTGGGTAAATATGATTACCTTTGAGTTAAAGGTTTCGACATTAGGAACAGAGAGGCACAATCTTTCTATGATGACTTTTCCATCTGCCCCCCATCAGGTGAGCAACCGCCACAAGGCCACTGGCCTGGCTTCGGCGAGCTAGCGAAAGTCAACCGTCTTCTTTCGAGCCAGGAAATCAACTCCCTCACTTTTTTCAAATCCTCCGCGCACGCTTCCGGTGCATGACGTTATTCACATCCCCAAGTCCTATGTGGGATTTTTATTTTTACATCTCTGAATGACACATCCTCCCCGCGCACACGCATGAACACCTGCGCTCATGTTGCACCTAACTAACCCATGCGCTAACTGAAAGGTTCTCAGCCTAACTAAACACAAAGGCAAGATATATAAAACGAAATACCTCGGCCATTATATTACATTTGTGTTCCTCGTGTTCTTTGAGATAAGAATAAAAAAAAATAATCGTATATCCATAACGACAAGTCTTCTTTCAAGACAGAGAAATTACCTGTTTCTCAAAAATATCATTACAGAGGAGGAAAAATAGGTCTTTTATGATAATGTTTAACGAACTTTATTGTTCAATAATGAACTGACAAGGATGAATATTCGCAGCCAACTCAAAAAGTTGAGCTTCATGGAAAAAATATTATGCTGCGTGTACACTGGAATCCCTGCAATATTATTCATTTTGAATTTTCAAACATTTAAATTTTTAAAGACGTTAAATGCGGCTGTAATTTGGACATGAGAATAATCTAAGAAAATGTCCCACTTTCATTAGTGTTTCACTCTGTGCTTCACTCTGTGATAATATTTCACTGTGCTTCACTCTGTGATAACATTTGACCTAATCGGCTAGGACAGTAGAATACACCGAGTGCATCTCCCCAGAGGGGTAAGACCCCTCCCCCAACGAGCGTCCTGTATATGACACTAAACAATCTGAAGGTGAGACTCCAGTAATATTGGAGCTTTGGGGAATGCGGAGTACCCATTTATTGCGATCGCTCCCTGGTCCACTCTGGCCTGGAGTGTTAGCACCATATAGGGTCCTATCAATGGGTCAAATAGAACTAAACAGTGAAATTATGCTAAACTGATTTGTTTGAAGTAGAATGGTTTTGGAAATTTATCTCTGTACGTAAGTTGAATTAATTTGTTTGAAATTGAACTGTTTAAATGTACAAAATGAATTTGACATTAAATAACCAACAATTTCTAAATGTCTGATTGTAATAATCATTTTTTTATAGATTTGGTTTAGGTTATTTGCTTAACGGCATATCAACTCCTTATGGGAATTTAATGCCGAAATTTGATTCGTATCGAAATGTATAATTATAATTGTTACTATAGATAGATTTGGTTTAGGTTATTTGCTTAACGGCATATTAACTCCTTATGGGAATTTAATGCCGAAATTTGATTCATATCGAAATGTATAATTATAATTATTACTATTGATAGATTTGGTTTAGGTTATTTGCTTAACGGCATATCAACTCCTTATGGGAATTTAATGCCGAAATTTGATTCATATTGAAATGTATAATTGTAATTATTACTATTGATAGATTTGGTTTAGGTTATTTGCTTAACGGCATATCAACTCCTTATGGGAATTTAATGCCGAAATTTGATTCATATTGAAATGTATAATTGTAATTATTACTATTGATAGATTTGGTTTAGGTTATTTGCTTAACGGCATATCAACTCCTTATGGGTTATTTAATGTGAAAATTTGATTCATTTGTATATGTTTTCTTCATTTAGAGTATTCAGAGTATTGTCTCCTTTATTGTTATATTCACAACGTTTCGGCCGATGCATCCTTCGGCGGGTATTTTAAGTCAAACCCAGGAGCCTACACGGAACATTGAACCGAACCCTTTATTCAATCCATTGGAATAAATTGTTGTAATTCCGTTAACCATAACAGGGGGTGCAAGTGTTGCGCTATGGTAAGTATTCTTTATTACTTACCTGTAGTCAGGATTGAACCTGCAACCTTCAGATGATGTCACTTAGAAGCACTTCAACCAAACACCTACTACTAGTATATACGATTTTTACTCTTGCTCATATTGCAATTTTTTATCAAGTCTTTTTGATTATTTGTTCTCATATCGAATTCATATCTATATTTGGTCTGCTCAACAGGTCATTGTAACCTAATATATGTGCTGCTTCTTTTAGACGTCTTATTTTCCAATATTCTTCTCTGTCTATTATTTTGACTTCATCCCATAAGGCACATGGTTTTCCTTTTCTTTGCGTATATGGTCAACCATATCCGACTTTTAAATTTCACCTCGTACTGCTGCTTTTCGACGATCCTCTAGCTTTACTTTTAGTGGGCAGTATGTCTCGCCTTTGTATACTTTACCACAGTTGGCTCGAATTGGTAGCTCCTGATAGGGTCCTATCTATGGGTCAAATAGAACTGTTTGACATTTTTTGGTTTGGTTTGGTTTGGTTTGGTTTGTTGGGTTTTATGGCATATCAACCTTTGTAGGTTATTTAACGCCAAATCCATTTTTATGTAAATAATCTGTTCTATTTCAAACAATTCAGTTTAGCATAAGTACACAGTTTAATTGTCAAAAATATTTCCATTTCAAACTATTCAAGCTGTTATATGTAACAATTCAGTTAAGTGTAAATACAGTTTTAATGTCGAAAAACAGTTCTATTTGAAATAATTCAGTTAAGCATAAGCACGCAGTTAAAATGTAAGTACGGTTTAATTGTCAAAAAAATTTCTATTTCAAGCTATTCAGTTTATTTAAACAATTCAGTTTAGCATAAGTATGCTGTTAGTTCTATTTAACCCATAGATAGGGCCCTATCAGGTGCTACCACTCCGGGCCAGAGTGGACCTGGGAGCGATGGCAATGAAGGGGTACTCCACATTCCCCAAGGCTCCATCATTACTGGAACCTCACCATCAGATTGTTTAGTGTCATATCCAGGACACTCGTTGGTGGGGGGGTCTTAGCCTTCTGCAGAAGGCCCAGAAGGCCCCAGCCGACAGGCCAATACACAGAGTTAAATGTCAAACAGTTTTAGTTCAGATAATTCAGTTCAGCATAAGTACACATTTTAGACGTCAAAAACAGTTCTATTTCGAGCAATTCAGTTCAGCACTCGTACGCAGTTCCAATGTCAAAACAGTTCTATTTTAAACAATTCAGTTTACGCTGGAGGTGCCCGTGGTGTAATGGTTATCCTCGTAGGGAATGGACACGGTGACACGAGTTCAAATCCAGGACGAGACTGATTGCATTTCACAAAGCACTAATACCCTTGGGAAAGGTATGAATCCAATTATTCTCCCTCCAGCTATGGGTAAATAGTAGGACAGACTAGGTTCTTCAGCCTTGGTGGGGCAACTAGTCTAGGAGAAGGAAAACTCTGAATAGAAACCTGTTAAACTCCGCATAAAAAAATGACCTTGTGTCATATCCTGCCCGAGCGGAGGGGTCGGGTAAATATGATAAATACGCAGTTTAAATGCAAAAATCAGTATAGTGAAAGAAGCACGGTTTAGTTCTATTCAACCCATATATAGGACCCTTATCAAGTGCTACCACACCAGGCCAGAATGGACCTGGGAGCGATGGCAATGAAGGGGTACTCCGCATACCCCAAAGCTCCAGCATTGCTGGAACCTCACCATCAGATTGTTTAGTGTCATATCCAGGACACTCGTTGGGGGGGGTCTTACCCCTCTGCAGAGAAGCAGTTGGTGTATTCTAAACTCCCAGCCGACTGGGCAATTGATATTTTTTAATTGTTTCAAGGAGAATTGTATGATCATTTAACTGTGTCCAAAAAAAAAGACTGTTTGAATTGTTAGTTACACATAGTAATACTTGGAACTATGTTTGTAATAGAATTGTTTGATCATTTAACTGTGTCCAAACAAAGGACCGTTTGTAATTGTTAATTACACATAGTAATACTTGGAACTATGTTTGTAATAGTATTGTTTGATCATTTAACTGTGTCCCAACAAAGGACCGTTTGTAATTGTTAATTACACATAGTAATACTTGGAACTATTTTTGTAATAGTATTGTTTGATCATTTAAATATGTGCATCTACAAAATGTGTTTACAAATCATTTATTAAATGCGTATGTAAAAACAGAATTTGGCAATAAATAACTAACAATGCGCTAAAACCAAACCAAATCAATTCTCTGCAAGCCTAGTTCACAAACCGTTACCTCCACGACTTTCTTATTGTATGTGATATTGTATGTGTCACATTGTATGTGACATTGTAGGTGTCGACCCCAACCAGTGACTACCCAGTAAACAAGGTTTAGAAGACGGTGACTGTATCCCCTACAGAGGTGGTAACCGTCTTCCCCCGCAATAAAAGAGGGATCCTATATATGACACTAAACTGCATCGGATGGTTCGGCTAGAGTTCTGGACATCTGGTGAGTGTGGAGTACCTCTTCATTGCCATTACTCCTAGGTCCACTCTGGCTTGGAGTGGTAGTATCTGTTAGGACCTCATCTCTGGATTTCTGTTTAAAAATTATTCGCATGCAATAGGATTGTACAAAAAAACTTCATAAAAAACAAAGACACAAAAATATAAACATGAACGTAAAATGAACACGATTCCCTAACCTCTAGTTATGAAATAACTTGAGACAGGTTGCCATGCCGTTAAAATCAATTAACCAACCTGAGATGGAACTCACGACTGCCAGGTAAATAGATACATTTTATTCACTACTATACGGGTTATCTAGGAGCCCCACGGGATAAAATGATGAGCTATGATTATTAGTAGTAAGTTAGGTTCTCACCAAGTGCTCCATACATCTGGCCTTGTACCAAAATAAACCCAACCTATTAAATGACAACGTACTACTTTACTGATATATGATGATCTGTGTGGTAAGTTGACTACCAGACTATTCTTAGTGAGTTCGATTCTCACTGAGAGTTACATACTTCTGGCCTTGTGCCAAACTAAACTTACCTTGATAAATGATAAATGGTGTCCTCGTGGTGTAATGGTTAAAGCGATGAACTGCGGAATCGTAGTACGCGAGTTCGTACTCCAGTCGCGCTATTATGTTCACTTTCGGGCAAATACCCTTGGGAAAGGTATGAACCCCCTTATTCTCCCTCCAGCTATGGTCAAATAGTAGGACGGACTAGGTTCTTTAGCCTTGTTGAGGCAACTAGTCTAGGAGAAGGAAAACTCTGAATTCAAACCTGTTAAACTCCGCTTAAAAATTGACCTTGTGTCATATCCTGCCCGAGCGGAGGGGTTGGTAAATAGTACCTTGATAAATGATAATTCTACAACACTACTGACATGTGTGCTACGTGTGACGTTTAGGTTTGTAAGCCGGCAGAGTACTTAATGAATTCAATTCTCACAGGGTGTTCCATATATCTGGCTTCGTTAGAAGCTTAATAAATAACTTATTTTTTCATTGTCGATCCATTTTTAACCACTAGTTGGTCGGGGAGTATAAACTAAGGTCACGTTTATTTAATCTCGCCATAGCGCACGTTGACTGAATCTTGCCAAAGCGCAGGGGCTAATTACATGGCGTTTATAAATTTGAAAACATAGAAAAAATATTTTTTCTCTTGAAATCATTGAAGTTCTAAACTAACCCTTTCAGCGAAAAACTCGATTTTCAAAAATGTTCATTTCTATCAAATAATCGTTTGATGAAATAATCCATTTTGCAAAATAATCTTATCTGTCAAGTGATCGATTATCCCAAGTTATCAATTATCGGAAATGATCAATTTTACGAAATATTCAGAGATAATTAATTCAAAAACTCGTTTGTAAAACTAAATCTAATGAAATGTTCACTTTTGTCTTTTAATTTATATTTTAAATGGAATTTAATGAAATCATTAGTTAGCGTGAGACTTTGGCTACGAATTTAAGTGATGTCTATTGCCAGCGGAAAAAATCATTCATCTACAAATCAAAAGGTTGATGGTTCGATTCTGACGTGCGATAATTTGATTTCACAGGCGCTGTAAATGCTAAGCATTTTATGCTCTTAGAAGTTCGAACACTAATCGATTGGAAACGTCTTGAGGGGAAGAAAGAAAGTGAGATGGAAGAAGAAGAAGAAGAAGAAGAAGAAGAAGAAGAAGAAGAAGAAGAAGAATGACGTCATTCATTATACAAAAAAAAATACGAAGATTAGCTTCAGGGGAAAAAACCTACTTTGATAATGTGAAAAACTAGAGGGAGAAAAAATGAAAATTAAAAAAAATTCTCTGTAAGAACAACGGGAAAGGAGAGAAAGAGAAAGAAAATGGGAGTTGAAATAAAGAGTTGTAATGGGGGAAAGGGAGGAATAGACAATAAATAGATAAAAGTTCGAGTGTGGAAGAGAAGGAAGGAAAGAAAATGGTGAAATGAAGGGTCATAAAAAAGATAGATAGAAAAGAAGAGACAAAATGAGAAAAATGAAAGTATGGCAGAGAGGAAGTGGAAAAAAAGTTAAGAAAATAGTAATAATACATTTATGTGAGAGGGAAGATAAAAACAGTAGTAAGGGGGGGAAGCAAAGGGAAATGAAGGTATAGAAAAGAGACAGAGATAGAAATGAAGAGAAGAAATGTATACACGAGAGAGGGGGAAGAGAGAGAAAGGAAGAGGCGAAATAAAGGAAACGGGGGTATATTAGTGAGAAAGGGAGACAGATAAAGATAGAAAATGAGGTAAATGAAGGTAGAGAGAGAGAGAGAGAGAGAGAGAGAGAGAAGAATTGAAAGTATACAAAAGAGAGAGAGAGAGAGAGAGAGAAGAATTAAAAGTATACAAAAGAGAGAGAGAGAGAGAGAGAAGAATTGAAAGTATACAAAAAAGAGAGAGAGAGAGAGAGAGAGAAGAATTGAAAGTATACAAAAGAGAGAGAGAGAGAGAGAGAGAGAAGAATTGAAAGTATACAAAAGAGAGAGAGAGAGAGAAAAGAATTGAAAGTATACAAAAGAGAAAGAGAGAGAAGAATTGAAAGTATACAAAAGAGAGAGAGAGAGAGAATAATTGAAAGTATACAAAAGAGAGAGAGAGAGAAGAATTGAAAGTATACAAAAGAGAGAGAGAGAGAGAGAAGAATTGAAAGTATACAAAAGAGAAAGAGAGAGTGAGACAAGAATTGAAAGTATACAAAAGAGAGAGAGAGAGAAGAATTGAAAGTATACAAAAGAGAGAGAGAGAGAGTGAGACAAGAATTGAAAGTATACAAAAGAGAGAGAGAGAGAGAAGAATTGAAAGTATACAAAAGAGAGAGAGAGAGAAGAATTGAAAGTATACAAAAGAGAGAGAGAGAGAGAATAATTGAAAGTATACAAAAGAGAGAGAGAGAGAGAGAGAGAAGAATTGAAAGTATACAAAAGAGAGAGAGAGAGAAGAATTGAAAGTATACAAAAGAGAGAGAGAGAGAGAGAGAGAGAAGAATTGAAAGTATACAAAAGAGAGAGAGAGAGTGAGACAAGAATTGAAAGTATACAAAAGAGAGAGAGAGAGAAGAATTGAAAGTATACAAAAGAGAGAGAGAGAGTGAGACAAGAATTGAAAGTATACAAAAGAGAGAGAGAGAGAGAAGAATTGAAAGTATACAAAAGAGAGAGAGAGAGAGAAGAATTGAAAGTATACAAAAGAGAGAGAGAGAGAGAATAATTGAAAGTATACAAAAGAGAGAGAGAGAGAGAGAGAGAAGAATTGAAAGTATACAAAAGAGAGAGAGAGAGAAGAATTGAAAGTATACAAAAGAGAGAGAGAGAGAGAGAGAGAGAAGAATTGAAAGTATACAAAAGAGAGAGAGAGAGAGTGAGACAAGAATTGAAAGTATACAAAAGAGAGAGAGAGAGAGAGAGAGAGAAGAATTGAAAGTATACAAAAGAGAGAGAGAGAGAAGAATTGAAAGTATACAAAAGAGAGAGAGAGAGAGAGAGAGAGAGAGAGAAATAAAGAGAAGTGAAAGAAACGGAGATATACGCCTGAGAGGGGGGGGAGAGATAAAGACAAAAATAAGAGGGAAATGAAGGTATCCAAGAGAAGGCGAAAAATAGAAAAAAAAAGGAAGAGGAGAAATGAAATAAATGAAGTCATATATAGAGAGAGAGAGAGACAGACAGACAGAAAGAGAGAGAGAGAGAGGGGGGGGAGACAGGCGGACAGAGAGAGACAATGTGAAATAAGTGAAAAAAAATGAAAGTATAAAATGGTGAGAGATAAATGAAATGGGAGGTGGAATGAAGGAAATATATATATATATGTGTGTGTGTGTGAGTGAGAGAGAGAGAGAGAGAGAGAGAGAGAGAGGGGGGGGGGAAATTGGACGTGAAATGAAGAAAATAGAGGTAAACACACATACACACACATACACACACACATACACACATACACACTTACTTATATAATTAGAGTTGGCGACCGTAGTCGAGGGCGACCAGAAGGCTCCCTTTTCAATAGCTACAACACCTAAGTGTAGGGAAGGGCGCTACTCCTTTCCAAGGATTGCTCCACTTTACCCTTGATAAGTACCTTACATTGCTGAGTGTTAAGCAAGTAGGTATCAAGTACCATTTTTAAAGTCATTGGTGTGACGCAACCTAGGATTGAACCCAGGTCTCCCGGATCATTGGCGAATATATATATATACATATATATATATATATATATATAGAGAGAGAGAGAGAGAGAGAGAGAGAGAGTGAGAGAGAAAAATGAGAAGTAAAATGGAATAAATGAAGATATGAAAGGGGGGTTTCAAAGGGGGAGAGTGTGTTAAGGATGAAGAGATGAAATGAAGGAAATAAGAGTAAAGAAAAAAAAGAGAGAGAATGTGTGTGTAGAAAAGATGAAATGAAAGAAATATAGATACATAAAAGAGAGAGAAAGCAATGATGGGGTAAAATGAAGTGAACAGAGACAGAACTGACGAGATGGAACGACGAGAAATGCAGATATAGAATGTTAGAAAAGAAGAAAAAGAAGAAGTGAAATGATGAAAAGGAATCACAAGAACAGAGACAGACACACATGAGCAGATGACATAATGAAACGAAAAGACCAAAGGAAGAGAAATACTTTTGACAATAAATCAAAGACAATAGAAAAAGAGACGAAAATCAAATTTAAATTGACACAAAAAAAAAACATTAATAGTTTTCTTGTTGCTTAAAGTAAAAGTTCAAGATGAGAAATCTGCTGGAGTTGGAAAAACAAAAACTTTATCTCTTGTCATCGAGAATTGGTTTGTTCAGAGTAAAAAAGAGCGGTTTTGCGGACAAAATCAAAGTGATGGAAAGAATAAAATAACTGATGAAAAGTCGAAAGGGTTGGTTGGTTGGTTTTATGGCATAACAACCCTAATAGGATTATTTTTTGCCGGAGTCAGTATAGAAGTAGTTGTCTCCAGTTATATATCATACAAAAAGGAATCTTTATCATCATTTTAATCAGAAAAACACTTCATTATTCCAAATGCACAGCCATATGGTTTCAAAAGTATTCCTATCTAATACAAATAATTTTCTTGCAGTTATATGAATTAATTTAATTCATATAACTGCAAGAAAATTATTTGTATCATATCAAAAACTAATTATTTGTATCCTATCAAAAACAAATAATTTGTACACAGATATATGGTTGCAAGTATTCCTGTATAATATTAATGATTTAAAGACAGGTATATGGTTTTAAGTATTCTTGTCTAATACAAATAATTTTCACACTCATATTGTTTCAAGTATTCCGGTCTAATACATATGATTTATATAAAGTTATACGGTTTTACCTAATACAAATAATATGCACACAGTTTTAAAGTTTTAAGTATTCCTATCTAATACGAATAACTTACCCACAGTTTTATAGTTTAAAATTTTCCTATCTAATACAAATAATCTGCATACAGTTATATGGTTTTAAATATTCCTGTCTAATACTAATAATTTGTACCCAGTTATATGGTTTCAAGTATTCTTATCAAATACAAATAACTTGCACACAATTGGTATGATGGTTAGAGTGTTCGCCAATGGCACGGGAGACTTGGGTTCAATCCCAGGTCAAGTCATACCAAAGACTCACAAAATGGTACTTGATGCCTCCTTGCTTAACTCTCAGCATTATAAGGTACGGATCAAGGCTAAAGTGGAGCAATCCAGGGAAAGGAGTAGCGCCTTCCCCTACATTTTGGGGTAATAGCTATCGAAAAGGGAACATTCGGGTCACCCTCGACTACAGTCGTCAACAACTTATATGGTCTTAAGTATTCCAATCTAATTCTAATAATTTTCACACAATTATATGGTTTCAAGTATTCTTTTCAAATACAAATGATTTGCACACAGTTATATGGTCTTAAGTATTTGATACAAATAATTTTCTGAGATTCCTCTAGTCAGCTTCAGATTCTGCACATTAATCTGCGTCTATGTGATAAAATGTAATCTGCTAATTTTATCCAATAAAGACATGAACTGACAACCTCTAATTATTATTATTCTATTGTAAAAATTCAATCAAATCAGTTAGTTTAAAAATAATGCCTGATATCAAAACTAAAAGATAATCTCTTAAACCTTTTTTCTTTTTTTTTTCTTTTTGCAAAATACGTAAAATTTTTAAAATACGTAAACTTTGTGACCTTCTGATCAAAAACTTCACCCTTACGATGCTTAGAAGGATAAGATTCCTACCACCACCACAAAAAAAATGTGTTTTCCTGGATATGACAAAAGAAAATTGCATCCAGTTCTGGAGCCATTACTCCCAGGTCCACCTGTGGTCCAATGCTAGTCATGGATCCCAATGGGGTGTGACTACTAGTCACAGTACTTGTGGCTGTTGTGTTCGTGTCCTACCACATTTGCTTCCGACTGTTTGCTTTGTCAAATCCTTCCGTGCCCACGTTGTCTTTGAAAGATCCGCGAAGGTGGGGGTTGATACAATTTAGCTGGATCTTCTTCTGATGTTCAGGTAATATGAGTGGTTAGATTGTCTAGCAACTCAAAGAATAGAAAAAACACGTTTGTGAGTCAATAAATAACGAGCAAAAAATGGTCTAGGAAGAGCCGTGGTTGTTATGGATCCCAATGGGGTGTGACTACTAGTCACAGTACTTGTGGCTGTTGTGTTCGTGTCCTACCACATTTGCTTCCGACTGTTTGCTTTGTCAAATCCTTCCGTGCCCACGTTGTCTTTGAAAGATCCGCGAAGGTGGGGGTTGATACAATTCAGCTGGATCTTCTTCTGATGTTCAGGTAATATGAGTGGTTAGATTGTCTAGCAACTCAAAGAATAGAAAAAACACGTTTGTGAGTCAATAAATAACGAGCAAAAAATGGTCTAGGAAGAGCCGTAGTTGTTATACACAAGTTAAATAAGTACATAAATAATATACCGTCTATATAATAATAAAAATGAATAAATATTAATTCATTATAATATCAATCCATTATTTAAAAAAAGAAGAGGAAAAAATGTTTATGGAACATTTTTAAACGATCTGTCAAATACAAAGATACAAAATAAAAATTTATTTTTTTACTTGTGCTTGGAAACTGAAGAATAGCATTAATTTCAAAATGCAAGCATGTAAATAAGTACTTCCTATAGTTCTTTTCACCAGTCTGAATTTTCGAAAAATGTTGTGAGGACGTTTTTTTAAATCATGAAAATGTATTTCTTTATCATTTATTTACGTACAGAGGGATGAATCTTTCGAATAAAAAATATACATCAAAGATAAATTCTTTTATGTAGTGTAAGAGACATAATTATTTTTTCTCTTTTGAGGGCTTTTCGCACCAGCGCCAGTCTTAGTGACAGAAAATCCCCACAAGTCACCAGGACTCTTCTCAGTATTCTGGTCGATCTCAATAATGTAGTAGTTTGAATGGACTCTACTCGTCCTCTTATTTCCAAGTCCTTCAGTCCTTGTACTAACCCTTTGGTGACTGTACCAAGAGCACCAATTACAATTGCTATAATCGTCACTTTCATGTTCCTCAGTTTTTTCAATTCTCTAGCAAGGTCCAGGTACTTATCCCTCTTTTCACATTCTTTCAATTTCACTCTGGGGTCCACCGGGACAGCAAAGTCCACAATTCTGCAAGTTCTCTTTTTTTTCTTGATTATTATGAGATCTTGTCGTCTGGCCGAGATTTGGTGATCCGTTTGTATCTCAAAATCCCAGAGGAGTTTATGCGTCTCATTCTCTAGGACAGATTCTGGGTTGTGCATATACCATTTGTTCGTATGATCAAACTTCAATTTCTTGTACAATTCCCAGTGGATCACCTTGCTCACCCAGTCACGCCTAGTCTTATATTCTTTGTGTGCTAATTTGCTGCATTCGTTTACTATGTGATTGATCGTTTCGTCTCTTTCATCATATAACCTACATCTGCTGTTTTGTTGCGTCTTATCGATTCTCTCTTCGATACGATTAGTCCTTATGGCGTTGTTTTGTGTTGCTATTAAAAGAGACTCAGTTTCTCTCTTAAGGTTTCCTTTTCTTAGCTACGTCTTCTCATGTGAAATGTCGCTTGTTAAAATGTCCATAGAGTTGTTTTTCTTCACACTTTTGTTTTCTGGTTATTGTCGTTCCGCGGGCCCTCTTATCGTTAGTATTGTTTCTGCTGGCTGTAATCAGTCTTACTCCGAGCTTTTCTATGTAGTCTTCGAGTCATTGTTTCAATGTGCCCCGACTGTTTTCAATTCTGGCAAGCCCTCTTCCTCCTTCTCTTCTTGACTCATATAGTCAGTCAACGTCATCTCTGAAATGTAATGCCTTATGCATGGTCTTAAGATTTTTTGTTCTCTAGTCCATTTGTTTAAGTTCTTCTCTGGTACACTTCAAAAATGGTCTCGAGTATCTTACAAGAGGGACAAACCAGAAATTTATCCCTTTGACAAGGTTCCTGCAATAGATTTTTGCTTCGAATAATTTTCTGGCTCTTGTGAGATACTCCTTTTGAATTTTTTCTTTCATTTCCATTTGTTTGATGGCGTTAACTTTTCTCCGAGCGTTCTGATTGCTTGATCAGGTAGTTCGACTCCTTCTGTTATGTGGGGTTTGTCACTTTTCATAACTAGCATGGCGCATTTTTCTATGCCAAATTCCATTCCTCTATCTTGACTGTATATTCTCACAGTTTGTATTCTCTTTCGTTTTTGCCAAAAAGTTTGATGTCGTCCATGTACACAAAGTGGTTGATCTTTTCCTGCTATTTACTGAGTTTGTATCTGGCTGTGCATTTCCTAAGGATGTGGCTGAGTGGCATCATAGCTATCACAAATAGTAATGGTGATAGTGCATCTCCCTGGATAATACCTCTTTGGATCTTTATCTCTGCTAAGCTTTGTCCTCCCACTGTCAATTCCACTCTCCAGATTTGCATGGTCTTCTCGATAAACTGTACGATTTGGTCGGGTATATTATACATTTTGAGACAATGTAGTATCCAGTTTTAGGGGACCATATATTATTATTATTGTTGTATAACAACAATAATAATAATAACAATAATAATATCAACAACAATAATAGCAACAACTGCTGCTATTATTATCATTATTGTTATTTTATTATCATTATTACCATTATTATTATCAGTTTTCTCTTTAGAGTTTTTCACATCAGCGAAAGCAGATGGTTTCTCACTGGAGTTTGATTGTCAGCAAGTCTCCTTAAGTCTCCAGGACTCTTCTCAGTATTCTGGCCGATCTTAATAAAGCAGTAGTTTAGATGGTCTCTACTCGTCAGCTTATTTCCAAGTCCTCCAGTCCCTGTACCAATCCTTTGGTGACAGTACCAAGAGCACCAGTTACAATTAGTATCACCGTCACTTTCATGTTCCACAGTTTGTTTGTTTTTTTCAATTCCCTGTCAAGGTCCAGGTACTTATCCTTCTTCTCGCTTTCTTTCGATTTTATTCCATGGTCCTCTGGGACAGCAAAGTCTATAATTCGGCAAGTTCTCTCTTTTTTTAGTTGACTACCGACCAAGCCGAAACACTACTGCATAGTTTGGAACGAGCAGCCGCAGGCATAGGCCCCTATGTTAATGCACACAAAACGGAATATATGTGCTATAATCAAACGGGGGACATCTCCACTCTAGACGGAACCCCTCTTAAACTAGTAGACAAATTCACTTACCTAGGAAGCAGCGTCGCATCAACCGAAAAGGACATCGACACGAGGTTAACGAAAGCATGGACAGCTATCAATAGGCTATCGATTATATGGAAATCAGACCTAACCGATAAAATGAAACGCAGTTTCTTCCAGGCAGCAGTCACATCGATACTGCTATATGGGTGCACTACATGGACGCTAACAAAACGGCTGGAGAAGAAGCTAGACGGCAATTACACAAGAATGCTGCGTGCAATCTTGAACAAGTCCTGGCGGCAACACCCCACAAGACACCAACTGTATGGCCACCTGCCTCCTATCACGAAAACTATTCAAGTTAGACGAACCAGACATGCAGGACACTGATGGAGAAGCAGGGACGAACTCATAAGAGATGTACTCATATGGACCCCCACACAAGGCCGTGCAAAAGCAGGACGACCAGCACGAACATACATTCAGCAGCTATGTGAGGATACGGGATGTTGTCCTGAAGACCTACCTAGGGCGATGAATGATAGGGAGGAGTGGCGAGAGAGGGTCAGGAATATCCGTGATACCAGCGCGACATGATGATGATGATCACAAGGTGTGGTCGTCTGGCCGAGATTAGGTGATCCGTTTGTATTTCAAAATCCCAGTGCAATTTGTGCGTATCATTCTCCAGTACAGGTTGTGCATATACTATTTGTTAGCATGATGTAATTCAAATTTCACATTATTATTATTATTATTATTATTATTATTATATAATGGTATAAGAAACTTCTGAAGGATGTAAGAAAATAAGAGATACAATGAGTTCGAAAAAGGAAAAAAAAATTCATTTTCACCTGATGATCGAGAAAACGTGCGACTGACAGTTGTGAGTAACATGTCTGTATCTTGATATTAAATATACAAAGAGTATGAGGGAAATTTGGTGAATTTTAATTTGAAAATGTCAATGTATAATGTTTGATCTTAATTGATATAAACACTGAATTCGGTAAATTGACAAGGAATGAGATTATTTTAAAAAATAAATATTTCTGTAAAATCAACTAATCAGACATTTCTTGTCTATCACATTCAATATGACTTGCTTGCAAAGAACGGTAGATCATAGCGAGATTTTTATTGGGGAAATACGCTTAGAATGCTCTAATTTATAGAATATAACAATTTCCAGTACAATCTACAAATAAATGATAGTTTTTGGAAGTCTCCATTCACATCGTTTTTGATATAATAGCGAGACTGGAGTTCGAACTCGCTTACTACGATGCCGTAGTGCTTTCCCTAGAAAGCACTAAGAAGAAGTGAATATTTCTAAATTGCATTTCACAGTTATCCCCGTTATATCGAGAATGTGAATACATTCTCGATATAACGGAGATAACTTAAATACAATTTAGAATTATTCACTTCTTAAATAGAAGTATCAATATTCTTCATGAACCGCTATTCTAACTGAGACCCAAAGGGATCATGAGACATGAAGTCCCTGTGGCTAGCATAGTCGTTGACGTGCCCGTGGTGTAATAGTTATCGTCGTAGGAAATGGACACGGGAACCCGAGTTCAAATCCTGGACGAGGCTGATTGCATTTCACAAAGCACTTTTGGGAAAGGTATGAATCCAATCATTCTCCCTCCAGCTATGGGTAAATAGTAGGGCAGACTGGGTTCTTCAGCCTTGGTGAGGCAACTAGTCTAGGAGAAGGAAAACTCTGAATTCAAACCTGTTAAACTCCACATAAAAAATTGACTTTGTGTCATATCCTGCCCAAACGAAGGGGTTGGGTAAATATGATAGTCGTTGACGTGCTAGACTACGACAAAGGAGTAAGTGAGTTCGAACTCCAGTCTCGTTATTACATTCGCTTTCAAGGGATCATGAGTCATCAAGTAATATATTAAAATTCTATAAGATTATTTTAGGAAACAAATGGATATGAAAACAGTTAAAAGTATTATGTAGAGAATAGATTAATGTTGGAAGCGTGGATTAGTATTAAGCTAAATTTATTTGAGCCGACAAAAGTTATAAATGCCAGAAAAACAATGGTGTTCTGAAAACTTGTCTTGTTGGTTGGTTTGTTGGGTTTCATGGCATATCAACCTTTGTAGGTTATTTAACGCCAAATCCATTTTTATGTAAATAATCTGTTCTTTTTAAAACAATTCAGTTTAGCATAAGTACAGTTTAATTGTCAAAAACATTTATTTCAAACTATTCAAGAAGTTATATGTAACAATTCAGTTAAGTGTAAATACAATTTTAATGTCGAAAAACAGTTCTATTTGAAATAATTCAGTTAAGCATAAGCACGCAGTTTAAATGTAAGCACGGTTTAATTGTCAAAAACATTTCTATTTCAAGCTATTCAGTTTACTCAAACAATTCAGTTTAGCATAAGAATGCTGTTAGTTCTATTTAACCCATAGATAGGACCCTTATCAGGTGCTACCACACCGGGTCAGAGTGGACCTAGGAGCAATGGCAATAAAGGGGTACTCCGCCTTCCCCA
This sequence comes from Sepioteuthis lessoniana, assembly GCA_963585895.1. Taxonomy (NCBI): domain Eukaryota; kingdom Metazoa; phylum Mollusca; class Cephalopoda; order Myopsida; family Loliginidae; genus Sepioteuthis; species Sepioteuthis lessoniana. The sequence goes on from OY757939.1 coordinate 48,166,036, forward strand.
AAGCTCCAGCATTGCTTGAACCTCACCATCAGATTGTATAGTGTCATATCCAGGACACTCGTTAAAGGGGGTCTTACCCCTCTGCAGAGAAGCAGTCAGTGTATTCTACAGCCCCAGCCGACTGGGCAAGAAAACTTGTCTCTGGAAATATAATAAAGTAACGAACTCTACAGATATAAGATGTTTATCATAATGGAAATGCTGATTGAAAGATACTTGTCGATTATGATGATAATAAACTTACAATTGGGATGTAAAAAGATAGAAAAGACAATTCTACTTTTTTTTTGTATTAAATATCAATAACATTCCTACTGGGTAATTATGTAAAAATTTCCCCCCAAAAAAAGTTTTCCAGAATCTTTTAGATACTTGGGCATTTTGCCCAAAACGAGACGCCATTTAGGAACCGCCAGCTTTAAACAAAAGGGCGCTGCCCGATAATTAGGAACGTTAATTACGACCGGAAAAATGTGAGGCAAGAGAGAAACTCCGCCAAACATGAAGTGTATGTCACTTGAGCCGATTTCCATCTATCGAATTTTCCGAGGATATTAATGTGTAAAAGAAAACCTGAAAGAAAATAGTTTTAAAATAAGATTAAAATTACCTTTAAAAATTATAATCTAAAATTGCTTATGATCAGCTCGACAAAAAAAAAAGATGATTTTAAAGGAAGGATACTGTAGGAAAAATGATGTAGAGTGTCTGTTTTTGGATGTAAACACACGGATCTGATTAACGTTGAGTTTAATTAGTTCTACTTTAATTTAGAAATTTAGAATACGTGAAATCTGTTTCCCCGCCATGTGACGCGTCCGATTATCTAGAGACACATAAATACATTGCATTACACTACACAAAGGCAGAGAAAAGATGGAAGTGATACAGAGAAAGAGAAGAGAAATACAAAAAAAGAGAGAGGGAATATTGAGAAAGATCGGAGGGATACAAGGAAAATGACGAGGGATACAGGGGAAAGATGGGAGGGATACAGAGAAAGAGAAGAGAAATACAAAGAAAGAGAGGGGGAATATTGAGAAAGAGCGGAGGGATACAAGGAAAATGACGAGGGATAAAGGGGAAAGATGGGAGGGATACAGAGAAAGAGAAGAGAAATACAAAGAAAGAGAGGGGGAATATTGAGAAAGAGCGGAGGGATACAAAGAAAATGACGAGGGATACAGGGAAGGATGGGAGGGATACAGAGAAAGAAAAGAGAAATACAAAGAAAGAGAGGGGGAATATTGAGAAAGAGCGGAGGGATACAAGGAAAACGACGAGGGATACAGGGAAAGATGGGAGGGATACAGAGAAAGAGAAGAGAAATACAAAGAAAAAGAGGGGGAATATTGAGAAAGAGCGGAGGGATACAAGGAAAATGACGAGGGATACGGAGAAAGAGAAGAGAAATACAAAGAAAGAGAGGGGGAATATTGAGAAAGAGCGGAGGGATACAAGGAAAATGACGAGGGATACAGGGAAGGATGGGAGGGATACAGAGAAAGAGAAGAGAAATACAAAGAAAGAGAGGGGGAATATTGAGAAAGAGCGGAGGGATACAAGGAAAACGACGAGGGATACAGGGAAAGATGGAAGGGATACAGAGAAAGAGAAGAGAAATACAAAGAAAGAGAAGGGGAATATTGAGAAAGAGCGGAGGGATACAAGGAAAATGACGAGGGATACAGGGAAAGATGGAAGGGATACAGGGAAGGATGGGAGGGATACAGAGAAAGAAAAGAGAAATACAAAGAAAGAGAGGGGGAATATTGAGAAAGAGCTGAGGGATACAAAGAAAATGACGAGGGATACAGGGAAGGATGGGAGGGATACAGGGAAGGATGGGAGGGATACAGAGAAAGAAAAGAGAAATACAAAGAAAGAGAGGGGGAATATTGAGAAAGAGCGGAGGGATACAAGGAAAATGACGAGGGATACAGGGGAAAGATGGGAGGGATACAGAGAAAGAGAAGAGAAATACAAAGAAAGAGAGGGGGAATATTGAGAAAGATCGGAGGGATACAAGGAAAATGACGAGGGATACAGGGAAAGATGGAAGGGATACAGAGAAAGAGAAGAGAAATACAAAGAAAGAGAGGGGGAATATTGAGAAAGAGCGGAGGGATACAAGGAAAATGACGAGGGATACAGGGAAAGATGGAAGGGATACAGAGAAAGAGAACAGAAATACAAAGAAAGAGAGGGGGAATATTGAGAAAGAGCTGAGGGATACAAAGAAAATGACGAGGGATACAGGGAAGGATGGGAGGGATACAGAGAAAGAAAAGAGAAATACAAAGAAAGAGAGGGGGAATATTGAGAAAAAGCGGAGGGATACAAGGAAAACGACGAGGGATACAGGGAAAGATGGGAGGGATACAGAGAAGAGAAGAGAAATACAAAGAAAAAGAGGGGGAATATTGAGAAAGAGCGGAGGGATACAAGGAAAACGACGAGGGATACAGGGAAAGAGAAGAGAAATACAAAGAAAGAGAGGGGGAATATTGAGAAAGAGCGGAGGGATACAAGGAAAATGACGAGGGATACAGGGAAAGAGAAGAGAAATACAAAGAAAGAGAGGGGGAATATTGAGAAAGAGCGGAAGGATACAAGGAAAATGACGAGGGATACAGGGGAAAGATGGGAGGGATACAGAGAAAGAGAAGAGAAATACAAAGAAAGAGAGGGGGAATATTGAGAAAGAGCGGAAGGATACAAGGAAAACGACGAGGGATACAGGGAAAGATGGGAGGGATACAGAGAAAGAGAAGAGAAATACAAAGAAAGAGAGAGAGAATATTGAGAAAGAGGGGAGGGATACAAGGAAAACGACGAGGGATACAGGGAAAGATGGGAGGGATACAGAGAAAGAGAAGAGAAATACAAAGAAAGAGATAGAGAATATTGAGAAAGAGCGGAGGGATACAAGGAAAACGACGAGGGATACAGGGAAAGATGGGAGGGATACAGAGAAAGAGAAGAGAAATACAAAGAAAGAGAGAGAGAATATTGAGAAAGAGCGGAGGGATACAAGGAAAACGACGAGGGATACAGGGAAAGATGGAAGGGATACAGAGAAAGAGAAGAGAAATACAAAGAAAGAGAGAGAGAATATTGAGAAAGAGCGGAGGGATACAAGGAAAATGACGAGGGATACAGGGGAAAGATGGAAGGGATACAGAGAAAGAGAAGAGAAATACAAAGAAAGAGAGGGGGAATATTGAGAAAGAGCGGAGGGATACAAGGAAAATGACGAGGGATACAGGGAAAGAGAAGAGAAATACAAAGAAAGAGAGGGGGAATATTGAGAAAGAGCGGAAGGATACAAGGAAAACGACGAGGGATACAGGGAAAGATGGGAGGGATACAGAGAAAGAGAAGAGAAATACAAAGAAAGAGAGAGAGAATATTGAGAAAGAGGGGAGGGATACAAGGAAAACGACGAGGGATACAGGGAAAGATGGGAGGGATACAGAGAAAGAGAAGAGAAATACAAAGAAAGAGATAGAGAATATTGAGAAAGAGCGGAGGGATACAAGGAAAACGACGAGGGATACAGGGAAAGATGGGAGGGATACAGAGAAAGAGAAGAGAAATACAAAGAAAGAGAGAGAGAATATTGAGAAAGAGCGGAGGGATACAAGGAAAACGACGAGGGATACAGGGAAAGATGGAAGGGATACAGAGAAAGAGAAGAGAAATACAAAGAAAGAGAGAGAGAATATTGAGAAAGAGCGGAGGGATACAAGGAAAATGGCGAGGGATACAGGGGAAAGATGGGAGGGATACAGAGAAAGAGAAGAGAAATACAAAGAAAGAGAGAGAGAATATTGAGAAAGAGGGGAGGGATACAAGGAAAACGACGAGGGATACAGGGAAAGATGGAAGGGATACAGAGAAAGAGAAGAGAAATACAAAGAAAGAGAGAGAGAATATTGAGAAAGAGCGGAGGGATACAAGGAAAACGACGAGGGATACAGGGAAAGATGGAAGGGATACAGAGAAAGAGAAGAGAAATACAAAGAAAGAGAGAGAGAATATTGAGAAAGAGCGGAGGGATACAAGGAAAACGACGAGGGATACAGGGAAAGATGGAAGGGATACAGAGAAAGAGAAGAGAAATACAAAGAAAGAGAGAGAGAATACTGAGAAAGAGCGGAGGGATACAAGGAAAATGACGAGGGATACAGGGGAAAGATGGGAGGGATACAGAGAAAGAGAAGAGAAATACAAAGAAAGAGAGGGTAAATATTGAGAAAGAACGGAGGGATACAAGGAAAATGACGAGGGATACAGGGAAAGAGAAGAGAAATACAAAGAAAGAGAGGGGTAATATTGAGAAAGAGCGGAGGGGTACAAGGAAAATGACGAGGGATACAGGGGAAAGATGGGAGGGATACAGAGAAAGAGAAGAGAAATACAAAGAAAGAGAGAGGGAATATTGAGAAAGAGCGGAGGGATACAAGGAAAACGACGAGGGATAGAGGAAAAGATGGGAGGGATACAGAGAAAGAGAAGAGAAATACAAAGAAAGAGAGAGAGAATATTGAGAAAGAGCGGAGGGATACAAGGAAAATGACGAGGGATACAGGGAAAGATGGAAGGGATATAGAGAAAGAGAGGGATACAGAAAAGGAGAGGATAAATACAAAGAAAGGGGGGATGTTGAGAAAGAGGGGATGAATATAAATAGAGGAGGGATTCAAAGAAAGATGGGAAGGATACAGAGGAAGAGAGTAGGGATATAGAGAAAGTGAGGAGGGATAAAGTGAAAGAATGGAGGGGTACAGTGAAAGATAGGAGAGATAGAGAGAAAGAGAAGATGAATACAAAGAAAGAGAGGAGGGATAGTGAAAAAAAGAGTAGGGATATAAGGAAAAAGACGAGGGATACAGGGAAAGAGGAGAGAGTACAGAGAAATAGTGGAGGGATAGAGAAAAAGCGAGTATGAATACAGATAAAAAGAGGAGGGATATGGAGAAAGATGGGAGGAGTATAGAGAAAAAAAGGAGGGATATTGAGAAAAATAGAATAAATACGAGTATTATTAAATAAGTTTCCAGACTTTTTTCATATGGACACTTTTATTGAAAGTACACACATGAAACTTTAGTCCCCTTCGAAGTAATCTCCTCCGGCTGCAATGCACTTGTACCGTTCCAACAACTTCTGCAAGGCCCCATGGAAGTCCTCTTGTGTGAGCGTGTCAATGACCTTCATCACAGCCTCATTCATCTCCTCAATTGTCTCATAACGACGACAGCCTCTGAGCTTATGGAATAACCAAAAGTCACAGCGAGCAAGGTCTGGACTATACGGAGGCTGAGGAACTGTCTTGATGCCCATCTTAGTCGAATAGTCTGTGACAAGGATGGAGTTGTGGACTAGTGCATTGTCCTGGTGGAAATGTCACTGACCCGATTTGAAGAGTGCTAGCCTCTTCCGAGGGAATCTCTTCCGGAACTCCCTTAAAACCTCAACATAGTAACCCTAACCCTAACCTTTTGGCCAATCAACTCTGGTGTATTGACTTCCTTACTCCTCCCACACTTCTCATCATCCCTCTGCCATCCTTGAATCTCTTATGCCACTCAAAAACTGATGTTCGATTCATGCAAGATGCTCCAAAAGCATTCCATATGTTTCTGTGGCATTTTTTCCAAGTTTAAAACAGAATTTTATTTCATATCGTTCTTCTAGAGTGTCAAATTGCATTTTTGAAATTCACCAGCTGTGACAATCAGGCTTTAGTAGGGTGTATTCCAATTGCTGCTGTAGCTGTTGGTTTGAACCTGAAATCATAAAAATTGATCAGTCATCTCATAAGATGTATAGCAATAACATACTGACTTTTCAAGTGTCTACAACAATTTTAAATGCCTGTACAAAAAAAAATCTGGAATCTTATTGAATGGACCACGTACAAAGAAAAAGAGCAGGGATACGGAGAAAGATGTGAATGATAGAGAGAAAGAGAAGAGGAATACAGAGAAAGAAAGGAAGGATACAGAAAAAGAGAGGGGAATGATACTGAGAAAAGATGAGCGCGATACAGAGAAAGAGAGGAGGGATGTAAGGAAAAAGAGAAGGGATACAGAGAAAGAGAGGGAGATACAGAGAAAGAAAGAGAAGAGATACAATGAAAGAAAGAAGAGGGATACAGAGGAAGAGAAGGATACAAGGAAAGAAAGAGAGAAGGGATTCAGAGAAAGAGACGAGGTGTCTACGATAGAGAAATAAGAGTGTTGAAACTACGTACATATATATATATATATATATATATATATATATACTGAATTGAATATTTAAATGTAATCATGTCCTTTTACAGAAATACACAGATAGAGAGATACACATGAACAAAATATACGTACACACACATGCAAACCTACACACATGATATGTATATATATATATATATATATATATATATAGCGTTGAATTCTAATCATAATTTATATGTAATTATACAAATATAAGAAAATAAGGTTATCAGAGGATGATTTTCTTTATAGTTGAATTATTTGCCAATGTTAAACGTTTTGGTTTTTTATATTAAACCATTATCAGGGCAATCTTAATATATGATATCTTCTGAAATATATTCAATTCTATTAACGTTTGAAGCGTTCTGTTTCAAATCTGTGACATAATTAGAGTTCGAAATTTATTTTCAATCGTAATGTATTTTCTACATAGATGGAAAGATAGATATGTTCATGGCCAGACGCTTCAAACAGAATTGATTGATTGATTTTAATGACAGGCCAACCCGTCTAGGGTTATCTTATGTTTCGAGATTAGGCAATCACTTTCAATATACATTTGTTTACTTTTTTTGTAATTGTTTCTCAAGGGGATTCTTTCTTGTACACGCTTCCATCGAATGTGAATAATTTGCAAACAGATCCATTTGACCCGTACATAGTCTTGTATAGCCACATACATATACAAATATATGCGGAACATAATCAACAATAATGACGATCTTCAATGAACGAACGAACACACTTCTTCATAAAAATATAATCTCTCACACTTTATTCTCGAAAGGGTGATGGTTGTTTTGTGTGAGAGATGAGCTGGAGACGGGGACAGACTGCTATATTGACCCCAAGTTCTTCTCTTGACCATAGCAGCATTTCTTTCTCATCTTGGCTTAGTTGCTCAACTGTGGGTCACTGAGGGCCACAAGCCCTCAGTCTGCAAGCTGATTCTCACGCTGGCATCCAATCTCCAACTGACTCAAGTCGTCTGTGCCCTGGTTATATTATTGTTTAACGTCCACCTACTTCTGCTGTTCTTCCGCTTATTTACACAGGTGCATCTTTTGATTGACGGCTCGGTCGAGGGTCAATATATAACACATAGGACCCAAACTGATTCTACTTTTTTTTATTTCAAAGAGAAGCTGCGAGTAATGGCAATGAAGGGGAACTCTACATTCTGCAGATCTCCATAAGTGGAGCCTCACCATCAGATGCAATTTAGTATCATACACTAGACTCACCAAAAAAGCTTTAATTTTACTGAAATATCTTCTTTTTTTTCAAAGTAACTCATTTCTTTATCCAGTGTCGATATTAATATAGATAAAACATTATATATTGAAAATTTCAAATTAAAATTCACCTATCAACAATGTGTTAAGCTACAAATCTACGGGTAAACCTAAAGATTAAAATGTACATTGGAGCAACCGAAGGACCCTGAAAAGCACATTGAATAAATCAAATTAGAGAAATGAAAAAATACACCGTTATCTGACAACGTGTGTTAAGCGAAAAGAAAAAACAGACCTGATAACCAAAAACTAAGTCGAGTCGAGCGAGGAGCATAAAAATGAAAATAAGGAAAGATCAGAAGGCAGGCTTGGCTTGGAAGAAAAATGCGCTATGTTGGATTGGTTTCGTTGGTTTTGGTTTCTTGGCATATCAATCTTTGTAGGTTGATATGCCAAATGCCAAATCCATTTTTATACAAATGATCAGTTCTATTCAATCAATTCAGTTTAGCCCAAGTAGATAATTTAATCGTCAAAAACATTTCTATTTCAAACAATTCAGTTTAGTATAAGTATAGTTTTTGTTTACACACAGTTAATGTCAAAATAGTTCTATTTCAAACAATTCAGTTTAGCATTAGTATGCAGTTTACATATCAAAACACTCACATTTCAAGCAATTCAGTTTAGCCAAAGTACACAGTTTAATTGTCAAAAACATTTCTATTTCAAGCTATTCAGTTTAGTCAAACAGTTCTATTTCAAACAATTCAGTTTAGTGTAAGAACAGTTTCAATGTCAAAAACAGCTCTATTTCAAGCATTTCAGTTTAGCATAATTACGTAGTTTAGTTCTATTTGATCCATAGATAATACCCTATCAGATGCTAACACTCCAGGCCAGAGTGGACCTGGGAGTTATGGCAATGAAGGGGTGCTTTGCATTTCCAAAAGCTCCAGCATTATGGAGCCTCACTATCAGATTGTTTAGTGCCATATCAAGACACTCGTTTGCAGAGAAGAAGTTGGTGTATTCTACAGCCCCAGCTGACTGGGCAATCGCTATATTGGAATTTTAGAATCAGGGAAATCTGCTTAACAAAAGTCAAAAGTAGAGGACAATACGTCACTGTCTAAATTGCTTTAGCTGTGCCATCTAACTGCCAATTAATAAAAAAAAAACTTTGATTAGTTAATCGAAAGAAGCTAACAGGCGATGGTAAGTAAAATGATACGATTTTTTTTTTGGTTTTATCGTAACTGTAAAAAATATGTAAATAATGTGACAGCAAATTAAAATAAAAAGATCCCCGGACGAGCAACCATTTAAAAGCGTATGGGAACTGGTGCATTTAGATATTGTTATCACCAAACGGGGAGTTTATTTTTCGCACGTGTAAAGACGGGGCGGTCTGGCACTTGATCCCTCGTAGAATAAGTCCTTGTTCAGAGTCCTTTCTCGGGCATATAGGAACTGGCATATTATGTGGGGGTTAATTTAGGGCTAGATTGACCGCCGTTGGCAAGGGGTTTCCAAATTTCACACTACACATACACCCAATAGGCCACTAGCTCTTCCACCCCTAGATTTATGGAAGATATGGACCGCTAGGTTTAGATGTAATAATATTAATTATAGTAGTCGACAATTCCGGTTTCCCGTATAATATTTTTAAAGGAAAATAGAGGACAACTTAGGCGAGAGTAACATAAGGTGAAAGAAGCGGAAAAAGAAACATGAAATAAGCAATTTGATAGCAAACGACACAATGAACAAACTTCAACACGTGGGAACATTAAAATATAACTATCTTTTTAATACACACGCGGATACACATATTCAACGTGTCGGCTATATTATCAGCAGATAATGCATAACTATAAATGTCTTTCTTCCTTTTCTTCTTTTCTCTAGTCTTTCTTTAAATTGAGAGAGAGAGAGTATATAATTGGGTATAGGGAGAAACAGTCTTAATATTTAATTATCTTTTCGACAGGTTCCTTCGGAGAGTATTTTCTCTTTTACAGGCTGACGGAATTTTATATATTCGTAGCTCTGGCTTGAAGGTATGGGTTCTTCTTGTCCAAGATACTTTCCGTCTTCCCCCGATGATTTCGGCGGTAGTTTCAATATATCTTATCACTTCAACTACTGTTCCGCAAATCCCGGTTTTGATGCTTCGCCCGGAGTTTGGCGGGAGATTCACCCCATCTGTTCACGACGACCTCTGTTCCAAAACTGATTTTCTTATTCCCTATTTCCGCTGACGGAAGAAGGGGGCAATTTCCGCTTTGGGATTCTAGCCAATCATTTGGCTTCTATCTTCCTCCTTCCCCTGTAAGGCGATTCCTTAGGACTACTATCTCTTTCACCCGGTCACAGAGTGCAAACATCTGTTGGCTTTCATTCTGACCTGGATTTATTACTTAGGCCGTGGGGAATTGACCTATATTACTATTTCTCTTTTTAGCGGTCAAGAGAAATATCTTATTTCTCTTCTCTCGGTGGGAGACCACGTGACAATAAGGACAAGAAAAATTTGATTGGTGAAAGTTTTGATTAGCCTGCAAGGTTTCAATAAAAGCAATTAATTAGGTGAATTGTGGGTATCTAAGATTATAACGATCATCATCATCATCATCATGTCGTGCCGTCAGCACTGATATCCCTGACCCTCTCTCGCCACTTCTCCCTATTATTCATCGCCTCTGGCAGGTCTTCAGGGCTACATCCCATATCCTCACAGAGCTGCTGTATGTATGTTCGAGCTGGCTGTCCTGCTTTTGCTCGACCATATGAGGGGGTCCATAAGAGTACATCACTTATGAGCTCGTCCCTGATTCTCCAGCAGTGTCCTGCATGTCTGGTTCGTCTAATTTGTATAGTTTTCGTGATGGGAGGTAGGTGGCCGTATAGTTGGTGCCTTGTGGGGTGTTGCCAGGACTTGTTCAATATTGCTCGCAGCATTCTTGTGTAATTGCCGTCTAGCTTTTTCTCCAGCCATTTTATTAGCGTCGAAGTAATGCATCCCTATAGCAGTATCGACACGACTGCTGCTTGGAGGAAACTGCGAATAACGATAGTTGCATGAAACTTGGAGTAACGACGAACAATTTTACGGGTAAACGCTTGAAATTGTCTAAGATTTTAATTCGTCTCTGACTTTACGACATAGAGAACCTTTTTGTGCTGTAAGCGTCTGTTAACCAAATTATACTGGCGAAGGAATTTACGGATGCCGCTCGCATAATGCAAAGCTCTTCGAACGAATTGAGCACTCTGGTATCCGGTAAGGTATAAAATGTAAACAAACGAAGGCAACAATATACAACAGCAATAATAGTGACAATAATAACAGCAACACTTACCAGAGGTCCAGCATACTCTAAACAAACATCTTGAACTGGACAGGGTTGGTATTTATGAACAAACATATCCAATGAGATGTTCTAGCCAATCACAATCTAAGGAATGGACTGGCCAATGTGTGCACATTGGAATCTCCCAATGTGCCATAAATAGCTCTTTCATTGAGGACTGATTTACTTTTCGTCTTAGCCTAGCTACTGACTACAAGTGTGTTTCGTGATTCAACACGCTGCTACTGCTGCTGCTGTTGCTACATAATACCATTGCTGATGTGGTACGCTTGTTAGCCGAGCGGTCTGATACTAAGTCTAACGTAAATTTGGATGGGTTTCGATCCCAGCTTCAAGTGTCCTACATGTCTAGCCACACTGAAGAGTTATGATACAACGAAACAGTCTGTCTGTGGATGACAATATATATATATATATATATATATGATCCGGCAAAAATGAGCTCTCGGATCTAAAATTGCTACTGCGCAAGTAGCAATGAGCGGGAAGGTGGTATATATTTAAGCAGCAGCAGCAGCTGCTCTGATATTTTCTTTTCGATCATGGTATGGAATAGTGAACATGGAACTCCAGAGAGAAATCTTCTCAGTGCCTCACATCACCATATGCTGATATCGCATGGCTAGGTTACTCACAAGATCCATAATTAGGTTTAATACCTTCTTATCAGGTACTCCCCCGGCCTTTTGTCTGGGCTGTCTGGCATTCGTATCGGATGGGGTATCGAAACCAAAGGCAGATTCGAGGCCGAAAGGCCACCAACTTCGGTTGGGCCACCTTCGGGTGGGCGAGCTGCTTTCTTGTCCCCTATGCACCCCTTGTATAGCACTAGACCTCACAGTCTAGTTCAAGCTATATTCTGGCATACGTGCCCGGATCTAGATTTAGGTCCGTGATACTGCTTGACTCATTAGACCCACATTGCACTTAGTGGATCAATGACTAGTAGGGTTCGAGTCTCGGCTCGTTCCCGACCTTCCCCTCCCCATTATCCCCACTTTAATCGACCTTCGGGCTTTTGACCTTGTGTCAAGTCCTGTCTGGTGGGAGGCAGCGACAAATATTAGGTTACTCACGAGATCTATCTACTTGTCATTACGTCCTCTTGGGATTACCTAATGGCTCAAGTATTTAAACACAGACTGCAGACATCTGATGGTCTGAAAGTTTTTAATCGTCATAAAATAGCAGCAATACCAAAGGTAATGAAGAGACGAACGCTGCAGAATTTCAGGGTGTGGTTTTAGGAGTGTATAGCTTGTGAGGGCCAGCGTTTAGTTGATATAATCTTTAAGGAAAAGGGTAAATCTGCTTTTCTTTTCTGATAGTAATATCAAAATTTGAATAGGATCCATGTGACCTTTTTTAATTTACCTTCTAAAACGGAGTAATTTTTATCAAACACCGTATGATGGTTCATTAGAACCGAAACGCTATGGTGCCGATTTTGTTTCTCAATAAATCTCTCCTTCTACTTGGATTACCTTGTTATTAAATTTCTCTCTCCCTCTCTCTCTCTCTATATATATATATATATATATACATATATATATATATACAAATTTCATTAAACATAATAGACATTTTATGTCTACATATTTTCTTCTGGATCCGTTCGAATTCCCGTATTACTTTTATCGTATTGGGGGGGGGAATTGATTTATGTATTGTCCATAGTTGTATGTATCCCTGGTACTTTCTGCCCGACTTTGGGCCATCATCAGGGGAGGATCTATTACAAAAGTGATGTAACTTTTGTTTTATAATAAACAAAAACTACAGATTCTCGAAGCACTACATATTAGAAACATGCAACCGACACTTAATAGAATTAATTTTCAAACCAGTGCTAATGTACTTAAATGTCTTTAGCTACTGATATTAATTATAGAATTCCATTTAAAAGCAAATGCCATAATCTTCAACGGTAAAGACGCTCTTACATAGTGGTAATATGCTAAAACTTTCTTTTTTTATCTTTATCTATATTTTTCAACTTCAGTCTCTGTATTATCTATGGCACTCTTTCTTTCTTTCTTTCTTTCTTTTCTTTCTTTGTCCATAAACTTTCTTTTTATTTCAGTCAGTCATCATCCACTTTCTTTTTTATTTTTATTTTTCGAACATGTTCTTGCTTTCACTTCATATTTCTTTTTAGTTTTTTCTTGTCTTCAATTCTCTCAATTTTTTATTTTATCTTTCTTACTCTGATTTTTGTTATGTTCTTTTATAATTTTTTTTTTTTTTTGCTTCTCTTTCTTTCTTTACAAGGTTACTTCTCTATTTCTAAAATACTTTCATTTTATCTTTAACTTTCCCTTTTTCGTTCTCCCTTTTTATAGTCTTTCTTTCTTTCTTTCTTTCTTTCTTTCTTCATTTCTCTTATTTGTTCTTTGTTTTTTTCTTGTCTCCCATGAAAGTATACTTACTATTTTGGAGTAACTAATATATTACTACCAGCTGTGCTGTGAAAAGGAGGATAACATTACAAATTTAATGTTAAATAAACAACTCTATTCACTATATATATATATATATATATATATATATATATATATATATATATATATATATATATATATATATATATAAAAAGGAAGTATGCATAGACCACATGTTAAGAACCAGATAAATGTAATCAATTTAAGCGATGATTTATAAAACGTAATATATTTATTGTTGTTCATTAATTACTAAAATGTCTAAAAACGAAATACAAAACGTAAGAGTTCACATTTACAATATGAATTCATTGAAAAAGGTTTTACTTTAAAAATGTATTAACTTGTATGAGTTTTCTATAGAAATGCAATGCAATTGATTTTATTACAGGAATCTATAAAAATGATTTGACTATAGGAATCCGTTACAATTGATTTTACTATAAGGATGCATTACAAATGAGTTGACTAGAGGAATGCATCACAAATGTTTTGACTATAGGGATGCATTACAAATGATTTTACTATAGAAATGCATTACGAATGATGTAACAATTAGGATGCATTACAAATGATTTGACTATAGGAATACATTACCAATGATTTGACTATAGGAATGCGTTACAAATGATTTTTAGTATAGGGATGCATTACAAATGATTTAACTATAGGAATCGGTACAAATGATTTTACTATAAGAATGTATCATAAATGATTTTACTATAGGAATGCATAATAAATGATTTTACTATAGGAATGCATTACAAATGATTTTACTATAGGAATGCACTACAAATGATTTGACGATAGGAATGCACTACAAATGATTTTACTATAGGAATGCATAATAAATGATTTTACTATAGGAATGCATCACAGATGATTTGACTTTGGAATGTATCACAAATTATTTGACTATTAAAATACATTGTAAATGATTTTATAATATGAATACATTCCAAATGATTTCTTTACAGGAAAGCGTTACAAATAATTTTACCATTGGAATACATCCTAAGGATTTTACTTTAGGAATACCTTATGATTTTACTATCGAAATTATTGGAAATTATTTTACAAATGGAACGCATTATAAATGATTTTATGATAGGAATGCATTAGAAATGATTTTACTATAGGAATGCATAATAAATGATTTTACTATAGGAATGCATAATAAAGGATTTTACTATAGGAATGCATAATAAAGGATTTTACGATATGAATGCATAACAAATTATTTTACTATAGGAATGCATAATAAAGGATTTTACGATAGGAATGCATAACAAATGATTTTACTATAGGAATGCATTATAAATGATTTTACGATAGGAATTAATAACAAATAATTTTTACTATAGGAATGCATTATAAATAATTTTACCATAGGAATGCATTATAAATGATTTTACGATAGGAATCCATAACAAATGATTTTACTATAGGAATGCATTACAAATGATTTTACTATAGGAATGCATAATAAATGATTTTACTATAGGAATGCATTACAAATGATTTTACTATAGGAATGCATAATAAATGATTTTACTATAGGAATGCATAATAAATGATTTTACTATAGGAATGCATTACAAATGATTTTACTATAGGAATGCATTACAAATGATTTTACTATAGGAATGCATAACAAATAATTTTACTATAGGAATGCATTACAAATGATTTTACTATAGGAATGCATTACAAATGATTTTAGCATAGGAATGCATTATAAATGATTTGACTATAGGAATGCATTATAAATGATTTTACTATAGGAATGCATAATAAATGATTTTACTATAGGAATGCATTATAAATGATTTTACTATAGGAATGCATTATAAATGATTTTACTATAGGAATGCATAATAAATGATTTTACTATAGGAATGCATAATAAAAGATTTTACTATAGGAATGCATTATAAAGGATTTTACTATAGGAATGCATAATAAATGATTTTACTATAGGAATGCATTATAAATGATTTTACTATAGGAATGCATAACAAATGATTTTACTATAGGAATGCATTAAAAATGATTTTACTATAGAAATGCATAATAAATGATTTTACTATAGGAATGCATAACAAATGATTTTACTATAGGGATGCATAATAAATGATTTTACTATAGGAATGCATAACAAATGATTTTACTATAGGAATGCATTATAAATGATTTTACTATAGGAATGCATAACAATGATTTTACTATAGTAATGCATTACAAATGATTTTACGATAGGAATGCATAATAAATAATTTTACTATAGGAATGCATTACAAATTATTTTACTATAGGAATGCATAATAAATGATTTTACGATAGGAATGCATAACAAATGATTTTACTATAGGAATGCTTAAAAAAAGGATTTTACTATAGGAATGCATTATAAATGATTTTACTATAGGACTGCATTATCAATGATATTACTATAGGAATGCATAACAAATGATTTTACTATAGGAATGCATTATAAATGATTTTACTATAGGAATGCATAATAAATGATTTTACTATAGGAATGCATTATAAATGATTTTACTATAGGAATGCATTACAAATGATTTTACTATAGGACTGCATTATACATGATTTTACTATAGGAATGCATAATAAATGATTTTACTATAGGAATGCATAATAAATGATTTTACTATAGGAATGCATTATAAATGATTTTACTATAGGAATGCATAACAAATGATTTTACTATAGGAATGCATTACAAATGATTTTACGATAGGAATGCATAATAAATGATTTTACTATAGGAATGCATTACAAATGATTTTACTATAGGAATGCATAATAAATGATTTTACTATAGGAATGCATAATAAATGATTTTACTATAGGAATGCATAACAAATGATTTTACTATAGGAATGCATAACAAATGATTTTACTATAGGGATGCATAATAAATGATTTTACTATAGGAATGCATAACAAATGATTTTACTATAGGAATGCATTATAAATGATTTTACAATAGGAATGCATAACAAATGATTTTAGCATAGGAATGCATTACAAATGATTTTACTATAGGAATGCATTAAAAATGATTTTACTATAGGAATGCATAACAAATGATTTTACTATAGGATTGCATAATAAATGATTTTACTATAGGAATGCATAATAAATGATTTTACTATAGGAATGCATAACAAATGATTTTACTATAGGAATGCATAATAAATGATTTTACTATAGGAATGCATAATAAATTATTTTACTATAGTAATGCATTACAAATAATTTTATCATAGGAATGCATAATAAATGATTTTACTATAGGAATGCATTACAAATGATTTTACTATAGGAATGCATTATAAATGATTTTACTATAGGAATGCATAACAAATGATTTTACTATAGGAATGCATTATAAATGATTTTACTATAGGAATGCATTACAAATGATTTTACTATAGAAATGCATAATAAATGATTTTTCTATAGGAATGCATAACAAATGATTTTACTATAGGAATGCATAATAAATGATTTTACTATAGGAATGCATAATAAATGATTTTACTATAGGAATGCATTAAAAATGATTTTATCATAGGAATGCATGATAAATGATTTTACTATAGGAATGCATAATAAATGATTTTACTATAGGAATGCATTATAAATGATTTTACGATAGGAATGCATAACAAATGATTTTACTATAGGAATGCATTATAAATGATTTTACTATAGGAATGCATAATAAATGATTTTACTATAGGAATGCATAATAAATGATTTTACTATAGGAATGCATAATAAATGATTTTACTATAGGAATGCATTACAAATGATTTTACTTTAGGAATACATTACAAATGATTTTACTATAGGAATGCATTACAAATGATTTTACTATAGGAATGCATTACAAATGATTTTGCTATAGGAATACATTACAAATGATTTTACTATAGGAATGCATAACAAATGATTTTACTATAGGAATGCATAACAAATGATTTTACTATAGGAATGCATAACAAATGATTTTACTATAGGAATGCATTATAAATGATTTTTACAATGTGAATGCATTGGAAAGTGATTTTTACGAAAGGAATGGATTGCAAATGATTTTATCATTGGAATGCATTAAAAATTATTTGTACTATACATATTTACCAACCCCTCTGCTCGGGCAGGATATGACACAAGGTCAATTTTTAAGCGGAGATTAACAGGTTTGAATTTGGAGTTTTCCTTCTCTTAGACTAGTTGCCTCCCCAAGGCTGAAGAACCTAGTTTGCCCTACTATTATTTATACTATATGAATGCATTGCAAATAATTTACGATAGATAGATAGATTTGGTTTGGTTTGGTTTGGTTTGGTTTAGTTGGTTTTATGGCATATTGACACTGTTTACTTTTTTAATGCAAAATCCTGTTTATAAATATATATTAAGTATATAAATATTATATGTGTTAAATATGTATGATTTGTAAACAAATTTTGGAGATAACATTTTTAAATGAGCCTGAATTCTTTTTTTCCATAGCACTCAGTTAAAAGGTTTCTATTTGACCTATAGATTGGACCCTAAGTGCTACCACTCCGGGTCAGAGTATACCTAGAAACAATGTCAATGAAGGGGTACTCCACATTCGTCAAAGCTCCAGGACTGTAGCCTAATTATCTGATCAATTAGTGTCATACCCATGACATTGGTTGGGGGACTCCTACCCCTTTATAGAGATGTAGTCCGTGTATTCTATAGCCCCAGCTGACTGGGCGATATAGGTTTGGTTTGGTTACTTTGTTTAAATGGCATGTCAACCATTTTGGCTTATTTGATGTCAAAGCCATCCTTGTAGAAGAAGAGTATTGGCACTATTTAATCAATAACTGTTAGAAATAAGGAGGTTCATGTCTTTCCCAAGGGTATTAATCCGAAAGTAAAGCAAATAGTGTGACTGGAGTTTGAACCCGCTGACTACGTTGTCACAGTACAAAACGTTAGCGCGAAACGAAATCTAAACAGACTTGACCCGGATTCGAACTTGAGTCGCTGATATCATTTCCTCCGACAATAACTGTTGCACTAAGAGCGCCTCAGTAGCTCACCTTCACAATAATGTCCAGACCCCACTGACATATTGTTGTCGCCCCGGAAAGGGTCAGTAATGAAAACACAAACATGGATATTAGATAACAGATTATATTACACAAGAACGATAGAGTTACATAGAAAAGGTAAGAAGTCTCGTACTGTTGGGATAACACCGATATTGATCTGCGGTATTTGATGCACGCCCCACCTAACGGGCATGTGTGGCAGAAGGCCTTTTTTTTAGGTGGGCCTGGGCGCAGGGCTGGAGCCCACACGCGCCCGGCATTGCCAAAAATGCCTACGGCCCCGTTGGCATTCCCCTTATTAGGGGCGCCTCAGGCACCGGGCGACGAGCCCCACGGAGAGGGTAAAAGCCTGGAGGGAAGGCCCCCTGAGGCCGAAGGAAATCTCCAGGTACCAAGACACACTCGGCCAGATCCGTGCTGCAGATAACACGGCCAGCCGAAGTGCTACCCGACACCTGGAGAGGTGTCAGTCCGAGATTGATCTGCCCTCTGGCAGCGAAATCTCTAGTACTAATAACGGTGAGAAGAGTCCATTATAGTGAGATGGGTAAGGCTCCCACAACACATATATACATACTTACTCTGTGAAAATAATCACCATGTACATCATTGCCCGGTTTCGGTTTCTTTGCTTAATAGCATATCAACTTTCGTGGGTTATTTAATACCAAAGCCATCAGTGATAATATTTAATCCTTAGCAGCGGGGATAGGGGGTTTATAAGTTGGCGACCTAAGTCGAGGGTGACCCGAAGGCTCCCTTTTCAATAGCTACCACACCTAGGTGTAAGGGGGGGCGCTACTCCATTCCCTGGATTGCTCCACTTTACCCTTGATCCTTACCTTATAATGCTGAGTGTTAAGCAAGGCAGCATTTTTTGAGTCTTTGGTATGACTCTATCTGGGATTGAACTCCGGTCTCCGGGACCATTGTCCAACACTGTACTCATTAGGCCAATAAGGGGGTTTATACGTTTTTGAATTTGAACGTAATAATGCAACAAGAGTTTGAACTCTCTTACTTCGAGACTGCAGTCCAGTGCTTTAATCATTACACGTAGGGGACTCCCCTTTTCAAATCTGAAGGGATTAATCTGTTAGGGTCCCATATATGGATCACATAATTGGATTTATAAATTATTTGCATTTGATAGGAATACTTGATATATAACCGTGAGCAAAAAAGAACGTAAGAATCTATACTACAAATGTAAAGGCGCAATGTACACAGTTCCCTAACCTCTCGGCATTAGATTTTCCCAAACAGGTTGACATCCTGTTAAAACCAATAAGTCTGTCAATAAACCATACACGGTTATCGTTATCATCAGTAGCGTCAACATTATCAAGATAATTCTGATATTTATGGCATATCTTGTACAGATATACGAATAAAGGTTTTATATATGTAAATAGGCTTGAATATATGTGTTCGTATGTGCAAATACACGTGTGTGAGTGTGTGTGTGTGTGTGTGTGTGTGTGTGTGTGCAAACACTAGTGTCCCGGCTTTCTCTGACGATTGTGTCAATAATTAATCAGATCAATAAGGAACGCCAGTACACAATTACCACCCACGAGTGAAGACGAGCTTCCACCATCAGCTCACTCATCCACTCCATACCGTTCTGATTGGATGCTTTCACAATCAAAAATCTACGACGCCAATGTTTGTGTATTTTTCTCTCTAATCACTAAACAAACAGCTTTCAGAAAAAAATCGCTCATGACTTTAAGTCTAATTTACTTCAAATCTATTTCTTTTATAGTCAACCTTTGTCCTTTATCAGAATACAGTTTACACCTTTGACAAAGGACACACACACACACACACACACACATACATACATATATATATATATATATATATATATATATATATATATATATATATTCAAGTTACTACAAAAACAGCATCCGATTCAAAATAAAGTATTACACCGTCTGAAGCCACCTTTCTGTTTCTTTGATCCCCGCTGACACCATTCTTTGTTTTTTGAGGCAAATAACTCCTTCACTGAAGGTTTCACCTCTTCTTAGTTGTTGACACGTGGCGAGCACAGGAAATGAGCCATGGATCGAAACCAGTAACAATTCGAGGGAACTAGATCCGGATTATATGCTAGTTCTTTGATCCTACGCAGATACTATTTCTTATTTTTTTTTAGGCAAATAACCCCTTCACTGAAACTTCCATCTCTTCTCAGTTGTTGAAGTGTGACGAACACAGGAAGTCAGCTCTAGATCGTAAAAAATGATAATCCAAGGTAGCATATTATAACATCAAGACAATAGTTTTCAAATTGTTGAACTGCTTACGAAAATTGTCCTGATGTTATTTGAACTTCAGATCCGATGTATCATTTCGTAAAAGCCTCTAACATAGAGTAGACAAAACATAGCAATTTTTCCTCCGTGGTGTAAGGGTTACAGCGATGGACTGCTGAATCGTAGTACGCGAGTTCGTACTCCAGTCGCGCTATTACATTCACTTTCGGGCAAAGGTATGAACCCCCTTATCCTCCCAGCTATGGGTTAAATAATACCACTACTGTTCTTCGAGTAGGATGGCTTTGGCATTAAATAACCTACAAAGGTTGATATGCAAACAAAGAAACCAAACCAATCATTATCCTCCATCCATTTAGATTTGTTCGTAGGTTATTTAATGTCAAATCCATTTCTATACATAGAAACAGTTCTATTTCAAACAATTCAGTTTAGCAAAAGTACACAGTTTCAATGTCAAAGCACAGTTCTATTTTAAACAATTCAGTTTAGTATACACATTTAAATGTCAAAACAGTTCAGTTGAATGTCAAAACAGTTCTATTTCAAACAATTCAGTTTAGCGTAAGAACGCAGTTTAAATATCAAAATAGTTCTATTTCAAACAATTCAGTTTAGCATAAGTACACAGTTTCAATGTCAAAGCATAGTTCTATTTTAAACAATTCAGTTTTGTATACGTAAAGCTCTTTTTACTTTTTTTTTCTTTTTCTTTTTGTTTATACACATTTAAATGTCAAAACAGTTCAGTTAAATTTCAAAACAGTTCTAATTCAAACTATTCAGTTTAGCATTAGTACGCAGTTTAAATGTCAAAACAGTCCTATTTCAAACAATTCAATTTAGCATGACTATACAGTTTAGTTTCATTTAACTCATAGATAGAACCTAATCAGGTGCCCCCATTCCGTGTCAAAGTGGATCTGGGAGTGATGGCAAAGCTCCAGCATTACTGAAACATCACCTTCAGATTGTTTCGTTTCATATCCAGGACACTCGTTAGAAGGGAGACTTACCCCTCTGCAGAGAAGCAATCGGTATTTTCTACTCCCCCTAGCCGATTGGGTAACTGATTTTATGCCTGCAGAGTAAATAAAAGAAAGGTAGCAACCTCCTTATTGAGATTCGTTGATTGATTGACTTTAATGGCATGTCAAATACGTTGAATGTTATTTTATACCAAGAGGTTAAGGAATCACGTTCATTATATGTTAATTTAAATTTTTGTAATTGTTTCTTTTCTTCTTTTTTTTCTTTTTTGCACAAGATCCTTATCGATTAAGAATAATTTTTTAAAGGGGTAAATACACCCGTTAAAAAATTATTCTTTTATGGGATGTTAATAGATACTAGCACTTCGAGTCAGAGTGGACCCGGGATTAATAACAATGAAGGGGTATTCTATACTTCCCAGATCCCTAGAAATGAAGACTAAACATTTTATGCATTTCTGTGTCATGTACAGGACACTCCTTTCTGCAGCGTACTCTAAACAACTCTGACAGAATGGTCATCATAGTAAATAGTTACTTGAAACTGTTTAATTGTTTACAAATTATTATTATTATTATTATTATTTACTCCATGAGATTTTTTCACATCAGTGTTAGCTGATGGTCTTTCACTTGAGTTTGAGTGACAACAAGTCTTCTTAAGTCTCCGGGACTCTTCTCAGTATTCTGGCCGTTCTCAATAATATTTTCTCGTGTGGGTTGTTCCTATTTACCAACCCCTCCGCTCGGGCAGGATATGACACAAGGTCAATTTTTAAGCGGAGTTTAACAGGTTTGAATTCAGAGTTTTCCTTCTCCTAGACTAGTTGCCTAACCAAGGCTGAAGAACCTAGTCTGTCCTACTATTTACCCATAGCTGGAGGGAGAATAATTCGATTCATACCTTTCCCAAGGGTATTAGTGCTATGTGAAACGCAATCAGTCTCGTCCAGGATTTGAACTCGTGTCGCCGTGTTCATTTCCTACGATGATAACAATTACACCATTGCTTATTAGTCGTTTAAAACGCCCATAGAGTTGTTTTTCTTCCCATTTTTGTTTTCTAGTTATTGTCATTCCGTTTGTCTTCGTGATGTCAGTATCGTTTCTGGTGACTGTAATCACTCCTCCTTCGTGCTTTTCTATGTAGTCCTCGAGTCGTTGTATCGATGCATCAACTTAGTCTTCAATGCAGGCAAGACCTCTTCCTCCTTCCTTTCTTGATACATAGAATCTGTCAACTTCGTCTCTGGGATGTAATGCCTTATAGCATGGTCAATAGTTTTCTTGTTCTTTGGTCCATTTGCCTTTTTTTTCTCTGGTCCACTTTAAAAATGGTCCCGAATATCTTACGAAGGGGACAGCCCAGGTATTTATGCCTTTGATAAGGTTTCTGCGACATAGTTTTGTCTCGAGTCGCTTTCTGGTTCTCCTGATATATTCTTTCATTATTATCGTTTACTTCTCAAGAGTTTTTCACATCAGTGTTAACTGATGGTTTTTCACAAGAGTTTGAGTGACAGCAAGTCTCCTCAAGTCTCCAGGACTCGTCTCAAGATTCTGGCCGTTCTTAGCAATGCTGCCGTTTGGATAGTCTCTACCCGTCCGCCAACTTCCAAGTCTTTCAGGCCTTTTAGTAATCCTTTAGTTATTGTGCCTGACGCACCAATCACAATTGGCACAATCGTTAATTTCATGTTCCACAGCTTTTTCAATTCTCAAGCAAGGTTG
This sequence comes from Sepioteuthis lessoniana, assembly GCA_963585895.1. Lineage (NCBI taxonomy): Eukaryota > Metazoa > Mollusca > Cephalopoda > Myopsida > Loliginidae > Sepioteuthis > Sepioteuthis lessoniana. Next base: position 48,189,504 of record OY757939.1, read on the forward strand.
AGGTACTTATCTTTCTTTTCACTTTCCTTCAGATTTATTCTGTGGTCCGCCGGGACAGCAAAGTCGACAATTTTACAAATTCTCTTTTTTTGTTGATTATTATGAGGTCTGGTCTTCTGGTCGGGATTAGGTGATCCGTTTGTATGTTAAAGTCCCATAGGAGTTTATGTGTGTCATTTTCCAGGACAAGTGCTGGGTTTTGCATATACCATTTGTTTGTATGGTCGAATTGAAATTTCCTGCACATTTCCCAGTGGACCACTTTGCCGACCCAGCCGTGTCTCGCTTTATACTCCTTCTGTGCTAATTTGCTGCATTCACTTATTATTGATTGATTCGTCTCTGTCACCGCATAGCCTACATTTACTGTTATTATTATTATTATTATTATTATTATTATTATTATTATTCTCTACACCAGCGTTAGCATGACAGCAAGTTTCCTCAAGTCTCCTGGACTCCTCTGTTCTCTCTTCTAAGGCCGATCTTAATAATGCTGTTGTTTGTATGGTATCCACTAGGACTTTTATTTCCTATTCCTCTAGTTTCTGTACCAATTCTTCAGTGACTGTACCGAGAGCACCGATTACAATTGGTATTACCGTCTCTTTCATACTCCATAGTTTTTTCTTCAGTTCCCTAGCATCGTCCAGTTATTTATCCCTCTTTTCATTTTCTTTCAATCTTACTCATTAGTCTGTCGGTACGGCAAATTCCACAGTTAAGCAGGCTCTTCTTTTTTTTTTCTTGAGTTTTTTGTTCATTATCACTAGGTGTGGTCGTCTAGCAGAGTTTAGGTGATTCTTTTGTATCTCAAGATCCCAGAGAACTTTCTGAGTCTCATTCTCCCGGACAGATTCCGAAATATCGATATAGCATTTATTCGTATGGTCAAATTGAAACACAATTGGACAATTCCTTGTAGATCCCCTTCAACACCCGGTCGTGTCTAGTTTTTTTTGTGCTAATTTGCTGCATTCGCTTATTATGTGGTTGATCGTTTCGTCTCTATCACCACATAATCTATATTTGCTATTTTGTTGCGTCTTAACCATTCTTGCTATTATAAATATAGTTATTATCATTTTGAGAGTTTTCCACATCAGTGTTATCTGATGGTCTTTCACTGGAGTTTGAGTGACTGCAAGTCTTCTCAAGTCTCCAGGACCCTTCTCAGTATTCTGGCCGATCTCAATAATCCAGTACTTTGGATGGTCTCCACTCGTCTTCATATTTCCAAGTCATCCAGTCCCTTTATAAATCCTTTGGTGACTGTATCAAAAGCACCAATTACAATTTGTATAAACGTCACAGTTTTTTCAATTCCCTAGCAAGGTCGAGGAATTTTTCCTTTTTTTCACTTTCTTTCAATTTTACTCTGTGGTCAGACGGGACAGCAAAGTCGACAATTTTGCAAGTTTTTTGGGTTTTTTTTTTTTTATTATAATGTCTAGTCGTCTGGTCGAGATGACTTGATTCGTTTGTACATCAAAGTCCCATAAGAGTTTGTATGTGTCATTCTCCAGGAGAGATGTTGGGTTGTGCATATACCATTTGTTCGTAGATCACTTTGCCCTCCCAGTCGTGTCTAATCTTATAATCTTCTTGTACTAATTTACTGCATTCGCTTATTGTGTAATTGATCGTTTCGTTTCTATCACCATATAACCTACATCTGCTGTTTTGTTGCTTCTTATCTATTCTCGCTTTGATATGATAGGTTCTTATAGCGTTGTTTTGTGCTGCTATTGGGAGAGATTCAGTTTCTCTCTTAAAGTTTCCCTTTCTCAGACACGTCCTTGTTTTCTCGTATGAGATGTTACTTATTAAACTCTTGAAACATCTCTTTATTTATTTATCTATTTATTTGAAACCCCATAATTTCTTACAAAAAAGACTGACTCCAACATTAAATAACCCAAGAAGAGTTGATATGCCGTAAAACCTACCTAACAACAGTTTCTGTCTAGTTGACTCGTTTACGAAAGTTTGTTGGGCTATAAAAGAGTGGTGTCTGAATTCATTTCTGACAGGAATATGCATTTTGTATTACACATTATCCGTAATAATCCTTTCAAAAAATGATAACCTCGACGTTCCCAGTTTTATCACTCATTTAAAAAATAACATTAACAATACAACATCCAGATTGAAATTAGTTCTATGCTGCGAAAAAGGTCGTTTATTTTTATGAGATTACATTCATCTTATTTTGTTTGCTGTAAATGCTTCTGATATTCACAACAAGAATAATGCTAAATAATAAAGACAATTTTTTTTTCAAAACGAAAGAAAAAAAAAGACCGTGATAAAGAATGAGACAAAAGGAACAATATTGTCGAATGAAAAAGAATAAAAAGTGAAATTTTTTTTTTCAAATTCCTTAAGAAATTTTTGAAAGACCCAATAGAAAGAGTTTACAAAAAAAAACTAATCAAGGCAAAAGAATAATAGGGGAAATTAGAATTGATAAGTAAACATAAGAAAACTCAGAGTCGTCTGTTTCTTTTAATTATTTTCTATTTTATTCATGAGTTTTTTTAGCGGTGGGGGAGTTATATATATATATATATATATATATATATATATATATATATATATATATATATATATATATATGTATATATATATATATATATATATATATATATATATATATATATATATATATATATATATATCACTTTTTCGACTTATTCACTTTCTTTTCTTTTCAGTTTGTTTCGTTTTTGACGAACACAAAAGAGGGAAATATCGAAAAGACGGAATGGAAAGCTAACAAAAAAATACGAAACTTCACGAGAGAATACAATGAAAAATTGGTCAGAATTAATTCAATAAATAGGTTTTTCTGCTCTCTTCTTCTTCTTCTTCTTCTTCTTATTATTATTATTATTATTATTATTATTATTATTATTATTATTATTATTATTATTATTATTATTATTTTGAGAGTTTTCCACACCAGTGTTAGCTGGTGGTCTTTAACTGGAGTCTGAGTGACAACAAGTCTCTAGGACTCTTCTCAGTATTCTCGCTGATCTCAGCAATCCTGTAGTTTAGATTATCTCCACTCGTCCTCTTATTTCCAAGTCCTCCAGACTTTTGTACTAATCATTTAGTGACTGTAGCAAAAGCACCAATTACAATTGCTATTAACTTTGTTTTCATATTCGACATGTTTTTAGTTTCCTTGCAAGGTTCAGGTATCTATCCTTCTTTTCGCTTTCTTTCAACTTTACTCTGTGGTCTGCCGGGAAAGCAAAGTCCATATTTCTGCAAGTTCCCCTTTTTTTTTTCTTTTTTCTTTTTTCTTTTTTTCTTGATTATTATAAGGTCTGATCTTCTGGCCGAGATTAATTGAACCGTTTCTATCTCAAGATCCCAGAGAAGTTTGTGTGTCTCATTCTGCCGGACAAATTTTGGGTTGTGCATATTATTAATATTATTATTATTTTATCCTTTGCATGTTTTTCGAACGTTAGCAGGTGGTCTTTCATTGGATGGTTTGATTTGGTTTGGTTTGATGGCATATTAACCATTTTTGGTTATTTAATATCAAATCCTGTTTTTACATATATACTAAAAATATGATTCGTAAAGACATTTTGTTGATACACACAGTTAAATGATCAAACAGTTCTATTTCAAACTATTCAATTTAGCACAAATCATTTGTTTGCACACAGTTTAAATGTCAAATTATTCTATTCAACCCATAGATAGGACCCTATCAGGTGCTACCATTCCGGGGTGGAGTGAACCTGAGAGCGATAGCAATAAAGGGGTACTCAGCATTCCTCAAAGCTCCAGTATAACTAGAGCCTCACCATCAGATTGTTAAGTGTGATATACAGTACAATCGTTTGGCAGGTGTCCTACACATCTGCATTCATGCAGTCGGTGTATTCTACGGCCCCAGCCGACTGGACCATCTTTCACTGGAATCTGAGTAACATCAAGTCGCCCTCTTGTCTCCAGGACTCTTCTCAATATTCTAGCCGATCTAAACAATGCTTTGGTCTGGACTGTCTCGGTTCTTCCTCTGGTTTTATATTACGCCAGTCTTTTTTCCAAGCCGTTAGCAGTAGAGTTTAATTTCTAAAAGCTTCCTCGTTCTTCTGAGATACTCTTTCCCTTCTTCTTCTTCTTCTTCTTCTTCTTCTTCTTCTTCTTCTTCTTCTTCTTCTTCTTCTTCTTCTTAATATTATTATTATTATTATTATTATTTACTCATTAGAGTTTTTCACATCAGCGTTAGCTGATGGTTTTTCACTGGAGTCTGTGTGACAGCAAGTCTCCTCAAGTCTCCAGGACTCTTCTCAGTATTCTGGCCATTCTCAATAATGTTGTAGTTTAAATGGTCTCCGCTCGTCCGCCAACTTCCAAGCCCTCCAGTCCTTTTAGTAATCCTTTAGTTACTGAGCCAAACGCAGTAATTACAATTGGTATAATTGTCACCTACATGTTCCATATTTTCTTCAGTTCCCTAGCAAGATCGAGGTACTTATACTTCTTTTCACGTTCTTTCAGTTTTATTCTGTGGTCAGCCGGGACAGCAAAGTCGACAATTTTGCAAAAACTCTTCTTTTTGTTGATTATAATTAGGTCAGGTCTTCTGGCCGAGATGAAGTGATCCGTGTGTATGCCAAAGTGCCATAGGAGTTTATGTGTGTCATTTTCTAGGACAGGTGCTGGGTTGTGCATATACCATTTGTTTGTATGGTCAAATTTTAATTTCTTGCACATCTCCCAGTGGGTCACCTTGCTGACCCAATCGTGTCTAGTCTTCTGCACTAATTTGCTGCATTCGCTTATTATGTGATTGGTAGTTTCATCTCTGTTACTCTCTGTCACTGGAGAGTTTTTCACATCAGCTAAAGCTGATGGTCTTTCACTGGAGTTTAAGTGACTGCAAGTGTCTTCAAGTCTCCAGGACTCTTCTCAGTATTCTGGCCGATCTCAATAATGCAGTACTTTGGATGGTCTCCACTCGTCCTCTAATTTCCAAGTCCTCCAGTCCCTTTAATAATCATTTGGTGATTGTACCAAGATCACCAATTACTATTAGTATTATCGTCACTTTTCTGTTCCACAGTTTTTTTAATTCCCTAACAAGGTCCAGGAATTTATCCTTCTTTTCACTTTCTTTCAATTTTTCTGTGGACAGAAAAGTCCACAATTCTGTAAGTTCTCTCTTTGATCGTCTGGCCAAGATTGGGTGATCTGTTTGTATGTCAAAATCTCAGAGGAGTTTGTGTGTGTCATTCTACAGGACAGATGTTGGATTGTGCATATATGTCTATGTCATTCCTGGGATGAAATGATTTTTGCATCGTTATTAGTTTTTTTTTCTCTGGTCCATTTATTGAAGTTCTTCCCTAGTCCATTTCAAGAATGGTCCCGAGTATCTTACAAGGGGGACAACTCAGATGTTTTTCCCTTTATTTATCATTATTATAAATTTCACTCTCAGCGAGTTTTTTGGGGGTTTTTTTTGGTTTTTTTTCTTTTGTACACCAGTTTTAATTAGTAGGATTTTAATGAAGTGTTAGTGACAGCAAATCTCTTCAAGTCTCCAAAACTCTTTAAAATATTCGAACTGATTTTAACGGGTCTTAATGGTCTCGATATTTCTTCTGAACCCCAATTCCCCCAGTCTCTTTTCCAAGCTTTTTGGAACCATTCCAAGCGAACCATCTACAAATGACACCACCGTCATCTTCACGTTCAACTGTTTGGGGCTTTTTCAACTCTCAGGCAAAATCCTGATATTTATTGAGGTTTTCGCTTTTTTATTATCTCTAAATGGTTTGCGGGAACGGAAAACTTGCGAGATGACGAATTCTATTCTTCCAGGTGATTAAAACTAGGTCTGCTTGTCTGGCCGGGATTTGGGGATTCCTTTGTTTCTTAAAGTCTCAGAGAATCTTATGCGTTTCGTTTCGCAGAATTCTGGGAATAATGAAGAATTCTGGTTTTGTGCGTATACAATTATCATTATTTTACTCACTTGAGAGTTCTTCACAACTGATGGTATTCCATTCCTGGACTAAGAGTCCAGGAATGGAATACCATCAGTTGTGAAGAATCAGTTGGTATTCTAGCCAATCACAACAACGCTATAGTTTGTATGGCCTCCACTCGTCCTCTTATTTCCTCTTATGCCCTTTTATTTCCTCCAATCCCTGTACCAATCCTTTAGTGACAATACTGAGCGCACCAATTATCAGCGTTATATTCATGTTCCTTAGTTTTTTTTCGATTCTCTAGCAAGGTATAAGTACTTATCTTTCTTTTCGCTTTCTTTCGGTTTTACCCTGTGATTAGCCGGAACGGAACAGTCTACTATTCGGCAGGTTCACTTTTCCTTTTTTTTTTTTTTTTTTTTTCCCCTTTTTTCTTTTGTTGGATATAACTAGGTCTGGTCGTCTGGATGAGATTAGGTGATCAGTTTGTTTCTCAAGATCTGCTGGCTGCATCTTCTGCCGAGAGGTAAGATCCCCAATAAAGGAAATGTCCTTGGCTGGTTGGTTGGTTGGTTGGTTGGTTGGTTTTATGGTTATATAAACTATTGCTGGTTATCTAATGCCAAATCCTTTTTATAAATATATTCGAAATATATTTGTAAACACATTTTATTGATAACATTTTTCAACGATGAGCTCATTTTTTTTCCCTTTTTTTATGAGAATTAAATAGTTTAGTGAGTAGAGTGTTCACCAAAGGTCTGGGAGACCTGGGTTCAATCCCAGGTCGCGTCATACCAAAGACTTTAAAAATGGTACTTGATACCTCCTTGCTTAACACTCAGCAATATAAGGTACGTATCAAGGGTAAAGTGGAGCAATACAAGGAAAGGAGTTGCGCCCTCCTCTACACTTCGGTGTAGTAGCTATTGAAAAGGGTGCCTTCTGGTCACCCTTAACTAAAGGGAGACAACTTTACTTACTTTACTTTTAAATGGTTTAATGTATTGCAATGTAACAATAATAATTTAGCATCGGTCATTTGTTTATACTCATTTAGAGGGATATGTGTAATATAATGGCCGAGGGATTTCGTTTTACATATCTTGCCTTTGGGTTTAGTTAGGCTGAGAACCTTTCGGCTCAGTGCGTGGGTTAGTTAGGTGCAACATGAGCGCAGGCGTTCACGTGCGTGCGGGAAGGATGTGTCATTCAGAGATGTCAAAATAGAGATCCCAGATAGAAAATGTGACCAGGGGGATGGGAATGACGTCATGCACCGGAAGCGTGCGTGGAGGATTTTGGGGGATTTGAAAAAAAACTCAGTTTGTTGAGTCTTGCTGTCCGAAGAAGAAGGGTGACTTTTGCTTGCTCACCGAGGCCTTGTGTTGGGTGCGCACGTGGTTTGGGGTAGATTGAAAAGTCAGCATAGAAAGATGTATCTCTCTCCTTATGTCAAAAACCTTTAAACTCAAAGATAATAAAAAGTTTCGTACCTGAACGAAGAAGTCGTAAGTGTTTTTCGTGTTTCGGGATTCCTATGTTCTATGTATGTGTGTTATGAACATTCGATGTACGTTTCACATATCCGTATCATGGGTATGGTACATATGAATACATGATTTGTGAGTTAATCGTTTGTAGGTAATTTCCTTTTTAAATGAGTTCTAACTCATTTGTTTGTATATTAATATTGTTTTTGTTTTTGGTTGGTTAGCAACCATTGTTACTCATCTAATACCAAATCCTGTTTTTACATTTTATTTCAAATACATGATTAGTAAATACATTTTATAGTACACACAGTATTAGTCAAAGTTATTGCTATGTACCACTAACAATTCAATTAAACATCAATCCTTTGTTTAAACACAGGTAAATGATCAAACAGTTCTATTTCTAAGGATGGGGGTCCTCGTGATGTAATGGTTAAAGCGTTGGACTGCGGAATCGTAGAACGCGAGTTCGTACTCCAGTCGCGCAATTATGTTCACTTTCGGGCAAATACCCTTAGGGAAGGTATGAACCCCATTATCCTCCCAGCTATGGGTTAAATAGTACAACTACCGTTCTTCTAGGAGAATAGCTTTGGCATTAAATAACCTATAAAGGTTGATATGCCATTAAAAACAAAGAAACCAAACCATCTATTTCTAACAATTCAGTTTAACTTGTCATTTGTTTGCACGCAGTTTAAATGTCAACCATTTTTATTTGACCAATAGATAGGTCCTTATCAGATTCTACCACTCCGGGCCATAGTAGACCTGGGTGCTTGGGTGCGATTGCAATGAAAGGGTACTCTGCATTTCTCAAATCTCTAACATTACTGAAGCCTCGCTTTCAGATTGTTTAGTGTCATATCCAGGACACTGGTGGGGGGGATCTTACTCCTCGGTAGAGATACAGTCGAGGTACTCTACAGCCCCAGACGACTGAGTCACTCGTTGAGGGAGTCTTACCCCTCTGCAGAGATATAGTCTGTGTTTTCTACATCCCCAGCCGACCGGACTGGAATGTCCTTTGTATATCAGTAAACTGCCTCAAGAGGTGAGGTTCGACGTTCTCTTTTATTGCTATGATGTCTCTGTTACAAGAAAAGAAGGAAGGAGACTCTCTAGCATTCAGGATTTCGTGGACGTAACAATTCAAGAACTCTAAGAATTTGAAAAAAAAAAATGAGAAGAGCAACTAACAATAATATTACAACAATGACAACAAACGTAACTTCCGTACAAATAAGAAAGCAACAATCAAGAAAAGAAAAATAGGAAGAAAAACAACAATATGGATACAGCAAATGGTATATACATAAACCAGAATCTGTCTAAGAAAACGAAACGCACACAGTTTGGGGGGATTTAAAGATACAATCCAGACCAGATAGAGATTTAGTAAACGAGAAGAAAAAACTTGTCAAAAAATGGATATCTCTGTTTCAGCAGAGGGAAACTAAAAAAAAAAACAGCAAAAAAACGAATAGATATTTGAACCTCGCTAGAGACCTGAAAGTTTTGGAACGTAATGATACAGTGATACAAATCGTGTTAGGAGCCATTGGAATACCCACAAATAATCTGGAATAGAGACTGGAGAAACGGAATATCCAAAGAAGAACTAAGACTATTTAGACCACAGCATTTCTGGAAAGGGTTCGGATTCTTTGAGAATTAAAAAGACTTAGTGTCACTCGAATTTCATCAAAGTTCACATGTTACAACTAGTATAATAATAATAATAATAATAATAATAATAATAATAAGAGAATTTGAAAAATTGTCGACTTCGCTGTCCCGGCGGACCACAGAATAAATCTGAAGGAAAGGGAAAAGAAGGATAAGTACCTCGACCTTGCTAGAGAATTGAAAAAGCTGTGGAACATGAAAGTAACGATTGTGCCAATTGTGATTAGTGCTTTAGGCACAATAACTAAAGGATTATTAAAAGGACTGAAGGACTTGGAAGTTGACGGACGGGTAGAGACTATCCAAATGACAGCATTGCTAAGAACGGCCAGAATCTTAAGACAAGTCCTGGAGACCTGAGGAAACTTGTTGTCACTCAGACTCCAGTGAAAAACCATCAGCTAACACTGATGTGAAAAACTCTAAAGGAGTAAATAATAATAATATTATTATTATTATTATTAATGATAATAATAATAAAGCACAAGACAACGTCGTAAGAACCAATCATATCAAAGCGAGAATAGATAAGACTCAATAAAATAGCAAATGCAGGCTATGTGGTGACAGAGATGAAACCATCAATCATATAATAAGCAAATGCAGCAAATTAGCACATGAGGGAGTATAAGACGAAACACAACTGGGTCGGCAAGGTGATTCACTGGGAAATGTGCAAGAAATTTAAATTTGACCATACTAACAGATGGTATATGCACAACCCAGCACCTGTCCTAGAAAATGCCACGCATAAACTCCTATGGGACTTTAACATACTAACGGATCACCTGATCCCGGCCAGAAGTCCAGACTTAATAATAATCAACAAAAAAAAAGAGAACTTGCAAAATAATCGATTTTTCTGTCCCGGCTGACCACAGAATAAAACTGAAAGAACGTGAAAAGAAGGATAAGTACCTCGACCTTGCTAGGGAATTGAAAAAACTGTGGAACACGCAGGTGACAATTATACCATTTGTAATTGCTGCGTTTGGAACGATAACTAAAGGATTACTAAAGGGATTGGAGGACTTGGAAGTTGGCGGACGGGTGGAGACCATCCAAACGACAGCATTATTGAGAACGGCCAGAATACTGAGAAGAGTCCTGGAGACTTGAGGAGACTTGCTGTCACTCAGACTCCAGTGAAAAACCATTGGCTAACGGTAATGTGAAAAGCTCAATAATAATAATAATAATAATAAACACTAGTGTGAAAGACTCTCAAAAGGGTAAAATATTGATAATAATAAATTTAGATTTGACTATACGAACAAGTGGTATACGAACATTCCGGAATCCGTCCTGGAGAATGAGATGCTCAAATTTTCCTGGGATTTCGAGATACAACGAAGCACCTAATCTCGGCCAGACGACAAGACCAAGTGATAGTCAATAAAAAAAAAAGAAAAAAGAGAGAATTTGCCGAATAGTGGACTTCGCCGTTCCGGTAGACCACAGAGTAAAATTAAAAGAAAGCGAAAAGAGAGATAAATATCTAGACCTTGCTAGAGAACAACAAATCTATAGAACATGATAGTGACGGAAATAGTAATTGAAATTGATGCGCTTAGAACAATCCCAAAAGGATTGGTAAAGGGACTAGAAGACTTGGAAACGAGAGGACAAGTAGATTACAGGATTGTCGAGATCGGCCATAATACTGAGAAGAGTCCTGGAAACGTGAGGAGACTTGGTGTCACTCGAACTCTAGAGTGGAAAACCATCAGCTTACGCTGGAGTGAAAAACTCCCAAAAGAGTAAAATATAGGTGACAAATTAACAAGAAAAAATAATGTGTCATCCCGAGGATTTTTCTTTTCTAGCGGACCATTGAGTGATAATATTAATAATGAGAGATAAATATCTAGACCTTCCTGGAAAACTAAAAAAAAAAAACAATGGAACATGAAAGTGATGGTGATGCCTTTGTAATTGGCCCACTTGGAACAATCTCCAAAGAATGGATAAACAGACCAGAAGACCTTGAAATCAGAGGACAAGTAGAGAACCATCCAGATTACAATATTATTGAGAACGGCCAGATACTAAGAAGAAACCTAAAGACTTAAGGAGACTTGCTGTCACTCGAACTCTAGTGAGAAACCATCAGCTAGAGGCTTGTGGGAAAAATCACAAGGAATAATAATAATAATAATAACGGATCACCTAATCTCGGCCAGAAGACCAGACCTTATAATAAGGTTGGCGACCTTAGTCAAGGGACATGAAGGCTCCCTTTTCAACAGCTACTACGCCGAGGTGTTGGGGAGGGCGCTACTCCTTTCCCTGGATTGCTCCACTCTTTACCCTTGATACGTACCTTAAATTGCTGAGTGTTAAGCAAGGCAGTATCAAGTACCATTTTTAAGTCATTGGTATGACACGAACTGGGATTGAACCCGGGTCTCCCGGACAATTGGCGAACACTCTATCCACTGGGCCAATGTAATAATCAACAAAAAAAAAAGAGAATTTGCAAAATTGTCGACTTTACTATTCCGGCAACCACAGAATAAAACTAAAAAAAATGTGAAAAAAAGGATAAGTACCGCGACCGTGCAAAGGGAACTGGAAAAACTATGGAACATGAAGGTGACAATTATACCAATCGTAATTGGTGCTTTTGGAACTGAAACTAAAGGATTATTAAAGAGACTGGAGAACTTGGAAGTTGACAGATAAGTGGAGACAATCCAAACTACAACATTATCGAGAACGGCCAGAATACTGAGAAGAGTCCCGGAGACTTGATGATACTTGCTGTCACTCAAACTGCAGCTAAAACTGATGTGAATAATAATAATAATAATAATAATATGAATGCAGCTAACTTGCTAGAATAGTTATGACTGGATTGGGTGGGTGATCCGCTGCAAGAAACTGAAATTTTACCGTACTAACAAACGGTATATGCACAAGAAAAGATCCTATCATATAGTGGACCATAGTAAAAGTCAGAGAAAGCAAAAAGCTGAACATTGACCCAGCCAAAAAAAAAAAAAATTGGGGAACATAAAGGTGACGCTTCTTCCCCTAATCTTCAGTTTCCTCAGTCTATTTTCCTAGCCTTTAGAGATCGTTCCCAGAGCACTAACTACTACTGGTATAACCGTCACTTTCATTTCAGTATTTTTTTTTCTCGGCTCTATACTAAGAACCAAGTATTTGTCCATCTTTTCGTTTTCTTTGATTTCTATTTGCCGGAATGGCAAAACAAACGAGACGACGTGTAATTTTTTTTTCTAATTAACTTAAGACCTGGTCTTACAGCCGGGATCTTATGATCCGTTTGTATCACAAAGAGTAATTTTATAAAGGGGATTTTGGCTTGTGGAAATACCATTTGTCAGTATGCTCAAATTTTAACCTCTTGCACAATTCCCAGTGGATCTTCTTCCCTGTCCAGTCGAACTTTGCCTTGTACTCCTTGTATGCCAATTAGCTGCATTCGTTTATTATGCAATTAACCATATTTACCAACCCCTCGGGCAGGATATGACATAAGGTCAATTTTTAAGCGGAGTTTTACAGGTTTGAATTCAGAGTTTTCCTTCTCCTAGACTAGTTGTCTCACCAAGGCTGAAGAACCTAGTCTGCTCTACTATTTACCCATAGCTGGAGGGAGAATAATTGGATTCATACCTTTCCCAAGGGTATTAGTGCTATGTGAAATGCAATCAGTCTCGTCCAGGATTTGAACTCGTGTCACCGTGTCCATTTCCTACGACGATAACCATTACACCACAGGCATCTCCTTAATTATGTGATTAACTGTTTCCTCTTTATCACGACATAACGTGCACATGCAATTATTGCATATTATTATTATCATTATTATTCGAGTTTTTCACATCAGTTTTAGCTGATGATTTTTCACCGGATTCAGAGTGACAGCCAGTCTCCTCAAGTCTACAGGACTCTTCTCAGTATTCAGGTTGATCTTAACAAAACTGTAGTCTGTGTGATCTCAGCGCGACTTCCCGTTTTCAACTCTTCGATCCCCTTTTTTAAACCTTTGGAGACTTTTCCAAGCGAATCATTTGCCATTGGTATCATCGTCACCTCCATGTTCCATGGCTTTCTTTGTTCTTTGGCAAGGTACAAGTACTTGTCTCCTTTTTCGTTTTTTTTTTTTTTTTCATTTTCCCCCTGGACGACAAAGTCCGTTGTTTGGCAGGATCTCTTTTCCTTTTTTTTTTTTTTTTTCACTAGGCCTGGTCATCTGGCCGGGATTAGGTGGTCAGTTTTTATCTTAAAATCCCAGAGAATTTTGTGGGTCTCTTTCTCCAGGACGGATTCTGGTTTGTGCATATATCATTTTGTAGTATGGTCACATTTCAATTTCTTGCACTATTCCCCACGGATCACCTTCCCCACTCAGTCGTGTGTAGTCTTATACTCCCTATGAGTTAGTTTGCTGCATTCGATTATTATTATTATTATTATTATTATTATTATTATTAACTCCTTTAGAGTTTTTCACATCAGTGTTAGCTGATGGTTTTTCCTTGGAGTTTGAGCGACAGCAAGTCTCCTCAAGTTCCAGGACTCGTCTCAGGATTCTGGCCGTTCTCAGCAATGCTGTCATTTGGATAGTCTCTACCCGTCTGCCAACTTCCTCCAGGCCTTTTAATAATCCTATTGTGCCAAAATCACCAATCAAAATTGGTACAATCGTTACTTTCATGTTCCAAAGTTTTTTTCAATTCTCTAGCAAGGTCGAAGTACTTGTCCTTCTTTTCACTTTCTTTCAGATTTATTCTGTGGACCGCCGGGACAGCAAAGTATCATTATTATTATTTCTATGAAAAAGATGATCTTAAAAAAAGTTCGTTTAAATAAATAAAATCAATTTAGGTCGTGGGCTTAGTGTCTGTTCGTGGTTGTTCATTTACATAAAATTTATAACCTTCCATTTACCTTCTTTTGTACGAAAGTGCGGCAATTTTTTTAAAAATTCCTTTCAATTGTGTTTCATGGCGATTCATTCTTAATATATATATAATTATATAGATAAATACAAACGTATATATGTATGTAAACGAGTATATATATATATATACATATATATATATATATATGTGTGTGTGTGTGTGTGTGTGTGTGTGTATGCGTGTGTGTGTATATGTGTGTGTATGTGTGTGTGTATGTGTGTGTATGTGTGTATGTGTATGTGTGTGTGTATGTGTATGTGTGTATGTGTGTGTACGTGTGTGTATATGTGTATGTGTGTATATGTGTATGTGTGTATGTGTATGTGTGTGTATGTGTGTATGTGTATGTGTGTGTATGTGTGTATGTGTATGTGCGTGTGTGTATGTGTGTGTATGCATATATAAGTGTAATATACAAATGAATATACAACCGAATGCATGTACAATGACATAAAGACATACACACTTACACTCACACACACATACGTACACAAACATATACATACATTACACAAATATATATGCAAATTTACACACATACATACACACACATTTGCACATGTATACACACGTATATATGATATCACAGTGTACGTACATTATAGAAATATATATAAGTACACACTTATGTATTACCATATATATATATATATATGTCAATTTACACACATACACACACAGATACACACACACATACATATATATGATATCACTGTGTACATACATTACACAAATATATATGCAAATTTGCACTCAAACATACGGACAAAGAAATAGATAACACGTAAGGCCTACGAAGTACAAATATGTATACACATTTACACTCATTCATGGATGAGGCTACAAAGTCCATACACAATAAAAAAATATATGCAAATTTACACATACATACAAACCCACACTAAGACATATATATATATATATATATATATATATATATATATATATATATTATTTTCATTTCATGTGGGTTGTTATCTATTTATGTGACTACATATGTATATGCATGTGTGTCTGCTTTTGGACATGTATTATCGAGCACTTACGTATAAATAGCTTCACATCAGTATATATACGATTTCATATATTTACATGAAATGTTATATATATATATATATATATATATATATATATATATATATATATATATGTATATATATATATATTAATTTACTTACAAAATGTATATAGATAAGCGTCCGATTCTTTAGAAATAAAATATATATTGAAAACGAAATGAGAAAAAATGTTTGTTTTATATTTGAAAAAAAAAAAAAGTAAATAAATAAATTTAAAAAAAAAAAAGGAAAAACAAAAGTTCCGAACAAACTGGAAATGAAAAGAATTTGAAAGAAAAAGAATTTGAAAAAGTTCCATTCCAAAAATCTTTTTCTTTTCTTTTCTTTTCTTTTCTTTTTTTTTTTTTTTTTATTTAAAACATTTTATCTTTGTAATTGCAACATTTGTCATACATTGAATTAACTTGACTTCATTTGGACCCAGATTTATTTTTTCTTTGCCAACGTTTCCTTCACTTTCGTTTCCGTCCGTGCATTCTTTTTTTTTTTTCTTTTTTCTTTTTTCTTTTTTTTTTTTTTTTTTTCGCGTTTTCTCTCTATTGCAATCGAAGGAGAAGGGTGTTGCCTTAAACTTACCAATGAATTCAAAGTTTAATTAGCCAGCGTTCAGATTAGCAATTCATGATTGTTCCTAAACTTTTCTTAGTTAAGTACATTGCCTGAAGCCTGATGCACCCAGTGAGAATCGAAGTTACTATCCATGATCTGCTTGCACAACATGCTAGCCATTTAAAAATCAAGCATAGCTTAGGGTAATTTCATGTCTCAGCCTCCAGTGAACACAAGTGCACCGTTATGATGAATGTGACCGAGAGGTCAAAAGATCAACGATGTGAACGCTCGTTTTGAGGGCGAGAGGCAGCCAGAGTGAAGATTTGAGTAAGTTCGAAGGGTTCAGTTGCTACCGGGACACTAAGGAGCAAAGACCTATATTTTGAGGTTTAGCGAAATTGCTCCCAAAGGGGTAGACATAGATAAACAAAGGGTATTCCTTCATCGGTAAAGAACATTATTCTTTGTATTTTGATAAACTTCTTGCCAACTTGAAAAACTTGTAACATTCAAAATTAATATGAGTGAGATTAGGGTTTGGTTTGGTTTAGTTTTATGGCATATCAACTATTGAAGGTTATTTAATGCCAAATCCATTTTTATACATATAAACAGTTCTCTTTCAAGCAATTCAGTTTAGCACAAGCACACAGTTTAGTTCTATTTGACCCATAGATAGGACCTTATCAGTGCTACCACTCTGGGCCAGAGTGGACCTAGGAGCAATGGCAATAAAGGAGTACTCTGCGTTCCCCAAAGCTCCAGAATTACTTGATCGTCACCATCAGATTGTTTAGTGTCATATCAGGACACTCGTTGGGGGAGACTTATCTCTCTGCAGTGATGCAGTCGGTGTTTTCATCATCAATAGGGTTTCGATTTCTTTGTTTAATAGCATATCAATTTTGTTGGTTATTTATTGCCAAAGTCATCCTTCTAGAAGAATATTTGCTGTACTATTCAACACATATCTCAGGGATTTCATAACTTTCACAAGGTTATTTGTCTGAAAGTGGACATAATAGATCGATCAGCATTCGAACTCACAAACTACGCTGTCGTAGTCTAGCAGGTTAGCCACTGCTAGTACACAGTTTAAATGTCAAAAACAGTTCTATTACAAACAATTCAGTTTAGCGTAAATACGCAGTTTAAAATGTCAAAAACAGTTCTTTTTTCAACAGTTTGGTTTAGCTATAGTACATTTTTTGTTTACACACTGTTAAATGTAAAAACTGTTCTATTTCAAACAATTCAGTTTAGCATAAGTACACTGTTCAGTTTTATTTAACCCATAAATAAGACCCTATCAGGTGCTACCATTCCGGGCCACAGTGGACTTGGGAGCGATGGCAATAAAGGGATACTCTGCATTCCCCAAAGCTCCAGCATTACTAGAGTTTCACTATCAGATTGTTTAGTTATATAACAGGTCACTCGTTGGGGAAGTCTTACCCCTCTACAGAGATACAGTCAGTGTATTGGGCCATGGGATTAGGAGTTTAGGTGTAGAGAGGGAGTTTGTCTTTTTTTTTCTCATCAACTCTTTGTCTCCCTCTTTAACCATCTTTTTTTAGGCAGCAGTAGCTTTCTGACTCAAATATGAGGCATTCAATGAGGATCGAACTCTCTATTCAGGGGTAGTGTACTAAACAAACTAGCTAGCTAATCTTTACAACACACGAGGTACTGTTTAGAGTTTGGTAAGTATGAGAGTAGAAGGTGCTGTGGTGTAATGGTTATCATCGTAGGAAATGGACACGGCGACACGAGTTCAAATCCAGGACGAGACTGATTGCATTTCACATAGCACTAATACCCTTGGGAAAGGTATGAATCCAATTATTCTCCCTCTAGCTATGGGTAAATAGCAGGGCAGACTGGGTTCTTTAGCCTTGGTGAGGCGACTAGTCTAGGAGAATTCAAACCTGTAAAACTCCGCTTAAAAATTGACCTAGTGTCATATCCTGCCCGAGGGGTTGGTAAATATGGTAAGAATGAGAGTATCTTTTAAGGATCGAACTCACTACTCATTTGCAATGGACTTCGGTGGCTAATCGACTGACCATCATACCACAACTAGAAGCTGTCTCATTGGGTTGCCCTATTCACTCGGCCTTGTGCCACATCTGAGCAAAAACCTTAGCAAATTACAATAACGAGAAGAAGCTCTTCGAGGTTAGATATAGTCACTTTTGTTAATGGAGTCGTAATTTACAAAGCTTTTGCTTAGATGTGGCACAGGGCCGCATAAATAGAACACCCAACGAGACTCGAACTCACTCGTAAAGGTTTGCTAGTCTTGCTTGCTAACCATTACACCAGGCCCATCTTGCAACATGCAGTAGTAATTTACTAAGCTTTTTGCTAAGATGTGGCACAAGGCCGTATAAATGACGTACTCAGTGAGACTCAAACTCACTCATGAAGGTTTGCTAGTTTAGCTTTTGATAAGGTCGGCGATTATTTATTTAATCATTTCTAACATTATAAGCAAATGATACCCAGTTATAAAAACCAGCCAGCAGCCGAAATAAAGGCGGGTTCACTGAGTTCAACACTTTCCTGTAATGATACGCTTGATCTGGCACAGTGTGACCGATTTAAAAATGTCACCCATCTGAGGCGGAAGTAGAGGTGGGGGTGTTATGTGAACGCCTGTGTATATCTATCACAGATTTTGTGATTCGGTCTCAGTTTCTATTTACGTGGTTGGTTGGTTGATTTTTATGGCATATTAACCATTATAGGTTATTTAATGCCAATTCCTCTTCATACATATATATCAAATATATATGATTTGGTTTGGTTGGGTTTTATGGCATATCAACCATTGTAAGTTATTTAATGTCAAATCATCTTAATACATATATATTAAATATATATAATTTGGTTTGGTTGGATTTTATAGCACATCAACCACTGTAGGTTATTCAATGCCAAATCATCTTTATAAATATATATTAAATATACAGGATTTGGTTTTATGGCATATCAACCATTGTAAGTTATTTAATGTCAAATCATCTTTATAAATATTTATTAAATATACAGGATTTGGTTTTATGGCATATCAACCATTATACGTTATTTAATGCTAAATCCCGTCTATACATACATATTAAATATTGATGATTTGGTTTGGTTGGGTTTTATAGCATATCAACCATTAATGCCAATCCCTTTTTATACATACATATTAGATATATGATTTGTAAGCAAATTGTTTGGCGGTAACATTTAAAACAAGCCAAAGTTCATTTGTTGCACACGGTGCAAAGTTTCAAGTATTGCTATCTAACATTAATAAATCTATCAAATATCGATAATTCATTTTCACACAGTTGAATGGTTTCAAAGATTTCTATCAAACACTAGAAGTTTTTATTCGAACACAGTTTGACCGATATTAAATAGATACACACACACATACATATATATGTGCATATATAAATATATATCGGTTGTTTGTTTGTTTTTATGGCATATCAAAACTTGTTAGTTATTTAATGTCAAATATATATTAGATATATATTTTATAAACAAATTTAGCAGGTAACATTTTTAAATGAGACTGAGCTCATTTCTTAACCACAGTTGAATAGTTTCAAGTATTTCTATCAAACATGAATAATTCTATTTACAATTGTTGATAACATTTTTAAATGAGACTGAGCTCATTTTTTAACCACAGTTGAATAGTTTCAAGTATTTCTATCAAACACGAATAATTTTGTTTACAATTAATCATTTGAAAATAATTGAATGGTTTCAAATATTGCTATGCAATAGTAACATCAGACTTTTCTTTTGCACACAAATACACACACATACACACACACATATATATATACATATATACGAATTGTAAGTAAATAGTTTGTAGGTAATTCCATTTTCAAATGATTCATTGCTAATTTATTTACATATTCGTGTTGGTATTGTTTCTATACAGTTAAATGGTTTCAATGATTGCCATCTAACACTGTTCTATTCCATATTAATCATCTTTTCGCAGACGTTGAGTGGTTACAAGTATTGCTATTTTACTCCAATTTTTTTTTCAAGACATCAACACTCAGTGAGGCAGTCTTACCCCTCTGCACAGATGCAGTCAGTATATTCTACGGACCCAACCGACTAGGCTAACAGTTAAATGGTTTCAAGTATTGCTGTGTATCACTAACAATTCAATTTAACATCAGTCATCTGTTTACGCACAGTTAAATGGTTAACCAGTTCCATTTAGATTGCACCCTAACAAGCACAACTACCCCGGGCCAGGGTTGAATTGGGAGTAATGGTAATGAAAGGGTACTCCACATTCCTTAATGTTCCAAGACTAAAGCTTCACCATCAGATGGTTTAGTGTCATATCTAAGACACACTCGTTGACTCGAGTCTTTTCCTTCTGCAGAGATGCAGTCGGCGTTTTCTATCGCCCCAATCGACTGAGCTGTTCGGTGGTTCGTGGGTGAACATAGAACTAGAAACCAAAGGCTTCATAAGTGACTTACCGCGAATAACCGAGAAGCTGACCATTGTCCATTTCTTCCTACTTTCACGGTTCAGTGAGAATAAAACAATGAAGGGTCCTAGTCGAGTTGTGTTTCTATTTTCCCTCCCTCTGCCGACAAATAGCCTTACTGACATAGCAGTCATCACTGACCACGCTACAGACATTCATTCGTGTAAAAAAAAAAAATACAAATCTTTTATCTTATTTTATCTATATCTTTTATTTATATTTTTTATTTACCTATTTTTATCTTTTTATTTATATTTTAAAAAATATTTTTATGCATTTTTTACTTTTGGTCTTAAAGATACAATCTTGTATTACGTTGTTAATGACAAAATATAATCCAGAACTAATTACAGTACCAAAAAGAAATCTGTGACACGGCGACCAAATAGAGGGACAGTACCATGAACCCCTTTTTCTAGAAAAGCAAACAAATTGTTGATGCTATATCAACATTTGTTGAGTCAATTAATGTCAGTCTTTTTGTAAGCAAGTATATGGTTTTGAGTTAATATTCATATCAAATGATCATAATTTGTTTGGCGTATTCTTATCTAGTATTAATAATTTGAACACAGTGATATGATTTAAAATATTTCAAGCATCAAGTAGCAAATGATAATATAGTATCAAGTAACAGACGATAATATAACATCAAGTTACAAATGATGATATAGCATCGAGTAACAAATGATGATTAGCATCAAGTAACAAATGATAATATAGCATCGAGTAACAAACGATAATATAGTATCAAGTAACAAACGATAATATAACATCAAGTAACAAACGATAATATAGTATCAAGTAACAGATGATGATATAGCATCAAGTAACAAATGATAATATAGGTTCAAGTAACAAACGATAATATAGTATCAAGTAACAAATGATAATATAGCTTCAAGTAACAACTGATAATATAGGTTCAAGTGACAAACAATAATATAGCATCAAGTTACAAACGATAATATAACATCAAGTTACAAATGATAATATAGCATCAAGTAACAAACGATAATATAGCATCACGTAACAAATGATAATATAGCATCAAGTAACAAATGAAAATATAGGTTCAAGTAACAAACGATGACATAGTATCAAGTAACAAATGATAATATAGCTCCAAGTAACAACTGATAATATAGCTTCAAGTAACAAACGAAAATATAGTATCAAGTAACAAATGATAATATAGCTTCAAGTAACAACTAATAATATAGCTTCAAGTTACAAACGAAAATATACTATCAAGTAACAAATGATAATATAGCTTCGACTAACAAATGATTATATAGCATCAAGTAACAAATGATAATAATCCTTTGTAAACGGGCACCTCTGGTGGTGTAATGGTTAGCAAACTAGACTAGCAAACCTACACGAGTGAGTTCGAGTCTCATTGTGCGCCCCTTTCATTCGGCCTTGTGCCACATCGAAGCAAAGATCTTTGTAAATTACTATAATCCTTTGTAAACAATTATAGCTTCAAATAACTATTCTTAATACATTCATAACCCACCATTTCTCATTAATTGGTTCCAAAAGCCATGATGTAAACTGGGTTTTTTTTTCAATATTTTTTTTTTTTACATAAACCTGACGTGCTGCTTTAAAATGAGAACAAACACTGTAAAACTAACGTAAGTAACTTACGAAAGAATATAATTATCGCCAAACCTTAACGAACACTAAAAACATATTTTACTCATATTTTTAAGAGGATAATGAATACAATTCGTTGAATTATGTTTTTTACCTTGTAATGGCCTAAATCTGTTTGCAATTTTTCTCTGTTAATATTCGATTCTACTTTGTGTGTGTGTGTGTGTGTGTGTGTGTGTGTGTGTGTGTGTATTTATTTTTTTTATTTGTTCTCCGTCCCACCACCGGACAAGTACGGCACAAGGCCTTTTAAAAGTGGGTCCGGATGCAGGGCCGCAGCCCACACGCACCCGACAAAGTCCAAAAATACCTTCGGCCTCGTCTGCACTTCCCTAATGTGTGTGTTTGTTTTATTTGAAAAGTTTTTAGCTCATATATTTTATTACTAATTTTATGTATTTTATTTATTTTTAAGGAAAAATTATGTCTTTTATTATGACGTAGATGACGTTGCTAAATGATGTAATGACGTTCTCTGAATTAAAATTTAATAGCATAAATGTGAATATATAACGTAAGTCGAAATAGCGTAAAACCGGAATATTACCGTACTAATAATTTGGTATAGGGCCTCAGTAATATATACATTTATATTCAGTGAGGTGGGAAGCGGTGTGAAAATAAAACCGTTGAGAGGAAGGCCCTGAAACGGTGCACATTCTTCCCTGATGACCCAAATACGATTTTTCAGAAAAGAAAAGGATTATTCATTCAACGAAGAAAATACAATTATGTAGAGTTACTCTGTGGAATGTCAATGGCAAGAGAAGCATCTGCCTGTCCGCTCATTTGTTGGTGAATATCAATTACTTATAAAGTTATTTCCTTCTGCACACTGATGTATGGTTTCAAGTATTTCTGTTTAATAATTATTGTATTTTCTAACAGATATATTGTAGGACCATAACAGCTCAGTGTGGACCTGGGAGTAATGGCAACGAAGTGGTGACTGTGAACTCCCCCGAACTCCAGAACTTGTGTCTCACCATCTGATACCCGCGACACTCTTTGCTGAAGATTACCCCACAGCAAAGAATGTAGTCAGGTTATTTAAAGGTTCACCGGCAGGGTGGGAAAACAAACAGTTAATCATCGTTTCGTGAGAAAGCAAATCAATAGGAGTAATTTCTCAAATATGAAGATCCTTGTTATTCCCTTTGAATTTCTTGGGAAAGTAGAATTTCAAATCACTTCTCATTAAAGATAAGTGCTTTGTTTTTTGTTTGAGACTTCATCATAGACCTTTTTGAACTTTTCGGTTTTCTTCGACTGTCAACTTGAACCATCTAGGGCCTACGAGTTTCCGGCCATTCGTCTGCGAGGCCAGGAACAAATTCTCTCCCGGCCTGAAGCTAATCTGCTTCGGTCTTAATATCCAAGGTGTAAGAATAAACGTTTCGAAACTGAATCTTTAATTTCTTTAATTTTAAGATTCTAAATCTAAATGAAGGCGTGTGCACAATTGAGCAAATTATAAAATAAAGACACGATGTCAAGTCGTCTGGATAGAAGTCTAGACGAGTGCGAGTTCTCAATACCTTTTTTTATAACAGTCTCAAATACTACTGATCAAAGAATCAGAGATGTTTGATTGAACATAGAATTTCAAAATTCCTCAAAACTAGCTCACTGAAACTTTTTTATTTCTTGAACAAATATCTGAGAACGTGAATGATATCAGAAATATTACGGAGGCGCAGCTTCACACGATATTAAAAGAAGATTTTAAGGGGTGCTTCAACCAATCCAAAACTCGCTGGAATAATTAGAGTATTAAATGCTAAGGAGACAATTTTGAAGAAAATTAACGCTTCATTAATTTTCATTTCAATCTTAGAAAATACAGTTTCAATTTCGATACTTTTTATCACACCTCGTTCTTTGAGGAAATTCATTCATTGTTCTGGCCCAGTCGGCTGGTGCAGCAGAATACGCGGACTGCATCTCTACAAAGGGGTAAAACGCCCCTAACGAATGTCCTGCTACGACACTAAACAATCTGATAGTGAGGCTCCAGTAATGCTGGAGCTTTGGGGAATGCGGAGTACGTCTTCATTGCCATCTTTCCTAGGTCCACTCTAGCCCGGAGCTGTAGCACCTGATTAGATCTTATCAATGGGGCAAATAGAACTAAACTGTGCACTTATTCTAAACTGAATTGTTTGAAATAGAACTGTTTTTGACATTTAAACTGTATTTACACAAAACTGTATTGCTTGAAATAGAACTGTTTATATGTATAAAAAGGATTTCGCATTAAAATAACCTACAATGGTTGATATGCCATAAAACCCAACCAAAATGACTAAATTCAGCGTTAAATGACCCGCAAAGGGTTGATACACCGTAAAGCAAAACAGCCTACCAACTAATCATTCATTGTTAATTTCTTTCGTTTAATAGCATTTCAACCATAGTAGTTTATTAAGGCTAAAGCTCCCCTTCTTGAAGAACAGCAGTGGTATTATTTAACCCATAGCTGGCAGGATAAGGGGGTTCATACCTTTCCCAAGAGTATTTATCCGAAAGTGAATGTAATAGCGCGTCTGGAGTTTGAACTCGATTTCTACAACCCTGCGGTCCATCGCTTTAACCATTACACCACGAGGACACCCACTCTGTTAAATTGTCGTGGATTATACAACTTCAATCTTGATAGTTTTTCCATACACCTCATATTTTTGAAGAAAATTAACGTTTCATTCATGTTTCATTTCTGTCTTAGTAAATACAGCCTAAGTCTCAATACTTTTTGAACGCATCTCGGAATACTCGATGTAACAAAAAATGCACACTGATAATTATGATCCTTGATTTTGAAGAATTTTCCGAAACTTTAATTAGACATAAAAGCTATAGTAAATGAATGAGAACCATAATCCTCTAATATATATATATATATATATATATATATATATATATATATATATTGTCTTGGAAAAGGAAGGGGTTGAAAAGCAGTTGTCCTCAAATTACTGTTTAAAACTAAGAACGAAATTCACTGCATATAGTAAAGTTTGCCTTCCCGACATGATCCACGATCAAATCTGTGTTCTCTTGTATATAAATTATCATTTGTGATTTTATATTTTTTGATAAAAGCCCAAAGAATATGAGTTTGGCTTTCAGTGAGGAATTTAAAATTACGCTTCAATTATCATTCGGGCTTATTATTCCTGTATTTTCAGCTTGCAATTTACCTAACTGACTCTTCCTGGCTTTCTATCCTGCAAGTACGCAAATGAAGACGCTGGATAATTTCGTATAATTATCGTACGGCTAAAACATTAAATTTAAAATAGATATTCGTTGACGCGGAGCCTAGTTTTAAAACCAACGGAGCTCTGGTAAAACGAGGGTCGTGTAGAACTCACCGCTACCTTCATGTGTTCCACAAATCCAAACAAAAGAATTTTGGAGCGCGTACAAGTGGGAGAATGTTGTACATCTGTCTTTAGGGATAATTATGATCGGGCTACATTGTTTTGTTTTCATTCTTTGAATTTTTTTTTTTTAAGTTTTAATGTTAGAAAAGTTTGTAGATATTGTTTGGTAAGTGGACCAGTGCTAATTTGCTAAATGGAGAGCTGTTTCAGCTTTTTACGGGGATACATGGAAAGACTTTAATAGCTGCCCAAAAGGGAAAATAGTTATCTACTAGACCGAGCTTAGATGTGGTACAAAACCAAAAATATGGGGCACCAAGTGAGAATAGAAATCACAACTTCTAGTTTGCTAGCTTAGCACATTAACTACTGCAGCAAGCGAAGAGCAAGCCAAAAATTAAAATTTTGAAGTTTCAAAAAATTTTTACGAATATACAAATGCTTTCCGGTAAAATTGGGTGATTGATTTTAAAGGCATGCTAAATTATTTAGAGTTATTTTATGCTTAGAGATTAAGGAAGTAATATCAAGAAAGTGACACTCAACACTCCAAAGAATTTCAGAACTGGAGCCTCACCATCAGATACACTTTAGTGTCATACTTAGAACACCCAATTTAAGGAGGTTTACCCCTTAACTGGGGATACAGTCCGCCTATTCTAAAACCAGCCGTAACGATGGAGTGGGGAATTTCATACACCTTTGCTAGTGGCATTGAATTCCAATTATTTCTTCATAATTTTCCTGTCTCATAGAATTTTTTAAGCCTTATGAGACATCAAACAATTACATATGTTTCATTAAAGAAAACATGATAACATCGCATAGGATGTCACTTAAAATGCACTTCTTGCATTTGGGTTTCGATATTTTTTTTATAAATGCAACGAAAAGCTGATGAATATTAACTGCTAAACTAACATTAATAAAATGTATAATTTTAAGGAGGTGCCCGTGGTGTAATGGACACGGCAACACGAGTTCAAATCCTGGACGAGACTGATTGCATTTCACATAGCACTAATATCCTTAGGAAAGGTATGAATCCAATTATTCTCCCTCCAGCTATGGGTAAATAGTAGAGAAAACTAGGTTCTTCAGCCTTGGGGAGGCGACTAGTCTTGGAGAAGGAAAACTCTGAATTCAAACCTGTCAAACTCCGCTTAAAAATTGACCTTGTGTCATATCCTGCCCGAGCGGAAGGGTTGGGTAAATATGATTAATAAAATGTATCATAAAAGAAATACATCTAAAAAGAAATGCATCTTAGAAAGAAATGAATCTTTTAAAATGTTTCTTAAAAGATATGCAGCTTTTGAAAATGCTTCTCTTCTGAAAAGAAATCCATTGTTAAGGAAATGCATCATAAAGAAAATGCATCTTAAAAATGCTTCTTAAAAGAAATGCATCTTAAAAGAAATGCTTCTTTTAAAATGTATCATAAAAGAAATGTATAAAAAAAAAGAAATGAATTCTAAAAAAAGCACCAAAATAGAAACGCATCTTTAAAAATACATCACAAAAGAAATGCATGTTAAGGAAAATGCATCTTTAAAAATCCATAATAAAAGAAATGCATTTTTCAATATGTATCATATTAGATATGTATCATAAAGAATTGCATCAGAAAAGAAATGTATCTTTTAAAAATGCACTAAAAACGAAACGTATCTTTAAAAGAAAACACCATAAATAAATGCATCATAAAAGAAACGTATCTTAAAAGAAATGCATCATAAAAGAAATGTATCTTAAATGAAATGCATCATAAAAGAAATGCATCAATAATAAAAGGTATCTTAAAGGAATGCACCATGAAAGAAATGCATCATAAACGAAACGTATCTTAAAAGAAATGCATCATAAAGGAAATGCATCAGAAAAGAAAGTATCTTAAATGAAATGCATCATAAAAGAAATGCATCAATAATAAAAGGTATCTTAAAGAAATGCACCATGAAAGAAATGCATCATAAACGAAACGTACCTTAAAAGAAATGCATCATAAAGGAAATGCATCATAAAAGAAAGTATCTTAAATGAAATGCATCATAAAAGAAATGCATCATAAAAGAAACGTATCTTAAAAGAAATATATCATAAAAGAAATGCATAATAAAAGAAATGGGTCATAAATGAAACGTATCTTAATTGAAATACATCATAAAAGAAATGCATCATAAAAGAAATGGATCATAAAAGAAACGTATCTTAAAAGAAATGCATAATAAAAGAAATGGATCATAAATGAAACGTATCTTAATTAAAATGCATCATAAAAGAAACGTATTTTAAAAGAAATGCATCATAAAAGAAATGGATCATAAAAGAAACGTATCTTAAAAGAAATGCATAATAAAAGAAATGGATCATAAATAAAACGTATCTTAATTGAAATGCATTATAAAAGAAACATATTTTAAAAGAAATGCATCATAAAAGAAATGAATCATAAAAGAAACGTATCTTAAAAGAAATGCATAATAAAAGAAATGGGTCATAAATGAAACGTATCTTAATTGAAATACATCATAAAAGAAATGCATCATAAAAGAAATGGATCATAAAAGAAACGTATCTTAAAAGAAATGCATAATAAAAGAAATGGATCATAAATGAAACGTATCTTAATTGAAATGCATCATAAAAGAAACGTATTTTAAAAGAAATGCATCATAAAAGAAATGGATCATAAAAGAAACGTATCTTAAAAGAAATACATAATAAAAGAAATGGGTCATAAATGAAACGTATCTTAATTGAAATGCATCATAAAAGAAATGCATCATAAAAGAAACGTATCTTTTAAAAAATGCATCATAAAAGAAATGCATCATAAAAGAAATGCATCAAAAGTCTGCTGATTCAATAAACGTGGTAACATCAAATCGAAGAATAGGATGCCTCTTCTTGTATTTTCACTTCAGTTTCCCCCGACTGTTCTTAATAGTGTGAGAAGTTCCACTCGGACGTATATGGAATATAAACTTAATATCGAATCCAGTTCAACTCAAACATGATGGTGTCTACTGCTAGTTCCTACAACAGGAAACTAGCTCAACGAACATGCGCAAGAGCAAATGTATCGAACATTTTTTGAGATATTAGAATTTGAGTCGTTAGGATATGCCACTGGTAGACTTGCAAAGAGTCTTCTTCTTAACCCTTCTTTTCAAATTTGATCATAAAGAACTCTAGTAAAACAATGGCATACGACTATTGCAGATTCTTGTAACTAAAAGTAAAATTTGACTCAATAGAAAGTGAGCCAAAATTGAAAATATTTTTGTTGTGTGGGACTGTCTTCGTGCCTTTCACAGCTTTGTCCCTTAAACGACTCAATTCCACATTGTGTTACTTCTTTTAAAACAAGATTAATCGGTCGACGGTTTTGATGGAGACCATGCAAGTTACATTTTTATTGTGTGAGACTGTCGTCGTGGCTTTCACAGCTTTGTCTGTTAAAAGACTCAGTTCCACATTGTGTTGCTTCTTTTAAGACAAGATTAATCGGTCGCAGGTTTTGCTCGACACCATGAAAGTTACATTTTTATTGTGTGAGACTGTCGTCGTGGCTTTCACAGCTTTGTCTGTTAAAAGACTCAGTTCCACATTGTGTTGCTTCTTTTAAGACAAGATTAATCGGTTGCAGGTTTTGCTCGACACCATGAAAGCTACATTTTTATTGTGTGAGACTGTCGTCGTGGCTTTCACAGCTTTGTCTGTTAAAAGACTCAGTTCCACATTGTGTTGCTTCTTTTAAGACAAGATTAATCGGTCGCAGGTTTTGCTCGACACCATGAAAGTTACATTTTTATTGTGTGAGACTGTCGTCGTGGCTTTCACAGCTTTGTCTGTTAAAAGACTCAGTTCCACATTGTGTTGCTTCTTTTAAGACAAGATTAATCGGTCACAGGTTTTGATCGAGACAATGCAAGCTACAAGTCGGTGTTGTATATTGACCTACAACCCGGCCGGCTACCAAAATAGGAAATGCACCTATGTAAATAACAGGTGCATTCGCTCAAGAAATATCAGAATATAACCTTGACCGTGGACGGATTGAATGAGTGCGATTGTGACGTTCACAAGAAGGTGGACATTGAACTATTATATAACTCGGTGAAGACAGGAAGTCAGTTAGTTTGGAAACCAGACCAGTTGGTGACAAGATGCAGTAGAGAAAGCCAGCACCTAGCAGAGTGGACCCCCAGGCCCCCGGTTGAGCAACCCAGGAAACGGGAAAGAAACGCGGTTATGGCCAATAGAGAGAGGGTCAATATGTTGTAGTTCTGTTCGGTCTCCAACTCCCTCTCACACATAACCCTTTCAAATAAAGTGAGAGGTATATTTCTCTAAAAGACTGTGTCGCTCGTCTTTATAGTGTGTTGTTGTGTTCTGCATGTATATGTAGATGTATATGTATTATGTGTTTGTATAGTTGGTGATGGGTGTGACTATTGTGTTACTTCTTTTAAAACAAGATTAATCGGTCGCAGGTTTTGAACGACACCATGCAAGCTACAAGTCAGCTCCGCAAAGAAAAAAGAAACAAAAACAAATTTCAAGAATAACTATGTATTGCCGCCTTTATTGGTGTCTGGATTCCACGTGGGGCAGTGGCTAACCTGCTAGACTACGACAGCGTAGTTTGTGAGTTCGAATGCTGATCGATCTATTATGTCCACTTTCAGACAAATAACCTTGTGAAAGTTATGAAATCCCTGAGATATGTGTTGAATAGTACAGCAAATATTCTTCTAGAAGGATGACTTTGGCAATAAATAACCAACAAAATTGATATGCTATTAAACAAAGAAATCGAAACCCTATTGATGATGAAAACACCGACTGCATCGCTGCAGAGAGATAAGTCTCCCCCAACGAGTGTCCTGATATGACACTAAACAGTCTGATGGTGATGATCAAGTAATTCTGGAGCTTTGGGGAACGCAGAGTACCCCTTTATTGCTCCTAAGTCCACTCTGGCCCAGAGTGGTAGCACTGATAAGGTCCTATCTATGGGTCAAATAGAACTAAACTGTGCTTGTGCTAAACTGAATTGTTTGAAATAGAACTGTAAATATGAATAAAAATGGATTTGGCATTAAATAACCTACAATGTTTGATATGCCGTAAACCCAAACCAAACCTTACTGATGACAATTTTTCGAGTTCATTCTTGCCAAGAGGCATGCGTTACTCCGCAACATGGGGCTGAGCACTGATCTCTCACTAAGGAGAACAGACGAAGTTTCCTATTCCATTCTGTCCAGCGATCAGGTTATTACTTTCTTGTCTATATTCACTTTCTAACTAATCACAGTGAAAAGTGTAAGCGGCAAGACAACCAGCACTTCCTCGGTATACAGCTCAACTCTATCGTCTGATTACAGCCTTGTCTATACGGAGCTCTTGATTTCAAGCAAATAACCCCAACACCTCTCACTTCACACTAGGACCTTTAAAAAAGTAAATGACTTTTAAAAAAATTAAACTCTTGTCTACGGAACTTTAACTGTACTAACACCGGAGAATTGAGTTTATAATGGATATTTTTTTTTAAATAACACGTTTATACGCATGATTAAATCCTTGTACATTTTCTTTAAGTAGAGGAATTATATTGTATATTGAATTACTATGACCAAAAAATCCGGCGAACACTTGTGTGCGACATACGAAAACACTGAATAACTGTTTCGACCTTATTAGGTCTCATCAGCAGTTCTATACCGTGATCTCCCCCACTAGAGATCCTTCTCTTTCTATTTTGTCATCTATTAAAAATTCTGCCGGCCTTCCTAACTTCCTTAGTTTTCCTTTTGATACTACTTTAGACGCATGAATTTACATACATATACGCTACCATGTC
Organism: Sepioteuthis lessoniana; assembly: GCA_963585895.1. Taxonomy (NCBI): domain Eukaryota; kingdom Metazoa; phylum Mollusca; class Cephalopoda; order Myopsida; family Loliginidae; genus Sepioteuthis; species Sepioteuthis lessoniana. Next base: position 48,220,680 of record OY757939.1, read on the forward strand.
CATTCAAAACAATACAACTACGCTCACTCCCACATGCATACACATACAGGGTGCGATGTATAAATTGTCACTATTTTAGATTTTTAATTTCCTATATGCGCTTTGCTCATTTCAGGCTTTGTCTACAGTGTAACTGTGAGGATCAATCCTAAGAAAATAATTACTTCCTTCTTGACTGACTAGGGAGTGATCGCCCTTGGGTTTAGGAGGTCGGCCATCAGACATTTGACGAAGATCACGGAGTGGTAGAACGGGAGACTTATCATCGCACATCCAGTGGTTCATTCATTATCATCTCAAAACGTAACTTATTAAATAAATCAGTGAAACGTTCCACTTGGTTCTTGTGTCATTTTTACGGGAATATTCACAGAACCCCCACATTAAAAACCATAAAAGTAACAAATTAGATTCAGTGGGGCGCTGTCTATGAGGAAATCAACTCTATTACACAATCCATTCCTTTAAAAATATTTACTGCGAAACAGTCCGTCTGTGGATGACTATATATATATATATAATCTATTCATTACATATGTGATCAATTGACTATACATATAATAATTTGTAAAGTCTTCTTCAATGATCCGAAAGACAAGGGTTCAATCCCAGGTCAAGTCATACCAAAAACTCAAAAAATGCTGCCTTGCTTAACACTCAGCATTATAAGGTAAGGATCAAGGGTAAAGTGGAGCAATCCAGGGAAAGGAGTATCGCCCTCCTCGAGAACTCGATGTAGGAGCTATTGAAAAGGGAGCCTTTGGTTCACCCACGACTAAGGCCACCATCTTTACTTTAAATATACCATAAATAGATATTAGTGGCATAGATTGTATATACATATATATGTGTTATATATATATATATATATATAATATATTATATATATTATATATATATATATATATATCATATTTATAACACACATATATATATGATAAATTTTATATAATAAACAGATTATACGTAATAAATAGATTATATATATATATATATATATATACCAAAATGTTGAAGCAGTGAAGATTATATTTCTATTTTTGATAACTTATTTATGAAAAGCAAGCTTTTTATCTTTGAATGTTAAAATGAATAGATCTTTATTTATAAAGATAAAAAAATAAACAGGTCAAAACAGACTTAATGCAGATTGAGACGTTGGTATACTATGATTGAATTATGAATAAAAACACTCGTAATAAAAATCTCGCAAACAAAGAAAATTTGAATTTATAAAAATAATTTTTTTTAAATATGCTTTCTAAATGTTTGAGTCAGAGTTCTGGTGACAAATTGTGATACCGGTAAAAAAATTTCTGCGGTCTTATAAAGTTGAAATTAATGCTGCAAAATGCATATTTTCTTGAATTTGTCTGATCAAACCAATAACGTTCAGCGTGGACTCAGACTCCATGAAATTATTATCCTGCTGCAAATTGGTCTGGAACTTACTTTTCTTAAGGAATTTCAAGAGTATTCTGCAATAAGAATCCTAGCTATTTTTAGTGATATATAATTGCATATAAGGGTCGTTCAAAAAATTCTAAGCCTCACCCATATTAGATTTGTGACACACTTCTCGCTTTTGTATAGGGTCTCACCTGCACAGAAATTAAAACAAAAATCTGAATTAGTCTTTTCTAGTTTTATAAATGTGTTACCACAATAAAGAATGTTCAGATATCGCTCTTCCTTCAGGGTAATGATTAGAACTTTATGAACGGCCCTTATATACAGATTTATCAATTTATTCATATATTTCTATTGACCGAATTTGACGGCATATAAGACGCATGGGTGTATAAGACGCACTCCTATTTTATCTGGGCAAATCAAGAAAAAAAGAACTAATATTAAATGTAATGAAATTAATATAATGATAACATTTTTAATCTGCATAATAATGGCCTTTTTAATAATGAAAATAGGTATATGAAAGTTACTCCAAAATTTAAGCTAATAGGAGTTGCCAGGTATCTAATATCGACCAGCTATCGCTAATTTTAAAACTTCCTTATAGCATATAAGACGCAAGGGAATTTTTTAAAATATTTTTAGTACAAAAAAAAGCAAAACAAAAGGGTGCCTTATATGCCGTTAAATACGGTATCTCTCTCTATCTCTCTATTCATCTATCTCAGTTTTAACATTGATATAGATTGAGCTTTTTATGCATTTCATTCTCAAGGATGGATTCCGGTTTGCAAAAATTCCAATTGATTGTATGGTTAAATTTTAATTTCTCGCTCAATTCACTATGGATCACTTTTTCCTCCTAGTCATTCTTTATCATTATTGTTATCTCCTTTAGAGTTTTTCAAATCAGCGTTAACTGAGGGTCTTTCAATGGAGTTTGAGTGACAGCAAGTCTCCTCAAGTCTCCAGGACTTTTCTCTGTATTCTGGCCGTTCACAATAATGCTGTCGTTTGGATGGTCTCCACTCGGCCGCCAACTTCCAAGTCTTTCAGTCTCTTTAATAATCATTTAGTTACTGTACCAAAAGTACCAATCATAATTGGTCTAATTGTCACCTTCATGTTCCACAGTTTTTTTCAATTCTCCAGCAAGGTCGAGGTACTTTCAGTTTTATTCTGTGGTCAGCCGGAACAGCAAAGTCGACAATTTTGCAAATTCTCTTTTTTTTTTCTTTTTTTTTTTTTTTGTTGATTATTATAAGGTCTGGTCTTCTGGGCGAGATTAGGTGTTCCGTCGGTACGTCAAAGTCCCATAGAAGTTTATGTGTGTCATTATTACAGGAACGTATAAATATGTATAAGTAAGTTTAATTTGGTTTGGTTTGGTTTGGTTTGGTTTTATGGCATATCAACCGTTGTAGGTTATTTAATGCCAAATCCATTTTTATACATATAAACAGTTCGATTTCAAACAGTTTAGTACACAATTTAAACGTTAAAAACAGTTCTATTTCAAACAATTCAGTTTAACATAATAAGTACAGAGTTTAGTTCTAATTAACCCATTGATAGGACCCTATTAGGTGCTACCACTCCGAGCCAGAGTGGACCTGGGAGCGATGGCAATTAAGGAGTACTCTGCGTTCCCCAAAGCTCCAGCATTACTGGAGCGACACCATCAGATTGTTTAGTGTCATATCTGGATATGAAACTGGAGTTTTACCCTCTGCAGGGATGCAGTCGGTGTATTCTGCCGATTGGGCCAGTATAAGTAAGAATAAATTTATAAGTGTCGATGAAAGTACACATGTTTGTTCTCATAATCATACACGTGTACACGATATATGTAAGTGTTGGTCCGTCCTATCGATTGAGGTTGTAGAATACACCGACTGTGCCTCTGCAGAGGAGTAAGACGCTCCTACCCCAACGAGGACACTTGTTTGCTATGTGTGGTAATGCTTCAGGATGGGATGTTGATGGCTGAGCAGCCTGTGACCTGGCAACTGAAGAGGTCAAGTGACCAGAAACACTCTACTTTGGCTCTTACTGGGATAAACAGGCAGTCGGAGAAGCCCGATCCGATTAATCGGCTGGTCATGTTAAACCCTGATACTATTCTTCAAATTGTCCATGTGGTAAAGAGGTACCCAACCCTACTTCATCTTACAACTACTTGAAGATGGTGACTGAGGGTCATCTGCGCAGAGATAACAATACTTGAAACCATTTGAACTGTGAGCAAACAAATGATTAATATTAGAGAGAATTATCAGGATTACCGAGACTTTAATCCATTTAACTATGCGCAAACAAATAATTGATAGGAAATAAAATTATTAGAGTTAGATTGCTATACTTGAAACCATTTAACAGTGTACAAACAAATAGGCTTTGGCTCGTTTAAAAATAATTTTGCCAACAAACTATTCACGTACATATATTATTCACTTATATATATCTAAAAATGTAAATGTTTGTTACTAACCGATAATATCCAGTTTTATACCACTAATTGGTTTAAAATTTTCTGAGAGTATATTATTCAAATTCAGGGGTGTTTTTATATACTTATTATCTAAAAATATTACAATAATTTAAAAAAATATTTTTAATAAGTCGTTTTTCTCCGAAAAAGCCGAACGCGAATTATGAAGGTAAACATTACTTCCCTTTTCCAAGAATTTTACACGTGATTTTTTGTTTCTGCTTTATCAAGTTTCTTTCTTTTTTAGTTAACTTAAACAGAGACACTAAACTTTAAACCATATTTTGTTGGTTCAGTAGTAAGTAATTTTTTTTTATTCTAACGAATTGTTTCCAAAATTTCCTTTTTTTTTTTTTTTTTTGTTTAACTTCAACGAAAGACATCCATTAAAAAGTTTTCTTTCTTAAACCATATTTCGTCAGTTCAGTAGTAACGAATTGTTTACTAAATATTCTATTTTATTTTTTGTTTTTTAACTTCAACGAAAGACATTTCTTAAAAAGTTTTCTTTCGTTTATTATTATCGATAAGACACTAAACTTTGAACCATATTTCGTCGGTTCAGTAGTAACGAATTGTTTACTAAATATTTTATTTTATTTTCTGTTGTTTAACTTCAACGAAAGACATTCCTTAAAAAGTTTTCTTTCGTTAATAAACTTTAAACCATATTTCGTTGGTCCAGTTGCAAGTAAATTTCTTTTTATTCTAAAAACTTATTCTTAAATTTTTTCTTCATTATTGATATCCCATTTATTTTGTTGTTTAATAAATATTTTATCATGTTGTGAAATGTTAACCAGCCCAAGCTTTGTAATAGCACACGTCTTTCAGTAAAAAATTAATGACTAACATCATAGAAGCAAAAATTTTGACAGGGCCTTTCAAAGGTGAAGATGTCCTCAACCGCGAATTCCTATGATTCCAACAGATATGTCATTTCAATTTAAGAGATTGCAATTCCCAATTCGATTGGCATTTGCAATCACGATCAACAAAGCACAGGGACAATCTTTAGAATTGTGTGGCTTATATTTACACACTGATTACTTCTCACATGGGCAATTATATGTTGCCTATTCCAGAGTTGGCAATCCAGACAATCTCTTTATCTACACAGAAAATGGAACTAATCAAAAATATTGTGTATCCACAAGTATTGGAAAATTAAACATATTAGAAACATGCATTTTCTTCTTTTTTTCCCATTTAAACAAACTGAGCCACAGCAACACGTGGCCGGGTACAGCTAGTATATATATATATGTTTGTATTTAGCTTTAGATAACTCACTAGGATTGATATGTCATTAATCACAGCCAAACAAGTGTTGGTGGTGAAATGGTTAATTATCTGATGATGTGAATACTAAAATGAATACGACGGCGCAGTTTCACTCAATATCAAAAGGATATAAACGGGTGCTTCAACAAATGCAAAACTCGCTGGAAAAATAAATGATAAGAATACTATTTTGGAGAAAATAAACGCTTCATTCATTGTTCATTTCTGTCTTGGTAAATACAGCTT
>OY757939.1:48231113-48243613 GCA_963585895.1 Sepioteuthis lessoniana
AAGCCGTATCTTGTTCTCTGTTTTGTTTTTTTTGCGTTGACTTTTATCTATTTATTTTTTTTTTTTTTTTTTTTTTTACTTTCTTAATTGTGCGGTCTCATTCGTTTACTCGCTGACAGGCGAATCCGACCAGCGATTGATCTGTTGTGTCAGGATCAAAAAAAAAAAAACATAACTGCGGAACAATCAACGGATTGGAAGGGGAATCATCCCCATGTTTAGCGATGTTGGCGGTATTGTCACGGTTATACTGGTTAGGAATAATTTATAGATGAAATAGATCTGTTTGAAAATTATTAATATAGAATAGGAAATAACTTCCAATCCTATAATTCATACAAATTGTTTACAAATTATTAGTATTAAACAGGAATATTTAAAACCATATTGTTTGGTTTGGTTTCAATGGCATATCAACCTCTGTAGGTTATTCAATGCCAAAGCCATTCTCCTTAAAGAACAGTAGTAGTACTATTTAACCTATAGCTGGGAGGATAAGGGGGTTCATACCTTTCCCAAGGGTATTTGCCCGAAAGTGAATGTAATAGCGTGACTGGAGTACGAACTCGCGTACTACGATTCTGCAGTCCATCGCTTTAACCATTACACCACGAGGACACCCCCAAAACCATATTGTGTACAAATAATCAGTTGTATGGTTTCAAGTATTCCTATCTAATACTAATAATTATATGGTTTCAAATTATAATTTCTATTTAGTAATACTTATTTTTGCACACAGTTATACGGCTTCAAGTAATTAATAATAATCCTTAACAAAAAAATTATAACCCCAAGTAACTATTCTAACTGGGTGCGGAGGCAAAATTAGGAATATTCTTGTATATTAATTGACGACTCTATTATAAAAAAAAAATTAATTTTAATTTTTAAAAAAAGAAGATAGATACAAAACTGTAAATTTACTCAATATAGCCACTATTTTTTAAATTATTGTATCCACACACCTTTAAAATTATTTACATGCCTTTATAATAAATTCTACGGACATTTTATTCCATTCCTTCTCAGTAGCAGTCGTAAGTGAACCAATATTTGGATGGGAAGCTGCAATTGTTTTGTTTTCTAAAACGTCCCATTTAACGTAATCAAGGGGATTAAAGTCTGAGCTTAAATCTTGTTTATTTGCTGTCCTCACAGTTTTCTCGTGGACTTTTAATTCATCAGCGTGCTTTCTTATTGACGTTGTAGGGTCCTTCTTAATCACCGTGACGAGAGCAGTTGAAAAGCCTTCTTTTAATTTTTGGTTCAATCGTTCACTCCCTTTTTTTTCCTTAAAAAGCTCTTTTCCTGTAAAAAAAAAAAAATGTTTCTTTGCTTTGTTTGCAGTAGACGAAGAAACTTTGGCTTGGTTTCGGCGTTAAGAAAATAATGGATTCTTTGTCATTTATTTTCTTGCTCACTCATATTGGGCTGAATTCTAATTTTTTTAAAATTGATTGAATAATAGACCTAATCATGAAAATTTAATTTATCGCGGTTTTGTTTTGTTTTTTTCAATAATTACACAAATCAGACTAAAAGTACGTTTTAAAAGTATTCCATATTTTGCTTCTGCACCCTGTAATACAAATAATTTGAACATAGTTTTATCGTATAAAGTGTTTCTATCGAACACGAACAATTTTTGAACAGATCAATTTGATCCATATATGACACTCTAACAGGTACTACAACTCCGAGACTGGAGTGGAGCTGGGAGAAATATCAATGAAAAGATACTACACACTTCATAAAGCTCCAGACGTGAGGCCTCACCATCAGATGCAGTTTAGTATCATACCCAAGACACCTCTTGAAGTGTGCTCTTACCTCTCTGCTTACAGTCAGCAAACTCACAATCCCACCAACAGGGTGATATCATGAAGAGATCTGCTTTCGAAATCTCTGTAGCTCAGTCGGCTGGGACTGTAGAATACACTGACTGAATCTCTGCAGAGGAAAGACTCCCCCAAAGAGTGTTATGTATATGACATTAAACGATCTGATGGTGAGGCTCCAGTAATGCTGGAGCTTTGGGAAATACAGAGTACCCCTTCATTGCCATCGCTCCCAGATCCAGTCTGCTCCGGAGTGGTAGCACTAGAAAGGATCAAATAGAGCTGTTTGACATTTAAACTGAGGGCAAACAAATGACTTATGTTAAATTGAATTGTTAGAAATAGAACTGTTTGATCATTTATCTATGTTGGTAGGTTGTTTGGGTTTTATGGCATATCAACCTTTGTAGGTTATTTAATACTAAATCTTTTTGTATACAAATAAACAGTTCTATTTCAAACAATTCAATTTAGCATGAGTACACAGTTTAATTGTCAAAAACATTTCTATTTCAAGCTATTTAGTTTAGTCAAACAGTTCTATTTCAAACAATTCAGTTTAATATAAGTATGGTTTTGTTTGCACACAGTTAAATGTAAAAAAAATTCTATTTCAAACAATTCAGTTTAATTTAAGCACAGTTTCGATGTCAAAAACAGTTCTATTTCAAACAATTCAGTTTATTATAAGTACGAAGTTTACATGTCAAAACAGTTCTATTTCAAGCAATTCAGTTTAACATAAGTACGCAGTTGAGTTCTATTCAACCCATAGATAGGACCCTATCAGATGTTACCAATCCGGGCCAGAGTGAACCTGGGAGCGATGGCAATGAAGGAGTACTCCGCATTCCCCAAACCTCATCATCAGATTGTTTAGTGTCATATGCAGGACACTCGTTGTCTGGGTGGGGGTCTTACCCCTCTGCAGAAATACAGTCGATTGGGCAATTTAACAATGTGTTAAACTGATGTTTAATTGAATTGTTAATAATACATAGCAATACTTGGAAACGTTTAACTTTGTTGACTTATGTTTATAAATCATATATATCTAATATATAAAGAGGATTTGGTATTAAATAACCTCCAATGGTTGATATGCCATAAAAAAACGAAAATAAATCGTATATATTTTGTATATATCTCTAAAAAGGATTTGACATTAAATAACTAAAGATGGTTGATATGCCATGAAAGACAACCAAACCAAATCATAAATATTTAATATATATGTATAAAGAGGATTTTGCATTAAATAACCAACAATGGTTGATATACCATAAAACCAAACCAAACCAAATCATAAATATTTAATATATATGAATAAAGAGAATTTGGCATTAAATAAAGAGGATTTAGCATTGAAAAACCTGCAATGGTTGATATGCTATAAAACCAAACATAACCTAAAGTCATATATTTGATATATATATATATATATATATATATATATATATATATATATATATATCTAAAGAGGATTTGGCATTAAATAACCTGCTATAATTAATATACCATAAAACCTTCTCAAACCAAAATCTAAACCTATCACAGCAAATTTCAGATATAGAATTGTCTATCTCTTAAACTAATCACCCACCAAGGCTAAAGACCCCAGCCTGCTTTCCTCTTTCTTTTGTTTCTCTTTTTCTTTTCTATTCTTTCACTGTTTACAACTTATACTGAAATATCGCAACGAGATGAGAACCTGTTAAACTTGCGGTAGTTGATTTCGATTCAAAGTTATCCGTCTCCTCAATTGGTTTCTCAACAGGGCTAGAAAACCTAGTTTGTTCTTTATGTTCATCCATAGTTTTTCTAGGGATGTTTGTGCGAAATAAAGGCTAATAGCCTCGTTGGGAATTAAAAACCGTCTCACCGAATCCAAGATCCTCGACGATAACCACTAGGCTACTGAGTTTCTATGCCAACTTTTATTGTCTTTGGAATATTGATATGATAGAATATTTATCTATTTTCTTTTTTCTGTTCTTATTCCTGATCACACAACATTAAACCAAATATTATTTTCAGAATTTTGCAAAAATAAAGCAAAAACGTAAGTATGAATATATTGCCATCTTTCTTTCCCCATAAAAACTTTCTTTCAATTCCATAAAGCTGTTTATAAAATACTTACATTGAAAATGGGGGTCTGTCTCTTACCGGTGTAATTTGAAATCAGCAGGTGGATTTTTGTGAAAAGATATATGAAAAGTGTCGCCGATTTGAAAACGACCGAAAAAACGGAAATTTTAAGAATGATTACGTTTTTACTTATCTATGTAGGTTTTTTATTTTATTTTATTTTTATAATCTTTTATTACTAAATTGCTGAAAACACAGAAATTGTTCCGAGAAAAAGCAGCTGTTTTGACAAAAGTTACCCAATGTAAACTTACTAATTTTTTAAAATTTCTTCTGGAAAATGCAGCATATATATATATATATATATATATATATATATATATATATATATATATATACGTTTAGTCTGTCTACTAAAATGTACAAAGATACCTCGCAGATATAATTGGATACCAAAAGCGCTGATTACTCCTCACCTCACGTATATATATATATGTGTATACATATATGTGTGTGTGTGTGTGTGTGTGTGTGTGTGTGTGTGTGTGTGTGTGTGCGTGCGTGTCCGTGTCTCTGTGTGTGGGGAGAGAGAGAGAGAGAGAGAGAGAATCTACTTAGACGGTCATTGGTGTATATATATATATATATATATATACTGGGGTGGAAAGAGAGAGAGGGAGAGAATCTACAAATACGAGCGTCGCTATGTACATGTGTACAAGGTGTATCACAAATGATGCGTAGACTTTTTGAAACACGACCCCAGTGAGACCATCTGACAAGCTCACTAACAAAAGAATGTGTAGCGGTGACTTTTGATTATTTTTGTATTTGATTAATCACTTCTTAAGATGCTACAAATATCTCTTGTAACTCCGATGTACAAATACCAAAAGATATTGGTCAGATACAATTAAATATCAAAGACATTAGTTATTATATGCAGCTTACACACGCCCACATGCACGCGCATATTGTTTATACACATTTGGTTAAAGACAACAGAACTTTCTTTTTTTATTATCTTATTTTGTTTTTCTCCTGCTTTCTTGCTAGTTTTTTTCAAAGTTGCTCAAGGTTCTGCTCCCAAGGGCTTTTGCTCATATCGATTGATCATCTTCAGAGAAATTATTTTTGATGATACTTTTTTTAGTTTGATCACGATATCTATATTATTGGGAAAACTTATTGTAGGTGGGGTTACATTAGTTGCTGAAGATGTCTTATATGTAAGTGCCCGTGTCGAATGGTATTTTATTATATGCTTACTATGGTTGTAGCACAACCCTTTGGTTTCAGTTGGACCCCGTGGTAACCACACCCTGATAAGAAATGCCGAACACAAAACAGTCACAAAACACTGGATACGAAAGTTTATTGTTACTGACTTTTCACAGTAGTTGGTGAAAAGAGAGAGAGATGACAGGAAATGAGTTAACTGATTTAGATAGTCAGAGAGAACAAGCAGTGCGATGCAAAAGGGAGTGCCACAGACTTAGTCATTTCTTCTCTCCTGACCCAGCCGCCACCTCCATCGAGGCCTCGTCTCTCGTCTCCCTACTTCTTTTGCTGCTCTTTCTCTGACTGCCCCTTACTTTCTCAAATCACTTTCTTATAAATCCTCCTCAAACTACTCCTAAACAAATACCTTTATCACACATTATCCTTGCCCAGTCGAGTGGAGCTGTCGAATACACCGACTGCTTCTCTACAGAGGGGTAAGACCCCACGAACGAGTGTCCTAGATATGAGACTAAACAATCTGATGGTGAGGTTCCAGAAAAAAAAAGAAAGTTCCATGGCCTTAAACCAAACTTATGTAAACAATAACTTGTTTCCAAAATATACACTATATATATATATATATATATATATATATATATATCATGTCGTGCCGCCAGCATGGATATCCCCGACCCTCTCTCGCCACTCCTCCCAATCGTTCATCGCTTCTGGTAGGACTTCAGGGCTACATCCCGTATCCTCACAGAGCTGCAGTATGTATGTTCGAGCTGGCCGTTCTGCTTTTGCTCGGCCTTATGTGGGGGTCCATAGGAGTACATCACTTATGAGCTCATCCCTGCTTCTCCAGCAGTGTCTTGCATGTCTGGTCCGTCTAACGTTTTCGTGATGGGAGGCAGGTGGCCGTAGAGTTGGTGCCTTGTGGGGTGTTGCCGCCAGGACTTGTTTAATATTGCTCGCAATATTCTTGTGTAATTGCCGTCTAGCTTTTTCTCCAGCCATTTAGTTAGCGTCCAAGTGGTGCATCCATATAGCGTGCTGACGGCCCGGATTTCCCTGACTCTCTCTCTCTCTCTCTCTCTCTCTCTCGTCATCTGTTACTATCAGCCATTGCTCTTGATAGTGTCCGCACAGAGCTGGTTGATTTTGCTATCCGGTCAACACTCATGCGTGCATGTGTTGGAGTCCTTAGAACATAGCAAATTAATTTGTCCTTACCTCTTTCGCAGTGACCAACTCGTTTTGTTCGTCTTTCTTTGATGGTTTCTGAGACAGGTGGTACTATTTACCAACCCCTCCGCTCGGGCAGGATATGACACAACGTCAATTTTTAAGCGGAGTTTAACAGGTTTGAATTCAGAGTTTTCCTTCTCCTAGACTAGTTGCCTAACCAAGGCTGAAGAACCTAGTCTGTCCTACTATTTACCCATAGCTGGAGGGAGAATAATTGGATTCATACCTTTCCCAAGGGTATTAGTGCTATGTGAAATGCAATCAGTCTCGTCCAGGATTTGAACTCATGTCGCCGTGTCCATTTCCTACGACGATAACGACTACACCACGGGCACCTCTGAGACAGGTGGTAAGTGGCTGAACTGCAACTGTTTCGTCGGGAGCTGCATCCAGGATATGTTCAAAACAGTACTCAGTATCTTTCTGTAGTTCCTGTCTAACTTTTTCTCCAAACGTTTCGTTAGAGTCCTGGTGGTGCAGCCATTCAGTAGCTCAAATATGACTACAGCTTGGAAGAATTCCTTTTTTTTATTTTATCAGAGAGATATGATTTACATTTGGTCGATAACGTATCAATAATAGTCGATGATTTACCGATGCGTATGTTGACATTGTTTTCAGTAGATAAGATATGGTTTACGGTTTACTAATTTTAGAGAGTTACATTTGAAAGAAGAGATAGAGCCATCTTTATTAAAACGCATAAACCCTGTTTAGTCTAAGTTTACATTGAGATAAATGCGTCTTTCTGTTTGCTCCAGACTATCCAGCAGTGATTCTGCTTGAGTAAATGTATTTGCAAAAAGTGCTACATCATACACGTTGCCTGCATCAGTAATAGTTCCTGCAGGATATCGTCTGCTTCTTGCTTTTTTTTTTTTAGTGCGTGACCGTTTGATTTCATTGGATTTATTGACAATCGTATTACGTAATCTAAGTAGATTATGAATGGAAATCTTGCCAATATATTGCCTTCAAGACTCCAGTGACAATTTGTCCTGTTGGCTGGGTCTGTAGAATACTCCGATTGCTTCCCTGCAGAGTGGTAAGACCCCCTCCCAACGACTGTCTTGCATATGACACTAAACAATCTGATGGTTAGGTTCCAGTAATGCTGGAGATTTGGGGAATGCAGACTACCCATTTATTGCCATCGCGTCCAGGTCTACTCTGGCCCGGAGTGGTAGCACCTGATAGGGTCCTATCAATGGATCAAAAAGAACTAAACAGCGTACTTATGCTAAGCTGAATTGCTCGAAATAGAACTGTTTTGACATGTAAACTTCGTACTAATAATAAACTGAATTGTTTGAAATAGAACTGTTTTTGACATTGAAACTGTACTTACGTTAAATTGAATTGTTTGAAGTAGAACAGTTTTGACATTTAACTATGGGTAAACAATAAACTATACAAAACTGAATAGCTTAAAATATAAATGTTTTTGACAATTAACTGTGTACTCATACTAAACCGAATTGTTTGAAATAGAATTGTTTATTTGTATAAAAATGGATTTGGCGTTAAATGACCTACAAAGGTTGATATGCCAAAAAACCCAAACAAACAAACGACTCCTGTTACAACGTCAAAATCGTCAGTGTTTCCGTTAGTTGAGAGAACCATGGCCTTCGTGTGATTGTATAACTTTATTATAGTAGTAACTGTTTCTTTTGGGAAATTATATGCTAGAACTATTTGTTTCATCTTTTCTCTTTGTATGAAACCAAATGCCTAAAAGAATGTTGCCTTGAGATTTTATGCTTGTATTCCTTCGATAATTCGACGAATAGTCAAAATCTGAGAAGTTGGGAATCGATTTCTCCGAAAGTCATTCTGATTTTTCCTAAGAACTTTCTCAACTTCAGGTCGGATACGACTGAGAAGTAGAGCATTTTAAAACTAAGAAATTAAGAGTTATACCTTTGTAGTTTTGTGTGTACTATCAATAAAGTGCCCATACGAAAAATATCTGGAAACTTATTTATTGATCCTTATATATATATATATATATATATAAATGGTCTATCATTGATATTCAGCACTATTTAACAATACTGCAAAATATGGTCCTCCATTAACTCACCAATTGAGCTCGTAAGAACCATAAACCTCTTATATATATATATATATATATATACAGAGAGAGAGAGAGAGAGAGAGAGAGAGAGAGATAGAGAGAGAGAGAAATGTTGTTGCATTTTACTTGCGTTCTAAACCGGTCCTGTTTTGATGGATAAAGTAGATATTAAGAGACTGAGAGAGAGAGAGAGAGAGAGAGAGAGAGAGAGAGAGAGAGAGAGAGAGCAAAAGAGAGAGAGAGAGAGCAAAAGAGAGAGAGAGAGAGAGAGCAAAAGAGAGAGAGAGAGAGAGAGAGATCAACAGTAAGTAATATATATATATATGCATATGTATATACATACTGAAAGAGAGAAAAAATAGAAAGATCAACAGAAAGTAATATATATATATATATATATATATATATATATATCTTTCTGTTGATCTTTCTCTTTATATATATATATATATATATATATATATATATATATATATATATATATATAGAGAGAGAGAGAGAGAGAGAGAGAGAAAGAAAAGAGAGGGATAGGAAGTGCCAATGTTGTCTTTTGTTATTTACGTTTTAAATTCGAGAAATCATTCTTCCGGATCCTGTATATATTGTTCTATGTTTTTTGTTTTTTGTTTTTTGGGGGTTTTCTTTGGGGGTTTTTGTTGGATTTTTTTTTTTGCAGGGACTAAACTACTTTTTTACTTTTTTTGGTGGGGGGTATGAAAATTATACCACTGGTGAGGTATTTCCAAGCCAGGCAAGGAGCCCATTGCTGATGAGGTCTTTTCTCAATCAGTGCTCCATACTTATCGACTTATTCCCGCTTTTGCAAAAAAGTGTTGGAAATCTTTAACTGACACTGGCTTCATTGGTTTTTCTCTACGCACTACATATTCTCAACAGTTACCAAATTGTCGAGTACAGAAATGGGTTTTGATTTTGGGGAACAGAAAATAGTCACACAGCCTCTGATCAAGGCGCCTCTGAGGTGTAATGATTAGCAAACTCGACTAGCAAACCTACACGAGTGAGTCCGAGTCTCATTGGGTGCCCCTTTCATATGGCCTTGTACCACATCTAAGCAAAAAGCTTAGTGAATTACCACACTGGCTCTAATCAATACTATGTTGTAACTCTAAAAGCAGTTTTCTCCATAGTTGAACATATCTAGGTACAACAATGTACATGTAGCTAAATGCAAGCGTATCAGTATGAGTGTATATGCAATTAGGGTTTGGTTTGGTTTTAGGGCATATCAACCATCGTGGGTTATTTAATGCCAAATCCTCTTTATACATATATATTTTAAGAATATATATGATTTGGTTGGGTTGGGTTTCTGGCATATCAACTATTGGAGGTTATTTAATGCCAAATCCTCTTTATAAATATATATTAAATACATATGATTTGGTTTGGTTAAGTTTTATGGCATGTCAACTATTGCAGGTTTTTTAATGCCAAATTCTCTTTATACCTATATATTGAATATATATGATTTGCTTTGGTTTGTTTTATGGTATTTCAACCATTGGAGGTTATTTAATGTCAAATCCTCTTTATATATATTAGATATGATTTATAAATGCATAGTTTGTCGATAAGATTTTTAAATAAGCCAGAGCTCATATCTTTGCATACACTTAAATGGTTATACATATGATTTGTTAGCCAATAATTTGTTTGTAATGCTATTTGGCTGGCCGCTTGGCAAGCGAATTTTGAATTATCCTTCGGTCTCAGGGGGCCTTCTCCCCAGGCTTTTACCTCCTTCGGGAGGGTTAGGTTTATCGCCCGGCGCCTGAGGCGCCCCTAATAAGGGGAATGCCGACGGGGCCGAGGGCATTTTTGGAAACTGCCGGATGCGTGTGGGCTACGGCCCTGTACCCGGACCCACCATAAAAAGGCCTTGTGCCATACTTGCCCGTTCGGTGGGGCGAGCAACAAATACCGTTGGTAATGTTATTTTTAAATGAATCGGAGCTAATTTGTTTGTGTCCAAATATTACTATTGGTTTGGTTTGGTTTGGTTTGGTTTTATGGCATATCAACCATTGAAGGTTATTTAATTCTAAACCCATTTTTATACATATAAATAGTTCTATTTCAAACAATTGTTTATACAGTTTATATTCCAAAAACAGTTCTGTTTCAAACAAATCAGTATAGTATAAGAACAACGCTTAGTTCAATTTAACCCATAGATAGGACCCCATTAGGTGTTACCACTCCGGGAAAGAGTTGACCTGTGAGCGATGGCAATGAAGGAGTACTCTGCATTTCCGAAAGCTCCAGCATTACTTGAGCCTCACCATCAGATTGCTTGGTGCCATATCCAGGACACTTGTTGGAGAAGACTACCCCGATACAGAGATGCAGTCGGTGTATTCTGCAGCCTCAGCCGTTGGGTCATATCACTATTGTTTGCACACAGTTAAATGGGCCCAAATATACTAATAAGAATAGTTCCATTTAGTATTAACAAATTTAGAACTCACCCAAATGGTTTCAAATATTGCTGTCTAACACAAGTTTTATTTGCACACAGTCAAATGGTTTCAAGCATCGCTATTTAACACTAGCAATTCAGTTTAGGCACAGCGTAAAAGAGTTTAAAGTATTGCTAATCAACACAAGTAATTCTATTCCACATTACTCATTCGTTAACACACTGTTAAAGTATTACTATGTATCACTAACAATTCAATGAAACATCAATCATTTGTTTACACATAGTTAAATGGTCAAAGAATTCTATTTCTAACAATTTGATTTAACGTAAGCCATTTGTTTGCACACAATTTAAGCATTAAACAGTTCTATTTGATCCAGAGAAAGGACCCTTTCAGAGAAACTGGGAGCAATGGCAATGAAGAGGTACTCCACATTTTCCACAGCCTCAGTCGACTGGGTTGTATATACGTATAAGCTTTGTGTATATATATATATATTTGTATGCGTGTAGATGCGAGCATATTTGTATGAGTATATATAATCGTATTCGCTACGTATATGTACGAGGTGCATACGATAAGTTTCCAGACTTTTTTCGTATGGGTACTTTTATTGATAGTACACACATGAAACTCGAGTCCCTTTGGAAGTAATCTCCTCCGGCTGCAATGCATTTGTTGTACCGTTCCAACAACTTCTGAAAGGCCCCATCGAAGTCCTCTTGTGTGAGCGTGTCAATGACCTTCGTCACAGCCTCTTTCATCTCCTCTATTGTCTCATAACGACAGCCTCTGAGCTTAGAGAATAACCAAAAGTCACAGGGAGCTAGGTCTGGACTATAGGGACGGTGAGGAACTGTCTTGATGCCTATCTTGGTCAAATAGTCTGTGACAAGGATGCAGTTGTGGATTGGTGTATTGTCCTGGTGGAAATACCAATGACCCGATTTGAATAGTGCTGGCCTCTTCCGACGGAATCTCTTCCTGAACTCCCTTAAAACCTCAACATAGTAACCCTAACCGTTTGGCCAATTAACTCTGGTGTATTGACTTCCTTACTCCTCCCACACCTCTCATCGTCCCTCACAGACTTGAATCTCTTATGCCACTCAAAAATTGATGCTCGATTCATGCAAGATGTTCCAAAAGCAGTCTGACGCATTCCATACGTTTCTTTGGCATATGTTCCAAGCTTAAAACAGAATTTTATTGTATATCGTTCTTCTAAAGTGTCAGATTGCATTTTTGAAATTCACCAGCTGTGACAATCAGGTTTTAGTAGGGTGTATTCCAATTCCTGCTGTAGCTGTTCATTTGAACCTGAAATCATAAAAATTGGTCAGTCATCTCATATATATATATATATATATATATATATATATATATATATATATATATATATGTATGTATGTATGTATAATACTGAATAAACAGACAGCGGGTATTTTTTTTATTATGACCGTTGATGACAATTGATGTTATAAATATATATATATGTACTCACTATCATTTATGTCTAGACGAAAAACTGCCTTAGACAATCATTCTGCTGACGCCGTTTTCTGT
>OY757939.1:48248613-48313094 GCA_963585895.1 Sepioteuthis lessoniana
AAAAAAAGGAAAATATTCTCCAAAGGAAAGTCGTTGTAAAGATAAGTAAACTTTAAGACTGTTTCTCCCTATATCCAATTATATACTCTCCCCTTCTCTCTCAATTTGAAGAAAGACTAAAGAAGAAAGAAAAGAAAAGAAGAAAGACATTTACGTTTATGTACTCTCCGTTAATAATATAGCCGACGAGTTGAATATGTGTATCCGCGTGTGTAGTAAAAAGATTGATATATTTTAATGTTCTCACGTGTTGAAGTTGTTCATTTGTATCGTCTTCTATCAAATTGTTTCATGCTTGTTTCTTTTTCAGCTTCTATTCGCCTTATATTATTCTCGCTTAATTTGTCCTATATGAATTCCTTTAAAAATATTATACGGGAAACTGGAGTTGTCGACTACTATAATTAATATTATTACATCTAAACCTAGAGGTCCATATCTTCCATTGTTCTAGGGGAGGAAGAACTAGTGGCCTTGGTGGGTGTGTGTGTAGTGTGAAATTTGGAAACCCCTTGCCAACGGCAGTCAGTTTAGCCATAAATTAACCCCCACATAATATGCCAGTTCCTACATGCCCGAGAAAGGACTCTGAACAAGGACTTATTCTACTAGGGATCAAGTGCCAGACCGCCCCGTCTTCACACGTGCAAAAAAATAAACTCCCCGTTTGGTGTAACAATATTTAAATGCACCAGTTCCCATACGCTTTTAAATGGTTGATCATCCGGGGATCCTTTTATGTTAATTTGCCGTCACAACAGTTAAACGTTTTCAAGTATTGCTATTTAACTCTAATAGTAAGTAAAGTTAGCGACCATAGTCGAGGGTGACCCGAAGGCTCCCTTTTCGATAGCTACTACACCAAGGTGTAGGGGAGGGCGCTACTCCATTCCCAGGATTGCTCCACTTTACCCTTGAACCGTACCTTATAATGCTGAGTGTTAAGCAAGGTGGTATCAAGTACCATTTTTAAAGTCTTTGGTATGACTCGACCTGGGATTGAACCCAGGTCTCCCGGGCCATTGGCGAACACTCTAACCGCTGGGCCAATGTCCCGGTGGTTAAGCAGTTCTATTTCAAACAATTCAATTTAGCATCCGTCAACAAAGTTAAATGGTTCCAAGTATTGCTATGTATCACTAACAATTAAATTAATCATTGATCATTTGTTTACTCACAGTTAAATGATTAAACAGTTCTATTCCGATCTATTCGGTTTCGCATAATTGTTTGCCGCAAGTTTAAATGACAAACAGTTCTATTTGACCTATAGATAGAATCCTATCAGGTGCTAGAACTCCGAGCCAGAGTAGACGTGCGAGCGATGTCAGTGAAGGGGTACTCCGCATTCCCCCAAGCTCCAGTATTATTGGAGCTATACCATTAGATTGTCAAGTGTCATATCTAGGACCGGGAGATTCTTATTCTGAATGCATCAGAAAGGAGGGTCTGAGTATACTGGCGCCCTCATGACATATTCTTGTCTTCGGACAGAACGCGAAAAAAAAAAAAAAAAAGAAAACACCGGAACGGGTTTTTGGTTATCGGCTCATTTTTTATGACCCCACTCCCTGTTATAGCACACGTTTTCGGTAGCTCTTGTTGGAGGAGTCATAGAGTAAATACAAACTTTTGCATTTTCGTTTTTCCTAACAGTGTAATGACTGACTTGACCTCGATTCATTACTATTTCTATGCCTTTTATTATTATCACAAAATTATTATTATTATTATCACAATTATTATTATTATTATTATTATTTTATTATTATTATTATTACAAACTTATTATTATCACAAACTTATTATTATCACAATTATTATTATTATTATTATTTTATTATTATCACAAATCTATTATTATTATCACAATTATTATTATTATTATTATTATTGTTATTATTATTATTTTATTATTATTATCACAAACTTATTATTATCACAATTATTATTATTATTATTATTTTATTATTATCACAAATCTATTATTATTATTATCACAAACTTATCATTATTATCATCACAATTATTATTATTATTATTATTATTATTATTATTATTATTATTATTATTATTATCACAAACTTATTATTATTATCACAATTATTATTATCATTATTTTACCATTATCACAAACTTATTCTTATCATCACAATTATTATTATCATTATTATTATCACAAACTTATTATTATCATCACAAACTTATTATTATTATTATTATTATTATTATTATCACAAACTTATTTCTGGCCTTAACAGAAAAGATTACGAATATACAAAAGAAATATTCAGAACTTTGTTTCCCTTAAACTTTATAGAAAAATGAATAAACAGTCTGTAGTGAAACCCTAGTTTTTTTTTGTTTTGTTTTGTTTTTTTTTGTCTTTGTTTTTTTTTTATTGTTTCTTTAATCTAATAATTATTTTACATGTGAACACGCACCTGCACAATATTACAACTTAAACCCCGTAAGTTAAATCCTATA
The DNA here is from genome assembly GCA_963585895.1 of Sepioteuthis lessoniana. NCBI lineage: Eukaryota > Metazoa > Mollusca > Cephalopoda > Myopsida > Loliginidae > Sepioteuthis > Sepioteuthis lessoniana. The sequence continues at coordinate 48,251,101 of OY757939.1, forward strand.
AACCCTTCGTTAAATTGAGCTTAAATCGAATTTATTAAACGTTATCAAAATAGATTGTTGTGTCTTTTTTAGACTCCATCTTTGTGCTTTTTGCACGCGTGGATGAGAAACGATCTGTAACCCAGTTTTTTTTAAATCTAAAAATAAAAAAGACCCAAGAGTTATAATCTACAAAAATAAATTTTCCCGATTTGTCGCCAAGAGCTAGTGGCTCTGAATACCAGTTTGTTCGCATTAAACAGTAGCAACCCCGTTGTCGAATAAAACAGACGTTATATTATTCAGATTGAACCTAAAATAATCGTCCCAAATTTTCACGACGATAAGCAATTTTATCCTCAAAGGAATTTAGAACTGACACGCAAGTTAAGAAAAAAGAAAAAAGAACTATAAAACATTTATGTATACTGTACACATACAAAAATTAATTCTCACACAACAACATATTTTGTCAATTATTGCTTATTGCTAAAATATGAAAAATAGCGTCTGTTAAACTCAACTTGCTGTTATTTGTTATGCTGTTTGCCTGTTTTATTTTTCAATTCACTTCAGCATTAACCAGAAAGCTCCTCTGCTACAATATTAAATGATTTATTAAAGCCAGCAGCTGAAAGAGAAATGAATTGACAAAGATAAAAATCTGATGGGAAGACTAAATGCGATAAAATTTGGTATAACAATCTATATGCTATATTTGGCATCATAGGGGTAAAGTAATTAACCTACAATTACCAAAACCATAAAAGAAATTCTGGTTATTCATATTTACCAACCCCTCCGCTCGGGCAGGATATGACACAAGGTCATTTTTTTTTAGCGGAGTTTAACAGCTTTGAATTCAGAGTTTTCCTTCTCCTAGACTAGTTGCCTCATCAAGGCTGAAGAACCAAGTCTGTCCTACTATTTACCCATAGCTGGAGGGAGAATAATTGGATTTATACTTTTCCCAAGGGTATTAGTGCTATGTGAAATGCAATCAGTCTCGTCCAGAATATCGCCGTGTCCATTTCCTACGACGATAACCATAACACCACGGGCACCTCCATGAAATTCTGGTTATTAAAGTCGCGATTTGAAGCCGAAGATAGTCGTGATGAAAGCTGAGACAAAACGAAACTGAAAGTTACGAGAAGAGACAATTCCCCTATGACAAAGAAAAAAACACTTGAACGTGAAAAATGCGTCGATCTTAATTCCAGCATCCAATGACTGTGATTCGTTTCTCGTTTATTTCGATGGTCTTAGTAATAAAAAAAGAACTTAATGATAAGTGGTATATTTGAGACGAGTTTTCTTTTTGCTCAAACATCATCATCATCATCAACCTGGTAACATTTTCTTTAGCAGTGTTCAAATATTTTGGGCGAAATGATCACCTGTATGTTTAGTACTTATTTTATCAATATTTTATTTAATCAATATTTCATTTTATCAATATTTTTATGCAGAGTCAGTTAGAAATCGAACCCACTTTCACTGGCTTTGCCGACCGACAAATTAAACAGTGCACATTCTTCGGGTGAATGTACCAATTCGCTCAGATACACATTTTTTTTTCATCAAAGGTGTTTTTATCTTCTTTTTTTATCATTTTAATTTCGGCTAATTTCCCTTTCAAGAAGAGTAAAACTTGTATCATTAATTTTTTTTTCTGTTCGGAAAAATTGCTTTTTATTGATTTTTTTGTTTCAAATTCCTGTTGTACACATTACATTGTACAAGTATGTGCGTGTATATATGAATGCTTCTTCGTACATTGGGTGTGTTGATAATTAAGAGCGGTGTGATATGAATATATATATATATATATATATATATATATATATATATGGATTGATTCATACACACATATGCACATATTTACATGCCTATACAAAAAGAAATATATAAAATGCCTGCATTTTCATTTGGCATTCCCATAGTGTGACGGAAAAACAACAAAGTTTGGTAGTATCGTGGGATACAGCTGGGGTCTTCAGGGTTATTCTAGCGCAAGTAAATAAGTGTGTGTATGTGTGCGCCTATATATATTGGCTGGGGTGATATACAAGTTCAGTACGGTGTCAATGAATTAATGAACGAATACACATACACATACACACACACACACATATATATATATATATATATATATATATATATATATATATATATACGTAGGTCATTCAAAAAGTTCAAAGCCTCAGTTAAATTTGAGATTTATCACATACCTCTCACCTTTGTACGAGGTGCATACGATAAGTTTCCAGACTTTTTTCGTATGGGCACTTTTATTGATAGTACACACATGAAACTCGAGTCCCCTTCGAAGTAATCTCCTTCGGCTGCTATGCACTTGTTGTACCGTTCCAACAACTTCTAGAAAGCCACATGGAAGTCCTCTTGTGTGAGCGCGTCAATGACCTTCGTCACAGCCTCTTTTATCTCCTCAATTGACTCATAACGACAGCCTGTGAGCTTAGGGAATAACCAAAAGTCACAGAGAGCAAGGTCTGGACTATAGGGACGGTGAGAAACTGTCTTGATGCCTATCTTGGTCAAATAGTCTGTGACAAGGATGCAGTTGCGGACTGGTGTATTGTCCTGGTGGAAATGCCACTGACTCGATTTGAAGAGTGCTGGCCTCTTCCCTAGGAATCTCTTCCTGAACTCCCTTAAAACCTCAACATAGTAACCTTAACCCTTTGGCCAATCAACTCTCTCCTGCCACGCTTCTCATCATCCCTCACAGACTTCCTGCCTTCCTTGAATCTCTTATGCCACTCAAAAACTGATGCTCGCTTCATGCAAGATGCTCCAAAAGCAGTCTGACGCATTCCATACGTTTCTGTGGCATCTTTTCCAAATTTAAAACAGAATTTTATTGCATATCGTTCTTCCTCACGTCCAGATTGCATTTTTGAAATTCACCAGCTGTGAAAATCAGGCTTTAGTTGGGTGTATTCCAATTGCTGCTCTAGCTGTTCATTTGAACCTGAAATCATAAAAATTGGTCAAACATCTCATAAGATGTATCCCAATAACATTCTGAATTTTCAAGAGTCTACGACTATCTTAAATGCCCATACGAAAAAAGTCTGGAAACTTATCGTATGCAACTCGTATGTGTCTCGCCACTACAATAATTAAGACAGAAATCTGAATTAGTTTTTCTAGTTTTATAAGAAGTACGATTGTATTGTCACAAAAAAATATCATTTTTCCGTGATGGTATTCCATTTTGACAAAGTGACTTGCTGCGTGATACTAAGGATTTTGGCTGCTTCAATCACTTCAATATTTGTGATGTTTGATCATTAAACTGTGTTAACAAATCACTGGTGTTTAATTGAATTGTTAGTGAAACATAACAATAGCTAGAACCATTTAACTAAGTCCAAACAATTGATTGATAGTAAGTAGAATTATTCGTGTTAGATAGAAATACTTGAAACCTTTCAACTGAGTTCAAAAAATGAACTCAGTCTCATTTTAAAATTTTATCAACAAAATCTGTTTATAAAAGAAATATATATTTGATATATATGTATAAAGAGGATTTGGCATTAAATAACATACAATGGTTGATATGCCATAAACCAAACCAAACCAAATCATATATATTTAATATATATGCATAAAGATGATTTGGCATTAAATAACCTACAAGTTTGATATGCCATCATCATCATCATTATCATGTCGTACCGCTAGCACGGATATCCCTGACCCTCTCTCGCCACTTTTCCCTATCGTTCATCGCCTCTGGCAGGTCTTCAGGGCTACATCCCGTATCCTCACATAGCTGCAGTATGTATGTTCGAGCTAGTCATCCTGCTTTTGCTCGGCCATGTGTGGGAGTCCATAGGAGTACATAACTTATGAGTTCGTTCCTGCTTCTCCAGCAGTGTTCTGAATGTCTGGTTCGTCTAACTTGGATAGTTTTCGTGATGGGAGGCAGGTGGCCGTATAGTTGGTGCCTCGTGTGGTGTTACTTCCAGGACTTGTTCAATATTGCTCGCAACATTCTTGTGTAATTGCCGTCCAGCTTTTTCTCCAGCCGTTTAGTTAGCGTCCAAGTAGTGCATCCATGTAGCAGTATCGATACGATCGCTGCCTGGAAGAAACTGCGTTTCATTTTATCGGTCAGGTCTGACATATAAAAAGGATTTGGCATTAAATAACCTACAATGGTTGATATGCCATAAAACCAAAACAAACCAAATCTTAACAGTTCTTTTTAACGCATGAATGGGACTTTAACAGGCTCTACCACTCCGTGGCCAAGTGTACCTGGGAGTAATGGCAACTTAGGGAAACCTCAATGACATTGAGAAGACGAAATTATCAAATAGTTCGGCCCAACATGGAGAAGACGAGTGAGATCGCGACCGAAATGGAAATGTATTGGGGCCATCGATGCGGTAAACATCAGGTGACCTTGCCTTATAAGGCAATATCTACCTTTAAAAGTGAGCTTCATACTTTACAAAACTCGAGGCGCTCGAGGTGTAACGGTTACCTTCGTAAGATATGAACTCAGTGACCCGTTTTCAAATCTTGGTTAAGACCGTTTGTATTCCCCCATCCCCAGGGAAAAGTATGAATCTAACTCTGGGTAAAAAGTAAGACAGACTGGGCCCTTTAAGCTCGATATGGCAACCAGTCAAGGAGAAGGAAAACCTTTTGAACCCTGCTTAAAAAAGTGACTTTGTCTCACATCCTGCTTGTGCGGAGAGGTTGGGTAAATATTTTACAAAATCGAATATTTAATTTTTCCTCTCAAAATTTAACTTATAATTTCATTTATTTTTATCAATTAATTGCATTGTAATTAATCCTCAAAATTAAGTGGAAATTTAAATCGACAATGTTTTATCTCAGCACATTATCTATAGTTTTAATTCGTGCAGATATTATGCATGTACACCGTGGAATTTCCTCGTATATAGATAGCATATATACCATCATTATCAAGCGGTGCCGACAGCACGGATTTTTTTGCGTCCTTTCTCTCTCTCTCTCACACACAAATCACCCAGGTAAGTCATCTAGATGGTGCCCAATGTCCACACAGAGCATGTCTTGCTCGCCTTTCTAGGGTGGTTTGTGAGATGGGAGGTAAGTAGCCGTACAACTGCTGTTTTGTTGGATGCTGCTTCCTGGATTTGTTCAAAGTACACAACAACCTTGCGTAGTTCCCATCTAGCTTTTTTCCCAAGCATTTCATTTGAATCCAAATGATGTGACCTTACTGTAGTACGAACATGGCAACTGCTTCGAAGCATTTCTGTTTTGTTTTACCGAAGAGATCAGATTTATATATATATATATATATATATATATATATATATATATATATATATATATATATATGTGTGTGTGTGTGTGTGTGTGTGTAAATATACCCAACGCTTTTGCACGAGCAAGATATGACACAGGGTCACTTTAAGCAGAGTTTAACGGGTTTTAATTCAGAGTTTTCTTTCTCCTAGACCAGTCACCATGCCAAGGTGGGGGGTGTCCTCGTGGTGTAATGGTTAAAGCGATGAACTGCGGAATCGTAGTACGCGGTTTCGTACTCCAGTCGCGCTATTACGTTCACTTTCGGCCAAATACCCTTGGGAAAGGTATGAACCCCCTTATTCTCCCTCCAGCTATGGGTAAATAGTAGGACGGACTAGGTTCTTCAGCCTTGGTGAGGCAACTAGTCTAGGAGAAGGAAAACTCTGAATTCAAACCTGTTAAACTTCGCTTTAAAAAAATTGACCTTGTGTCATATCCTGCCCGAGCGGAGGGGTTGGTAAATAGTACCATGCCAAGGTTAAAGAGCACAGTCTCCCTTACAATTTACCTGTATCTCGAGGGAGAATAATTCGATTTATACCTTTCCCAAGTGCATTCACGTCATGTTAGACGCAAACAGCCTCGTCCAGGATTTGAACTCGAGTTTCCAATGATGATAACCATAACTCCACGAGCACCTCCATAATATATATATATATATCGCGGGTAGAATGTTCACCAATGATCCGGGAGACTGGGGTTCAATCCCAGGTCCCGTCCAACCAAAGACTCAAAAAGATGGTACTTGATACCGTCTAGCTTAACACTAAGCATTATAAGGTACAGATTAAAGAAAAAGTAAAGCAGCCCAGAGAAAGAAGTAGCCACATCTCGGTGTAGTAGCTATTGAAAAGGGAGTCTTCGGTTTGCCTTCAACCACGGTTGCCAACTGTATTATTGGTATATAACAGTGATATAGGAAACACATGAAAATAAAAATAAAAACACATTTGCGAACACTGACCTCAAAAGGATTCAACTTAAAACGGACGAGGTTGTTTGCTCTTCCCATAATGCTAATACCAACTGTGTGAATTCAACTCTTCTCTCTCCAGCTAGGGGTAAATAATCAGGCAGAAATCGACACTTTAACTTTGATATGGCAAATGGTCTAGGAGAAGATAAATTCTGAATTCAAACCTGTTAAATTCCGCTGAAAAAATTGACCTTACGTCGGAGGGTCAGGTAAATATGCACTTCACAAAACTTGAATCTTTTCAGTGGTGGCTGCCCTCAATGCAATAATGGTGTAAGGATTACCTGATAGATGTTGTCCTTGAACTCTCAGAGGAAGAAATCTCAGGGCTTCAAGTCAGGTGATAATGTGGACCTTCTACTATAGGTCTAAATTTGAAATCACTGAGGGTTTGGAATTTCAATGTATTCTGTTTTGATTTCTTACCATTAAACCATGCAGTTAGTCCATTGTAGCAGGGTTTACAACAGATGTGTAGAGCCCAAGACTTGTCCTGATTATCAATTTTACAGTCAAAATAGTGAAAGTAGGCGGTTCTAAGGAGGGAAGTGATGGTGCGACGCTGTGCAACTGTTGTGAAGTCCCCACACACGTAGCAGAAAGAATTGGCCTTGTTGAGGCATCCTCGATATTTTGACGTGCTTGAAGCCATTGGAGAATCTAAAAATATAACAATGTAAAACTAAATGTGCATTTGAAAATGTAATACTAATATTTAGTAACCCAAAAGTTGTGTACACAATAGTTGAGGGACACCAACCTCGGCCCCCGCCTGCGGGACAACCTCTTCCAATGACTGCCAGAGTGTGGATTGAGACCTGCTGCCTTAACTGTCAAAATCCGTCTTGATATATAACTATATATATATATATATAATGTAATGCTATCATTTACATTTAGTGCATAATAACTAAAAAATAAGCCATAAGTCTCACAATGTTAGAATTAACCCTGAATTCATATTCGCCTTTATGTACCGTATATGCACAAAATGCACACTATGCATATCTAAAAAAACTAGACGTGATGAGTAAAAACGGATTTCAAATTTGAATTCAGCACCCTCAAATAAGGTAAAAACGGGTATTTTTGTGCTTGCCTCAATTTCTTTGTAAACCAGTGTAATTGATGGAGTCGTGGGTGTTTAGCGTGGGTGTTTAGTTATTGAACATGTTTAATATATTAATACCTGTGTTGAGTGCTATTCTATTTATGCATATTTACCAACCCCTCCGCTCGGGCAGGATATGACACGAGGTAAATTTTTATGCGGAGTTTAACAAATATGAATTCAGAGTTTTCCTTCTCCTAGAGCAGTTGCCTCACCAAGGCTAAAGAACCTAGTCTGTCCTACTATTTACCCATAGCTGGAGGGAGAATAATTGGATTCATACCTTTCCCAAGGGTATTAGTGCTATGTGAAATGCCAACAGCCTCGTCCAGGATTTGGACTCGTGTCGCCGTGTCCATTTCCAACGACGATAACCATTACACCACGGTCACCTCCTGAGTGCTATTCTATTTATGGTCGAAAACGCTTGGGCTAGTATCGGATACTTTCTTCACCATCTTGACCCAGGCATAAGAAAAATAACAAGAAGGTACAAACGTCTTTACTTTGTGCATTTGATTATGTAGACTATATTTTTAATTACAGCTGAAATTTCTTTTTATTATGAATGTTGTTTCTAAATTTTTGAAGGCATAGAATTTTCCTATGATTATAGTACATAATTTTATATAATTGCGAAATGATTTTTTTTAATATTATCATTTTTCGTTGGTTATATCTTATCATTCGGTTTAGTTAGGCTTAGAACTATTCGGCTTAGTGCTAGTGCAGGTACACACATTGAGCGCAGGTGTTCACGCTCGCACGCGGATGATGTGACAATCACAGATGTCATAATAAAAACCCCAGATTGGAAATGTGACTGGGGTGCGAATGACGTCATGCTCGGAAGCGATGGGCTGGGATTCTTGGTGATTTTGAAATAAAAGCAGTTAGTTGAGATCCGAAGCTGGGCGAGGCCAGCTGAGATTTGAAGCTGGACGAAGCGTGTCCAGATTGTGGCCTACGGGATGTGCCGTACGTTTGTTGGGTCAGATGGAACGGTCAGCATAGTAAAAATTGTGTGTGTCTCTCTCTCTCTCTTCGTGTCAGAAGACTAAACTCAAGAAGTCAATAAACGTTTCGTACCTGAACTAAAGAAAGTCGTCAGTGTTTTGGGATTCCGATGTATACGAACGTTTTACATATCCGTATATTTGTATTGTTGTGTCATGGCTATATTAAAATAATTCACATCTTTTATTTTAATATTTTGAAAGTATATGCGTTGTGTGTTTCCCTAATTTAGGTGAGATAATGTGTGTTTTAAGTTTTCGGTTTTCGTTTGCTTTTAGCGATTTTTGTTGTGTCCAGTAATGTTTTTAATTCTATCCTTGTTTTTAAGTTGATTTTTGATATTTCTGTGAATAGTCCGGGGTTGTTTTTGTTGTATGTCGAGACATATGCTAAGGGTTGTTCGTTGTTATGTTTTGGGGGGTTTCGTAGTTCTTCTAATAGAATTTTTCGGTTAATTCGAATCCCTTATTTATTAGTGTTGTGTATGGAGGGTTATACGTAATTCTCTGGGGGAGAGTTACATGTAATTTTTCTAAGCGAGTTTTTTTTGGGGGGGGGGTCTTTGTTTAATGGCATATCAACTCTTTTTAGGTTATTTAATGCCAAAGCCATTCTCCTAGAAGAACAGTAGTGGTACTATTTAACCCATAGCTGGGAGGATAAGGGGGTTCATACCTTTCCCAAGGGTATCTGTCCGAAAGTGAACGTAATAATGCGACTGGAGTACGAACTCGCGTACTACGATTCCGCAGTCCATCGCTTTAACCATTACACCACGAGGATACCCTCCTTTTGTGGGGGGAGTAATGACTATGGTGAATATCCTACGTACTAGGGTGTAAGAGATGGATTTTATGCAGTTTTTAGGGTGCGACTTTGAAATGGGGGTATTGTTAGGTATGTGGGTTTTGTGGGAAACATCTGAGATAATTTGGTCTTTTTGATTTTGTTGTGGTCTTCAGATAAGACCGGTGGAAGAACAACTCAAACAACAGGTGATAGGGGAACGTTATTGTATTTGCAGAAAAAGGAAGTCATACAAAGGAAGTACTAGCCGTGCTCGGCTTGCAGTCCGTCTGTCCAATGTCTCGAAAGAAACGAGTTGTCTTCCGTGAGCGAGCGAGCTAGCTCGGAGAATATGTTTCGGTTGGACGAGTCCATCTTTGGGGTATGGTGGGATATGTCCCCATACCAGATTTTTAATAAGGTTATCTACAATTCGTAGTTCTTTAAAATTGTGTTTTATAGCGAATTTTATTTTTGGGTGTAGGTTTTGGAGTAAGTTATGTAAATCATAAATGTTGCCCCAGGAGCATTTCCAAAATATGAAATAGTCATCCAGGTATCTTTTCCAAGATATTATAGATTATGTTTACTTATTGTTGCTGTATTTTTATCCTATGATTTCAAATCGATTTTCCTGTAAGTATGCTTAGGTTAAGATGGTGCACGTTGGAGCTATTTTAGTTCCTATAGCTGTTCCTTGGGTTTGGATGGAATTTTTGCCGTCCAATTGGAAAGAGTTATTATTTAGGATTAGTTCTCTACCATCGCTGATAAATTTCTTCTTTAATTTTGGATGTAGAGATGGCCTGTTTTCACTAATTTCTTGGGGGATATTACTGTATAGGTTGGTGACATTAGATGTTACCATTAGTGTATTGGGATCATTTTTTTTTGTTTGTTTTTGTTTTGTTTTTTGTTGTTTTTGTTTTTATTTTTTTGCAGTATCGAGTTTAAAAACTGAATGTCATCTCTAAAGAAACTTTTTTTAAAAAGTGAACGTCATCTCTAAAGAAACTTTTTAAAAAAAAGTGAACGTCATCTCTAAAGAAACATTTTTTAAAAAGTGAATGCCATCTCTAAAGAAACTTTTTTTTTAAAGTGAATGTCATCTGTAAAGAAACTTTTTTTTAAAAAAAAACTAAATGTCATCTCTAAAGAAACTTTTTTTAAAACGTGAATGTCATCTCTAAAGAAACTTTTTTTAAACGTGAATGTCATCTCTAAAGAAACTTTTTATCTCATATAGTGATAGTAGAAGAAGAATATCTATTAGTTTCTCGACGCTTTTGGTGGGGCATGATGTGCCTACTTGTATACGAAGTGCCTTTAATAAGTTTCCAGACTTTTTTGTACAGGTATTTAAAATTGTCGTAGACACTCGAAAATTCACTATGTTATTGCTATACATCTTATGAGATGACTGACCAATTTTTATGATTTTATGTCATCTCTAAAAAGAAACTTTTTTTTAAAAAGTGAATGTCATCTCTAAAGAAACCTTTTTTTAAAAACTGAATGTCATCTCTAAAGAAACTTTTTTTAAAAAACTGAATGTCATCTCTAAAGAAACTTTTTTTTTTAAAGTAAATACCATCTCTAAAGAAATTGTCGTGCCTGCTTGTATACGAAGTGCCTTTAATAAGTTTCCAGACTTTTTGTACAGGCATTTAAGATTGTCGTCGACTCTTGAAAATTCACTATGTTATTGCTATACATCTTTTGAGATGACTGGCCAATTATTATGATTTCAGGTTCAAATGAACAGCTACAGCAGCAATTGGAATACACCCTACTAAAGTCTGATTGTCACAGCTGGTAAATTTCAAAAATGCAATCTGGACGTGACGACACTTTAGAAGAACGATATTTATTTTATAATATTCGGCGGGAATTGATTGATGTATCTTCCATACTAGTTTATTTCCCAAGTATTTCAACAGGATTAATTTTCATACTAGTGCTAATGTACTTAAATGTCTTTAGCTACTGACACTATTTATAGAACAATTTTAAAAGTAAACGCTACACACTGCAATGGCACAGATGCTCTTCTTCTTACAAAGTAGTAATGTACATACAAAAGTTACATCACTTTTGTAATAGATCCTCCCTTGATGATGACCCAAAGTCAAGCAGAAAGTACTTGGGAAATAAACAATCATGGAAGCTACATCAATCAATTTCCGCTGAATATTATAAAATCAATACGGCAATATGAAAGGATCAACAAGGAAATATGTGGACAAAAAAAATGTCAATTATGTTCAACGAAATTTGTATATATATATATATATATATATATATATATATATATATATATATATATATAAACACACGAAGATAAACAAATAAAACCTTTACAAACACTAACTCCAAATGGATTTAACACAACACCCAATGGCACTGCTTTGAAATAGGCTGGACAGATTTGAGGATCACAAATAAACACCTAAATAAATCTGTCATGACTAATTTGAAATACCACCTTCCCATGATTGACATATATTTAAAAATTAGTGAACACGGTACCAGGTGTCCAGACAGCTGATATATAAATGGGAGTTGGAATCACTTGAATACCAAATGCGTATGTTGTGTGTATGTGTGTGTGAGGAGGAAAGTTGGGGTGGGGAGAATTCAAACTTGTAATGAGGACTACCCTGTTGGTGAAGCTTAGAATATGTTGACTGTATCCCTGGAAAGGGTTGACCCTCCACGCACTCACATAAAAAGGGCTATCCTGAGTATGACACTAATCTGCATCTGGTGGTGAGGCTCCAGTTCTGGAAATCTGAGGAGAGTGGCTTATCCCTTTTTGTGATTACTTACAACTCCACTCTGAATGGGAGTGTCTCAGATTTCCAGAACTGGAGCCACCTCCAGATACAGTTTAATGACATACTAAGGACAGCCCTTTTTTATCTGTTGGCGGTGGGGGGGTCAACCCACTCCAGGGGATACAGTCTGCGTATTCTAAGCCTCGCTGATACGGCAGTCCTTGCTACAAGTTCGAATGCTCTCTTTCTTTCTCCCCCACCCCCACCCCACATACACAGGGACAAGACACGTATTTGGTATCCAAGTGACTCCAACTGACATTTATATATCTGTTACGGTCACATCTATGTGTCAAATGGATCTATTTAAAAATTATTCGCATTTGATAGGGGATCATATTTCAAGGAAAAACCTCTTAAAAACAATTAAACAAAAAACAGGCGACGAACGCCATTCTCTCAACTCTAGGAATAAAATAACCTTATACAGGTTGACATGCCGTTACAAACAATTTATCGTATAATCAGTTTTCTTTCAAAGAGACAAAAAGGTAAGATAAGACAAAGAATAGATTCTTCACCATTTATGAAGAGGACTTTAAATTCTCTGATTATTACAGTGCATAGTTTGGAACGAGCAGCCGCAGGCATAGGCCTCTATGTCAATGCACACAAAACGGAATATATGTGCTATAATCAAACGGGTGACATCTCCACTCTAGACGGAACCTTTCTTAAACTAGTCGACAAATTCACTTACCTAGGAAGCAGCGTCGCATCAACCGAAAAAGACATCGACACGAGGTTAACGAAAGCATGGACAGCTATCAATAGGCTGTCGATTATATGGAAATCAAACCTAACCGATAAAATGAAGCGCAGTTTCTTCCATGTAGCGGTCGCATCGATACTGCTATATGGATGCACTACATGGACTCTAACAAAACGGCTGGAGAAGAAGCTAGACGGCAATTACACAAGAATGCTGCGAGCAATCTTGAACAAGTCCTGGCGGCAGCACCCCACAAGACATCAACTGTACGGCCACCTGCCTCCTATCACGAAAACTATTCAAGTTAGACGAACCAGACATGCAGGACACTGCTGGAGAAGCAGGGAAGAACTCATAAGTGATGTACTCTTATAGACCCCCACACATGGCCGTGCAAAAGCAGGACGAACAGCACGAGCATACATTCAGCAACTATGTGAGGATACGGGATGTTGTCCAGAAGACCTGCCTGAGGCGATGAACGACGGGGAAAAGTGGCGAGAGAGGGCCAGGGATATCCGTGCTACCAGCTCGACATGATGATGATGATGATGACAATATCCTTACCCGAGATTGGTGATTCCAATTCTACCTGACGTTCTGTCAGTTCTGTGAGGCAGGCGTCAAGTTAATGACTAACGCCATTCTCGTTATCTTTAACGACACCTCCCGCCACCCAACATTCGTGGGCTTTCAACCCCAAAAGACCAGGTGATCTTACACTTAATAACAGGGAGAGAATAGAAGAAGAAGAAGAAGAAGAAGAAGAAGAAGAAGAAGAAGAAGAAGAAGAAGAAGAAGAAGAAGAAGAAGAAGAAATTCGGCTTTGTATAACTTTCAGTCGTTTCCACACACCCGCCTCCGCCGCCTCCGAATTCTCCTCCACATCTTTCTTGTCGACTGTAAAATGGCGTCATTATTTTTGTTGGAACGAATTGTTTCTTGAAAAACATTTAATTGTTTTTACGAGTTTCTTTCCGTTATAGGCAAATCGCGGCGTCTATTTCTGTTATTGTCCTTAAAGTGGCAGTAGAAAAAAAAAGTTCGTTGCCACTAATGGTTGTTGATGGGCTTTATTTGGGGAAGAGGATCTACTGACGAGGGTGGAGAGGAACTGTGGAGGGGTGGGTGAATGGGAAGATGGAGGTGGTACACGAGGGTGAGGATGAAAAATAAAAGAGAGAGAGAGTGAGAGAGAGAGAGAAAGAGAGAGAGAGAGAAAGAGAGAGAGAGAATGTGAGAAGGGAAGAAATACAATGAAGATAGAAAGAATTAGAGAGGTAAGTTATTTGCAAACATAAGAAATAAAGAAATAAAGAAAGAAAGAAGGAAAGAAAGAAAGAAAGATAATTTGAATTGAAAGAGAAACAGCCTAAGAAAGAAGAATCAGAGTCTATTTTGAATATGAAAGGCAAATAAGTTACATACATAAGAAGCATATAAAATTTGATTATTTTTGAACGAAGATAAAAAAAAACATACGAATACACAAGTGTATAAGTATACATGAACATATATATATATATATATATATATATATATATATATATATATATATATATATATATGCGCTCTCTCGCTCTCTCTCTAAAATCCATTTTTCCTGAATATTTTTATTGGTTGTAAAGTCAATGTAGAATATAGTAGGTCCTTAGAGAAGAAGAAGAAGAAGAAGAAGAAGAAGAAGAAGAAGAAGAAGAAGAAGAAGAAGAAGAAGAAGAAGAAGAAGAAACTTACTACTACTAAATTGTTGCACTATATAAAGATTGCAGCATAGATGGAATTTTTAAATTTATCGTCGGGTCAAATTTTCTTATAATTTAGATATTGTATAGGAATAGTACTAAATGAAATTGAAACGGTATCATAGTGGTTTTAATTCAGGGAGAAAATAATTGAACGAGGAACTACTTTGATTTCCTTGTTTTATGATATATCAACCCTTGTGGGTTATAGGGATAAGAAGGTTCATACCTTTCTCAAGAATATTACTGAATCTGAACATTATATATATATATAGATATATATAAGAAAAGTTGACGACCATGGTCGAGGGCGACTAGAAGTCTCCCTTTTCAATAGCTACGACACCGAGATGTAAGGGAAGGTGCTACTCCTTTCCCTGGATTGCTCCACTTTACCCTTGATACGTACCTTATATTGCTGAGTGTTAAGCATCAAGTACCATTTTTAAAGTCTCTGGTATGACGCAACCTGGGATTGAACCCAGGTCGTCTGGACCATCGGCGAACACTCTACTTTCTCGGCCAATGATCCGATATATATATATATTATTTTCATTTTTATACATATTTCTGTATGATGCAATTTGTAATTTAAAAAGATTTTTCACAAACTGATATCTGGGAAAAAGATTCAATAAAAAAGAAAAGAGAAGACTAAAAACATCCGTACTGCTGGAAAATAATCAACAAGCATCGCAATGTCTTGCCAAAAGAAAAAGCACCGACAGAATTACCTAAGTTACTAGTTAGAACTATCCTGATGATTCGTTTAGTGAAAGCTAGGTTGGTAGTTTCTGGCTCTTTAGGTATTCTATATATAGGGTTATATAGGGTGTCTCAATATACATGGTTATATAGGATGTCTCAATATACATGGTTATATAGGGTGTCTCAATATACGTGGTTATATAGGGTGTCTCAATATACATGGTTATATAGGGTGTCTCAATATACATGGTTATATAGGATGTCTCAATATACATGGTTATATAGGGTGTCTCAATATACGTGGTTATATAGGGTGTCTCAATATACATGGTTATATAGGGTGTCTCAATATACATGGTTATATAGGATGTCTCAATATACATGGTTATATAGGGTGTCTCAATATTCATGGTTATATAGGGTGTCTCAATATACATGGTTATATAGGATGTCTCAATATTCATGGTTATATAGGGTGTCTCAATATACATGGTTATATAGGGTGTCTCAATATACGTGGTTATATAGCGTGTCTCAATATACATGGTTATATAGGGTGTTTCAATATACATGGTTATATAGGGTGTCTCAATATACGTGGTTATATAGGGTGTCTCAATATACATGGTTATATAGGGTGTCTCAATATACATGGTTATATAGGGTGTCTCAATATACATGGTTATATAGGATGTCTCAATATACATGGTTATATAGGGTGTCTCAATATTCATGGTTATATAGGGTGTCTCAATATACATGGTTATATAGGATGTCTCAATATACATGGTTATATAGGGTGTCTCAATATACGTGGTTATATAGCGTGTCTCAATATACATGGTTATATAGGGTGTTTCAATATACATGGTTATATAAGGTGTCTCAATATACATGGTTATATAGGGTGTTTCAATATACATGGTTATATAGGGTGTCTCAATATACATGGTTATATAGGGTGTCTCAATATACATGGTTATATAGGGTGTCTCAATATACGTGGTTATATAGGGTGTCTCAATATACATGGTTATATAGGGTGTCTCAATATACATGGTTATATAGGGTGTTTCAATATACATGGTTATATAGGGTGTCTCAATATACATGGTTATATAGGATGTCTCAATATACATGGTTATATAGGGTGTCTCAATATTCATGGTTATATAGGGTGTCTCAATATACATGGTTATATAGGGTGTCTCAATATACGTGGTTATATAGGGTGTCTCAATATACATGGTTATATAGGGTGTCTCAATATACATGGTTATATAGGGTGTCTCAATATACATTGTCATACAGGGTGTTTCAATATACATGAGACCCATGTGCTAATAACTCAACTAATAATAATGCTGTGTTCGTTTTTCTTTCAAAGTTGTAAATAGTATACTATAAAAACTATTAATCCTCGACCAAAATGTCTTGGACAACAGAGGAAAAATATTTTGCGTCACTACTTATTTGGAGACGAAATCCTTCAAAACTGTGATAGCAATATTTCGTAGGAAGTTTAACTATAGCAATTATCTCCAGAAAAGCCAAATTTATCGTTGGATACACAAATATCAAGCCACAAGGTCAGTAAACAACCTCAGCAAGAAACCAGAAAATCCCAGATCAGGCATAAAGTTGACAGCAAGATATCCTGACAATGTGGATACGGTGAGAGATTCTGTCGGAAGGTGTCCGAAAATGTCCCTCCGAAAACGTTCCCAAGAACTTGGTCTTTCACGTGCACGTGTCAATCAATTTCTGCCCTTGTCATCTGGTTCGACCTTTCTGAAGTGATATGATTGCTTTTTAAGACTCACATGAAAGATGACTTGATGCAATATGAATTATCATATTAATGGTTGCAACTGTTTTGAGACACTATATATATATATATATTGTCACCCACAGACAGACAAGACAGACTGTTTCGTTGTATCACAACTCTTCAGTGTGACTAGACACGTAGGACGCTTGAAGCTGGGATCGAAACCCGCCTAACTTTACGTTAGACTTAGTATCATACCGCTCAGTCAACAAGCGAACTACTTCAGCTCGGGAATTATAAGGTATTATGTTGTAGCTTTCGTTTTGTTTACATTTATACCTTACCGGATACCAGAATGCTCAATTCGTTCAAAAAGCTTTGCATTATGCTTGTGGCAGCCATAAATTCCTTCACTAGAGTGATCAATCCCCATGGGGGAGCGTATATATATATATATATATATATATATATATCGTAAATTACGGCATACAAGTTTACTTTTTGAGGTTGAAAAAATATTCTACAAAACAAGGGGTAAGCTTATACGGCACGACTGAAATTGAAGCCTTTACTAAAGAATAGCCAAGCAGTAGAACAGTAATCCGATCAATCGATATTCACCCTTTACCGTAACTTCGACAGACTGCCACAAGCATTTTCCACTTATATATATTTAACAAATTAACTTTGAAATTAATATAAAATAATAAAACTGAAATACAAATCAAGTATTATATTAATACTATATCTCATGCTATTTCCAACAGCTGATGCACTGACTCTGAACACTGCATATTTGTAACGGAAAATCATGAGTTTGACCTATAAATCAGATCGGCTTGTTCTTCAACTGCAATTTACAGTATATACATATATATATATATATATATACGAGCGTAGCACGTCGCGATCAAGGGGGCGGCTTGACTCTTCCAGTGTCATGCCGGGGTTTCTGTCGGAGCCGATATGATACTATTTACCAAACCCTCCGCTCGGGCAGGATATGACACAAGGTCAATTTTTAAGCGGAGCCGATATGATGCAAAAATAACCCGAAATCGGTGATGAAGACAATGCATCACTGAAGACCTCCTTGATGCATCTAGGATGTATGATTGAAATATATATATATATATATATATATATATATATATATATATATATATATATATATAATTATATTTTTGGTACATGCGAATTTATATAAAGAGATTAATAAAATCATTGGTAAACAAAGAGGGGGGACTATTCTAAAATAATAAAATAGCGAGGGCCCTTCGTCCGGCACTTGTCAAGCTAGTCACCGGAAAATTTTCTAAAAACAGGGTTTGGATTAATTAATAGGATTAAGGAGACGAGGGGGGGAAAAAAATCAAGTCACCCCAGTCTCCAACAGTTCCCCAAAAATATTCAAAATATGAATGCTTAATTGTCTGCACAGAGGTGGGGGGCGATTTATGGCAATATGAATCGCCTCCAAGACTTTAACGTGAATTTTGTATCTGACTCTGTGCAGAACAGAGAAGCGGGGATTGATGTAATATATATATATATATATATATATATATATATATATATATATATATATATATATATATATATATATATATTGTCATCCACAGACAGAATGTTTCGTTCTATCTGAACTCTTCAGTGTGGCTAGACACGTAGGACGCCTGAAACTGGGATCGAAATCCGCTCAAGCTTATATTGCTCAGCCATCAATCGACACACAGCAGCTCGGGAATTATAAGGCATTATGTAGTAGCTTTCGCTTGTTTACATTTTGCCTTACCGGATACCAGAGTGCTCAATTCATTCGAAGAGCTTTGCATTACGCGAGTGGCAGCCGTTAATTCCTTCGCCAGAGTGCTCAAACCCACGAGGAGGAATATATATATGTTAAATGATAGTATCTGTGACCCTTGATTTCATACATTTTGCATTCGTCACTCTGTCTGACAAATACAAAATGCATGAAACCCAGGGTCACAGACACCACTATGGAATATATATATATATATATATATATATAAAACAAAGATGTTCATTGTTTGTATATATATGTACGTATGCATTAGGCGGGGATCAGTAGTGACCCAGCCAAAACGTTTCATTATAATGAGATTAGTGTTAGTACTAAAATGATCTCATTGGGAAAAATAGCTGTTTACAGTCAAATTTGCAACTAAATATTCCGATTGGATTACCATGGCCAGAAAATCCGCCGAACACCTACACACGGGAACACTGGACGGATGTTTCGATCTTATTAGGCCTCGTCAGCAGTGTATACCGTAATCTCCACCACAGGAGATCGAACCAGCGACCACAGATTGCAGTGTCGAAACTCTACAACTGAGTCACCAGTTCATATCGCACACAAGTGACGCCAAATCAACTAGTCCAGTGTTCCCGTATGTCGTGCGTCGGATTTTCTGGTCATGGTAATTCAATTCACAATATTAATTCCTCTACTTAAAAAATAAAAATATGTTTATAAATGTTCCAATTTACAACAAATTTTTTTGTCCAATTTTTTTCGTCTCATTCTTTAGTCTGATTTTTTAGTCCAATCTTTTAGTTCAATTTTTTAGTCCAATTCGCAACTGAATTGTAATTTCGTGGGGTCTTCATTCGCACTGAATGTCATCATTTTTTAATGGTTTGGTTTGGTTTCTTTGTTTAATGGCATATCAACTCTTTTTAAGTTATTTAATGCCGAAGCCATTCTCCTAGAAGAACAGTAGTGGTACTATTTAACCCATAGCTGGGAGGAAAAGGGGGTTCATACCTTTCCCAAGAGTATTTGCCCGAAAGTGAATGTAATAGCGTGACTGGAGTTTGAACTCGCTTACTGCGATTCCGCAGTCCATCTCTTTAACCATTTCACCACGAGGACACCCCCTCATTTTTTAATCCTCCAGATTCTCGATGTAATAGTGAAATCTTAATTAGAGTTTTTTTTAATCAATGGAAGCATCAATATCAATATCAATGGACTACTGTTATAGGTTCACAGCTCTTATAGTATAGTATAGTTTAGTATAGTATAATGTAGTATAGTTTAGTATAGTATAATGTAGTATAGTATAGTATAATGTAATGTAGTATAGTATAGTATAGTATAATGTAGTATAGTATGGTATAATGTAATATAGTATAATGTAATGTAGTATAGTGTAGTATAGTCTAGTATAGTATAGTATAATGTAGTATAGTATAGTATAATGTAATATAGTCTAGTATAGTATAATGTAGTATAGTATAGTATAGTATAATGTAGTCTAGTATAGTATAGTCTAGTATAGTATAATGTAGTATAGTATAGTATATTATAATGTAGTATAGTATAGTATAATGTAATATAGTATAGTATAATGTAGTATAGTATAGTATAATGTAATATAGTATAGTATAGTATAATGTAGTCTAGTATAGTATAGTATAATGTAGTCTAGTATAGTATAGTCTAGTAGAGTATAATGTAGTATAGTCTAGTATAGTATAATGTAGTATAGTATAGTATAGTATAATGTAGTATAGTCTAGTATAATGTAATGTAGTATAGTCTAGTATAGTATAGTATAGTATGATGTAATGTAGTATAGTATAGTATAATGTAGTCTAGTCTAGTATAATGTAATATAGTATAGTATGATGTAATGTAGTATAGTATAGTTTAGTATAATGTAGTAGAGTAGAGTATAATGTAATATAGTATAGTATAATGTAGTATAGTATAGTTTAGTATAATGGAGTATAGTCTAGTATAGTATAGTATAATATAGTCTAGTATACTATAGTTGTAGTATAGTATAGTATAATGTAGTATAATATAGTCTAGTATAGTATAGTATAATATAGTATAGTATAGTATAATGTAGTATAGTAGAGTACAATGTAGTATAATGTAGTATAGTATACTGTTTCAGAAACTTACTATAATTTATGATGTACATGGTGTCGCAAAAAATTTTAAAACGTGTAAAAATAACTGAAAATTCTATGTCTATTTTTTACATACCTTTTCATTTTTAGTGAATGACATTTGTATACGTGAAAAGAAGAGAAATACATTAAACATAGAATTTCGGGTTGTTTTATTCTGTAGCAAAAAGAAACTTGAATTTTTGCTTGGCACGTAATTTAATTTGACTGTTAGAGTCGCCGAACATTTTCACCCAATCAGGATGACTTGTCCTATTCATCCCGAACCATATTTCCAAGCAGCACCAAAAATTGAAGAAAGCCCGCGAATCTCTCTCTCTCTCTCTCTCTCTCTCTCTCTCTCTCTCTCTCGCTCTCTCGCTCGCTCAGAAGCCCTCAAAGTGAACGGACGTCTATTCGTCTGTTCCTGAATAGCAGTAGCAGCATCAACCATTATGAGGAGAGCCATCTAGTTTACAGACCCCCTTGGGTCTATTCTTCTAGACCAAGGGATCCTAGTTAAAAACAAATTAGATGATACACTCTAACAACTTCCTACCTTCTTTCCCTCCGACAAGACCTCGCAGCATACCAGCGTAAACACCTTTACTTCATGCTGCCATTGAACCCTTGGTACAAAACCAAACGACGTCTTCGTTCTTCTCCACTACCTTTATTTTCCATCAACATTTAGCGAGGGGATAACAACCAACGAATTACCAACGCTACCAACGAAATACCAACACAACCAACGTAATACCAATGCAACCAATGTAATACCAACATAACCAACGTAAAAACCAACCTTAAACCAAAAAACTCAATAATAATAATAATAATGTTATCCCCATCGCTATAAATGGCGGGCTTCCGACTTGTGAGAACACGCAATCACATATAAAAACTAATTAAATATACCTCTACAAAATGGAAATTAAACCTAAAAACACAATATAACCTCCTACAATACACATTAAAATTTGAGAACATTTGAACGAGAATTGGTCAAGTTATGAGATGAAATTATTTCAATTTTTCTGAAACTCTCTCTCTCTCTCTCACTCACACACACACACACACACACACACACTCTATATATATATACACACACACACATATATATATATAAGAATTATTTGGTCCAGTTAAACCAGAGTTGGGAGTAATTCCATCAGGACAAGAAAACATCTTCAATCTTATGGATAATGTGACCGGTTTGTTGTTTTTTCTAAATGAAATATATATATATATATATATATATATATATATATATATATATATATTTACTAATCTAATATCTACTAGCATTCACGGTGCCAGAAAAAAACGAAAAAAAAAAACCCGCCAGGAACAAGAGATAAAAGTATCTCGAATCACTAACCGGGGGAAAAAGAAAAAATTATAGATCAAAAAGAAAGAAAAGGCCAACTTCGTCTGACCCCTTGAAAAAAATCAAGGGATACGCAGTCAGTTGGTCAAAAGAAAAGTTAAAACCTTCCGCGAATCTTGCACTGCTACAATTACAAGAGTGCTCACCACGAGTGGACCAATTATAAAATTAACTTAAATCGCGAGTTGGAAATCTTCTACTAAAGTTCACCTTATCGGATCATCAGGAAGCCTAACTCCAACTTCAAGTTAGGAAGCCTAACTCCAACTTCAAGTTGGAGTTAGGCTTCCTGATGATCCGATAAGGTGAAACTTTAGTAGATTTCCAATTCGCGATTTAAGTTAATTATATATATATATATATATATATATATATATATTGTACGTGCAATACAATTTTTTTTTTAATTTCTTAAAAAGGCTTATACTGATATGCACTCTGATTTTTTTTTTCTGCTGTTCTCTTTTTTAAGAAATGTTCCCTTTCAACTCGTATTCAATATGTTATCCACAATGAATAATTTTTTCTTTCTTTTTATTATTCTTCAATAACTACACATTAACAAAAATATTTTCCTCTCCAGTCGTTAATTGGCGTCGTTTCCCCCTGCCGCAATTGAGATTCGGACGATACGGTTTATTATTTTTAATCAGCTGAATACAAAATGTAACAATAGTTGTTATAGAATGGGAAAAAAAACTAAGTTTGAGAAAGACAATGGCGGAATGGAGAGAAGGAATAACAGGTTAAAAGGAATTGAAGAGCGAGAAAGAGAAAAGAAGATGAATACAAAGGCGGGGAAAAAAAACAGAAGAGAAAATTTAAAAGATAAATACATTTTTTTTAATACAAGATAAATTGCATCTTAGGGGAGAGGAGTCAAGTGAATAGGGACAAATTTAAAAAAGCAAGTGTACCTAAATGTGTATACATGCACTGTATTCAGTTGTCCTTTCCGTAAGTATGAACTATATGACCTCTGCTACAATCAACTGATTACTTAATACAGTCTATCTTATGTGGTGAAAATGGGTATACCGACACAAAAGAAGGTGCTAAAGTTCTATAAGAGTTGCAGAAACTTCCATGAATACTGTCTTGACTAGTACAGTTGAACTCCACTGACTGACATAGAACCCTGACGGTAGGGTTTTGAATACACCGAATATATCTTCGGCACAGGTGGAAGACCTCTCTCCACGAAAGAGAACAAAATATTCTGGATATGACGCTAGTTTGAACTTGGTAGTGAGGATCCAGTTCTACAGTTCTAAGGAGTATAGAGCATCCCTTCGTTACTATTACTCCCAGGTGCACTCTGACCCGTTAGGATTTTCTATGAGTCAAATAAATAAATGTGTTTAAACAATATTTGTATAAGATAGGAATACTTGATACCATTCGACTTTTTTGCGAACAAATGATTATTATTATTCAATAGGAATAGTTACTTGAAACTATATAACTATGGGGCTGTCCTCGTGGTGTAATGGTTAAAGCAATAGACTGCGGAATCGTAGTAAGCGAGTTCGAACTCCCGTAGCGCCATTACGTTCACTTTCGGACTAATACCTCTGGAAAAGGTATGGGTTAAACAGTACCACTACTGTTCTTCTTGAAAGATGGATTTGGCATTAAAATAACTGTTGTGATGCTGGCAAAAGAAAGACACGAGGAACACAAAAAGGTAGATAGAAAAACATATATATTCAAGTAACAGAAACAAGATACAAGTGAATTGTGAATCCAGTCGGGTTGTGGCTATTGTCCACTACGTAAGTGGTGTCTCACGTGATTGTGTCACGTGGGTTTGGATCAACCCCGTTGACGTGTATTTATGGAGGAGGGTGAGTCCAATATGTAGGGAGTACAACAATAAACTACAAAGGTTGATATGCCATTAAACAACTAAATTGTGTATAGATGATTAGCTTTAGATAGGAATACTTGAAACAATATAAATGTGTATAAATTATTAGTATTAGATAGGAATACTTGAAACCATATAAATGTGTATAAATTATTTGTATTAGATAGGAATACTTGAAACCATATAAATGTGTATAAATTATTAGTATTAGATAGGAATACTTGAAACCATATAAATGTGTATAAATTATTTGTATTAGATAGGAATACTTGAAACCATATAAATGTGTATAAATTATTTGTATTAGATAGGAATACTTGAAACAATATAAATGTGTATAAATTATTAGTATTAGATAGGAATACTTGAAACCATATAAATGTGTATAAATTATTTGTATTGGATAGGAATACTTGAAACCATATAAATGTGTATAAATTATTAGTATTAGATAGGAATACTTGAAACCATATAAATGTGTATAAATTATTAGTATTAGATAGGAATACTTGAAACCATATAAATGTGTATAAATTATTTGTATTAGATAGGAATACTTGAAACAATATAAATGTGTATAAATTATTAGTATTAGAAAGGAATACTTGAAACCATATAAATGTGTATAAATTATTTGTATTAGATAGGAATACTTGAAACCATATAAATGTGTATAAATTATTTGTATTAGATAGGAATACTTGAAACCATATAAATGTGTATAAATTATTTGTATTAGATAGGAATACTTGAAACCATATAAATCTGTATAAATTATTAGTATTAGATAGGAATACTTGAAACCATATAAATGTGTATAAATTATTTGTATTAGATAGGAATACTTGAAACAATATAAATGTGTATAAATTATTAGTATTAGATAGGAATACTTGAAACCATATAAATGTGTATAAATTATTTGTATTGGATAGGAATACTTGAAACCATATAAATGTGTATAAATTATTAGTA
Source organism: Sepioteuthis lessoniana (assembly GCA_963585895.1). Lineage (NCBI taxonomy): Eukaryota > Metazoa > Mollusca > Cephalopoda > Myopsida > Loliginidae > Sepioteuthis > Sepioteuthis lessoniana. The sequence continues at coordinate 48,276,257 of OY757939.1, forward strand.
TTAGATAGGAATACTTGAAACCATATAAATGTGTATAAATTATTAGTATTAGATAGGAATACTTGAAACCATATAAATGTGTATAAATTATTTGTATTAGATAGGAATACTTGAAACAATATAAATGTGTATAAATTATTAGTATTAGAAAGGAATACTTGAAACCATATAAATGTGTATAAATTATTTGTATTAGATAGGAATACTTGAAACCATATAAATGTGTATAAATTATTTGTATTAGATAGGAATACTTGAAACCATATAAATGTGTATAAATTATTTGTATTTGATAGGAATACTTGAAACTATATAAATGTGTGTGAATTATTAGTATTAGATAGGAATACTTGAAACCATATAAATGTGTATGAATTATTTGTATTTGATAGGAATACTTGAAACCATATAAATGTGTATAAATTATTAGTATTAGATAGGAATACTTGAAACCATATAAATGTGTATGAATTATTTGTATTAGATAGGAATACTTGAAACAATATAAATGTGTATAAATTATTAGTATTAGATAGGAATACTTGAAACCATATAAATGTGTATAAATTATTTGTATTGGATAGGAATACTTGAAACCATATAAATGTGTATAAATTATTAGTATTAGATAGGAATACTTGAAACCATATAAATGTGTATAAATTATTAGTATTAGATAGGAATACTTGAAACCATATAAATGTGTATAAATTATTTGTATTAGATAGGAATACTTGAAACAATATAAATGTGTATAAATTATTAGTATTAGAAAGGAATACTTGAAACCATATAAATGTGTATAAATTATTTGTATTAGATAGGAATACTTGAAACCATATAAATGTGTATAAATTATTTGTATTAGATAGGAATACTTGAAACCATATAAATGTGTATAAATTATTTGTATTTGATAGGAATACTTGAAACTATATAAATGTGTGTGAATTATTAGTATTAGATAGGAATACTTGAAACCATATAAATGTGTATGAATTATTTGTATTTGATAGGAATACTTGAAACCATATAAATGTGTATAAATTATTAGTATTAGATAGGAATACTTGAAACCATATAAATGTGTATGAATTATTTGTATTAGATAGGAATACTTGAAACCATATAAATGTGTATAAATTAGATTGGAAAAGTCTTTAATTGGAATCATTTTGAGATGAGGCTTCTTAATCGGAGAATTAATTTTTTATTTATTGCGGACTTTTTGTCCTCATCTTAGTAGTTTTTGTGTGTCGTTTCTTCTTCACTACGTTTCGGCCAAATTTTACCTCTGGCCTTCTTCAGGTGATTTAACCGCGACCTCGGATAGGAATGCTGAGTCTTGTAACCGGAAGGCAGTAATTACTGGGGACACGGTTACAAGACTCAGCATTCCTATCCGAGGTCGCGGTTAAATCACCTGAAGAAGGCCAGAGGTAAAATTTGGCCGAAACGTAGTGAAGAAGAAACAACACACAAAAAGTACTAAGATAAGGACAAAAAGTCCGCAATAAATAAAAAAATTAATTCTCAGATAGGAATTCTTGAAATCACATAACTTTGAGCAAATCATTTGCATCAAATTTTGGATGATAAATAACCCATAAGGGGTTGATATACGGTTAAATAAATTAAACCAATAGTATAAAAAGTCTGAGACAACCAGTAATTCCACAATTTGCTACATCGTGCTAGATTCCAGTCGCTCAACATAGTGGCATCGCGTTAAATTTTTAAGTTGTTATCCCTTATGTTCTTTTAACCACAAAGTACGGGTCAGGAATCAGGAACTCTAACTCCTGGTTTTTTAATTCAGATTTATCCTTCTCTTGGATTGGTTGTCTCACAGGGACCCAGTCTTCCCAAATGTTTTACACATAACTTTGAGAAAAAGAGATAGATCCATCTGTTTTAAAGGTATTATCGCGAAGTGAATGTAAACAGTCTCACACGGAATTTGACCTCGGCTCACCGCTCCCACCATCCGTACCAATAACCATAATACCATCTGAACTGCCGCATGATTTGTCTAAAACTAGTTTTAAAACGAAATTTATTTCGATTTATTTCAAATATTGAATTGCTCAAATATTCTAAATTAACAGACTTCACGATGGCACATCAATAAAATTCGCCTTCCGAGATCAATCCCTGAGAAAAGCACTAAAAGAAAGGATTAATCTATAAAATTTTCATGTATGTAATTAACGCAATTTTTTCTCGATATTTCAAATTTTCTGGGGAAAAATCAGAAAATCCAGCACTCAAAACATTTTAAAAAGACACGCAAGCTTCATGTTGCTTATACTATTCATGGCAAAAATTATGGGATCAGTCTACTTAGAGGATGTTCAGTTTGTTTGTTTTTTGTTTGTTTGTTTGTTTTTATTTATCAGTAAACAAACTAATAACAGATAAGACGCATTACAATTTTCTTTAATTGACGAAGATTCTGGCTTGGTTTGGTTTCTTTGTTTACTGGCATATCAACCTTTGTAGGTTATTTAATGCCAAAGCTATCCTTATAGAAGAACAGCAGTGATACTATTTAACCCATGATGGGAAGGATAAGAAGGTTCGTACCTTTCCCCAGAGTATTTGTCCGAAAGTGAATGTAATGCCGCGACTGAAGTTCAAACTCACTTACTTTGAAGCCGCAGTCCAGCATGTTAACCCTTTAGCCACGAGTATTCCACCCACTCTTGACCTCTTTCTTAAAATATACCGTAAGCAAACTAGATTACGTTATTTAGGTTGGCTGGATTTTATCATATTTACCAACCCCTCCGCTCGGAAAGGATATGACACAAGGTCAATTTTTAAGCGGAGTTTAATAGGTTTGAATTCGGAGTTTTCCTTCTCCTAGACTAGTTGCCTCACCAAGGCTGAAGAACCTAGTCTGCCAATAAAGCTCAAGTAGAATTTTTAATTCTATTTAATATTAATCATTTGTTTGCATACAGTAAAGTGGTTTCACATATTGCTCACATTAACAGTTTTATTGACACAGTTAAATGGTTTCAAGTATTTCTATCTAACACTAATAATTCCATTTAATATTAATCATTTGTTTGCATACAGTAAAATAGTTTCAAGTATTATTGCAATTTAACTATTCTTTCACTTGCCCACATTTAAATAGTTCTAAGTACTTTTATGTGATACCAATAATTCAATTTTTGAACCCTGTTAAATGATTTCTAATCTTCCTATCCAAGACGAATAATTTTATTTAGTATTAATTATTTGTTTGCACACAGTTAAATTGCTTCAAGCATCGCAATGTAACTCTAGTAATTCAATTTATCATCAGCCATTTGTTTGCGCGCCGTTAAATAGTTAGACAGTTCTATTTGATCCATAGATTTGACCCTATCAGAGTCAGAGGGGAGTTTGGAGTAGTGGCCATGAAAAAGTACTCTATATTCCCCAAAGCTCTATGACTCGATTCACACCATCAAATGCAGTTGTGTCATACACAGGACACTCGTTAAAAGGGTTACACCCCCTGCAGATATGCAATCGGCATATTCTACAGTCCAAGCCACCTGGCCTGTACATTATCTAAATTTGATATATTTTTTTTTACCGAGACATACAGAGGAAAATATGGAATAATCCAATTTTTAAGAAAAAATTATGAAATTCCTTGACAAAAAAATTAGAATTTATCGCCCCTCTTCGAAGTTTTATCATTTCTTTCAGGCATACATTTTACTAATTTAAAGCAATATTCTTTATGAAAATGGTTCCAACATCCTGAATGGCAGTCAATAGGTCTTTTTTAGTTGATAGTCTTCTCATGGGCTTTTTTTTTAAATTTACATTATAAATTTTCAATTGGATTTAGATCCTGTCTATTCGCTGACCATAGCATTGATTTTATATGCCTTCCCTTAAGAAAAGCTTGAATCCCCTTTGCTCTGTGACAAGATGCATTATCATCCAGAAAAATTATTTCATTATCACCGAACCAATTTTTTTTTTATCAATGGAATGAGAAAATTATCCAGGATTTCAGTGTAACTCACTGATTGTTGAGTTAATGAATGTCATCTCCCCTATACGTGTAAACGACATGCAACCTCATATCATGAACGATTTTGGAAATTTACTTGTTTTCTTCCGTCGCTCATCTTTATGTACAGTGGTGTCTCAAAATATATACAACCCATTAATCTGATAATGCTTTATTACTGAGACAAGCGCAATGGCGGCCATTTGGAACACATCCTGTAAAAAATGCATCCTTTGAGCCAGAGACATCGAATCAATGTTTTTTTTTAATTATTATTATATCAGCTTCCAGGAAATGCATTTTTTTTTAGTTTCTTGTTACAGTAATAAATCACTACAAGATTTTAATGGCTTGCATCTTTTTTGAGACAGTTTTGAATAGTTTTGTCTCCAAATAAGAAGTGACGCAAAATATATTCCTCTCTTCTTCGAGGTATTGTGATAGAGGATTAATAGTTGTATACTATTTTCAAATCTGAAACAAAAAAAAGAACACAACATCATCATTTGTAGAGTTATTAGCAGTCACATGGCTCCGGTGTATATTGTAGGTTATGTGAACGTCACCGGATAAAAGATATTGCATATCGCCTTAAGCAATACAGATTCTTGATTCATCACTGAATATCACTTTCCTCCAACTGTCAGCACGTGATGATTGTTCCTTTTTAATTCACTTTAACTTCTTTTTCTTCAGTTTGTGTGTTAATTCAGGTTTTCGTTTCACGTTTCTTGATATAAATCTCATTTTATCCAACTGATTTCTTACAGTTCAGTCGCAAATATTGACTGCAGTTTCGACCCATTTTTTTGTATATTTACTATTTTCAAGACATATTGCTGCGATGTCTTTGAATAGTCGACCAGTATTTTTTTTTCTTTTTTAATCACCGATTTGTTATGTTTTGTTTTAGTTTTGTTTGGTTTTATGGCATATTAACCATCGGAGGTTATTAATGCCAAATCAATTTTTATACATATAAACAGTTCTATTTCAAACAACTCAGTTTAGCATAAGTACACAATTTCAATATCAAAAACATTTCTACTTCAAACAATTCAGTTTAGCATAAGTACACAATTTCCATATCAAAGCAGTTCTACTTCAAACAATTCAGTTTAGCATAAGCACACAGCTTAGTTCTATTTGACCCATAGATAGGACCCTATCAGGTGCTACCACTCCGGGCCAAAGTGGACCTGGGAGTGATGGCAATGAAGTGGTTCTCTGCATTCCCCAAAGCTCCAGCATTACTGGAGCCTCACCATCAGATCGTCTTGTGTCATATCCAGGAAATTCACTGGGGGTATCTTACCCCTCTGCAGAGAAGTAGCTCGTGTATTCTACAGCCAACTGGACAACCTATTCGTTTTATATTTGCACCAAATTTTACACTCAGCAGACTGGAATCCTACGCCTTTGGCCACACTCCGCTGTGGATTATCTTCTTGAATGAGTTTTACGACCCTTTCCATTGTTTCAATAAACAATTCTTTTGTTGGAGCTATTTTCTCTTTCAATTACGTATTCGCAATTTAAAGTCTGCATCAACTGTCTTCTAACAGTCGATCGATTAGCATATATATTCTATTCGTTTTTTTTTTTTTTTTTGTTTTAGATACACAAATTACAAAATTATTCGATAATTTTTTCTCAACATTGAGTTATTCCCTTTTTTCCTAGCCCAATCGGCTGGGGTTGTAGTTACACCGACTGCATCTCTGCAGAGGAGTAAGACCCATTACAACGTTAAACATTAAATAATCTAAGAGTGAAGCTCCGGTAATGCTGGAGCTTTGGGGAATGCAGGGTATCTCTTCATTGCCATGGCTCTCAGGTCCACTCTGACCCAGAGTGGTGGCACCTGATAGGGTCCTATCTATGGTTCAAATACAAATGTTTGACATTTAAACTGAATGCAAACAAATGATTAATGCTAAATTGAATTGCTGTAAATAGAACAGTTTGATCATTTAAGAGTGTGTAAGCAAATTATTGCTATTTAATTGAATTGTTGGTGATTATAACACTACTTTTGAAATAGAACTGTTTGCTCATTAAACTGTGTACCTAGATAATGTGCTTACAAATCATAATATATATGTAAAAACAGAATTTGACATCAAATAACTCACAATGTTTGATGTGCCATAAAACCAAAGCAAATCAAACCATCATTTAGAAATAAAATTACCTACAAACTATTCACTTACAAATCATATATATGAAGAGGATTTGGCATTAAATAACTTACAATGGTTGATATGTCATAAAACCAAACCCAACCAAACCATATATATTTAATATGTATGTATAAAGAGGATTGGACATTAAATAACCCACAATGGTTGATATGCCATAAAACCTAACCAAACCAAATCATATATATTTAATATATGTGTAAAGAAGAGATGGCATTAAGTAACCTACAATGGTTGATATGCCATAAAACCCAACCAAACCAATTCATATATATTTAATATATTTGTATAAAAAGGATTTGGCATTAAATAACCTTCAATGGTGGATATACCATATGACACAACCAAACCAAACCTTATTTTCCTCTGAATAACTTGAAAAAAATTATACCATTAATTCATATAATTCTATTTAGTTTGTTAAAGAAATATTTTATGAAACCAGAATGTCTGCTATTAATTAAAAAATGTTTTGCGTCTTATTTATTATCAGTTTATTTACGGCTAAATCAAAAACAAAATCTTAAGGGAACATCAAAGTTAGCTAATTCCACATGTTTTGCCTACTGTTATTAAGAGATCACCTCTGTAAGGCTAATCTCTGCTCAATTTCGATGAGCTCATATAAACCGTTGCTTTCGGCTGACTTGAGTCTAAGTCAAAAACTATCTAGATTTTTAATCACTAATTTTTACTAAAACTGGCACACCGGCCTTGCTGACGTTTACCTGCTGTTATTAGATCGTCACTGAGCAGACATATATTGTTTGCTTCAGTGACATGTAACTCAGTTGAAATGACCCCGGCACAATGTCTACATTTCAGGAGAGCTTTACAAGTGACCTGGAGTCCAATGGCAACAGACAGACAATGCCACAATCCCCGGCATATATGGAGGAAGGCTTCAATCAGGGATGGGACCGACTTGGTATGGGATTAATCAATTTCCCTGTTCTAGATTGTCAATCTATTCCAATGACATTATTTTCATTTTTTTTTTTTTTTTTTTTTTTCATTTTTCATTTCAAAAACTTTGATATCTGGGGATTGTTCAACCCTTTTTGTGGACAGAGAATTAGTTCAACCCTTTTTACTCCAATTTAATCTAATCTATATCAATCACTTTTACTCGGCAGGGCAGTTTCTCAGGGTGCCTGTATTTTCCCCGTGAGGATACGGGATGTTGTCCTGAAGACCTACCTAGGGCGATGAACGATAGGGAGGAGTGGCGAGAGAGGGTCAGGGATATCCGTGCTAACAGCGCGACATGATGATGATGATGATGATGATTTCTCATCTGCCCTCTTTCTTTGGGGCCGTTCCATCTGTCTTTATAACAAATCTAATTAGCCATTCATTTTCTATCTGCTAAACAACTTCATCTTCTCAGAAAATCTTCACTTCAAAATATTCCTTTCTTTTCAAAACACAGATTTAAGATGGGTTCATAACTATATTTACATATATTCTTCTTCTCTAGACTTTCCTAAAGAAAATTTTTGGTTCGATTTTATGGCATATTATTGTAGGCTATTTAATACCAAATCTATTTTTATACATATAAACAGTTCTATTTCAAACAATTCAGTTTAGCATAAGCTCAGTTTAGTTCTGTTTGACTCACAGATAGGACCCTATCAGATGATACCCCTCCGGGCCAGATTGGACCTGGGAGTGATGCTAATAAAGGGTTACTCTGCATTCTTCAAATCTCCAACATCATTGGAGCCTCACCATCTGATTGTTTCATGTCATATACAGGACACTCGTTGATAAAGTCTTATTCTCTCTGCAGATATAAAAAGATAAAACTGAAGGAAAACGAAGCGAATAGATGACGGATATAGAAGGGATTTCAACATGAATGAAATGCACGCGGAACCACCGTTCCCGTGTAATTACACAACATCAAGAAACGGTTTCTATGAAGTCAACGGCCAAAAGTAAACGCATTTTTAAATTACAAACTACACTAAAATGAAGATGAACGAACATCCAATGTAATGTCTGCTTTTAGTTGATCTGGCGTATATATATATATATATATATTTCTTTTAAATACCCTGTCCGGTGGCAAAAGCTACTTGGTAGCGCCAGGAGTGGCAGTACCGCCTTGAGCTACCGAAACCGTGTTATCACCCTGGTTGGCGGCTGATGAGGGCAGGGTATCGCACATGCTTTCACATGTTGTATGATGAAAAAAAAACTCTCTGCAGAGATGTAGTCGGTGTATTCTACAGCCCCAGCCGACTGGGCCAAGCCAGTCAGTACTTTTGTACTTTACTCTTGCTTTGAGAATTCTCAGCTTTGGCCCGCTTTTCATTTACTTCTAAATAATCAACCTTACTCATCTAAGTCCATAGTGTCACAACTTGATCATACATCCAAATCTATAGTAACGAAGTTATTTACTAAGTTTTTTTGGTCTACTACACACGTCTCAGCTTTCATAGTATTTGCTGTTCCAAAATGATGAGTCATCTAAATATTAAACAGGCTTATCGCTGCTTAAAATCACTGTTCTCCCAGGAACCAATGTTTTCAGCGTGATTTAACTGTAAATAAAAGTAAACATAAGATTGTTGGCTTTCAAATATTTTGAAAAAATCAATTCTGGTTTCTGTTGGACATAATCATCCCCTGCCTTTTACCTTTTTGTGTAGAGCGTTCGCCAGTGGTCCGGGAGACTTGGGTTCAATCCCAGGTCGCGTCATACCAAAGACTTTAAGAATGATACTTGATACCTCATTGCTTAACACTCAGCAATTTAAGGTACGTATCAAGAGTAAAGTGAAGCAATCCAGGGAAAAGGGTTGCGCCCTCCCCTACACCCCGGTGTAGTACCTATTGAAAAGGGAGCCTTCTGGTCGCCCTCGACTACGGTCGCCAACTTTACTTACTTACTCTAACCTTTTTAAAATTTCCTAGGACATGGATTTTTGGAGTGGGATAGAGGATAAATGAATATGGCTTTCCTCTAAATTAACCTTTTTTTTATGGTAGATAAAGCAACAAAACTGTTTCTCTGCCAGCAAAAGAGTTAAGTCACTTAATTTTTTTCTCTTTTCTTGTTCTATTGGACATAAAAGAGTGTCATTGTGTCACTAGGGGACTCTTATGTTCCCTAGTAGATAAGTATCTAGTTGCTATCACGATGCATAGATGTGTGTAGATATGGGTATGTATCAACACCCTATATAAACAAAACACAAGAGACATAGACAAAAAAACAAACTGCATCCTCCGTTCCCTAAGAAAGGTGACATCGAAATCATCTAGGGATTCTTATGTTCACCAAGTAGATATGTATCTAGTTGCGACCACGATGCATACTTAGATGTGTGTATATGTGGGTATGTGTCAACATCGTATATGAACAAAACACAATAGACATAGACAAAAAAAACTGCATCCTCTGTTCCTAAAGAAAGGAGACCTTGAAATCATCTAGGGACTCTAATGTTCCCTAGTAGATATGTACCTAGTAGCTACCACGATGCATAGATGTGTGTAGATATGGGTATGTGTCAACACCGTATATAAACAAAACACAAGAGACATAGACAAAAAAACAAACTGCATCCTCCGTTCCCTAAGAAAGGTGACATCGAAATCACCTTACTTCTATCGCGACTAATGTGTATAATGTTCTGCTTCTCAATCGCATCAAACCTGAAATTGAGAAAATTCTTAGGAAAAATCAAAATGGTTTTCGGAGAAATCGATCCGCAACATCACAGATTCTATGAATCCTTCGAATTATTGAAGGGGTTCATGCAAAAAATCTCGAGGCAACACTATTGTTTGTAGATTTCTCCAAGGCATTTGATTCCATACACAGAGGGAAGATAGAACAAATACTGTAACACTATGTGGGTGGCCCGCCAAGCAGACGGTTCCTTTGTCTGTTTTGGCGCGAAACTAGACAAAGGGTTTTGGAATTGAAATCTCGGCGTGTCCGGAAGTGGTAACGGGACGCAAAAAGAGAGTTGGTTGGGAAAAGGAGCTCACAGCAGTTGGCGACGGGACACAGACAGAGGCGGTCGACAGTGGACACCCGAGCAGAGAGGCGAGGCAGCATGACATGAGGATCCAGTCACAGTGAAGAAGATCGAGTCAAGAGATGTCGGCATTCCAGTTGCTTTGTGGAATTTTCGCTAGTAATCCATGCTAGCGTTAGTCCATATATGCTATCGGAAATATAGTGTTGCATACTCCCTTTCTGCTCTTGAGTTAACCCCAAGCATATTGTTCGTGTTTGTTCGTTTGTCCTGTTTTTCTCCTGTTCCCTCGATTGTATTCTTGTAGTGGCAAGAAATGTGCGTTGCCCCCCTCGGAACCACTAGTTGATCACCGGCCAAGAAGTGAATGGTTAAAAGAATGATGGACGTGGGGGGGGGGCAGAAGGGGTAACGTCACAATACTTCTACCCTATGATTTCCACAAAGAAACTGTTACAGCCATAATGATGCTCTATAGAAACACAAAAGTTAAGGTTCGCTCACCGGATGGAGACACAGACTTCTTCGACATTGTTGCTGGAGTTCTGCAAGGAAATACACAGGCATTATATCTCTTTATAATTTCCATAGATTACGTACTTCGAACGTCGATTGATCTAACAAAAGAAAATTGCTTTACGCTAAAAAAAAAAAAAAAAGGCAAGAAGCAGACGATATCCCACAGAAACAATAACAGTCGCAGACTATGCAGATGGTCTAGCGCTTCTTGCAAATACATCTACTCAAGCCGAATCTCTGCTGCATAACCTGACCTCCACATGAACTCAAACAAAACGGAGTACATGTGTTTTAATCGAGGAGCTATCTCCACTCAATACATATATCCATATAGGGGCCGAGGTGTGTGTATATGTATATATGGGTATATATATATATATATATATATATATATATAGTCCCATGGGAAACTTTAGCGGTGAGAGAAAAACGTGCACTAGTGAAAACAGCCTCCAAAAACTATCGAAAAAACCCAACAAACACAAATGCCTTAAAACTAAAAACGGCACAATATCAATTAACAGGCATATATATAAAGGAACAGACAGAATACATTCAAAATCAGATAGATAAGATTAGAGACTCGGTGGAAGATAGACAATCTAGAATTGCCTGGCAAACAATAAACGAAGTGAGCAGAAGAAAGAACACGGCCAAAGCAAAACTTAAAGCAGCAAACCAACAAGAAAGAATAAAACTGTGGAAACAGCACTTCGAAAACTTACTTGGAAACCCACCAAAAATAACGCCTGAACCAATCACCAGAATAATTAGCAAACAATTAGACATTAAACTTGGACCGTTCACACAAGAAGAACTCGACTCGGTTCTCAGAAAAATTAAAAATAGAAAAGCTGCAGGACTGGACGAAATTCCCCCGGAAGTATGGAAGACCAGACAATTCGACGACATACTGCTCCGACACTGCAACGCAGTATACAATCAAAATCCGATAGACAGATGGACGAAGGGATGCATACTCCCCTTCCCTAAAAAGGGGGACCTCGGATTAGCCAAAAACTACCGAGGCATAACACTTACATCCATAGCTGCCAAAATCTACAATGCCCTACTACGAAACAGAATAGAACCCAAAATCGACAACATACTTCGAAAAAACCAAAATGGCTTCCGAAGAAATAGATCTACGACCTCACAAATATTAACCATCCGCAGAATCCTTGAAGGTGTACGGGCAAAGAACCTACAAGCGACATTAATATTTGTCGACTTTACCAAGGCTTTCGACTCCATTCACAGAGGAAAGATAGAACAAATCCTACTAGCGTACGGCATACCTAAAGAAACCGTAGCGGCAATAACGATTCTCTATAGAAACACTAAAGTAAAAGTACGATCACCAGATGGAGACACAGAATACTTCGACATAGTAGCAGGAGTACTACAAGGAGACACGCTGGCTCCGTATCTCTTTATCATTTGTCTAGACTACGTACTTAGAACATCGATTGACAAAATCAAAGAGAATGGCTTCGAACTGACGAAGAAAAGAAGCAGAAGATACCCCGCAACAACAATTACCGACGCCGACTACGCCGATGACATAGCGATACTGGCAAATACACCTGACCAAGCCGAAACACTTCTGCATAGTTTGGAACGAACAGCAGCAAGCATAGGCCTCCATGTTAATGCACATAAAACGGAATATATGTGCTATAACCAAACGGGGGACATCTCCACTCTAGAAGGAACCCCTCTTAAACTAGTAGACAAATTCACGTACCTAGGAAGCAGCGTCGAATCAACCGAAAAGGACATCGAAACGAGGTTAACGAAAGCATGGACAGCTATCAATAGGCTATCGACTATATGGAAATCAGATCTAACCGATAAAATGAAACGCAGTTTCTTCCAGGCAGCGGTCACATCGATACTGCTATATGGATGCACTACATGGACGCTAACAAAACGGCTGGAGAAGAAACTAGATGGCAATTACACAAGAATGCTGCGTGCAATCCTCAACAAGTCCTGGCGGCAACACCCAACAAGACACCAACTGTACGGCCACCTGCCCCCTATCACGAAAACTATTCAAGTTAGGCGAACCAGACATGCAGGACATTGCTGGAGAAGCAGAGATGAACTCATAAGAGATGTACTCTTATGGATCCCCACACACGGCCGCGCAAAAGCAGGACGACCAGCACGAACGTACATTCAGCAGCTATGTGAGGATACAGGTTGTTGTCCTGAAGACCTACCTAGGGCGATGAACGATAGGGAGGAGTGGCGAAAGAGGGTCAGGGATATCCGTGCTGCCAGCACGATATGATGATGATGATATATATGTGTGTGTGTGTGTGTGTATTTGGGAAACATTTCCTCATTAATATATATTTTATTAAACAATATAGACATGTTTTGTCTGCATATTTTTGTAGATGTCCTTTCCAGTTGCCGAATTGATTTTATGGTATCAGGCGGGAATTGGTTGATGAAACTCCCATGACTATTACCCTTGTGCTTTCTGCCTGATCTTGGGCCATCATCAGGGGCGTGTATATTGCAAAAGAGATGTGACCTTTACATGTTCATTACTACTTTGTAAGAGTTTCTTATTAATAGTGATGTGTTGTTGTAGCGTTTTATTCGTTTCTATAAATAGAAGTAGAAGCCAAAGACATTTAAGTACATTAGTATTCGATTTGAAATTGATTCTATAGAGTTTCGGGTTGTTTCTTTCTGATATGGATCACCTCGAGAATTTTGTTATTCTAATATTGTTTTGTTTTCGGTAAGAATTTTGTGAAACTCAGTTTTGGGGCAGCAATGTTTTTTTAGATGTTGTGCTATTGAACTGGTATCAGATAAATGCATAGTGAGTTGTCTCGATAGGGTAGTTAAGGTGAAGCCAACGTATATATTGTTATTCTCAGAGTTACGACCTCCTAAAGTACATTTAAATTGATACACATTAATTTTTTGCAAAACCCCAATTGAAGGAGAGGAAATATTATTAATAACTAAGTTGGAGGTTTTAAATTTGTTATAATATATAAGTTTTATTTTTATTAGGATCAGTGGGCAGTATATTTCTTTTAATCAATTTTTAAAAAAATATTTTCATCTAATTTATAATTGCATTTGGCTACGGTAAAAAAGTTTAATAAATTTTTGTTTATTGGTTGAAGTGTTGTGGTATTTATTTTATTGGCTGACATTTCTAATTATACGTTTAATTTGTTCATCAACAATATAGTTAGGGAACCCATTATTGATGAGAGTTTGTTTTATATTTTCTAATTTTTTATGAAATATTGTTTGGGAGGAGATTAGTTTTGCACGAGATATTAGATTATCAATAATTGCTTTTTATATCGGAAGTGGGATTAAATTTAAAGTTAAGGGTACAAGAGTTGTTATTAGTGGGTTTTTTTGTAAGTAGAGGTAGTGAATCTATTATTATTACAATTAGTTTTAATCAGAGCATCTAAAAAGGAAATTTTATTGTTCATGAGTAAAATTAGGAACTGAATTTTTTGGAAGATACCTAGTAGCATGTTTATTTCATTAATATCATTAGCGAGAATAAGTATATCGTCGACATATCCTAGGCATATTGAAGGTGTTTTTAATCTTATCAAATATTTTGTTTTCAAGGTCGGACATGCAGAAATTACTGAATATCAGGGGCATAACTGACCCTATAGATACAACGTCTTTTTGAGTGTAAATATTGCCCAGGTGGTCGTAAAATGGAACTTCAGTCATACATGTTACGAGTATTTTCCGAAGTATATTAGGGTTGATTTAGTTATTGGAGTTTCATCTACCAATTCCCGTCGAGTGCCGTAAAAACAATTCGGCGACTGGAAACAAAAAATATGTAGACAAAACAAGTTTACATTGTTCAATGAAATATATATATATATATATATATATATATATATATATGGAAAATCCGTGGATCTCCATTTTCCATTCTAAAAAAAAGTGTTAATTTTTATACAAAAATACGCGCAAGAAACTGTAATTTTTACCTAAAAAAAACTTTTTTCCCTTCTAGATTATTAAAAATACATTTTTAACCTATTAGAATCATAGATAAACCAATCCACTTTTATCTTTTCTATCTAATCGTAGCCATACAGTGATAAAATAAATAAACCCTTAGTAAATGTATTCTTTGGAGGTGCCCGTGGGGTAATGGTTATCGTCGTAGGAAATGGACACGGCGACACGAGTTCAAATCCCGAGACTAATTGCACTAAGGTATGAATGCAAATATTCTCCCTCCAGCTATGGGTAAATAGTAGGACAGACTAGGTTCTTCAGCTTTGGTGAGGCAACTAGTCTAGGAGAAGGAAAACTCGGAATTCAAACCTGTTAAACTCCGCTTAAAAATTGACCTTGTGTCATATCCTGCCCGAGCGGAGGGGTTGGTAAATAGGAGTAAATGTATTCTAATTTTCGTTGAGTGAAAATCTAACGTTCTGTTCCTTGAAGAATGTAATTAATTTCAACACCGCTTATATTTTATATTTCTTTTTTACCTTTTATCAACAAACTCTTCACCTAAAGAAATCATCATCATCTTGTGCCATCAGCACGGATATCCCTGACCCTCTCTCGCCACCTCTCCCTATCGTTCATCGCTTCCTGCTAGTCCTCAGGGCTACACCCCGTATCCTCACAGAGCTGCTGTACGTAGGTTCGAGTTGGTCGCCCTGCTTTTGCTCGGTCATGTGAAGGGGTCCATAGGAGTAAATCACTTATGAGCTCGTCCCTGCTTCTCCAGCAGTGTCCTGCATGTCTGGTTTGTCTAATTTGGATAGTTTTTGTGATGGGTGGTAGGTGGCTGTACAAGTGCTGCTTTGTGGGTGTTGCCTCCAAGACCTGTTCAATATTTATATTTACCAACCCCTCCGCTCGGGCAGGATATGACACAAGGTCGAGTTTTTTAAACGGAGTTTAACAGGTTTGAATTCAGAGTTTTCCTTCTCCTAGACTAGTTGCCTCAACAAGGCTGAAGAACCTAGTCCGTCCTACTATTTACCCATAGCTGGAGGGAGAATAAGGGGGTTCATACCTTTCCCAAGGGTATTTGCCCGAAAGTGAACATAATAGAGCGACTGGAGTACGAACTCGCGTACTACGATTCCGCAGCTCATCGCTTTAACCATTACACCACGAGGACACCACGAGGACCTGTTCAATATTGTTCGCAGCATTCTTGTGCAGTTGCTGTCAAGCCCTTTCCCCAGCCGTTTAGTTAGCGTCCATGTAGTGTATCTATATAGTAGTAGATAAGATTGAGAAAATTAGCCAAGACTGCTCAGGATGCACCTTAGAAGAGTTAGATTTTATTGTCATCCTATTCAGTGTGTCACGGTTACATACAATCTGATAACAGTTTTGTATTCAGTCTTATGGATGGGGAGAATCTGCCCAACATATATAGAGGTGAAATAAGATGTAAGTGGAGTCAGTTGATTGACGGTAACCAGAGATACGATTTCGAGCTGAGATTTGGCTGTGAGAGGAAGCAGTTTCGTTGGATTGGCCAGTTAGGGCTCACACCAAAATGTAGGGGCAGAGTAGAGTTAGAGAAAGGACTTGGAGTGTTACACCCCTCACCCTCCGTGAATAAGTCCAATCCTTCAAATCTTGACTTTGAAGGATTGGAATTTCTTTTTTTAGTCGCCGCTCGACTTTGAGCACCTTCGACTAGACCAGTCAAAACTGTAAACCTGTAACATCGACAGGTGCACAGAGGAGCAAGAGAAGTGGCTGTGTCATATCATCACAATAACTGCTATGTTATTTACTAAGCGTTGCTTAGATATGTTACAGAGACCTCAGATTGCGTACAGTATATGCAATTGCTTAAGTGATCATAAATCTGAGTATAGAACAGGATCATCGCTGCTTAACTGCTGTGATCAAGCAGGAGCCGGTACTTTCAGCATTTGACGGTAAATAAAAAAGTATGAGATTGCTTGTTTAAAAAAATATTAAACAATTCTTCTGGTTTTAGTTAGACATTATAATTCCCCACTTTTTAAAATTTCACTTTTATCAGTAGATATGGATTTTTTTTGTGTGTGCGTGTGAGGAGGGAGTTGTTGAATTGTGGCTTTCAACTGAATTAAATCACTATAGCTTTCTTCTTTTCTCTCTAATTGTCTGCAAGTGTACATATTACTTAAAATGGAGTAATCACAATAAATGCTGTGTATGTTAATTGTAATACCGACAAAACATATCTATTTACTTACCAAGATTTGCTTAGTCGTACAAGGCTGATGTATGGAGTGCCCAGTGAGATCTTGACCAAGTTCCCAGTAACGACTAAACGAGGATAACTATTTTACATATCTAGTTTTTAAAATTAAATTATAACAGCTGTATTTCCATTTGTCTCTTTGTAATTTTCTTTATATCAAGACTTTTCAAATTAGACTATATAGACCTCTGGAGGTAAATAAAGTTTTGTGACGGTTAATAAAATCATAAGGATCTATTTCTATTTATCTATTTGTCCATATATATTTTCTCTAGTTTCCATCAAAAATGAATAGTTATATTTCAAGCAATTCAGTTTAGCATAAGTCATTTATTTTCACTCAGTTTAAATGTGAAGTAGTTCTATTTCACCCATAGATACGACCCTATCAGGTGTTACCACTCCAGGTTTGAGTGGGCCTGGGAGCAATGGCAATGAAGGGGTACTCTGCATTCCCCAAAGCTTCAGCATGACTAGAGCATCACTATCAGATTGTTTAATATCATATCCAGGACACTGGGGGGGGGCTTACCCCTCTGCAGAGATGTAGTCGGTGTATTTTACAGCCCTAGTCAACTGAGCTGCAGGATAATTGCTAATTGTATTCTAGAGGGGGGGGGGTGATATTTTAGGTAAAGATTTTGCAATGTTATAGGGGTGGGCAGTTCCAATCACAGAAATAATTGGTGGAAAAATAAATTCCATGTTTGTGAGTTTTAGAAAGTCCATAAATTTGGGGGGTTTTAAGGTGGTAATCAATTAATGAAGACCAGACGTTATCATATATATAACAATAGTTTAGTGAAAAATTTTTTTAAAAAGTTATTTTAATTTTATTAAGTTTGATGAAAATGTGCAAAATAGAAATAACCAAACACGAAATAAAAAAATTAAATAATTGTTTTGTAACGATTATAATTAAAACAAAAACAAACAGCCACACAAATCATAATGGTCTTGATTTTAATATGGTAAGGTTGTGGTAACTGGATGGTTTTAGGCACTTTGCCAAAATATCACTTTTTAGAACACACTGTCAACCTTGTATAACATTCATGGAAGATTTGTCTTAAATTCAGTGCATTTTCCCCAGTAATTTATTTATTTTCCTTTATTCCCTCAAGTCAAAATTCCCTAATGTCATTAGGGCTTCTCTATAATCTCACAGCAAAGTAATAACAAAAATAATTTTGATACAGCTTAGTTTGGTTTCTTTGTTTTAATAGCATATCAACCTTTGTAGGTTATTTAATGCCAAAGCTATTCTCCTAGAAGAACAGTAGTTGTACTATTTAACCCATAGCTGGAAGAATAAGGGGGTTCATACCTTCCCCAAGGGTATTTGCCCGAAAGTGAACATAATAGCACAACTGGAGTACGAACTCTTGTTCTACGATTTCGCAGTCCATCGCTTTAACCATTATACCACGAGGACACCCCCTGATACACCTTAATACTAATCTTTAAAACTTACTCATCTTAAGAAACTAGTTGAATATGGTCCACATTTTATTATTCTATCAACTGTAATTTATCAATGTTATATTTGTTCATTCAAATAAAAAGTAAATTATGATTTTTGCCTAAATTTGCACCTTGATGCTTTTGATATACAATCAGTTAAACATCTGAGCCGTTAGCAGCAAAGATATTCTGATGAGCTATTTAAAAATTAATAAATAAATAAATTTTTAAAAAAATTAAAAGCACAAATCACATTCAAACTTTTGCCTTTTGCTCCAGTTTACAGTAATCTTTGTTTCAAGCTATTCCATTAAAAGAAAATCTGTGAATGGTTGCTATTCTAAGCCTGGTATTTGTAGCATGTGATGGGAACTGTTTGAACTTAAAATATTGAGGTTATAGTGTTTAGTAAAATAGTACTCAATTTAAACTACCAGATTTATAAGTTAAAAGTCCCTAGTCAACAATGTGCATTCTGGGAATTTATACCTCCAACCACCCCTCCCCAGCCAAAAAAAAAAAAAAAAAAAAACACTTCATTTTGTACAAATTTTGTTATTTTTCTTTTTTTTTTTTTTACATAAACAGAGTCAATAAAATACTGTTCAGCCAATGAGCCAAATCTAAAGGTTCATTTGCCACCAGTCTGATATTAGTGAAGACTAAAATATTTGGAGTGTAATATTAACAGCATAGACAATAAGTTTTTATCTCCCCCACTTTTTTAAAACTTCTTTTGTCAAATCATCAGCAAGTCATGAAACAAAACAATTAAAAGAGAAAAAATTGAATATTATCAAATTGCCACAAAAAAAGTACTTTATTGTACAAATAAAATTAAACAGAAAATTTTGATTTTCCAATGACACTTATGGAAGTTTAAAGTAAGCATAATTACACTTTCAATCAATCATTTTTCACCAGATTTTCATAATTTTTGTAAAAAAAAAGAAGGAAAATTAGCCGATAATGATAATGCTTCATCTAAGAAATTCAAACAATCTAAGACCATTACATTACAATAAAAGAATTATAAAATATTACTAGAGGTAATTTACAAAGCTCTTTGCTTTGATGTGGCACAAGTCCAAATGAATGGGGCACCCAATGAGACTCGAACTCACTTGTGTAGGTTCGCTAGTCTAGCTTGCTAACTGTTACACCACCAGAGGTGCCCTATAAAATATTACTAGAGGAAATAGAACCTTATTTATAAATGTTAATAATTTCAACTGATTAGCTTTTTACTAAGGAGTGAACCATCTCAAAACATTAAAATCAAACCATTTTCATAAATCAATATTAAAGGTGTCATCAAAGAGGACAGTGACTACCTTTCAGTTTTGTTTTGTTTTGTTTTGTTTTTTTAATTTTAAAACTAAAAGGTCTAGATGTGTGCACAGCAGATCAACTTATATAATAAAGTGATGCTGTCTATACGTCTAGATTACTGTCAAGATGTGTTCACAGCAGATCAACTTATATAATAAACAGACTCTGTCTATACGTCTAGATTACTGTCTAGATGTATACAAAGCTGATCAACTTTTATAATAAAGTGATGATGTCTACACATCTAGATTTCTGTCAAGATGTGTGCACAACCAAGCAACTTATATAATAAAGTGATGATGTCTAGATGCCTAGATTTCAGTCTAGATGTGTACACAGCTGATCAACTTATATAATAAAGTGATAATGTTTAAACGTCTAGATTACTGTCTAGATATGTACACAGCTGATCAACCTATATAATAAAGTGATGATGTCTATACGTCTAGATTACTATCTAGATGTGTGCACAGCAGATCAACTTATATAATAAACTGACGTTGTCTATATGTCTAGATTTCTGTCAAGATGTGTGCACAACCGAGCAAGTTATATAATAAAGTGATGATGTCTAGATGCCTAGATTTCAGTCTAGATGAGTGCACAGCTGAGCTACTTATATGATAAAGTGATGATGTCTAAACATCTGGATTAGTTTAAACAAGTTAGTGCCAATTTGAAAAAAATTAAAACACCAGTCTTGATACTTTTTGAATGAAATGTTTTTAGTGAAACACAGATTATGTAGATCTAAATTGGAACAGGGTGAACATTCCACTAAGATTTAAGAACTATGGAAGAAAGATATTAGGAGAACTGGGATACCCACTTGATAGTGGAAATAGAGGTCTATACAACATGATTGCTCTGGGGCAGCTCACAGCAAGAAGTCTTTGAAATGCCACTTTTGTGAAATGTCTAAGTAAATGGACAGTGAATCAATAACTTTTCACTATTTTCTGATTCTATGATGTAATTTGATCATAAATAAATTCTACATGGATGAAACTATTTTATTAATCCAAAAGACAATAATAATGATTTGTCGACATTGATCCTTTTGTCTGAGCAGTTGTATGCATAACAGTTAGGGGTATATATAACCAGAGCTGAGAGAGAAAACCGATGGCATATTTAGAATCAATGACTAAAATTTATCTTTAAAAAATTTAAAAAATAATAAAGTCAAATATCTCAGGCACCAAATTCTATCTCCCCCCCATGTAATTCATTTCTCTCTTGGTAAATATTGTTTTGATTTTATTTTTTAAACACTCCATTTTACAGTATTTTTTTAAAAAAAGAAACAAACAATATTTTTAATTGTTTTATTGCAAAAAGAAAGTTTTATTCCATAACTTTATTTTTTGTTATAAATTCAATTGGGTATTAAACAAAGAATTGAAATAAATTTAGAAAAAAAAAAGAAAAAAAATCACTTTCTTCAAGTAAAACATTAAAGATGGCAAATTTTGGATTAAATCCTAAATGAGTGTCAAAACAGTGAATGGTCTTTGTTTTGTATTGAGCTGTATTGGCTAAGCCAACCAAAGAGTAAAGGTATGGTTGTTTTCTTTTTAAGGGGTCAGAGCAGAGAAGGGATGTCCATTCATGATGTGTCCAGAATAGAATTAAGAGGATTATTAGAGTTGAGTGGTGTCAGGAGATGGCTTATGGTGGCTAAACACAAGATACATATACACCATCTGACAAGCAGACCATCACTAGCATGGCACAGTCTGAAAAAGAAAAAGGTTACATTCATTTAAAAACGTTTAAAATAATCTTGGATTTAAACATAAATGTAATTCAAAGACATATCAACATCAGTACAAAGCAAAATGAATGAATAGGCTAAAAATATGATTATGAAATCTAGAAAAAATAAAATAATAAAATAATAAAACATTCGCTTTTTTGGTGATTTATTTGATTCAATATTACCAAGTGAGAAAAGGTCAAATTAGTATACTAACTTTGAGTCACAAAATTTATTGGCACCACAAGCAGTAAGGAAAAAATCAGATATATTTGAATTTCTGAGATGATTATTTTAGAAAATAAACTAAATAACATTATACATGTACTTTTTTTATTTTAATTATACTCCTGTCATTTTTCAAGTCTTTCTAATCTAGCAAAACATCTACTTTTTTCTTTTTTCACTTCTCTTTCTTCTTTCTCTCCACCCCATATATAAAAATTTTGGAATGCTAATTATATCAAACAAATTTGAAACAGAATGCTACCAACGGAAATAGAATCTTTCAAAACTTTCTCATCTTTTTCATTTGACTTAATAACTCATGTGGCCTGATAAAAGTTTAAAAACTGAAATGTTGGCAAATGAATAAAATTATCCTCTGAAGACCTTGTGTTTTTTCATATCTCTCTCTCTTTATATATATATATATATATATACACTCCCCTACCTCCGTAAGGTTGAGTTCTCTGGCGAAGAAGTAATAGTGTTGCCATTAGCGTCTATTGCAAGCCTTTTCGTATATGAATTG
Source organism: Sepioteuthis lessoniana (assembly GCA_963585895.1). Taxonomy (NCBI): domain Eukaryota; kingdom Metazoa; phylum Mollusca; class Cephalopoda; order Myopsida; family Loliginidae; genus Sepioteuthis; species Sepioteuthis lessoniana. The sequence continues at coordinate 48,298,561 of OY757939.1, forward strand.
AGGTCTCGGCAGCCGTTAAACGGATGTATGTAAACAATTGTAATTGTGATTTATAACCGTTTAAAATTTACTTTGCAGCTAATGTCTCCTTGTGGCTGAATGGTTAGAGACTTTGGCTTGGCGTTTGAGTCAACCAGGTTTCGATCCCAGCTACAGGAAGCTACTGTCTAGCCACACTGATGAGTTCTGATAGAACGAAACAGATCTGTCTGTGGATGACTATAGATATATATATATATACATATATATAAATATATAAATCTGAAAAGCAATCTTTCATTAATGGATGTTAAGTTAAAAAGAACACCAAATAGGACTTCTTTTTTTAAAAAACTTTTTCTTATTTACAAACAAGGTAATACAATTCCAAATCAAATGCATGTAAAGATTATTGAAAGATTTAACTTTTAAAGCGCTTTTAGCCATCTTCAACCATTTTCAAGAATGGTAATTTGTTTTTATGAAATTTAGACAAGGTTAGTTTTCATTGTGTCAAGCCATATACGAAGAATAGTGTGAACTGGTTTTTCCTTGTTTGTTTTAAATAAATTTGGCATGAGCTACTGAAGTATCAGTTGATATTGTTTAACAGCATTCAACAATTAGAACTGCACCTTTTCTCAAACTGTGCCATGATATCAGTAGGGGCCGAACCAACTGATATCACTTTCATTTGACTGAAAACTGTTACACAATGTTAACGGATACTTCAGTAGCCATTTTTTAATTTAAAACAAACATGGAAAAACCCGTTCACACTATTCTTCATATATGACTTGACACAATGAAAACTAACCTTGTCTAAATTTTACAAAAACAAATTACCATTCTTGAAAATGGCTGGAGACAGCTTGAAAAGCTGAATCTTTTTGACAGTCTTTACATACACTTGATTTGTAATCATTTTCCCTTGTTTGTAAACAAGAAAAAAAAAATTTCTTTTTTTAAAAAAAAAAAATGTACAACATGCTTCATGTCAGTTCTCTTAACACATATATAAGTAATGTGTCCTGGTTATGAGACTCCAATTCTAGAGGTCTGGAATGTGTGGTGTACCCCTTCATTATTATGACTCCCAGGTCCACTCTGACTCACAATGATATTATCTGTTAGGGTCCTATCTAGGATCAAATAGATATGTTTAAAAATTATTCATATTCAGTGTAAATATGAACATACAACAGGATTCCTTAATCTCTAGGCATAAAATAATCAAAGAATGACATACTGTTTCAATCAATGCAATATAAAGTAATGAGGATTTTAGTAATATATAAATACTTCAATCCTTTAGTGATTTATTGGTTCAGTAACAGGACATGCCCCCACAATCAGGAATCATTTAAAAATAATCATGAATGACAGGCAACAGGTATCCAATGTTTAATAGCTGACACCATGGAATTTCCATTGCTCTTGTTAATTATATAATAAGGATGATGCCAAATGCTGAGTATTCTGCTGGCTGTTAATATAACAATGACAATTATCAATATTATTGCTGAATTTTGTACATCTTATTTATCTTTCAAATTATTCATTTCATTCTACTGCTCATTCAACTCCCTTTATGGCAGTTTCTCAGTTCAAACTGAAAAAAGTGCAAAGCGCAACATTCAACAGGAAAATAAATCAGTTTCAGTGGCAAACATAAATTTGAAATGACAAGTCAACAGCAGATAATGAAATAAACTGGGCAAACACTTACAACTGGGGAAAGTGAAGACAGAACTTTGATAAAATATGGGAAGAAAGGAGATAGGGCCAGAGACAAACAGGAAGAAAAGAGGCAGTGTTTAAATTAGCACATATAAAAGAAAGAAAAAAAAAAGAAATGAAAAACTTTATTCTATCAACTTATGGCAAAGAAGGTAGGTTACAAAAAAAAAAAAAAAAATGAAGTATTTAAATCTATGGCTGACATCACCATAATGATATTTCAAAATAAACTTCTAAACAATGACAAAAACAAAAATGGGAGGAGAAAAATCCATCTGCATAAATTGCTGTTCATTAAACAAAAGAAAATTGATCACAACTGATACATCTGATCAGAGTAGAAGATACATTAAAAAGTTTCTTTACAATACAGCAACAAACAGGTTCAATTATAAAGCTCAGTCACAGAAATTGCCAACCCTGCCTCTTAATCTTTTTATAATCCTTGTAAATTATATAAACAATTAGATCTCAATAAATACAGAACTAACCAGTAACTGTTACAATATCACATATCACAAGCAATACTCATCTTAAATAGAAGCAAACTATTTATTTATGAAAAAGCAACAAAATTTACGAAGATGAAGAATAAAACTATTCTGAATTATTAATAATAATGAGAAACAAAAGTACAACTCACAACTATCCATTCAAAAACACCTTGCACACATTCTTTGCATTTTATCATTTATAACAATGAGATAAAAAGAATTAAACATGGATGTTTATACAAAAGATTTTCATGTCTAGCAAAAAGTAATTGGTTTGGATAACAGCATATCAACTCCTTATGGGTTATTTAATGACAAAATTTGATTCATTTGTAAATATTTGATTATAATCACAATACATATTTTAAATGTTTCATTGCACTTTTTTGTCTATAATCATTTATGTGTGCTGTTATATGATATCAACTATTCCAATCTAATACTAATAATTCAAGCAATCATAAGGTTTCACGTAATTGTTCCTATTTGATAATAATAATCATGGTGTAAACCAAGGCAAGAAATTATTATCAAAATTATTAAACTATAAAACTGCCAGTGAATAGAAGGGAGAACAACAGATGGAATAAAACAAATAGAATGGAGCTCAATATATAGCGAACATTGTAGGAAACAATCTGAAATAAGATGAAGAGATAAGATAATATAGTTTGCTGGTAACATATGGCAGGGACTAGCACAATCAAAGTCACGGGCCCAGTCGGCTGTGGCTACAGAATACATTAATTGCATCTCTGCAGAGGAAAAGACTCCCCCAATGAGCGTCCTGGATATGACACTAAACTATTTGATGGTGAGGCTTCTGGAATGTGGAGTAGTACCCCTTTATTGCCATTGCTTCCAGGTCCACTCTAGCTCAGAGTGGTAGCACCCGATAGGGTCCTATCCATAGGTCAAACAGAACTAAAGTGTGCACTTATGCGGAACTGAATTGTTTGAAATAGATTTATATGTATAAAAATGGATTTGGCATTAATTTGGTTGATATACCAAAACCAAACTAATCAAAGTCACCATGGAAGGTTACTTGTCTAACAACAGACTCAAAATGACAGCTGGTACTGATAAAGATAAATCAATAGATACAAAATGGAAATAAAGCACAATTCTTTACAAAATACAGTTACATTACAGTTTATATTTGTTTTTCTAATTTACTTTATCTCACTCATTCAATGCTCATTTCCTCAATTCATGTCGTGACTGGCTCTGTTTGTTCTCATCAGCCATATTGTTCTTGTTGTTATCCCAGCAACCCTAACTGTTCTCAGTTCTTCAGTGTTGGGATAAGAACAGCTCAGACAAATTTTTATGCACACATATTTTATTCTATTACTTCACAACAATTTTAATTATACTGGCCTCATTCTCAGGCTGGGAATCAGTGATCAGAACAAGATGTAAAGAGATCAGCTCTTGATGGTGGTGATTTCTGATAGAAGAAACACTAAATCTATTTCTTAAACTTTTTATAGTCATGTGATTACACAACCCTCTCAAACTCAATGAAAGCCAAGCTTTCAAATGATCTTAGAGTCATCACATGTCACCCACACCAAGTGACATTCAATGGTCTTTTTGACATAATTTTAAACTAAATACTCTATAAGAAGATTTTAGTCAGTAGCCATTTGGGAGGGGGTGCACTCACTAGTTAATAAGGTCAAATAAAGGCATAATCCCCCCCCACTTCACCAGTTAAAAATAGAACATCAACTGTCAACTTTTCACTAATCTGTACCAGCCACAATTTAAGGGGATAGGCTGAAAAGTTCACATGATGACATACCTGCTGTAGATGCTTTTTTTTTTAAATCAATGGAACCCAAGCACTACAAAACTTAGAGAAGAAGTGTGTGGACTATAAGGGAGACTATTGAAAAATAACCTCATTTGGTCATATATCATGAGTATCTTGGTCAGCCTATGAATTTTTGAGCCAACCAATTAGATAGTAGGTGGTTATTTGAAATGGATACATTTTTTATATATTACAAAAACAGAAATAAGGAGTGGACAGAAAATTTCTTTGCATCCTCCACCTCAATTATTCCTGCAAATATTGAATTAAAAATTTTTAAATATGTATTTCTTAAATAATAAAATGTATATTTATTAGAAAGTATTCAATCTTTTCTGTTCTGAAACAAAAATCATCACATAATTTAAAACAAAATATCTGGCCACACCTCAAACAAGCAAAACAACATTTATCAAAAGATTTTCCTAAACTTTCAGTGACCTTTATGTCAATGTTCTTGAACTTTTTCAATTCTGTCTTGATAAAACAACTCTAGTTTCAATGCAATAAATTTGTCAATGAAATATTGAAGACATTTTGTTTATTTTTGATCAGCTCAGTAATACAGCCTTGTTCAAAACAAATAACAATCCAATGACACTAAGTTTGATGGATAAACTGTGTGAGGAAGAATTTCTCATTTTGACTCAATTTTTTTCTTTTTGTTTTTCATTATTCAAAAAAAAAAAAAAAAGGGCATGTGTGATCACTAAGATTTCCCAGCTTCTTGTCCTATAGTTATTTACTAAGCTTTGCTTAGTTGTGGTACAAGGCCAAAAAGCATGGGAGCACCAGTCTGTCAGTCTACTTTGCTTACATTACACCACCCAAAACACCCTAGCTTACTGTCCTATAAATATCTACTTTTTAAAAATATTAATTCAATTACAGTACTTAAAGCTAATAAGTTATGATTATAACACAATGCAGTCACAAACTTCGGCTGTGAGTAATACGTTATGTCATTCATATCCTACAAAATATAGAGCAATCAAATTTTTCCCTCTCAAAGATATTAGTTTTTACCGTTGATGCTACTATCTGCACTGGATTTATCCATGATTTTCTATACTATAAATTATTGTAATGATTCCACTTATGAACTCTTCTGATAATCTTTCACTTAAAAGATTTTGATGTCTGGCAAGAAATAATTGGTTTGGTTATCAACTCTTTATGGCTTATTTAATGCCAAAATTTTATTCAGTAGTAAATAATTGATTGTAATCATAACATATTTTCTAAGTTTCATTACATTTTTTTAAATAGCCCTTTTTTATGTCTATAATCGTTTGTATAGTTATGTGATATCAATCATTCATATCAAATAATACAAGAATTATAAGGTTTCAAGTAATTATTCAAATTCAATAATAACAGTCATTTGTTTGCACATAGTTATATAGTTTCAAGCATTCTAACTGGACACTAATAATTTTCAAACAGATCAATTTGACTCATAGATTGAACCTTAATAGGTACTACCACTACAGGTCAGAGTTGACCTGGGAGTAATGGCAATGAAGGAGTATTCAAGTTCCAGAACAGAAATGTCCCTACTACATGCAATCTCATACCCAGAACACCCATTTTGGCAAGAGAATATTATTGCTCAGAAAGGGATGCAATAAACAGAGATTAAAATACATTTATTGCATCCCTAGCCAAAGAGGGCAGAATAAGAAATAACAAGTTATTGTCCACTGCAAGGTTTTCAGCCAATTTCAACATCAACCATGCAAACCATCATTTTTCAAATTTCTACTATCTATTGTTGGACAATTTGTCCTCCAAGTCAAATTCACCTTTCTTGATAATGACAATGCTTGAAACCAAACCATCTCCATGGATTTCATCAATCATCTTCATTTCAGCCGCTGTCTTGCCAATATTGGAAAAAACAATACACAGTATAACATTTATCTTGTCCACCACTATTTTTTTTCGGTTGCTTAAATGCAGGATAAATGAACACCAAATACAGAACACTTAAAAAAATGTGGAACTTGGAAGTGTAAGAAATTAGTACAGCCAAACTTGAAAGGCAGAAGTCCTTGTGGCATAGTGGCTAATGTGCTAGACTGCTACATCATAGTTCAAACTCCAGTCACAGCACTATGTTTAATTTTGGACTAATACCCTTTGAAAGGTATGAACCTCTTTATTCTCCTCATCCCACTAGAGATTAATTAGTGCCACTACTGTACTTTGCCCTAGTGGGTAGAGTGTTTGCCAATGGTCATACCAAAGACTTTAAAAATGGTACTTGATACCACCTTACTTAACACTCAGCAATATAAGGTATGTATCAAGGGTGAAATGGAGCAATTCAGGGAAAGGAGTAGCGCCCTCCCCTACATCTCAGTATAGTAGCTATTGAAAAGAGAGCCTTCTGAGTGCCCTCGACTACAGTCACCAACTTTACCTACTTTACTGCCCTTCTAAACAGATAGCTTAGGCATTAAATAACCCACAAAGGTTGATATGTCATTAAACAAAGAAACCAAACCAAACTTGGAAACACAGCTATATTTGGAAATGCAGAAAATGAGCAAGGCCAAATTTGAAAGTAGTGGAATTGTGGTCAAGTCAGTGTTAAAAAATGCCAAAACATTGTTTACAAACACTGGGTTCAAATAGAGTCAATGATAAAATACAAATTTCTCACATCTTCATTTGTCGTGCTTATGTTCAATAAATCTTACATATGATATCTTTGGCAAGCATAAATAGCGTGTACACACACACACACACACACAGATAGCTCTAGTATACATTATGTGTACATGCAAAAGTAATAAGGCAATTTTCTTAACTTTCACAAGTAACAATTTTTAAAAAATAATGTTTACTTAGGCTGTAATTAAGTGCTCTAATATTTCTCTGGGTGTGTGGGTGGCATAATGAATCAGTCAGCCAAGTTCAAATTCTGGACAAGCCTGATTGCATTCACTCTGCACTAATGCCCTTGAGGAAAGCCATGAAACCATCTCATCTGATGGAGTAAAAGAGTACAACTCTCTAGCTTTGTTTGGAAACCAGTTAAGGAGAAAGACTATTTTGAATTCAGATACCTTACCAATATGCTGCTGGCATTTCTTTATGTGCTAATGCCCTTGAATACGATATGGATCCCTCTCTTCTCCCCTTAGCTGAGTAAATGATAGAACAAACTGGGTTTTCTAATCTTGTTTAAGCAACAAATCTAAGAGAAGGACAACTGAATTAAAACAATCTGTGCTCTACTTAAAAATCTACCTTGTGTCACATCCTGCGATAGTGGAGGGGTTTGGTAATTACATATGTGTAATGTATAATCTCTCTCTCTCACACACAAACACATTTGTGTGTGCATTCAATATACAAGCTTTCTCTCTCTCTCTCTCTCTATATATATATATATATATATATATATATATATATATATATATATATGAGAGTGATTGTGTGTAAATATAAATCTATATTCACTATAAATACAAATTGATCAACTTCAAATTTTTTTTTGATTAAAAAAAACAAACATCTTAAATATAAAACAATAATAGTAATTTTGCTGTGGTTATCCTAATATTTAATAATTTTTACTTTAAAAAAAATTTATTTTTTCTTGTTTTTTGTTCTGACATGAATTTCTACTTGGACAGATTAATAAGGTTAAAAGCCAATGAATCTTGAAAACAAAAAAAATATTTTTAGTCACCTATTTTTTTCTTTGTCAATTTTCTCTTTTCCTTTTCCTTTGTTGGTTCCTGAATCTACAGGGATCAACAAATTGTATTAAAATTAATCTTCTTCCTCTTGCAACAGGGTGGTGAGGAATACAAAATAATAATGATAATAAAGATACCTAAAAAATATACCTCCTCCTAAGTTATTTGCAATCAAACATTGATTTAGAATAACAGCTCTTTGTCTTAATTTTCTTTCTTTGAAAAGTAAATAGAGAGAGAGAGAAAAAAAAAGAGCTTTACCAAACCTATAATCTACCCATCATAAACATTTAAAAGCCATTACTGTAGTTTTTACCTTTTGGGCTTTTATCATTTAATTTGAATTACAAGCCTACTGTGTTTGTGAAGGTGGCTATGAAAAATTGATTGTTATTTGGCATTGGCAAAGATCAGAGAAGAAGGATTGATTTTGAAAACTTTGAGCAGAGAAAAATGCAGCATGACACACAAACACTGTCATCAGGTTGAATGTATTTGATGACATATTTACATACAATACAAGAAGTTGAAATCATATTTCAAACAGCAACAATGTTTGTTCCCACCTGTATGAGATATGATCAAAAAGTATCAAGACTGAAGCCTTAATTCTTTTTTTTCTAAATTCAAACTTTAAATCAAGACATACACAAATGAGACACTTATACTATAATGTGAAGCCATCTAGACAGTAGTCTAGATGAGTCCATGCTAATTTTCAATACTTTTTTAACAACAATTTTTGATAAAATACAATATTGGGCAAATGCCACACCTTCCATATTTATAATACTTAACTCCATGCAACTTTTTTTCCTATTTCCTTAACTCAAAATTCATCTCAAGGATAAGACCTAAGAATATGGAGGAGATTAAAAGAAATATATTGGTTTCAAAAGTGCTTTCTATTTTGATAAATATAAGTGTAGTCTGAATACACCTCATATAAAAACATATATTTAGATTCGTGTGTGTGTGTGTGTGTGTGTGTATACACACACACAACATAAATATGATTACATTGTAAACTGGCTCCAGTAGAATAATTAAGTCAAATAATTCCAAAAGGACAAAAGTAGTACTTTGTCTAGTTTTGCACCATAAGGGATGTGTTTTGCATTATGTTTACAGACAGAGGAAATGGAATCAAGGATTCAAGTTCAAATCCTAGACAAGAATGTTTTGTGCTTCACTTCATGCAAATGCTCTTAGGAAAGGCATGAATCTCTCTGTTCTCTCTTCAGCTATGCGTATATAAAGTAGGGTAATCCAAGTTCTTTAGTCGTAGTAAGCCAACCAATGTAGAAGAAAGAAACCTGAATTCAAACCAGCTTTACTCTAGTTAAAAGAAGAACTTGTGTCAAATTTCACCAGTGACAAAGGGGCTGAGTATATGAAATGTATATGTTAATTGGAGGTGCCCATGGAGTAGTGGTTATCGTCGTAGGAAATGGACACGGCGACACAAGTTCAAATCCTGGACAAGACTGATTGCATTTCACATAGCACTAATACCCTTGGGAAAGGTATGAATCCAATTATTCTCTAACCAGCTATGGGTAAATAGTAGGGCAGACTGGGTTCTTCAGCCTTGGTGAGGCAACTAGTCTAGGAGAAGGAAAACTCTGAATTCAAACCTGTTAAACTCAACTTAAAAAAATTGATCTTGTGTCATATCCTGCCCGAGCAGAGGGGTTGGTAAATATGGTATATGTTAATGTAATATCAGTTATGGGAAATATATATTAACCCATAACTTCCTGCACAGTACAACACAGCACTTCATTCTTAACTGGCAGATAAAAACTACAGGATTAATTTTAACTATTTCTTTGAATCACTTTTAGTGTGAAAGAGAGATAACACATCATTCAATAAGTCTGGGGCCTAACTAATAAAACAACAACTTTTAGACAAAATTCGACTTTATTAATCAACAGTCTCCTTCTAGGATGATACACTGATTCTAATGCTTCTCTAACAATTCAAAGCCTTTTTGTAGAACGATTTGTCTTTGGCTTCAAAATACACCTCATTTTCCAATATCACTTCTTCATTGGAACCAAATCTTTTTTCCTGGAACACTCTTTTGAGGTCTGCAAACAGCCAGTAATCACTGGGAGCCAGGTCTGGAGAATAGGCTGCGTGCAGAAGTAATTTGAAGTGCAATTCATGTAGTTTTGCCATTGTTGCAATAGACTAGTGACATGGTGTATTGTCTTGGTGAAAGAGCACTTTTTTCTTCTTCATTTGTGGCTGTTTTTTGGTGATTTCTTCCTTCAAATGAACCAATAATGATATATAATATTTGCTATTGAGAGTCCTTCTTTTCTCAAGGTAATCGATGAACAAAATACCTTGTGCATCCCAAAATATGGCGGCCAAAACCTTGCCTGCTGATGTTTGAATCTTTTGTTACTTTGAATAGCTTTCACCTGCTGCTGTCCACTGAGCTGACAGCCAATTTGACTCCAGAGTGAAGTACTGGATCCATGTTTTATCCATTGTTACATATCTATACAAAATCCCTTTTTTGATGTGTTGAAACAGTTACAATCAACGCTCTGAAACATTGAAACATTGTTGTCTTTTATTGTGACCAAACGTGGCACCCACTTTGAACACAGCTTTCTCATTGACAAATGTTCATGCTAAATGGTCAATACACTGCCTTCTGATATCTTCAACTCCTCTGCTATCTCATGTAACTTCAATTTACAATCAGCCAAAAGGAGTTTGTGGAGTTTTTTGGTGTTTTCCGGGACAACTGCTGAATTTGGGCAACCTGTGCATTCAAGATCATTTGTATCTGTATGACCATGTTTAAAGTCAGCATACCACCTCTTAACTGTTGTTTCCGATGGAGCAGAGTCTAAATAACACTTATCAAGTCATTGCTTTGCTTGAAGAGCATTTTTCCCATCAGAAAGCAATGTTTTATCAACACTCAAAATTCAAATTTTTCCACTGTTTTGAAAAATTGCAACAGTAGCTTCATTTAGATAACTGTAATTTGTAAACTAATAATCTAATTAGGCTCAAATTTTGACACATGCCAATTGAATGTTAGTACTTTATAAAAATCACATGGATTTTTTATTGGTGGTGCAGTCTATATGTCAGGCCTGGGACTTATTGAGTGATATGTTATAGTTAGTAATCTCTTGTTAGCTTGAGGAATTTTTATCAACTGCCAGCTTTAGTATGCAATAGATTAAAAAAAAACAATTGGTTTTAAATTTAGAGTCCTTCCTTCTCCTAGACTGTCTGCCATATTATTTACAAAAGCTGAGAGAAGAGATGGATTCATGTTTTTACTAAGTACATCAGTGCAAAGTTAGATGCAAACAGCCTCATCCAAAGGTTGAGTCACACTGTTATGTTTACTTCTGGACTAATTCCCTTGGGAAAGGCATGAACCTCTTTATCTCACCAACTATGGATTAAATAGTACAACTGTTTTTCTACAAAGATGGCTTTCGCATCAAATAACCCAGGACAGTTGATATGCCATTAAATTTTTAAAAACCCCTAAGCAAACCAAACCTTGGCTTGCCAAGTTCATTTTCTATAATGATAACCATGATTCTACAAGGATCTCCTGCAGAATTCATACTATTCAAATACTGATCACTTTAAAGAAGTAGTAGTAGTAGTATACACAGTTTTAAACAAACCATCTATTTTTTTTTACTTCATCCTCAAACTAATTACTTTTTAGAAATTATTTACAGAAAGTTAATTTTAGACACAGGAAAATTTAAGATATGTTAATAAATTTCAATATAATATATTGTATGCATATTTAGTGGGCATAAAAATTACTCAACAATGCAGAGGATAAAATGGTTAAATATATAAAATGATTATAGGTTATTAATAAAAAGTTAGAATACATGACCAATATTGTTAATATTGTGTTAACATTTTCTATACATGTATAACTAATAGACACATGGTATTTCTGCCATTCCCTTAATAATGTTTTCTTTAATAATATGGGGGTTATCATGCACTGCACCATCCCATATCATTGGCTGCTGGCACCTTGTTTGGAAATTAAAGACAAAAGATTTTATAGTTGAGAACTTCAAAAGCCAAACACACACACGAACACTTATTACTCCTTTTCATTCTTCAATATTCCATTTCTGCCAAAAACAATTTCAATGTTGATTGCATCCTTTTACTTCTCAAGTATAAACAACAGAAATCAATTTTAAATACATGCCATTATATATATATATATATATATAAAAATATAAAATAAATGAAAATCTCATGAAATGAAATGTAGTGTGTGTGTGTGTATATATATATATATATATACACTACAAGAGTGTAATGAAATAATAATAATAATTATTATTATTTATATATATATATATATATATATATATATATATATATATATACACACACACGCTAGATGACCTGAGAACACATTTGGTTTATCTGTTGTAACAGTCATCCATGAGGATATTGATGCCTCTATTCAAGGAGTGAAGGATTCTAACTAGCATAACATATTTGTCTCAATCGTATTAAGAAATGGGCATTCAATGAAAATGCAGACCTCTGCCCCACACATATAAAACCATTATTTTGTTCCAAATTGGAAATAGTTTTAAGTTTAAGTACATAATAAAAATCTTGTTTTGATGGACTTTTTCTTCAGAGGATTGTGTGTGTGTGTGTGTGTGTGTGTGTGTGTGTGTGTGTGTGTGTGTGTGTGTGTGTGTGTGTGTGCATGCAATTTTTTTTTAACACAAATATGAAAATAAAAAATTCACTTCCTTGGTGTCATTATAAATTTATTTCTGGTTGTGATGACCATCATCAGATGTAGTAGAAAAAAATGTTATTTGGGTGTTCTTATATTGCTTCCAGTGAGAATGGGATTTAAAAAATAATTTTTCAATATATTCTTAATCGTATTTTTTAATCAAGAATAATTTTTCAATAGTGGAGATACTATATCTATTATTATTATTCTCATCAGAAGCAATATAAAAACCACCCAAATAAAAAATTATTTTAACTACCTCAGATGATGGTTATCACAACCAAAAATTAAATTTATGACACCAAGGAAGTGAATTTTTTCATTATATTTTTATATGAAAAGATTTTTAGCTCTACACATTGAGCGTTGATGTATTTTTAATCCAAATTAATTACACGTCAAGAGATGTTGACATTGAGCACTCAGATTGGATACTCCTACCCTGTAGATTTCCTCGTCGGAATCCATATGTTAAAAAAAGTGCTAATGTCCTCACAGATCACTAAAATAGACAGTGTCGCGCATTTGACTTGTTATTTGCAACAACCAATCAGAAGCATGGATGAGTGGTCTACAATCATCCAGATAAATAGTCAAATTTTCTCTTTCTACTTTTACTTAAACAGGAAGGTATATCAGAGATTGATCATCTCTGATAGGGTCTGCTTGGTGAGGGGAGTATGATGTTGGAAGACCAGAAACTCCCCAATGAATCAAGCAAAACACATCACTGACAACACCCTTCGGCACCAAATGTATCAAGGTATATATTTAAAGTATATATATATATATATATATATATATATATATATATATATATATATATATATATATACACACACACACACACACACACACAAAGATAATGAGGATTTTAGTTACATTAAAATACATATGTGCATTATTTTTGCTATGTTAGTATGAACAGAAATTTTCTAGCTTTATTGATAGAAAAAAAAAACATAAGTTGAATTAAAAACACATCTATTTTACTTTGTATTTGCTACAATAATAGATAATCTCTTGGTTAATGAACAGAAAGAGTTGTCAATAAATATAGGACAATTGTACTCAAAGGACAACATTAAAGAAACCAATCAAGATACAAATAACCATTCATCAAAAAATAATCTTACAACACCTTGGCTGTAGGATACCTTAAATAATATAATGGTGTAACAGTTACTGAGCTGGGCAAACACAGACTATTGTTAGTAAGTTCTAGCTTTGTGCCAAACTAATCTAAATTTAGTAAATGACAACACCACCTTGTCCCTATTTCATTCAATTTATATGAATTATCACTCCACTTCAGTATAGAAGAATTCTGACAATAATTCTAGGATAGTGACCATCTCTTCTTCAGACAGATCATAGTCTTTGTATTAAGAAGAATAGTGTTAGGTAGTGATACACACTAAGATATTTGATGAAAACTAAAGCACTCAGCTATTTCTTGGCACTATTTAACATTAGAAAAAAAAGAGATATGGCAACTTATATTGCATGTAAGAAAATGCATAATAACAGTATATATAGCACTTTTCCAAATTCACCCATGTCTTTTCCTTTGGTGTGATTTTTATACCATTAAAATTCTTCCACGCTGTAGCCATGTATGTACTGTTGTAATATACCACTTAGTTTGGTTTCTTTGCTTAATGGCATGTCAACCTTCATGGATAATTTAATACTAAGCTATCCTTGTAGAAGGACAATAGTAGTAGTATTTAACCAATAGATTGGGTAGCACACAGACTTTAACAAAATGCCTAGAGAAAAAAAGATAGATGGGACTAGACAAGGATGTTGTGTGCTGCTTTGAACAAATCCTAGAAGCAGCACCCTACAAAATAGTTGTGGCACTACCACTTACTTCCCATCTCATAAACCATCTGAGCAAGACATTCAGGAGAAGTTAGGACAAACTTATAATCACTGTTCTCCAATGCACTCCAAGACATGGACACACCAGAGTTGGCTGACCAGCAAAAACTTAC
>OY757939.1:48313294-48328294 GCA_963585895.1 Sepioteuthis lessoniana
TCTGAATTCAAAACTGTTAAACTCTGCTTAAAAAATTGACCTTGTATCATATCCTGCCCGAGCGGAGGGGTTGGTAAATAGGATGAGTCTTTCTCTATATATACTTTCTCTTATCCCGTTATTTGAATAAAAACATCCATCGTATTCAAGCAACCATTTTACCCCATTATAAAGTTCTGATGAAGGTTTAATAAAACCGAAACGTTTTAACGTTGACTTTACCATTATAATAAACACATTTGGAATACTTTGGTTTTCAAATTTCTTCATATATATATATATATATATATATATATTTCTTTAAGAAAAACCAGAAACCGGTTACATTAGGATTATAAATTTATTTCCATCCTGTTATGGGTTTTAATATAAATCAAAAACTCCAAAAATGACAGGACTTCTTCAGATCTTATGGATAAAATAATTCAGAATAGACACAGGAAATAAGGGTGGGAGGGGGTAGAAGAGGGGTGAAGATATTTTCCTCATTTACCCAATTTCAAGTTTTTTTAATTGCTGGTTGGAATTATAGTAAATTAATCGTTATCTTTTTTATTTTTTAAAAACTGATTACATTTCAACTTAAAACTCCAGATTAAATACTAATTTTGGGAAGTTCAAATTTCTTTAATAACCTTACGTAAAGATACAGTAATACTTATTTTAAATTAAATTCAAAATTCAAAATTAGAATTTTTTATTTCAAATTGTATTTACGTGCATATTAATTCAGTTACATACACATCAGATGGTTTCTCCTCATCTTTTTTATTTTATTTCATTTTTATTCATTTCACCTTAAATCTCAGTTTCCTATATTTTTTATTAAGCATTATCTATGATAATTTGTCTATTCTGATTTATTTTATCCATTAGATCTGAAGAAGTCCTGATATTTTTGGTGTTATTGATTGATATCAATACCCATAACAGGATGGAAATAAATTTATTATCTAAATGTGACCGGTTTCGTTTTTTCTTAAGGAAATCATTGCTCTGTAATATCAGTTACATTGAGCTATTTACCAGGAAAATGTAAATGTTCACTGTTGAATTTTTTTTTCCTGATGGAATTACTCCCAACTCCGGTTTAATTGGACCAAATAATACCAATAATATATATATATATATATATATATATATATATATGTATATATATATATATGTATATATATATATATATACATATATATATATATATATATGTATATATATATATATATATATATATATATATATATATATATATATATAGTTTGATATTTCTATAAATGAAAAAGGCTCAATAATGGTACTAGAGAATAGGATAGAATAGAAATAGATTCAACGGTGCCTGGTGACTGTGGTTTTCTCATCTTGCAACTGACCTACAAAAAACAACTAATTTCCGGTGACTTAACTCTTATCTTCGACACTCACCTCTTATTCTGTTTCGCGATTTTTCTCAAGGCGATGGTTTTGTGATGATTCTTTGTTTGTTTGTTTGTTTTCTTTTATTCATTAATTGATTTTTTAAAAGCTTTTTTCCACATTAACAGTATTAATATACATTCTTTATGCTTCTTTCTCGATTGAGTATTATCAAACATTGTTAATAATATTGACTAGTTATTTCGATTTTTTATAATCTCTTTTTATTGGATGTATTATTAAAGACTGTATATTATAACCACCAAGAAGAGATTGCTATTTAATTAATTTTTTCATACTTCCATTAGTTGAAGGATTAAATGAGTCTAAGATTTGTCTAAGATTTCCAAATGACCGAATATTTAGCCAGGAATAATATTATCTTTGATTAATTAAATAATACGATTTCGTTTGACAAAAAGTAAATTGAACTCGAAAAAGGAAGAGAGATGAGATATG
The DNA here is from genome assembly GCA_963585895.1 of Sepioteuthis lessoniana. Taxonomy (NCBI): domain Eukaryota; kingdom Metazoa; phylum Mollusca; class Cephalopoda; order Myopsida; family Loliginidae; genus Sepioteuthis; species Sepioteuthis lessoniana. Next base: position 48,315,164 of record OY757939.1, read on the forward strand.
GAAAATGACGAAGGAGGTTCTGAAGAAGAAACGGTAAAAATTTTACAAAATCTCAGATTCACTCCTCTTTTTCTTGATCTTTTTCATTTATTTATTTCTCTTAGCTTCCATTCCACCCAAACCTGAATAGTCTCGCCATTTTTTCCACCCTCCTTTCACTCCAATCGTCTCAGATTAATGCGAGCGACCCACTAATTTTGGGAGAGAAAAAAGTTTACAAAATCTTGATTTGCTAATGAACCCCAAGAAAGTGATTTACTTTACAAAAGATTTACTTTTTATTTTTATTTAATTGCTCGGTAGAAAACGTCAGTTTTAACGATGTACGACAACGGACAAGATGGAATGTGTCAAAGGGAGAAAGGTAGATAGGTACAGACTGATAGATGGGTAGGAATTAAAACACACACACACACACACATACATACATATATATATATATATATATATATATATATATATATATATATATATATATATTAGTGTGTGTTGGGGGATGTACATACATACATACATACATACCTATATGTATACATAGATAGAAAAATATGATAGGGTATGTGTATGACTTAATGGATATAGGGCCGGAAAATGGAATCGGATGGCCAACTTCAAAGAGAAGATTCATCTTTTATCACCTCCCAGCAATTGGTAAAATATTAGGACAGCGTAGACTTTCTCGTCAATCAAAATACTAATTTGCGCAGTGGTAATATATTACATTAACTACATCCCTACCAATTTAGAATAAAAAAAAACTTATTTTCTTCAATACACGTTACTATGAAATTACATGCGTGCGCGCACACAGCACACATGTCTACACAGAAGGATGTATGGTAACATTTTCAAATCTCCATTAAAAATTTAGTTGAAATAAATGAAAAAATAATTTTAAGACAGATTTTTCAAAACAAACACGTTCCCTGCGTAACACTCAATTTCAAGAATGTCCTCGTGGTGTAATGGTTAAAGCGATGGACTGCGGAATCGTAGTACGTGAGTTCGTACTCCAGTCGCGCTATTACGTTCACTTTCGGGCAGTTACCCTTGGGAAAGATATGAACCCCCTTGTCCTCCCAGCTACGGGTTAAATAGTACCACTACTTTTCTTCTTGGAGAATGGCTTTGGTATTAAATAACGTAAAAAGAGTTGATATGCCATTAAACAAAGAAACCAAACCAGACCCTTTTGAGAAGGTTTTTTTTTCTTTTTTTTTTTTTTTTTTTTTCTCGGAGTCAAATTGTATCTATACGCGGTGAACACAAAATCGACTCCAATGTCTTCGATCAAGTGTGAACTTTTTTAATTTAGAGATATGTAAAGCTTCAGTTTCAATATTTCTATCTCTCTCTCTCTCTCTCTCTCTATATATATATATATATATATGCCTGAAGATTGTTTTAGAGCGTGAAATTCTAAGTTGTGACTTTAGAAGTGTTTATACGCATGTGTATGCCTATGTGACAACATATATACAACTATATCTACATAAATCTATTCTTTTAAATCGCACATGAATAAACTTCTGTGGGCGTTGCCACATACCAGTTCATTAGCTCAGGTTTATGTGGACGACGAAGGTTCAGACAAAACGCATTGCCCCGGCGGCGGGGCTTAGAAATACGCTGACTGAAAACCCCTGAAGGGGATTAAGACCCTTCCCCTAGAAAAAATGGGGTGGGTGTCCTGGTTATGACACCAAACTGCATCTGATGGTGATGCTCCTGTTCTGGAGATCCGGGAGGTGTGGAATAACCATATTTACAAACCCCTCCGCTCGGGCAGGATAGGTCAGTTTTTAAGCGGAGTTTAACAGGTTTGAATTCAGAGTTTTCCTTCTCCTAGACTAGTTGCCTCACCAAGGCTGAAGAACCTAGTCTGCCCTACTATTTACCCATAGCTGGAGGGAGAATTTTTGGATTCATACCTTTCCCAAGGTGAAATGCTATCAGACTCGTCCAGGATTTGAACTCTTGTCGCCCTGTCCATTTCCTACGACGATAACCATTACACCACGGGCACCTCCTCAAGAGGTGTGGAGTAACATTTAATTCACATTGCTTCCGGTCTACTGTAACCTGAGTCGTAGAAACCGTTACGGTTATATCTTTGGGTCAAAAGTATCGGTTTAAACATTTTTTCATTGGACTATGTGTAAAAAAATATCTCAAGAAACAAGACAAAAAAATGTAAACATGAATGTACAATGAATGTGATTCTCTAACCTCTTTGTATAAAATAACCCTATACGGGTTGACGTCCCGTTAAAACCAATCCATCAATCTTAAGAAACAACTACACAAAAATGTAAGCATGAATGTACAATGAATACGATTCTCTAACCTCTTGGTATAAAATAACCCTACTCAAAGTGACATGCCGTTAAAATAATTTAAAACATTTTTATTAGACTATGTGTAAAAAAATATCTTAAGAAACAAGACAAAAAATGTAAATATGAATATACGATGAATGTGATTCTCTAACCTCTTGGTATAAAATAACCTTATACGGATTGACGTCCCGTTAAAACCAATCCATCAATCTTAAGAATCAACTACACAAAAAAATGTAAACATAAATGTACAATGAATACGATTCTCTAACCTCTTGGTATAAAATAACCCTAATCAAGGTGACATGCCGTTAAAATAATTCAATCAATCTTAAAAAACAAGTACACGAAAAATGTAAACAAGAACGTACAATGAACGCATATCCCTAACCTCTAGACATAAAATAAACCTGGACGGGCTGGCGTGCCATTAAAATTAATCCATAAATCTTAAGAAACAACTACACAAAAAAATGTTTAAACATGAGCGTTCAATGAATGTGGTTCCCAAATAAACTTAGACGGGTTGACATGCCGTTAAAGTTAGTCAATCACTTAACTTTTTGCTGGAAGTTGTAATTTCTAATCTAAATCGATTTAAGAAAATACACTAGATTACAGTTTTGGTATCTCTTCAGAAGTTTTATATTTTTGTCGAAGAAGCTGCGGTAGACATACATAGAAAAAAAAGTCGCTTCAGTTTTTGCAAAGGTCAAAATAGAAAAGTTTTATGGGGGCTTTAATGAGTACATTGCCCTTACTGACACGAAAGATAGAAAAAAAAAAAGATGTTATGCATAGAAAGGGGTGGTTTCACAGTTTTCGTCAAGACTGGGCTGACCAGCATTCAATAGGCCCAAGTGGACAGTGAACTACTCACTGACCAATTCTCTCTCTAACTCCGTCTTCCGCCATTTCAGATTCATAATAATAAGAAAGAAAAGAAAAAAACAAACAAACAAACAATTTGAACACAATGCAAAGTGAAAAGCAACGAATAACAATCTGCTGCAAACGCCACGCTTTTTCTATTTTGAAGCCAGTCATTGGTACCAAGAGGAGCGGTCTTCTTTTCAATTGGAAGACCGATCAGTGTTTTGACAAACAAACCCCGAATTCTCTCATCACTGCCACCCAAAACTCCCGTCCCACTACCTATCCATCCACCCATCACTAACATGCACTTCCGGTCAGTATTTCTTAAATTTGAGATCCGGCCAGTGTCAATTGACTTACACTCATCAACTGACACTCCTCACTGCTGACCTCTCTGGCCAGGAAAAGAGAACGCACCTCAACACCCGGTCAAATCTTGGAGATCGACACAAAACCCCAAAGAGAGTGGAATCAAGCAGAGTTCTTATACCTGCTTTAAATATTTTAACTGCTTTTTTTTTTCTTCTTTTTGGTTTTGCCGCTTAGATTTGCCGCTGGCTGCCACTCGTGAAAAACTGCTGTTGTTCTATAGAAAGGAATTAAACATTGGCCGGGGAAGTGGGCTGGATGAGGTGGGCAGGAAATAACGAAGTAATGTCATGTCTTCTTATTTTTTTTTTTTTTTATCATTTATTTATCTTTTTTTTTTTCTTTTTTTTTTTTTTTTTTTGTCTTGAAAAAGGCTGTTCTGAAATCAACAGACAAGGAGAGGCAAACATTAGATTCTGACATTTTCTACTCTTAACTGTTTTGAAAAAAAAAAAGTTTTCTAAATGTCTCTTTTCAATTATTATTGATTTTATATCATAATTCTCGAAAAAGATAATTGTTCATTTGATTGTGAGAGAAGTTAATTTGAATCAAATGTTTTTAACTAAGTTACCGATATAAAAATATTTGTATTAATAACTGTGAACACTTTGACCGTCATTTATAGATGTTCTAAAGTTTCGAAAGCAGAACTACTAAATATCAATCCACGAACTGTGTGACTTTCATTTAACTGTGATATCTTTCTTTTTCAAGAAAGGCTTTCTTGTTGCAAACAGGCAAAAAGATCCTGAGTTATTCCGTCTTCAGAATTTTGTATGCAAATACTCTCCACACAACAACCGAACCTAATTGGGCGCACCTCGGATGGTGTAATGGTTAGCAAACTAGACTGGCAAACCTTCACAAGTGAGTTCGAATCTCATAAGATGCCCCATTCATATGACCTTGTGCCACATATAAGCAAAAAGCTTCGTATATTACTACAATGGAACCTGATTTGAGCTACGTGAAAATGAAAACCATTATCATTTATTTGTCTGTGGAAATTTGTGGGTTTGGTTTGATTTGGTTTTATGGCATATCAACCATTGAAGGTTATTTAATGCCAAATCCATTTTTGTACATATAAACAGTTTCATTTCAAACAATTCAGTTTAGCATAAGTACACAGTTTAAAAGTCATTGGCCTTGTGGGTAGAGTGTGCACCAATGGTCCGGGAGACCTGGGTTCATTTCCAGGTCGCGTCATACCAAAGACTTTAAAAATGATATTTGATACCTCCTTGCTGAACACTCAGCAATATAAGGTAGGTATCAAGAGTAAAATGGAACAATCCAGAGAAAGGAGTAGCGCCCTCCCTACACCTTGGTGTAGTAGCTATTGAAAAGGGAGCCTTCTGGTCACCCTCAACTACGGTCGCCAACTTTACTTTTACTTACACAGCTTAAATGTAAAAAATAGTTCTACTTGAAACGATTCAGTTTAGCATAAATATAGTTTTTTTGGCTCATACGGTTAAATGTAAAAAAGTTCAATTTCAAACAGTTCAGTTTAGTATAAGTGCACAGTTTAATTTTATTTGACCCATAGATAGGACCCTATCAGCGTGGACCTTGGAGCAATGGCATTAAAGGGGTACTCCGTATTCCCTAAAACTCCTGCCTTGCTGAAGCTTCATCATTAAATTGTTTAGCATCACATCCAGGACACTCGTTGGGGGAGATCTTACACCCCCTGCAAAGAAGCAGTCGGTGTATTCTACAGCCCCAGCCGGCTGGGCCAGAATGTGTGGGTGTTTATTTTTCGTTTTCATTATTGTCGAGAGTAATTTATACTTAATTTTTGATTTACCGTCTGCTTACTCGAACACTTTATTTTTTTTTTAATTATTTACTTTCTTCAGAAATTTTGGAGAAGCAAGGACGAGATCGTAAGTGAGGTGCTCCTGTGGACCCCCGCATATGGCCAATCAAAAGCAGGACGGCCAGCTCGAACATACATACAGCAGTTATGTGATGATACGGGATGTAACCCTGAAGACCTGCCAGAGGTGATGAATGATAGAGAGACGTGGAGAGAGAGGGTCAGGGATATCCGTGCTAGCTGCACGACATGATGATGATGATGAATGATAATATGAAACAATAACATTACCAATGCTTAACGCAAGACTGCTATTTATCAAAACATCTGTTTTTAATCATTATGTAAATTTAATATACAATGACTATATTCAACGCCATTTGTAAGTGCATAAAATACGTAGAGCAAGTTGATCAAGCACATTAACAATTCAACGTGATGTAGGGACTTTTGGGGTTATCATGGCTGTGCATTGCCCAGTCGGCTGGGGCTGTAGAATACACTGACTGCACCTCTGCAGAGGGGTAAGACCCCCCCCAACGAGTGTCCTGGATATGACACTAAACAATCTGATGGTGAGGTTCCAGCAGTGCTGGAGCTTTGGGGAATGCGGAGTACCCCTTCATTGCCATTGCTCCCAGGTCCACTCTGGCCCGGAATGGTAGCACCTGATAGGGCCCTATATATGGGTTAAATAGAACCAACAGTATACTTATGCTAAAATGAATTGTTTGAGTAAACTGAATAGCTTGAAATAGAAATGTTTTTCACAATTAAACCGTACTTACATTTAAACTACGTGATTATGCTTAACTGAACTATTTGAAATAGAACTGTTTTTTGACATTAAAATTGTATTTACAAATTACTTAATTGTTACATACAACTGCTTGAATAGTTTGAAATAGAAATGTTTTTGACAAACTGTGTACTTATGCTTAACTGAATAGTTTTAAATAGAACAGATTATTCACATAAAAATGGATTTGGCGTTAAATAACCTACAAAGGTTGATATGCCATAAAACCCAACCAACCAAACCAGAAAAATGGCTGGAAATGATTCATAAAAATAGACAGTTATTCGTGAAAGAGATGTTCACCTTTTTTTTTTTAACAAAAGTAATATTTAAAAGAAAATAAGGTGTTGAACTCCGCAAAAGTTTTTCTTCCATAAAATAATCAACCCCAAATTGTTTTATTTTTGTGACGGAAGTCCTATTTTCTCGTTAAAAAAGTGTTTGTTTGTCCGTTTGTTTGTTTGTTCGTTCGTTTGTCCGTTTGTTTGTTTGTCCGTTTGTTTGTTTGTCTGTTTGTTTGTTTTCTTTCAGTCTGTCAGTCAGTCTGTGATTTTTTAAAACTTTTCCGCTGAAGTTGTTAAATTAATATCTTATTTAAAACTTTCTGTTAAATAAAATTTTGCCCACGCAGTTTTGATAAGAGTCTTCAGACATGTCGTCTTCAGATCCCTACATATACACACGCTCTCGTGCATAAGTTCATAGACCATTCCTAACTATTTCAGTTGTTCGGCAGACTTCAAGGGCGCCTACTGTGGGGTAATGCTTTCAGAATTAGGGGACAAAAAAGACCTATGATATAGTTCTATATGGGAAGGAGCACATCTGTTTAAAAAATGAGTTTTCCATGTTTTGATAGAAGTCTACCATAGCTTCATCAGAATGCAAATTAATCTAATACCAAAAACTAATGTAAATCCATTTACATTTTAGCGAAATATGTCAATCTAATATTCGAAAATATTCTTTAATTTCACAATACACTTAAGTGTAAATACAGTTTTAATGTCAAAAAACAGTTGTATTTCAAATAATTCAGTTAAGCATAATCACGTACTTTAAATGTAAGTACGGTTTAATTGTGAAAAACATTTCTATTTCAAGCTATTCAGTTTACTCAAACAATTCATTTCATACATTTCTCAAGATTCACACACACACACACACACACACCACATATATATATATATATATATATATATATATATATATATATATATATATATATATATATATAAGGGTTTTTTACAGGAATTTATTTTCATAAATATTAAGCTCACCATTGTTTTATTTATAATTGGTTTATAAGAAAAATTATTGTAATTTCGTGAGTGTTTAAGATAGAAAATATTAACGAACTAATATAAAAGAGCACTGTTCTTAGCTACGAGATATACTTCAATAATGAAAAATATATACCATCTTTAATTTTGGCTAAATCTCTTAACCGTAAGAAAGGAAATATTCTCCGAGAAGGGCTTTAACAATTTCTCTCGCTTGAAGTGAAAAGGAAAATGTATACTTTTTATGAACTTGAAAATGGCGCAAATCAAACAAAGGGATCAAGTTGGAACAGAAGTCTGCCATCAAATTTCTAGTAACTGAAATTCAAAACCATGTAAAATTTACAGACGAATGAGTAATGTATTCGGCGAAGTATGAATTAAGCATTGGTTTGGCAAGACAATCCTGACTCAAAAAAGACAGTCCATGCAATGGAAGAACACTGATTCTTCATTAACAAAAAAATCTGTGAGGTGCCCGTGGTGTAAGGGTTATCGTCGTAGGAAATGGATCTTGGACGAAACTGACTGCTTTTCACATAGCACTAATACCCTTGGGAAAGGTATGAATCCAATTATTCTCCCTCCAGCTACGGGTAAATAGTCGGGCAGACTGGATTCTTCAGCCTATTCTAGGAGAAGGAAAACTCTGAATTCAAACCTGTTAAACTCCGCTTAAAAACTGACCTTGTGTCATATCCTGCCCGAGCGGAGGGGTTGGGTAAATAGGATTAACAAAAAATTTCCGGACGGAAAAGTCAGTAAAGAAAGTCACAGGGAGAATCTCATGAGACATAAAAGGACTTATCACAATTAAGATTCTTAATTACTGAATGACACACACACACACACACACACACACATATATATATATATATATATATATACAACTGGCTTAAAGGGATCAAGGCACAAACACGAATAGGACAACTTGTACACAGAGGATTACAAACGAAACAGTATATATATATATATATATATATATATATATATATATATATATATATATATATATATATATAATTTAAGTAGCTGATCAGAGGTTGTTGAAAGAAGTTGTAAAAGAGTTATGAAACAGTTTCAAACTGTTCAAGATAGAAAATATTAACCAGCTAATACCAGATATCACTATTGTCATCTACGATATATATATTTCTATAATAAAAATATATACGATCTTTTCATTTGGCTAAATATCTTAGCCGTAAGAAAGGAAATATTCTTCTAGAAGGGCTTTAACAATTTCTCTCACTATAAAAAAAGAAGAGTTCTGAGAAAGTAAGAATAGAGATTTGTGCATATTTTCTCGAAGTAAAAAGGAAAATGAATACTTTTTTTTATGAACTTAAGCGGCTTGTTATTATAAGATAAGTAATTCAAAGGAACAAAGTAGAAGCGCGAAATACATCAGCAGTCATGTCAGCGCTTTGGTTTTACCTGGAAAAATAAAAAATGACGTTAGTTTCAAGAATATACTTATAAAAGGAGAGTAATTGTAAATTATATATATATATATATATATATATATATATATATATATATATAACTGGCTTATAAATATATATATATATATATATATGTATGTATAACTGGCTTAAAGTGATCGAAGCACAAACACAAATAGGACAAATTGTACACAGAGTATTATAAATGTACCATGGCCTAGGGTTAGAGTGTTCGCCAATGGCCGGGAGACCTGGGTTCAATCCCAGGTCGAGTCATACCAAAGACTCAAAAAATGGTACTCGATGCCTCCTTGCTTAACACTCAGCATTATAAGGTACGGATCAAGGGTAAAGTAGAGCAATTCAGGGAAGGAGTAGCGCCCTCCCCTACACCTTGGTGTAGTAGCTATCGAAAAGGGAGCCTTCGGGTTACCCTCGACTATGGTCGCCAACTTTACTTATATATATATATATATATATATATATATTAAATACAGTACCAGTATATATATATATAAATACATATATCTTGTAGCCAGAAGATTACAAACGCACCAGCATATATATATATATATATATATATATATATATGTGTGTGTGTGTGTGTGTGTGTGTGTGTGTGAGTAAAAAATTTGAGTCGTTAGCGTTCTTAACCACCTTCTTACCTGCGTAAATATCATACTGTCTGAGCCCAAAAATCACGAGCGTCGTGAGAGAAGTAAGGTGCAAAGAGTGGTATTATACTTTCGTATTATTACGTTGGTCGGCATTTGGACATTTTATCATTCATTAATGTTTATTTACATATATATATATATTTACTGGTCCATTGGTATAATGTTTAGAAAGTTCGCCGATGGCCCGCCCAGATTACCAGCGTTCAATCCCAGGTCGAATCTTACCAAAGACTTAAAACATAGTACTTGGTGCGTCCTTGTTTAACACATAGCATTATGAGGTATGTATCAAGTGTCAGAGGAGTAATCAAGGGAAAGGAGTAACGTTCACCTTTGAGTAATTGAAAAGGGAGTTTTCGAGTCACCCTGGACAACAATCGGTCAACTTACCTATACAGAGCGATTTTATTCATATTTGAATAATTTGCCATGATAAATATTTCCGTTTTTTAAACATTTATACGTTTTCAGGGCATTTGAATTTATGATGTTGAATCTTCCGAATTTTCTAAAAATTACACACACACACACACACACACACATATATATATATATATATATATATATATATATATATATATACGTGGTGCCTTTAATACGTTTCCAGCCTTTTTTTTGTACAGGCATTTGAAATTGTCATAGACTCTTGAAAATTCAGTATGTTATCGCTATACATCTTATGTGATGTCTGATTAATTTTTATGATTTCAGCTTCAAATGAACAGCTACAGCAGCAATTGGAATACACCCTACTAAAGCCTGATTGTCACAGCTGGTGAATTTCAAAAATGCAATCTGACGCTTTAGAAGTACGATATGCAATAAAATTCTGTTTTAAACTTGGAAAAAATGCCACAGAAACGTATGAAATGCTTCAGACTGCTTTTGGAGCATCTTGCATGAATCGGGCATCAGTTTTTGAGTGGCATAAGAGATTCAAGAAAGGCAGGGAGTCTGTGAGGGATATGGGAGTCTGTGAGGATGTGGGAGGAGTAAGGAAGTCAATACACCAGAGTTGATTGGCCAAAGGGTTAGGGTTAGGGTTACTATATTGAGGTTTTAAGGGAGTTCAGGAAGAGATTCCGTCTGAAGAGGCCAGCACTCTTCAAATCGGTTCAGTGGCATTTCCAGCAGGACAATGCACCAGTCTACAGCTCCTTCCTTGTCACAGACTATTTGACCAAGATTGGCATCAGGACAGTTACTCAGCCTCACTATAGCCCAGACCTTGCTCCCTGTGACTTTTGGTTATTCCCTAAGTTCAGAGCCTTTGTTATGAGACAATTGAGGAGATGAAAGAGGCTGTGACGAAGGTCATTGACATGCTCACACAATAGGACTTCCATGGGGCCTTCTAGAAGTTATTGGAACGATACAACAAGTGCATTGCAGTCGGTGGTGATTACTTCGAAGGCGACTAGAGTTTCATGTGTGTACTATCAATAAAGGTGCCCATACGATAAAAGTATGGAAAATTATTTAATGATCCTCGTATATATATATATATATATATATATATATAAATAAAAATGTCTTACCTATACTTCGACAAAGTAAGATGGTTTATGAATATCAATGTCATTGTGATGCTGACTATAATAGGTAGGACTCTTCAAAGGCTGAAAATTCGAGTTAAACAGCACGTCATATTGGAATTATTGAAATAGTCTCCAAATAATAGCCACAAGAAAGAAAATATTCTCCGAGAAGGGCTTTAACAATTTCTCTCACTAGAAATAAGAATAGAGATTTGTGCATATTTTCTCGAAGTAAAAAGGAAAATGAATACTTTTTTTATGAACTTAAGCGGCTTGTTATTATAACATAAGTAATTCAAAGGAACAAAGTAGAAAGCGCGAAATACATAAGCATTCAAAATGTTGTTAGTTTGAAAAATATACTTGCAAATGGAGAGTAATGGTAAATTAACCATATATATATATATTGTCATCCACAGACAGACTGTTTCGTTCTATCAGAACTCTTCAGTGTGGCTAGACCCGCAGGACGCTCGAAGCCGGGATCGAAACCCGTCCAACTTTCCGATTGACTAAGGTTTCAGACCACGCGGCTACAAGCGGACTACTTTGGCTAAGATATTTTAAGGTTTTTTTTTTTTTTAGCAACAGCAGCAGAACGGCTATTGTCGATCACTTGGCCGATCACAATACATGTAGAACTAATTATTCAGAGGACTGTTTCTCTGTCTTGTACAAGTCTAGATCTAAACTACATCCTGCCTTTCTAGAGGCTATAGCTATTTCAGTCTAACCTGTGCCGACAGAGAAGACAATTCGATAATCTTTATCTATTTCGGGAAATGGGTGGGAATCGTGGGAATTTAGTCTTTTTTAAATTTCCATCCCCACCGTAATTTTAAAGTTTTACCTTTTACACGATTCCGGAGTATTTGTTGAAAATGAACAGGATGAAAGGGATCCTCTAATTTGTTTCTTTTTTAATTTTTTCAAGTAATTAAATAAATATGATTCCCTTATTCTTCGTAATGAACATTCGATATTTTGATTGCATTCTTTACTTATTACGATTAACTTAACATGTGTTTATTTCTTCCTAATATAAATAACATGAGTTCTTACGATAATTTTAATAATTAGAAATAGAATTTTGTAAATAGATATCAATATTGATTTATTATTTCCTGATAACTCAATTTATATTATTTAATATCTATAATATATGATAGTTTCAACGGAAGTATGAATGCAGATTTCATCTATAATTTTAAATGAGTCAACTACCACAATTTAATTTTCCGGAGTTCATTTTTTTTAAATTTTCAGTAGTATTTAGATTAGGGGTATGGGGGGGGGGTAAAGGAATATATACCAAAAAATAATAGATATAATATCTCCACGGTAAAAAAAAATTTCTTGATTAAAAAATATAAAAAAGATACCAAAAATCACTTTAATTAAAAAATTGAAAATATTTTTCAATTTTTATTCTCGCTGGAAGCAATTTAAGAACACCCAAATATATTTTTTTTTTCACTTAACATCTGATGATTGTCATCCAACCAGAAATAAATCAATAATAATACCAAAGAAGTGAATTTTTTAAATTTTTATTTTTATATAAAAATGATTTTTTGGCTTTGCACGTTGAGTTTTGATTGATTCTTAATCCCAAATTAATTATATGTCGATAGCCGTTGACACGGAACACTCAAATTGGATACTTTGGATTCTCCTACTCCTTGGAATTTCTCCTCGGGCTATATATATATATATATATATATTTACCAACCCCTCTACTCGGGCAGGATATGAAACATAATCAATTTTTAAGTGGAGCTTAACAGGTTTGAATTCAGAGTTTTCCTTCTCCTAGACTAGTTGCATCACCAAGGCTGAAGAAACAGTCTGCCCTACTATTTACCCATAGCTGGAGGGAGAATAATTGGATTCATACCTTTCCCAAGGGTATTAGTGCTATGTGAAATGCAATCAGTCTAGTCCAGGATTTGAACTCGTGTCGCCGTGTCCATTTCC
>OY757939.1:48333294-48488294 GCA_963585895.1 Sepioteuthis lessoniana
ATGATTTGGTTTGGTTTAGTTTTATCGCACATCAACCATTGTAGGTTATTTAATGCCAAATCCTCTTCATACATATATATTAAGTAAGTCAGATTTGTAATCATATTATGTAGATAACATTCTTAAACGAGCTTGAGATCTCTTTTGCACTCAGTTAAATGGTTTCAAGCATTGTTTTATAAGAGTCACAAGTTAACACCAGTCATTTGTTTGCACACAGTTTGTTCTATTTGACTTATAAATAGGATCCAATCTGGTGTTACCACTCCCGGTCAGAGTGGACTAAGAAGCAATATCAATGAAGTGGTACTCCACATTCCCCAAATCTCCAAAGCTGGAGCCTCGCCATCAGATTGTTTAATGTGATATATCAGGACATTCGTTGGTGCTGGTCTTAACCATATCTGTAGATATAAAATTGGAGTATTCTACAGCCCCGGCCTCTACATCTTTGGATCACACCCAATATAAATGTGTTTAGTTTAGTTTGTTTTCTTTGTTTAATGGCTTATCAACCTTTGTAGGTTATTTAATGCCAAAGCCATTCTCCTAGATGAACAGTAGTGGTTCTATTTAATCCATAGCTGGGAGGATAAGGGGGTTCATACCTTTCCCAAGGGTATTTGCCCAAAAGTGAACGTTATAGCGCGACTGGAGTACGAACTCGCTCACTACGTTTTCGCAGTCCATCACTTTAACCATTACACCACAAGGACACCCCCTCTCTCTCTCTCTCTTTCTCTGTGTGTGTGTGTGTGTGTGTGGTTGTCGTCTGCCTTTGTATGCACATATAGAATAATTTCCTTTTGTTTGAAAACTTAACGCGTTTACTCACGTACATATGAACACACATGACGTAATATATATATGAGCATAGTTGCACGTTTGAATAATTGATACAAAGATAGATATGAAGAAACTGAGATAGATAGATTGATAGATAGATTGAATAAGATGGATTACAAGATGACTGAAATCTTCGAACCCTACGCGCAGTCGTTGTTATTAGGATTTTCTGATGTCATTACAAACATTTTTTTTTTCCTGTTTTGTGATCCACAAATATATAACAGCGCCAAAAACACAATCATCAATTATTTTGAACCCTAAAATATTCTTTCGAAATTTATAGGAATGTTAATTCCATATATCATGCCGACACCGATCGTAGCGTCGTCTCACCTTTCAAAATTCTCTAACAAATCTGTCCCGTCATTTTCTCCATATTTTTCTCTGTCTCTTCTTTTTTCCAGTTTTCAGCAAATTTTCTTTTGTCTCTTTCCTTCGACTTATTTCTTTTTTTTTTATTTGTAACTTTATTTCATTTTATTTTATGCCCCGTCTCGACTGAACACCACCAATTCATTAAGGAATTAGCCACTGAATAATTGTACGTTGTATCTTTATTCGTTTTACCAGAGAAAAACGACATTTGTTAAATATTTCTTCTAATAGTTTTAAAAATTGTCATTAGCTGTGGAAATACTTTTTAATTTTTTTCTCTTTTTTTTTTTGTTCTTTATATTCATAATTTTTTTTTCTTTAACTGTCCTCTATCATTTTGCATTAAGACATTGTTGTTTTGTTTTGTTTTTTGTTTTTTTCGTGTTTTTTGTTTTTTGACGTGTTTCTTCGTTTCCTATTTTTTTTGTTCATTTTTTTTATCGTAATGAAGTTTTTAAAAAATTATTCTTTCTTTTTCCTTACTTTCTGTTCATTCTTTTTATGTTTTTCCTTTCTCCTGTTTATTATCTTATTTATTGTTTAATTATTTTCTACTTTTTATGAGGATTTCTGTGGTTTTATGGCATATCAACCATTGTTGGTTATTTGATATCAAATCCAATATATATATATATATATATATATATATATATATATATATATATATTATGTATACAGGAATTACTTTGGTTAGGTTTTATGGCATATCAACCATTGTTGGTTATTTAATATCCAATCCTATTTACACACACACACACACATATATATATATTATGTATAAGTTTTATGGCATATCAACCATTGTTGGTTATTTAATATCAAAACCTCTTTATATATATATATATATATATGTATGTATACTTACTAATTTACTATCTACCTGCATTCACGGTGACTATGAAAAAAAACCTGCCAGAATTCAGAGATAACAAATCTCGAATCACTGCCTGGAGAAAAAAAAAAAGATTATCGGGAGAAAAAAAAAAAGAAAAGGCCAACTTCGTCACACGTGTTGAAAAAAAATCAAGAGATCTGCAATAAGTTGGTCAAAAGAACAAAAACCCACTGCAAAATGCTGCAATGCTACAATTACAAAAAGTGCTCAATACTAAGTAGAGCTAATTACAAAAATTATATATATATATACAGGATTTAGTTTTATTAGGTTTTATGGCATATCAACCATTGCTGGTTATTTAATATCAAATCCTCTTTATATATATATATATAGGATTTGGTTTGGTTAGATTTTATGGCACATCAACCATTGTTGTTTATTTAATGCCAAATTCTCTTTATATATATATATATATATATCGTTTGTAAACATAAGTTAACAAACTTAAAAAGTTCCTAGTATTTATATGTATCATTAACTATTCAATCAAATATCAGTCATTTGTTTACACACAGTTAAATGTAAAAACAATTCTCTTTCAAACAATTCGATTTAGTATATGTCATTTATTTGCACGCGGTTTTCATGTAAAACATTTTTATTTGACCCATAGATAGGACATTATAAGATGCAAGCAGTTTATTTATCAATTTCTTTTTCTTTCTCTTTCTTTCTTTATTTCCATACATTATTTTGCTGCGTTTCTTTATCACATTGTTCATTTATATATATATATATATATATATATATATATGTGTGTGTGTGTGTGTGTGTGTGTGTGTCGTTGAGTAGCAGTCTTTTATCTAAGCATGTTTAATTAAATAATAAAGACATTTTGTCTACATAATTTTTTTAATATCCTTTCAAGCTTCCTGATAAGTGTCTTGGTTCCAGGATGGAGTTGGTAGATGAATTTAACGAAATTGTTCCGAGCTCTTTTGGATCTTTCATAGGCCATCATCAGGTGTTGCTTGCACACACACACACACACATATATATATATATATATATATATATATATATATATATATATATATATATATATATATATTTCTTTCTTTCCTTGTTTCTTTATCATTTTTTCTGTCTTACTTTTCTTCATGTCTTTTTACTATAGTTTGTTCGCATTGTTTACTTGTTTGTTTCTTCATTTCGTTCTTTCTTTCTTTCTTTCTTTCTTTCTTTCTGTCTTTCTTTCTTTCTTTCTGTCTGTCTTTCCCTATTTTAATATTTGCATCACTTTCAATAAATCTTCTCTTCAACCTATTTTTTTTCTTTCTTTTTTTTAATCACTTTTTGATTTTATTTCCTTTCCTGAGTTTTTTATATTTATTTCAACCGTCTAATTAGACGGTTAAATATTTTTAAAAATCAGTTTAAAAACTCATTGTTTTCTTTATTTCGACCACGTTGTTGTTGTTGTTGTTGTTCTTCTTCTTCTTCTTCTTCTTCTTCTTCTTCTTCTTCTTCTTCTTCTTCTTCTTCTTCTTCTTCTTCTTCTTCCACAGAAAATCATTTACCCAGAATTACACAATAGCCGATCGAGAATTTCACAAAATTCTTCCCGTGTTGATCTCTTCATTTTAAATCCTGATACTTTTTCCTCAGTATTTGATGAAAAGATGGAAACTTTTTCCTTATCTCGTTTTCATACCATAACATTGTGACTCTTTTTCTTACTAACTGAACCAGATATACTCAATAAATAACATTTGTCTATCTACATCAATATCTGTCTGTGACGAACTTTTCTGTCGAAAAAATAGCAATTCACTTTTATTTATACGTAAAACTGGCTTCTTGAGACGTTAAAAAAAAGAGAACCAGTTTTTATTTCTGTTATCTAGAAGATTTAAAGATTTATTATCAAAGAGAAAAATGTTGCCGTCTGCGAATTTTCTTTCATTTAAGTAGAATCGGGTTGCTCCGTAAAACGAATCAAGAAAATAGCCTATTCCCTAGTGATCATTATTTTTAATTGAATGTTTGTTCGGTTGCATCAGCCCTATTTTACTTATTATTTCTTTTCTTTTATCAGTTGTGTTACCAACTAAAATTGAAAAGACGATTTAAAAGACTCAGAATTATTATTATTATTATTATTTACTCCTCCAGAGTTTTTCACATCAGTATTAGCTGATGGTTTTTCACTCGAGTTTGAGTGACAGCAAGTCTCCTCAAGTCTCCAGGACTCGTCTCAGGATTCTGGCCGTTCTTAGCAATGCTGCCGTTTGGATAGTCTCTACCCGTCCGCCAATTTCCAAGTCTTCCAGGCCTTTTAATAATCCTTTAGTTATTGCGCCTAACGCACCAATCACAATTGGCACAATCGTTACTTTCATGTTCCACAGCTTTTTCAATTCTCTAGCAAGGTCGAGGTACTTATCCTTCTTTTCACTTTCCTTCAGATTAATTCTGTGGTCCGCCGGGACAGCAAAGTCAACAATTTTGCAGATCACAAATCAGAATCAGAATCCGTCCTGAGAATGAGACGCCTAAAATTCAGAGGAATTTTGTAATAAAAACAACTCACTTAATCCGTCCAGAAGTCTAAATCTTATAATTAACAGAAAAAATGAACTTGACGTCTAGAAATTTTAGATTTAAAACCAAAGAAAACGAAAAGAGAGAGAAATTTTAGATTTAATACCAAAGAAAACTAAAAGAGAGAGAAATACTTGGACCTGCCAGAAAATTAAAAAAAAAAAACCGTGGAACATGAGTTAACGGTGATACCAATAGTAATTGGCGCACTTGGAACGGTTTCGAATGGCTTGGAAAGGGGACCGTAGATTTGGAAATCAGAAGACGAATAGACGCCATCTAGACTACAGCATTGTTGAAATTGGGCAGAATACTGAGAATAAGGCCCAGAGACCTGAAAAGACTTCCTGTCTCTCAGACTCCAGTGAAAGACCATCAGCTAATGGTGTCACGAAAAAATCGCAAGAAGTAAAATAACGATAATAGTGATTATATGAATTACAAAAAATTGCACTTTGCGGACACTGCTCATCTTCTTAAGAATACAATCAATGTGACTAAAAGATATCACCCAAAAGAGATAACAAAAAAACAGTATATTGAATACATTTAATAATAACTTTACCTCGCGTTTGGTCTTGCGAAAATATCTGATGAAGAATTTAAGCAACCTAAAACTGAATAATAATAATAATAATATGGAATGGAACAGTAACTAAAGGATTACTAAAGGGACTGGAGGACTTGAAAGTGGCGGACGAATGGAGACCATCCAAACGACAGCATTATTGAGAACGGCCAGAATACTAAGAAGAGTCCTGGAAACTTGAGGAGTCTAGTCCTGTCACTCAGACTCAAGTGAAAAACCATCGGCTAACGCTGATATGAA
Organism: Sepioteuthis lessoniana; assembly: GCA_963585895.1. Taxonomy (NCBI): domain Eukaryota; kingdom Metazoa; phylum Mollusca; class Cephalopoda; order Myopsida; family Loliginidae; genus Sepioteuthis; species Sepioteuthis lessoniana. Next base: position 48,338,790 of record OY757939.1, read on the forward strand.
AAGCTCTAATGAGTGATAATAATAATAATAATAAACCGATCTCCTAATCTCGACCAGGTAACCAGACCTTATAATAATCAACAAGAAAAAGAAAAACTTGCCGAATTGAGGACTTTGCTGTTCCGGCTGACCATAGAGTAAAATTGGGGGCGTCCTCGTGGTGTAATGGTTAAAGCGATGGACTCCGTAATCGAAGTTAGCGAGTTCTAACTCCAGTCGCACTATTACGTTCATTTTCGGATAAATACCCTTGGGAAGGTATGAACCCCCTTATCCTCCCAGCTATGGGTAAAATAGTACCACTGCTGTCTTCTAGGAGAATGGCTTGGCATTGAATGACCTACAAAAGTTGATATGCCATTAAAACAAAGAAAACCAACCAAACAGAGTAAAATTGAAAGAAAATGGAAAGAAGGATAAATTACTAGACCTAAGCAGGGAATTAAAAAAAAAACTGAGGAACATGAAAGTGACGTGATACCAATTGTAACTGGTGCTCTTGGTACAGTCACCAAAGAATTGGTGAAGGGACTGGAGTAATTGGAAATAAGAGAAGGAGTAGAGACCATCCAAACTACAGTATTGCTAAGATTGGCAAAAATACTGAGGGAGAGTCCTGGTGACTTGAGGAGAATTGATGTCACTCGAACTCCAGTGAGAAACAATCAACTAAAACTAGTGAGAAAACTCGAAAAGGAGTAAAAGAAAAATGCTATAATAATAATAATCTCGGCCAGAAGGACCAGGCCTTATAATAATCAACAAAAAACAAAATTTGCAAAATTATCGACTTTGCTGTCTCGGTTGACCACCGGATAAAAATGAAAGAATAGGAAAAGATAAATACCTCGACCTTGCTAGAGGATTGAAAAAAGTATGGAACATGAAGGTGACTATTATACCAATTGTGATTGCTGCTTTTGCTACAGTAACTAAAGGATTATTAAAGGGACTGGAGGACTTGGAAGTTGGTGGACGAGTGAAAACCATCCAAACAACACATTATTGGGAACGGACAGAATACTGAGAAGAGTCCTGGAGACTTGTGGAGACTTGCTGTCACTCATACTCCAGTGAAAGATCATCAGCTAGCGCTGATGTGAAAAACTCCAATGGAGATAATAATAATAATATAATAATAATAATAATAATAATAATAATAGTAATGTAACGGTGATATCAGTTATAATTGGTGCGCTCGAAACAATCTCCAAATGCTTGGTAAAGGGACAAGAAAATTGAGAAATCAAAGGACGAGCGGAGAACATCCAAACTATAGCATTGTTAAGATCGGCTAGAATACTGAGAAGATTCCTGGAGACTTGAAGAGACTTGTTGTCGCTCAGACTTCAGCGAAAGACATTCAGCAAACGCTGATGTAAAAATCTAGAATAATGATAATAATAATAATTGACGAATATACGACCTACACTAGTTGAGTCTAAAACGATGATATTGCCAAGATTAGAAGAATCTACATGTATGTCTTAGACTTCTGAAATTCTAATTGGTACAGGAGATTGTTTGGTTTCTTTGTTTAATGGCATATCAACTTTTGTAGGTTATTTAATGCAAAGCCATTCTCCTAGAAGAACAGTAGTGGTACTATTTAACCCATAGCTGGGAGGATAAGGGGTTTCATACCTTTCCCAAGGGTATTTGCCCGAAAGTGAACATGGTTTGGTTTCTTTGTTTAATGGCATATCAACTTTTGTAGGTTATTTAATGCCAAAGCCATTCTCCTAGAAGAACAGTAGTGGTACTATTTAACCCATAGCTGGGAGGATAAGGGGTTTCATACCTTTCCCAAGGGTATTTGCCCGAAAGTGAACATGGTTTGGTTTCTTCTGTTTAATGGCATATCAACTTTGTAGGTTATTTAATGCCAAAGCCATTCTCCTAGAAGAACAGTAGTGGTACTATTTAACCCATAGCTGGGAGGATAAGGGGTTTCATACCTTTCCCAAGGGTATTTGCCCGAAAGTGAACATGGTTTGGTTTCTTTGTTTAATGGCATATCAACCTTTGTAGGTTATTTATGCCAAAGCCATTCTCCTAGAACAGTAGTGGTACTATTTAACCCATAGCTGGGAGGATAAGGGGTTTCATACCTTTCCCAAGGGTATTTGCCCGAAAGTGAACATGGTTGGTTTCTTTGTTTAATGGCATATAAACCTTTGTAGGTTATTTAAAGCCAAAGCCATTCTCCTAGAAGAACAGTAGTGGTACTATTTTACCCACAGCTGGATGATAAGGGGTTTCATACCTTTCCCAAGGGTATTTGCCCGAAAGTGAACATGGTTTGGTTTCTTTGTTTAATGGCATTTCAACCTTTGTAGGTTATTTAATGCCAAAGCCATTCTCCTAGAAGAACAGTAGTGGTACTATTTAACCCATAGCTGGGAGGATAGGGGTTTCATACCTTTCCCAAGGGTATTTGCCCGAAAGTGAACATGGTTTTGGTTTCTTTGTTTAATGGCATATCAACCTTTGTAGGTTATTTAATGCCAAAGCCATTCTCCTAGAAGAACAGTAGTGGTACTATTTTACCCATAGCTGGGATGATAAGGGGTTTCATACCTTCCCAAGGGTATTTGTCCGAAAGTGAACGTAACGAACTCGCTTACTACGATTCTGCAGTCCATCGCTTTAACCACTACACCACGAGTACACCCTCGCTACAGGAGAGTAATGAGAGAATGTCGTTGATTATATATAATAATCAATGGGCTATAAATTCTTGCAAATATTCATAAGTTTTAACTTTTTGCAGGAGAAATAAAAATAAAAATCTTCTTTGAAAAGAATATGACCAATACATATCTGTCAATTTAGCAATCTTAGTGTAGCTATGAGATTGATTAGAAAGAGTTTGGTTTGTTACTATTTGAGATATATGAAAGGTTCGCTTCAGTGGCTCTGTGATTGCGATCCGAAGCAAGTTAAGAAGATACGGCCAGTTAGAATTAAATGACCGTCCATGATGGTTTCAACCAGTGGCGACTCTAACCTATTTTTGCTACTCGTGCATCCCCCGCCCTCTGTCAACTTCAGTTCCAAACCCGTGGTCCTAAAGTAAGTCATCATAGTTGCTATTGTGTGATTCTCCATTGTATAGCACAGATTGACAAACGTACCTTGCATGGTGTTTTTTTTTTTGTAAACAATCAAGAATACTATATAATTTGTAGTCTTGTTAATACAGTAGATAAGATAATTTTTTCCTTTCAAAAGTATAGAAAGAAAAGGAGAAGATGTTCATTACTATGACGAGAAAAATATGTTTATTAGAATAAAGAAACTGATGGCAATATACACAGACACAGCTAGTAGTTTCAATTTCGCTTAAAATAAAGATTATTTGTTGAAAATGTATTCAAATAAACAAATTTTAGTTACAGAATGTAATATATGCAACATTCATTAAAGAAATAGAGATCTGTTAGTGAAAAAACGAATTAAAATACGCCATTTAACCAACATTTACCATAGCAATGATGATGACGTCGGCGACGGCTATAATCTGCAATCCCCCACCCTCTCTCTCTCTCTCTCTCTCTCTCTCTCTGTCCCTCTCCCTCTTTCCAAGACAGTTGTCAGCAGTCACATTGTGCTAATTTCTTTTAGCACAGTATTCTGGCTTGCTTTTTCTATTGGCTACAGCCAAAAGCGAAATTTCGCTAAAATTACTGTTATTATAAGGGTCTAGGTGCCTGGCACGGATTACGCGTGTTCAACATTATAGCCGAGTTTATGGGATGTTCAATGGATCTGACGGTGGCCGGACAAAGACCATCCGTTCAAAACAGCATCGTTGTATTATTCCCAGATATATTTATGAACTTTTGGCTACTTAGTTATCGGAACTTGAATAGATACGTAATTTAATTGAGATCAGACTAGGTATGTTTGCTTGAAATTAATGGATGATTTTTAATCCATTTTGAATAACATTGACCGAGTTATTGGTGGTGCCGGGCACGAGTAGCACTAGTCCCATCTCCGCACCTGGTTTCAACATAAGACGTCTGTTTGTGTTTTACACCAGATGATTCGATGAGCCTGAATCCTGATACGATGGAGAAATACGCATAAATCTCACACAGCTACGCATTTTATCCGTGCTAGCGGCACGATATGATGATGATGATGATGATATCATTAACATTAACAAAGAAAGAATGAAACATAGTCATTAATAAAAAGGGAAGGTTAACTTGAAATGCATTGCAAGAAAACAAGAAATTGAATCAAAAGATGTTTAGTGATGCACGATCGCAGAAAACAGGAATCGAAACAAAATCCTCAGTCAAAGTGGCCGAGTCAGCTGGGACCGCGAATACACCAACTGCATCTCTGTAGAGGTGGGTAAGACTCCCCTCGACGAGTCTCCTGAATATGACACAAAACAATCTGATGGCAAGGTTTTAGAATCACTGGACCTTTGGAGGATGCAGAGTACCCCTTCATTGCCATCGCTTCCAGCTCCGCTGTGGCCTGGAGTGGTAGCACTTCATAGGGTCCGATCTATAGATGAAATAGAACTAAACTGTGAAATTACACTGAACTGAATTGTATGAAATTAACTGTTTATATGTAAAAAAAATGGATTTGGTATTAAATAACCAACATTGGTTGATATGCCATAAAACCCAACCAACCGTAGTGTAATGGTTTTCATCGTAGGAAATGGACACGGTGACATGAGTTCAAATCCTGGACGAAACTGACTCCATTTCACATTGCACTAATACTCTTGGGAAAGGTATGAATCCAATTATTCTCCCTCTAGCTAGGGGTAAATAGTAGGGCAGACTAGGTTCTTCAGTCTTGGTGAGGCAACTAGTCTAGGAGAAGGAAAACTCTGAATTCAAACCTGTTAAACTCCGCTTACAAATTGACCTTGTGTCATATCCTGCCCGAGCGGAGGGGTTGGTAAGTATGATAAAAACCAACCAACCAACCAACCAACCTCTGTCAAAGGACAAGAAAATAGCAATGGCATATAGACCATTTTATATAATGCATGCACAATCATAGTTTCAGACATGATTGCAGTTTGGTTGATTTTAGAGTGCAATTTTGACAGGGTGGCATTAATTAATATTCTCTACTGATGTAGTCAGTCTAATGTTATTATTTTGGTTGTTATAGTGATAATGTTTTCGGCATTGTTTGTATATCTGTTAGATTCGTAGATCTTCCAGGATTCTCGAACCTAATACTTTATTTAATCGACGAGAATAGATTTTCACGTTGATTCATTTAATTCTTATTTTGTTTTCCTGAAGTCACTTGCGCGTTTATTCGGCTGAACTAGAGAATATAACATTTGTACAATCCAACTGAAGGATTGATTTCATGTTTGCCAGCTAACGAGATAGCTTTTAATTAACTATTTCTATCTATTAGAACATTTCTTTTAAAATTTCCTAAGATCCAATACATCATAACAATAAGATTTAGAGCCAGAATGTGAGTCTAACAACAAAGATGAATATCTGAAAAAAAAAAAAAAAAAAAACTACACCAGATATATTAACAATGATGTTCATTCAGTACAAATCCTGACCCCTCAAAATTATTATTCGTTTGTAGATTGGACCAATAATACGTTAAATGTATTGCATAATATGTTAATATCTTAATATATTGCATAATATGCGAAGTGTATTGCACTAATTAAAATACCAGTCTTATTTTTACCTTTAACTGTTACTTCACCCAATCGGCTAAGGCTGTTGAATATATCGACTGCTTCTCTGCAGAGGGGTAAGACCCCCACCCACGAGTGTCCTGGATATGATACTAAACCATCTGTGGAGTACCCGTTTATTGCATTGCTCCCAGTTCCACTCTGGCCCAGACCGGTAGCACCTGATAAGGGTCCTATCTATGGGTTAACTAGAACTAAACTGTCTACTTATGCTAAACTAAATTGCTTGAAATAGAACTGTTTTGACATTTGGACAGCGTACTGTGCTTGACTGAATTGTTTGAAATGGAATTGTTTCAGTATGCTAAACTGAGTTGTTCGAAATAGAATAATTTTTGACATTGAAACCTTGTTCGTATGCTAAATTGAATTGTTTGAAATAGAACTGTTTATATATTTACAATGGATTTGGTATTTAATAACCAAAAATGTTTGATATGCCATAAAACCAAAGTAAACCAAATTTTTCTGATACTGTTACACAGTTATATAGAGTGATATGAAGTAAAGCGGGATCTCCTCGTGGTGTAATGGTTAAAGCAATGGACTTCGGAATCGGAGTAAGTGTGTTCGTACACCAGTCGCGCTATTACGTTCACTTTCGGACAAATACCCTTGGGAAAGCTATGAATTCCCTTATCCTCCCAGCTATGGGTTAAATAGTACCACTACTATTCTTCTAGGAGAATGGCTTTGGCATTAAATAACCTACAAAGGTTGATATGCCATTAAACAAAGAAACCAAACCATGAAAAGCAGTCTTTGGAAATAGACGTTGTCTTGTCTCACGTAGTAGAAATAGTAAGCGACTGTCTTTGTTTGGAGAGATACTCCTTTTATTGCAGTATCTCATTTACATACGATACTACACGAAATTAATGAGAATTTCGGATTATTTGATTATGATAATCCATATTTAATTATTGGATTATTTAATTATAGATATTAAGACTTTATTAATTATGGATAGTTGAGGACCAGTGGACATTAAAAGTCAGTAACCAACAATTAAATTGTCACATATCTTTGCAATATTGCATAAATACATATAAGATTTCTTTTTTCCTAGCTGTAGTTGAGTCAGTACTATAGTATGGCTGCACCACCTGAACTTTCAGTCAGTGCTTGAAAAAAAAAAAAAGCTAGATGGGAACTCTGCAAGTATAATGCTTGTTGTTTTGAACAAATAGCAGAAACAACACCCTTTACAACAACAGCTGGAGGAATCATCGTGGTGTAATCGTTAAAATATTGGACTGCGGTCTCGAAGTGAGCAAATTCGAACTGTTGTGTTAATTTTCGGACTAATTCCTTTTGAAAAGGCATGAACTTCCTTATCCCCTCCGAACAGTTAAATAGTATTACTGGTTTTCTTCTACCAGGATGGCTTTACATTACATTACTTCTAGGTCCACTTTGTCCTAGGGTTGTGATACCTGTTAGGATCCCATCTATAGTTTAAACAGAATTAGTGTCCTGGGTATGACACTAAACTGCATCTGATGGTAAGGCCCTAGTCTTGGAGGTTAGGGGAATGCAGAGTACCCCTTCATTGCAATTACTCCCAGTTCTTATCTGACCCAGACTTGAAGTACTTGTCAGGGTTCCATTAATAGGTCAAATAAATCTTTTTAAAGGTATTTCGTGTTCAATTGGATCTTGTGAGAACCCTCCCTCTAAAACGAAGAAAACTCTTGAGAAAGAAAAAATTCAAATTGGAACGTACAATGAACATGATTTCCAAACCCCTAGTCATAAAATAACCCTAGACAGGTTGATATGCATTTCAAATCCACACACACACACACACACACACACACATATATATATATATGCTCCCCCATGGGGGTTGGGCTCTCTGGCGAAGGAATTGCCTGCCGCCGCTAGCATAATGCAAAGCTCTTCGAAAGAATTGAGCACTCTGGTAGCCGATAGGATATTAAAAAAATGTAAACAAAGGCTGCTGCTGCTGTTTCTAAAAATAAAAATACCTTAAAATTCCCTTAGCCAACGTGGTCTGCTTGGTGGACGAGTGGTCTGAAACACAGTGACTTCGAGCGTCCTGCGTGTCTAGCCACACTGAAGAGTTCTGCTAGAACGAAACAGTCTGTCTGTGGATGACTATATATATATATATATATATATAAGCTTTTTGAATAAATTAGAAGAACGTCGGTGATTAATAGAGTCGTTTTTCTTTACGCCGTATCATATTAAAGATAGACTGACGCAATGTATATCGACTTAATCGTACAATTATTAGTTGACGTTCCTTCCATTTTCGTTCTGTCTTTCTTTTCTTTTCTTTGTCTTTTTCTTTTTTTTTTTTTTTTTTACGCGTTATATAGATACGCGGCAATATTTTCCCTATGTTCGCGCGGTTTTTGTCAATTTTTGCATTACCTTTCATTCGTGTTGCACAGGTATTTTTCTTGCGGACGTTGGCTTTTTTTTTTTTTTTTTTTTTTTTAAATCTTTTCTCTTTTCTATTGTAATGCACGTTCCGAATATTCCTACTGCCTTGTTTTATGCATTGTTCATATTTCTGTTATTCTTTCATGTTTTATGCCTAATTTTTTCAAGTCTACATCCACAAATTGCATCAGTCTTTGCTTTAGACTATTTTCCCTGTTTCATTTCTTTCAACATTCTATTCTCTTTTCTTGCTTTTTATTCATATATTATTTATTAACAACGCTTAATTTGTCACACAATTTCACTATCACTGATTCATTATTTTTATTTGTTATTTAGTTATTTACTTATGTATTTTTGCTCTATCTTCTGGTGTTATTGGGTTTTTATATATATATATATATATATATATATATATATATATATATATATATATATATATATATATATATATAAGATTATTTTCTTCTATATCTATCTTCTTTTTTGTTCTATGTTGTTTTTGTTTTTTATTTATTTATTTATTTATTTCCTTTTTATTTCTTGTCTTTTTATTTTATCATTTGATTTGATTTTTTTGTTTTATCTCGGAAGTTTTTCTTTCTCTATTCCAAATGTTTTTTTCTAGTATTTCCTTTTGTTTTCTCTCCATTATTCGTTTTCTTTCTTTCGCTTTAACGTCTTTCTTTTACGTCTCTCTTCTTTCTGTTTTCTTTTACATCTTTCTGAATATTCTGTAAGACTTTTCCCTCATGTCTCTCTTTCATGTGTCTCTCTTAAGTCTTTTTTTTTCTCATTCTTTCTTTTAAGGTTTTTTTCCTTTTTATGAGTCTTTCCTTAACATCTCTCTTCTCGTCTTTTACGTCTTTCTTTTATGTCTTTCCGAACATTATTTTAGATTTTTCCCTCATGTCTCTCTTTCATGTGTCTTTCTTAAATCTTCTTTTTTGTTTTGTTTTTTCTCATTCTTTCTTTTATGGTTTTTTTCCTTTTTATGAGTATTTCCTTAACATCTCTCTTCTCGTCTTTTACGTCTTTCTTTTATGTCTTTCCGAACATTATTTTAGATTTTTCCCTCATGTCTCTCTTTCATGTGTCTTTCTTAAATCTTCTTTTTTGTTTTTTTTTCTCATTCTTTTTTTAAGGTGTTTTTCCTTTTTATGAGTCTTTCCTTAACATCTCTCTTCTCGTCTTTTACGTCTTTCTTTTATGTCTTTCCGAACATTATTTTAGATTTTTCCCTCATGTCTCTCTTTCATGTGTCTCTCTTAAATCTTCTTTTTTTTTTTTTCTCATTCTTTTTTTTAAGGTGTTTTTCCTTTTCATGAGTCTTTCCTTAACGTCTCTCTTCTCGTCTTTTACGTCTTTCTTTTATGTCTTTCCGAACATTATTTTAGATTTTTCCCTCATGTCTCTCTTTCATGTGTCTTTCTTAAATCTTCTTTTTTGTTTTTTTTCTCATTCTTTCTTTTAAGGTTTTTTTCCTTTTTATGAGTATTTCCTTAACGTCTCTCTTCTCGTCTTTTACGTCTTTCTTTTATGTCTTTCCGAACATTATTTTAGATTTTTCCCTCATGTCTCTCTTTCATGTGTCTTTCTTAAATCTTCTTTTTTGTTTTTTTTTCTCATTCTTTTTTTTAAGGTGTTTTTCCTTTTTATGAGTCTTTCCTTAACATCTCTCTTCTCGTCTTTTACGTCTTTCTTTTATGTCTTTCCGAACATTATTTTAGATTTTTCCCTCATGTCTCTCTTTCTTGTGTCTCTCTTAAATCTTCTTTTTTGTTTTTTTTTCTCATTCTTTCTTTTAAGGTTTTTTTCCTTTTTATGAGTATTTCCTTAACATCTCTCTTCTCGTCTTTTACCTCTTTCTTTTATGTCTTTCCGAACATTATTTTAGATTTTTCCCTCATGTCTCTCTTTCATGTGTCTCTCTTAAATCTTCTTTTTTGTTTTTTTTTCTCATTCTTTTTTTTAAGGTGTTTTTCCTTTTCATGAGTCTTTCCTTAACATCTCTCTTCTCGTCTTTTACGTCTTTCTTTTATGTCTTTCCGAACATTATTTTAGATTTTTCCCTCATGTCTCTCTTTCATGTGTCTTTCTTAAATCTTCTTTTTTTTTTTTCGCATTCTTTTTTTTAAGGTGTTTTTCCTTTTCATGAGTCTTTCCTTAACATCTCTCTTCTCGTCTTTTACGTCTTTCTTTTATGTCTTTCCGAACATTATTTTAGATTTTTCCCTCATGTCTCTCTTTCATGTGTCTTTCTTAAATCTTCTTTTTTTTTTTTTCGCATTCTTTTTTTTAAGGTATTTTTCCTTTTTATGAGTCTTTCCTTAACGTCTCTCTTCTCGTCTTTTACGTCTTTCTTTTATGTTTTTCCGAACATTATTTTAGATTTTTCCCTCATGTCTCTCTTTCATGTGTCTTTCTTAAATCTTCTTTTTTGTTTTTTTTTCTCATTCTTTCTTTTAAGGTTTTTTTCCTTTTTATGAGTCTTTCCTTAACGTCTCTCTTCTCGTCTTTTACGTCTTTCTTTTATGTCTTTCCGAACATTATTTTAGATTTTTCCCTCATGTCTCTCTTTCATGTGTCTTTCTTAAATCTTCTTTTTTTTTTTTTTCTCATTCTTTCTTTTAAGGTGTTTTTCCTTTTCATGAGTCTTTCCTGAACGTCTCTCTTCTCGTCTTTTACGTCTTTCTTTTTCGTCTTTCCGAACATTATTTTAGATTTTTCCCTCATGTCTCTCTTTCATGTGTCTTTCTTAAATCTTCTTTTTTGTTTTTTTTTCTCATTCTTTCTTTTAAGGTTTTTTTCCTTTTTATGAGTCTTTCCTTAACATCTCTCTTCTCGTCTTTTACGTCTTTCTTTTATGTCTTTCCGAACATTATTTTAGATTTTTCCCTCATGTCTCTCTTTCATGTGTCTTTCTTAAATCTTCTTTTTTTTTTTTTCTCATTCTTTCTTTTAAGGTGTTTTTCCTTTTCATGAGTCTTTCCTTAACGTCTCTCTTCTCGTCTTTTACGTCTTTCTTTTTTGTCTTTCCGAACATTATTTTAGATTTTTCCCTCATGTCTCTCTTTCATGTGTCTTTCTTAAATCTTCTTTTTTTTTTTTTCTCATTCTTTCTTTTAAGGTTTTTTTCCTTTTTATGAGTCTTTCCTTAACGTCTCTCTTCTCGTCTTTTACGTCTTTCTTTTATGTCTTTCCGAACATTATTTTAGATTTTTCCCTCATGTCTCTCTTTCATGTGTTTTTTTTAAATCTTCTTTTTTGTTTTTTTTTCTCATTCTTTCTTTTATGGTTTTTTTCCTTTTCATGAGTCTTTCCTGAACGTCTCTCTTCTCGTCTTTTACGTCTTTCTTTTTCGTCTTTCCGAACATTATTTTAGATTTTTCCCTCATGTCTCTCTTTCATGTGTCTTTCTTAAATCTTCTTTTTTGTTTTTTTTTCTCATTCTTTCTTTTAAGGTTTTTTTCCTTTTTATGAGTCTTTCCTTAACATCTCTCTTCTCGTCTTTTACGTCTTTCTTTTATGTCTTTCCGAACATTATTTTAGATTTTTCCCTCATGTCTCTCTTTCATGTGTCTTTCTTAAATCTTCTTTTTTTTTTTTTCTCATTCTTTCTTTTAAGGTGTTTTTCCTTTTCATGAGTCTTTCCTTAACGTCTCTCTTCTCGTCTTTTACGTCTTTCTTTTTTGTCTTTCCGAACATTATTTTAGATTTTTCCCTCATGTCTCTCTTTCATGTGTCTTTCTTAAATCTTCTTTTTTTTTTTTTCTCATTCTTTCTTTTAAGGTTTTTTTCCTTTTTATGAGTCTTTCCTTAACGTCTCTCTTCTCGTCTTTTACGTCTTTCTTTTATGTCTTTCCGAACATTATTTTAGATTTTTCCCTCATGTCTCTCTTTCATGTGTTTTTTTTAAATCTTCTTTTTTGTTTTTTTTTTCTCATTCTTTCTTTTAAGGTTTTTTTCCTTTTTATGAGTCTTTCCTTAACATCTCTCTTCTCGTCTTTTACGTCTTTCTTTTATGTCTTTCCGAACATTATTTTAGATTTTTCCCTCATGTCTCTCTTTCATGTGTCTCTCTTAAATCTTCTTTTTTGTTTTTTTTTCTCATTCTTTTTTTTAAGGTATTTTTCCTTTTCATGAGTCTTTCCTTAACATCTCTCTTCTCGTCTTTTACGTCTTTCTTTTATGTCTTTCCGAACATTATTTTAGATTTTTCCCTCATGTCTCTCTTTCATGTGTCTTTCTTAAATCTTCTTTTTTTTTTTCTCATTCTTTCTTTTAAGGTTTTTTTCCTTTTTATGAGTATTTCCTTAACGTCTCTCTTCTCGTCTTTTACGTCTTTCTTTTATGTCTCTCTTATTTCTGTTTTCTTTTACGCCTTTCTAAATATTCTATCAGACTTTTCCCTCATGTCTCTCTTTCGTGTGTCTCTCTTAAGTCTTCTTTTCTTATTTTTTCTCTAATTCTTTCTTTTACAGTTTTCTTTCAGTGTTTTTTTTTTATGAGTCTTTCCTGAACGTCTCTCTTCTCGTCTTTTCATTGCCTCTTCTAATCGATACTTTCTTTTATGTCTTTCTTTTACGTCTTTCCAAATATTCTTTTCGATCTTTCCCTCATGTCTCTCTTTCATGTGTCACACGTAAGTCTTTTTTTTCTCATTCTTTCTTTTACGGTTTTCTTTCAGTGTTTTTTTTCTTTTTAAGAGACTTTCCTTAACGTCTCTCTTATCGTCTTTTACGTCTTTCTTTTACGTCTCTCTTCTTTCTGTTTTCTCTTCCATCTTTCTGAATACTCTTTTAGATTTTTCCCTCATGTCTCTCTTTCATATGTCTCACTTAAGTCTTCTCTTTTTGTCTTTTTTTAATCTTATTCTTTCTTTTACGGTTTTCAGGTATTCCTTTTACGTCTTTCTTTTACGTCTTTCTTTTAGGGTCTTTTTTTTTTTGTGAGTCTTTCCTTAATGTCTATCCTCTCGTTTTTTTCTTTACATCTTCCACTCGATATTTTCTTTCATGTCTTTTTTTTTCTCAGCTTTTCTTTTGAGTTTTTTTTCCATGTCTTCCTTTTTCATTTTTATTTGATGTCTTTCTTGGACTTCTTTCTTCCATAGCTTTCTTTCACGCGTTGATTTAATATTATAGTTGATTTTCTTCTTTAATTTCATTTTTAGTCACGACTTTTAAAATTATTTCTTTTTTTATTTATCTCATTCCTTTGTTTGTTTGTTTTTTTTTTATCCTTCTTAATTTTCTTCAACTTTTTTTACTTTCTTTCTTCGAATCATTTTCTTCATATTATTCTCTTGCTTTTCTTCTCTACTTTTATTCCCCCCTCTCTTTCCTTCCTCTCTCTCTCTCTCTCTTTCTCTCTCTCTCTCTCTCTCTCTCTCTGTTTCTTTTGTCTTTTATTTTTTTAATTCTTTCTTTATTACATGTTATCGTTTTCTCTTTTTTGTATTTATCTTCTCATTTTATCTTCTTTCTTTCTCTTCTCTCCTTCTTCTTCTTTTTTTCATCCCTTCTTTTTTCCAATCTTTCTTTCTTTCTTTCTTTCTCTCTTTTTTTTTTCTTTCTTTTTGAAAAATTATACTCTTTTTAATTCTATGCGTCTCATCTTTTTTTTAAAAACTCACCTTCTTCTTTTCAGGTATTTGTCACTTTTTCTTTTTCCCCTTCCTCCTACAATTATTATATTGTATTTTTCTTTACTTTTTTTCCCTTTTTTTTTGCAGAGAGAGAGAGAGAGAGAGAGAGAGAGAGAGAGAGAGAGAGAGAGAGAGAGAGAGAGAGAGAGAGAGATGACGTTATTCTTTTCAAACTTCTTCTGAAAATAAACAAGTAAATGAATGAATAAATAAATAAATAAATGAATAAATATCCATCTATTTTTTTTTTCTTGTTAAAGACAAGGAAATTTCTTGAGAGTCGGTAGCCAAGAAAATGACACAAGCTCAGATTTGGGCGTTTCTCGGCAATGGTAGCAAAACTAAAAAAAAAAAAAAAAAAAATGGCCAACTGAAGCCAGTCTAATGTTTCTTTTACTTTTTCCACTCCTCTTACCAGTCAGTGAACAGGGTAGGGGAGTCAGCTATTCGCGCTAAAAACCATGAAGAATTACGCCTGATGTTAATAATGAGGAGGACAAATGATAAAAAAAAATGAAATACTTGATTATTTTTATGCCAATAATGATAATGATTATAACGATAATGAATAATGATGGCGTCTGTGCTAGTTATAATAAAGAAGTTAATAATGATGGTCATAGCAAACGGTAATTATGATCTGCACAATAATATTAATAATGCTATCATGATGACAATATCTGAAATTAAAATAATAACAAAATACGATATTAAGAATAACAACATTAATAGTAAAATTAATAATGAAAATAAAATAAAAGAATAATAAAATCATATAAAGATAGTAATAATTATAAAAATGATGATATTGATGATGATAATGAAGGGGATTTAAAATATAAACCTGAGAGTGTTGTTCCTGCAGTATTTGGAGCACAAGAAAAAGCGTGAAAAAAAAAATGGAAGCAAAGCTGGACGGATTAGAAATTCAAGAAAGAATTATAACAGCTGAGCTGGAGTCTGCGAGAAAGACACAAGAATGCCTGGTATTTGAAGAGACTTGATGTCACACACTTTCCAGCTATAACCATTTGGCAATCAGGTGTAAGCTTGACAATGCTGAAATAATCATAACAATAATAATGATGATAAAAATAATAAAGTGGAATTCGACCATACAAACAAATGGTATATGCACAACCCAGAGTCTGTCCTGTAGAATGAGACGCTTAAATTCCTTTGGGATTTTGAGATACAAACGGATCACCTAATCTTAGCCAGACGACCAAACCTTATAATAATCTTCAAGAAAAAGAGATCTTGCAGAATTGTGGACTTTATTGTCCCGGCTGACCACAGAATGAAATTGTAAGAAAGCGAAAAGAAAAATAAATTCCTGGACCTTGTTAGGGAATTGAAAAAATTGTGGAACATGAAACTGACGCTTATGCCAATTGTAATTGGTGCTCTTGGTACAGTTTCCTAAGGATTGGTAAAAAAGATAAGAGAGGTTAGAAATAAGAGGACGGGTGAAGATCATTGAAAATACAGTTTTATTGAGATCGGGTAGAATACTGAGATCATATTTACCAACCCCTCTGCTCGGGCAGGATATGACACAAGGTCAATTTTTAAGTGGAGTTTAACAGGTTTGAATTCAGAGTTTTCCTTCTCCTAGACTAGTTGCCTCACCAAGACTGAAGAACCTAGTCTGCCCTACTATTTACCCATAGCTGGAGGGAGAATGATTGGATTAATACCTTTCCCAAGGGTATTAGTGCTATGTGAAATGCAATCAGTCAGGTCCAGGATTTGAACTCGTGTCGCCGTGTCCATATCCTGCGACGATAACGATTGCACCACGGGCACCACCATATACTGAATACTGAGATGAGTCATGGAGACTTGAAGAGACGTGTTGTCACTCAAACTCCAGGGAAAGACCATCAGCTAACGTTGATGTGAAAAATTCTCCAGGAGTAAAATAATTATAAAATTCTCTGTGATTTTGAGACGAAAGCGGATCACCTGATCTCGGCCAGACGACCAGACCTAGTGATAGTCAATACAAAATGAGAACTTACCGAACAATGGACTTCGCCGTTTCGGCTGAACGCAGAGTAAAACCAAGAGAAAGTGAAAAGGGAGATAATTATATAGACAGAGAAAATTATAGATATGAAAATGAAGGTTATACTACTTGTATTCGATGCACTCGGTACAGTCATCAAAAGATTGGTAAATGGACTAGAGGACTTGGAAATAACAAGAATAGTGGAGATTATCCAAACTGCAGCATTGTTGAGATCGGCAAGAATTCTCAGAAGAGTTCCGGAGACTTGAGGGAACCATTACCTAAAGCTGGTTGGAAGACCCTACGAAGAAGAAGAAGAAGAAGAAGAAGAAGAAGAAGAAGAAGAAGACTTTCCTTGGTGGAATGAAAAATATCAAGACGGAATTATAAAAAGAAAAAACTATGTATGGGCAGCTGGCCAACATATATAATGAAGTGTTTGTTAAGATGATCCAGCTCGAAAAAAAAAATGTCAGACTCGATAGTTGTTGAGCAAAATATTTTTGACCGAAAAACAGGATTGTGAGAGTGCAGCTGTCTCCATGCTCACTGAACTTCGTTCTGTGCGACCTTTTTTTGTTTTCTAGACAGAAAATTTCGTCCTGTCGGCGCAGCATGGAATACGTTTATTGTATCTCAGGAATTCGGGTACAGCCCTCAAAAAGAGGTATCGTGGATATGACACTAAACTGTATCTGATGATGAAACTCTACTTCTGGATATTTGGGGAATGTGGAGTAACCCGTCATTGTTATGAACCCCAAGTCCCCTATGACCCAATGTGTTAGGGTCCCATCGAGTATTAACTTTGAAGATGTGGAGGACATTTAAAGAAATACGACGGCAAAGTCGCCGCGTATCAAAAAAGGAGTCTAAGAGGTGCTTCGACCAATAAAAAACTCACTGGAATAAGCGTTTTGCATGTCAGGGGTAGTGTTTAAAAATCATCTTGATAAATTCAGTTTTTCAAAATGCTTTGCTGGGTTTTTAAATTAGTATCATGTTTTGGCTTTCACTAAAATCAAGTGTCACTTGATATTAAAAAGTCCACTCAAATTCCGAAAAGTATTCTCGTCCATCTCATTGATTTGAGCAATTGTAAATGCTGTTGTATGTCGATACTTCAAGGATTCCTAATCTTCTTGATAACATTTCAATTAAGTTAACGATTGACCCGGGAAATTGGGGGTGGTGTCCTCGTGGTGTAATTGTTACAACGCTAGACTCCGGAATCGAAGTAACCAAGTTCGAACCCCAGTCGATCTCTTATGTACACTTTAGGAAAAATTCTCTTAAATAAGCTACGAAGGCTGATATGCCATTAAGCAGAAGAAATCCAGCCAATCATAAATTTTGACTTGATATTATTTTATACTTAAATTTGAATTAAAAAAAAAGTGTCTGTTGAATTGGATGTCAAGAAAAGTCACATTCGTCCTGACTGCATCAAATTTTCGAGTTCCACTTTTGATAACTAGGCAGTTGGCGAGAAAATCGTGCGCGATTAAAAAATTGAATTATTTTACTTGTGACATATTTTTTCGTTTAATATCATTGAGGTAAATTAAGGTTCATTCTGAAAGCAGGAGAAACCGAGAAAGTCCTATCTATGGGTCAAATAGAACTTTTTCACTGGTTAAATTGAGTGCAAACAAATAACTGATATGTAAGTGAATTGTTTGTGATGTATAACAATACTTCGAACTATTTGACTATGCAAAAAATGAGTAATTATGAATAGAATCATCATCATCATCATGTCTTGCCACTAGCACGGATATCCCTGACTCTCTCTCGCCACTTCTCCATATCGTTCATCGCCTCTGACAGGTCTTCAGGGCTACATCCCGTATCCTCACATAGCGGCTGTATGTATGTTCGAGCTGGTCATCCTGCTTTTGCCCGGGAATATGTGGGAGGTCCATTGGAGCACATCACTTATAAGCTCGTCCCTGCTTCTCCAGCAGTGTTCTAGATGTCTGGTTCGTCTAACTTGGATAGTTTTCGTGATGGGAGGCAGGTGGCCGTATAGTTGGTGCCTTCTGGGGTGTTGCCGCTAGGACTTGTTCAATATTGCTCGCAACATTCTGGTGTAATTGCCGTCTAGCTTCTTCTCCAGCCGTTTAGTTAGCGTCAAAGTAGTGCATCCATACAGCAGTATTGACACGATCGCTGCCTGGAAGCAACTGCGTTTCATTTTATCGGTCTGTAACAACTTCACTGTCTCCAAACAAATGATAAATATTGAACAGAATTATTAACGTTAGAAAGCAATTATTGAAATCATTTAGTTATGTAAAAATGATATCAATACTTGTGCGCAAACAAGTGAGTTCAAACACATTTAAAAATGAAATTACCGGCAAATTAATCTCTTATATAATATTATAATGTATATATATTTAAACGTGTGCAAACAAATGACTGATGTTGAATTGTCCGTGTTATATAGTTATTCGTCGCTGTCTCCGACAAGACAGGACCTAACACAAGGTCAATGATTATAGTGGGGATTTAGGGAAGAGGAAGGTCAGACACGAGCCGAGGCTCGAACCCTGATGGTCATCGACCCACTTAGTGCAATGTAGGCCTGATGAGACTAGCTGGTCTTGGACCCAAATCTAGATGAAGGCCCCTATGCCTGCTTATAGCTTAAACTGGACAGCAAGGTCCAGTGCTATACAAGGTGGACAAAGGTGTCAATGTTGCTGCTCGCCCATACGAAGGTGGCCCAGCCGAAGCATTTCGGCTTCGAATCTGCCACTGATTTCGATACCCCCATCCGGTACGAAAGCCAGACGGCCCAGGTGGTAAGTATATTGTCAGTGTTATAAAGCAATAATTAAAATTATTTATCTGTTAGCAAAAAAAAAATGAGCTCAGGTTCGTTTAAAAATGTTATCAACAAAATTTGTTCACAAATCATACATATTTGATATATACATATATATAAGGAGAATTTGGCATTAAATAATCTACAATTGTTGATATGCCATAAAACCCAACCCAAGCCAACCAAATCATACCTATTTACTATATATGTATAAAATGGATTTGGCATTTAATAACTAACACTGATTGATATGACAGAAAACCCAACCCAACCAAACCAAACCAAACCAAATCATATATATTTAATATATATGTATAAAGAGGGTTTGGCAGTAAATAACCTAAAATGATTGATATGCCATAAAAACCAACCCAACCATATCATATATATTTAATATATATGTATAAAGAGGGTTTGGCAGTAAATAACCTTCAATGATTGATATGCCATAAAAACCAACCCAACCAAATCATATATATTTGATATGTATGTATAAAGAGGGTTTGGCAGTAAATAACCTACAATGATTGATATGCCATAAAAACCAACCCAACCAAATCATATATATTTAATATGTATGTATAAAGAGGGTTTGGCAGTAAATAACCTTCAATGATTGATATGCCATAAAAACCAACCCAACCAAATCATATATATCTAATATGTATGTATAAAGAGGGTTTGGCAGTAAATAACCTACAATGATTGATATGCCATAAAAACCAACCCAACCAAATCATATATATTTAATATATATGTATAAAGAGGGTTTGGCAGAAAATAACCTACAATGATTGATATGCCATAAAAACCAACCCAACCAAATCATATATATTTAATATGTATGTATAAAGAAAATTCGTCATTAAATAACCTACAATGGTTGATATGCCATTAAACCTAAACAAACCCAATCCTATATCTTTAATATATATGTTTCAAGAGGATTTTGCAGTAAATAACCTACAATGGTTGATATGCCATATAACCAAACAATGGTTTGATAATTGTTCATAAAACATAAAATTTAAAGTAACCCACCTCCAGTATCCACAATTTGTTTTTTTTTTTTTGTCTGGGTTTCATAGATCGGTAATCAATTGATTTCCATAACAAGAAAAAGCATTACTTTTCGTATTAAAAAATCAGCTCGAGAAACAGTAATTTTAGTCTTTATTTTTGCATCAATTGGCCAATCGGCATTCCAGCGTTCTTTAAAATCCTTTCAGTTTTCGCTGACGACAATATTTGACTTGCTGCACAAAACTTGAAGGATCAAAATCCAAAATGATTTAAAAAATCTTTTCCCTCCAAGATTGTTAAAAATACATTCTTAACAATTTGGAATTATAGATAAATCATTAAGGTTTTTCAATCTAATTTCGAGCCTTATAAAAAAAGCAATGAAATAGATAAATCCTCTGTATATTTATAGATTTATTTTGTAAACTTTCCCAAAACGTTCGACTCTGTTTCTCTTGGGTAAAAATCTAACATTCTTTTCCTTCAAGTTGTATATAATGATTTAAGATTGAACTAAACCAGTTATTTACTTTCTTGTACAAACAGTACAGGCTTTCTCTTGCCGACTTTTTAAAGTTCCATTGCAGATATATTAGCATATAAATATACTTTTCTCCTACAAAGTGACGTAGCCTTACAAAGATCTTTGACACACACAAAATATATTAACTAAATTTAAACAATGTAAACCCATGTAATATAATGGCCGAGGGATTTCGTTTTATATATCTTGCGCGGAGCAGACATGTCATTCAGAGATGTCACAATAAGAATCCCAGATAGAGGATATGACAAGGGATGTGAGTGACGTCACGCACCGGAAGCGTGGGCTGAGATTTTAAAAAGTTAGTTGAGTTTCTGGCTCGGAAGAAGACGGTTGACTTTCGCTTGCTCACTATGGCCTTGTGGCAGGTGATCACGTGGTTTGGGACAGATGGAAAAGTCGGCATAGAAAGAATGTGTATCTCTCTCCTTATGTCGAAAAACCTTTAAACTCAAAGGTAATAAAAAGTTACGTACCTGAACTAAGAAGTCGTAAGTGTTTTTGTGTTTCGGGATTCCTATGTTCTATGTATATATGTTATGAACATTCTATGTACGTTTCACATATCCGTATCTGGATATGGTACACTGATACATTGAATGTAAGAGCATTTCTTTTTTTTATTGTCAATTTTGGAAAATATTTACACTCTAATATATTTTCTAACGAGAAAATACTTTTTAACTTTTCATTCAAGTGAAAGAAATATTTTTCTCAAATTTGTAGATCGGTGTTTTATTGAGTCATTTACACACTTTTCCCCCTCTCACACACACACACACACACACACACAT
Organism: Sepioteuthis lessoniana; assembly: GCA_963585895.1. Classification (NCBI taxonomy): domain Eukaryota; kingdom Metazoa; phylum Mollusca; class Cephalopoda; order Myopsida; family Loliginidae; genus Sepioteuthis; species Sepioteuthis lessoniana. Next base: position 48,359,779 of record OY757939.1, read on the forward strand.
ATATATATATATATATATATATATACCTCAGGGTATCTAGCACTGGTGCTAGTTACCCTGAGGAGCCGGTTTAGGCGAAACTGTAGTAGGATAGTCCCGATTCGCGATTTAATTTCTGTAATGATCTCTACTTTTGTATTGAGCACTATTTTTAATTGTAGCATTGCATCATTTTACAGTGGGTTTTTGTTCTTTTGACCAACGGATTTCATATCTCTTGATTTTTTTCAACTGGTGTGACGAAGTTGGCCTTTTCTTTATTTTTTGCCCAAAAGAGTTTTTTCCCCGGGCAGTGATTCGGGATATTGTTATCTCTAAATTCTGGCGTTTTTTGTTTTTTTTCCTGGTGACCGTGAATGCTGGTAGATAGTAAGTTAGTAAATATATATATATATATATATATATATATAACCTACAATGGTTGATATGCCATAAACCCAACAGAACAAAATTATGTATACTTAATGTATATGTATGGCCTAATGGGTAGCATGTTTGCCAATGGGCCGGAAAACCGGGGTTCAATCACAGGTCGTGTAATACCAAAGACTCAAAAAATGTTACTTGATGCCACCTTGCTTAACACTCTGCTCTATAAGGTACGTATCAAGGGTAAAGAGGAGCAATACAGGGAAAGGAGTTCCACCCCTACACCTCAGTGTAGTAGATATGGAAAAGAGAGCCTTCGGGTTCACCCTCGACGACGGTCGCCAACTTTACTTACAAAGAGGATATATATATATATATATATATATAATGTGAAAGTGTGTTTGTGTTGTCCGGGTGCAAAATGTTTCGAAGTATTTGACAGACTTTTATGAATATTGAATTGGTTTCTTTGTTTTAATGGCATATCAACCTTTGTAGGTTATTTAATGCCATTCTCCTAGAAGAACAGTAGTGGTACTATTTAACCCATAGCTGGGAGGATAAGGGAGTTCATACCTATCCCAAGGGTATTTGCCCGAAAGTGAACGTAATAGCGCGACTGGAGTACGAACTCCCTTACTACGATTCCCTAGTCCATCGCTTCAACCATTACACCACGAGGACACCCCCATATATTGGTATGTAATTATACGTACATAATATTTTATATAATAACATGAATATATCTGTAAGGTAAGATTCTTTAGAGGCCTCTTTTAATTGAAAGTTAAATTCCTATCTGTGCGAATCTTTTGAGATCGTGTTTGCCGGTAATGTTTCCATTTGTAACTTGAAGAAGACTATATTTGATGATTTACAATATGTTCTTGTACTTCTAAATTGATATCATCCTCGTCATCATGTCGTGCCGCTCGCACGGATATCCCTGATCCTCTCTTTCCTCTTCTCCATATCATTCATCGCCTCTGGCAGGTCTTCAGGGCTACAGGATCCCATGAAATAGAAGGTATTTTTATCAACAAGAACTGAAATGTGAAACATTTGCTTGTGCCAAAACGTGAACCCAACACAATATTTCATAGAAAATGGTGACCATGAATATTGCAGATCCAATTCTGACCTCCCGATTAAAAACATGTCTCTATTCTACACATTACCGGGACTCAGATTTTCTTTGTTCATGAATTATTCTGAATCACAGTAGCAAATTTCACAAACATCTGTTGAGAAATGGAGCGTATATTCAAACAACAATATATATATATATATATATATATATATATATATTTAAAATATCCAGTCAGAGTCCAAGGATAGTAGGGGTGGATTATTATTTACATAGAATATATGAGGAAAATCATATAAATCTATGAGAGTGCTCAATGTATGGTTATTGTTTGTTCCCTATTTATTCGCTGGGGTATAACAAAATTCACATTCAGAGCGTATATAGTACAATTTAATGGAGACTCAAACTCGGTTATGGCGTCATCATAAAGCATGTAAATAGTCATCTGACGAGACGGAGAATATAGTAATATTCTCCGCCGAAATAAACTTATTATGACGACTTAACCGAGTTTGAGTCTCCATCAAATTGTACTATATATATACTCGAGTAATGAACGACCCCCAATTCTTTAGCACAAAAAGCTGTAAAAATCACATGTATGAAATTATCAACAGATAAGCTTTAACGTATTTAAAAGTATATCTCATGTGATGTACGACCTCTTGTTATTGAGGTGAAAAACTAGTCTTACAAAGTGATTTTTTACACGTGTATAAAAACGGATATCAATAGGTATTATTTCTAATTAATATCTACAGCATCGAAACTCTCTAAGCAAAACCAAAAGTTCCACTCTTGCAACTAAAAAGAAAAATTACATAAACAATCTCTTTTCCACGGCTATGTACACTTTTTTTGTTACAGCGTTTCAATACTTTAAAATTTGGTAATAAATGATATCTAATAATACCTGTTTTGAACGTATAAATTTATATCATAAATGATAAAGTTTTGATATTTTTGGTCTATAAGAAAATTAACTTCTTTCAAAAAAAGTTAATGGTTTTAGTATTTATGAGCAGTAGTGTATAACTTTGCATGTAAGTAAACATCTTACATCTCATATTCTTATATAAGTAAAAAATTGCTTATTAATTAGATATAAACACAAACTTATATTCTTTATAAACACATACAAATTCACATAGATAGGTATACCTATTTTCTTGACAGTTGAATGTGTATTCGAAATCGATAACACATATATGTAATACTCTCATCGCCGTACACATACACACACATAGGTGTGCGCTTAGGCATATGTGTGTGAGTTTGTAGGAGTTATCGATTTTATATATACATTCTAATGTCAGGAAAAAAACAGATTTAAAGCAAGAATACTGAATATCGCTAAAAGAATTGTTTCCCGTCAAATCAATGTAAAATGAATATATTGTAAACGAAAACTAAAGACGGTATTGTTTGCTCAACAGCTAACGTCGAAAAATAAAGAGCAGGACTTTCCCAGCTAAAAAAAAAAAAAAGAAAAAAGGAAAAAAAACAAAAGAAAACCAAAAAAAAAACAATGTCGTAATGACAGTGAGAAAGTGGGCGAACACCTTTACATCATCATCTTACTCTCCTCCTCCTACTACTATACCCACCCTTCCCCAACTTGATTCGCGCCATTTTTTCTTTTTCTTATTTTATTGTCAGAAGTGTCCATCTCTGTATGATGCGTCCATTTTCTTTATATTTCCAACTCATTTTTCTTCTCAGTTTCTCCGACGTGAACACAAGTAAAAAAAAAAAAAAAAAAAAAAATTGCTAGTGCTGAAAGTAGCATGTATTTCTATTTTTAGCTTTTTGGTGAAATCGGTTCTTGTAATTCCAGGGATCGCAATAGTGGTAGGTTTGGGAGGGGAAGAAAAAGGAAAAAGATGCGTGAGGTGTACTGTGGTGGGGGTAGATTAGAAAGATGCGAAAATTGGCACCCAAAACCAAAAATCTCGGCAATGCTTAAACACCAAGATAAGTAAAAGATCGCTGAGCATGAAGGAAAAAAGCAGAACTACAGAAAAGAAAAAGAAAATTCATTGATTCTTTGATGAAAAATAAAAGGCGAAGGTGGAAGAAATTCCTGTCCAAAAGTAGCGAAAACACTTCTCGTCGTGTTTCCATTCTACTTTAGTCATTTCTTGCCGACTTATTTATTCTGCCTTGACGCAATAAGATCTTCTTTCTTATAACTTTCTCTACTTTTTGGTTTGTCTTTCTTTTCTTTATTTATTGTGTTGAACTTTCATTTTGTCTTTTTTATTTGTTTTTTTATTTGATTGTTTTCTTTCCTTTATCTATTTTTTTTTTTTTTTTTTGTATTTTATTATTTGAATCAATATTTTCTTCCCTTTTTCTTCTTTTCTCTTTTCTAGCCTTTAATTTCGCTCTTTGTATTCTAAATTCTTTTTTCTTTTTTCTTCTTTTTCACTTTCTTCTTTATTTTTCTTTACTTCTGTTTACATCAGTATTTTTCTTTTGTTTCTTTTTCAATCAAATTCTTATATTTTCTTTCTTTCTTTCTTTCTTTCTTTCTTTTTCTCGATTTTATTATGTTCTTTTTCCTTCTTCTTTTTCCTTTTCTTGACCTTTATTTTTCTTTATTTTTTGTTTTTCTTCTTTTTTCTTTTCCTTTTTTTCTTATTTATTTATTTCATTTTCCCTTTTTCTTTTCTTCTCCTCTTTTTTTTCTTTTCCTATTTTTTTTTTTTTTTACTTTTCTTCCTTTATTTTTCCGTTTCTTCTTTTTACTCTTTCTCTTTTCCTTATTTATTTCTTACTTTTTCATCTTTTCTTCTTTTTTCTTTTTTTTTTACTTTTCTTTTCCTCTTTTTCTTTTCTATTTATCTTTTCTTTTTTCTTTTTCTTTTTACTTTTCTTCTTTTTTTTTCTCTTTTCTTCTTCTTGTCTTTTTTCTTCATTTGATTTTTTCTCTTTTTCTAATTCATTTCTTTCTTCTTTCTCTTTTCTTCCCATTTAGTTTTCTTTTACTTTTCTGTTTATCGCTTCTTTTTCTATCTTTTTTTTACTTTTCTTTTCTTCTCTTTTCTTCTTTTTTTTCTTTTTATTTCCTTGTTTTCTTCCCTAATGTCTTTTTCTTCATCATTTTTCTCTTATTTTTTTAATTATTTTTTTCTCCTCTTCTCTATCTTTTACTTATCTTTTTCTCTTTCTTCTTTTCTTCTTTCTTTTTTTTCTTTTTTTTTTCTCTCTTCTTTAATTTCCTTTTCTTTTTTTTTCTCTTTTTTTCTTTCCTATTTTTCAGTTTTTCTTACATTTCATTTTTTTCTTCATCAGTCTTCGTTTTACCAAACATGTTTTTCCTTTTCGTTTTTCTTTCTTTTCTTTTTCTTTTCTTTTTTCTTTTCTTTTTCTCTTTATTTTGATTCTCTATTCTTTTTTTTTTTTGTATATTTTTTTTCTTTTCTACGATTCAGATTTTCTTATATTTTATTTCTTTTTTCTTCATCAGTCTTCGTTTTACCGAACATCTTTTTTTTCTTTCTTTATTTCTTTCAGTCATGTGACTCAATCACCACTAACATTTTTTCTTAAAGGCATGAACGCTAAGTCGTTTACCAATAGGACAAACACTTACACTTAGATACTGTAATGATAATTACGCCATTCTTTTACTTCTAAATTGTTTTATTTAGGGATATTCTGAACTATCTATATTATTTTCTCTCTTACTTTCCCTGTTTGATTTTGTTTTCTTTTTCTCAATCTATTTCATCTCTCTCTCTGTTCTCTCTTTCTCTCTCTCTCTCTCTCTCTCTCTCTCTCTCTCTCTATCTTACACACACACACACACACACATATATATATATATATGTAAGTATATACAAAGGTTCAATCCCTGGGTCGAGTCATACCAAAGACTCAAAAAATGGTTCTTGATACTGCCTTACTTAACAGCATTATAAGATAAAGATCAAGGGTAAAGTGGTGCAATCAAGGGAATCGAGTAGCGCCCTCCCCTACACCTCGATCTAATAGCTTTTGAAAAGGGAGCCTTCGGGTCACCCTCGACAAAGGTCGCCAACTTTACTCTATTAACTTACTTATATAGTAAAGACCTATGTATAATTAAGTAAAGACAAATTTGGTTTAGGGAGATGGGTTTCCTGAATTTTGTGGGTTTTTCAAAAACTTCATTAGAAATTTCTCATTATTTCTTTGTCTGAAGCTGCAGATCTAATTTTTTTTTTTTTTTTTTTTTGATATATGTATCCTGAAATGAATATTATTACAAAAATATCAGTAATTTTAGAATGTTTTCTTATATATATATATATATATATATATATATATATATATGCCCGTTTATCTTTTTTTTTTTTTTTTCATTTCTATCTCTCTGCTAAAAATAGAATCAAATAAAGTGAAAATAAGAATAATGACTTTGCTGCGTCGCTGACCAATTTTTGGTATATTCCAGTGCCGTCCTTTCCGGTAAAAAATCAATAAAAGGATTTTTTAAAAATTGTATTGAATTAACTTTGAGGGCTATTGCAATGCGAAATAATAATTATTTGAGTCTAATTCAAGTTAAGAACTTAAAATCATCACTAAATGTTATGAAACCAGAACATTATCAACTGGTAGTAGAATAATAAAAATACCATTTTCAGGAAAAAAAAAACATCAGCAAATTTTCTACTTTATTTATGCATTTTTTTTTTCTATTAGTAGCGTTTACAGTGACTGACTGAGTTACATTTCATGAAGTTTATGTCGCGCTATCTGCACGGATATCCCTGACCCTCTCTCGCCACACCTCCCTATTGTCCATTGCTTCCGGCAGGTCCTCAAGGCTACATCCCGTATCGGCACAGAGCTGCTGTAAATAAGTTCGAGCTGGACATCCTGCCTTTGCTCGTCTATGTGAAGGGATCCACATCACTTATGAGCTCGTCCCTAATTCTCCAGCAGTGTCCCGCATAGCTGGTTCGTCTAATTTTGATAGTTTTTGTGATGGGTGGTAGGTGGCCGTATAGCTGCTGCTTTGTAGGGTGCTGTCTCCAGGACTTGTTCAATGTCACCTGAAATAAATGGAACAGAAGTTTTTCTTTTTCCACATTTTTATTATTCCTCAGTCTGAATCGCGCCTAATTTCTATCTGATCGAAGAATATGGTTCTGCATATCTCTACAGCCAAAGGCCTAATGAATTGAGTGCTCACTAATAGCCCGCGAGACCGGTGTTCTAATACCTGGTTGAGTCATTCTAAAGACTCCAAAAATGGTACTTGATGCTTCCTTTCTTATCACTCAGCATTATAAGGTATCAATCAAGGGTGAAGTGAGTGGAGCAACCCAGGGAAAGAAGTAGCTCCCTCCCCTACACCTCGGTGTTGTAGCTTTTGAAAAAGGAGACTTCGGATTACCCTCGACAACGATCGACAGCTTTGCTTTTATATCTCTACCAGTTTCCATTGCAACAGCATGAATAAAAATAATAACAATAAAAGCAATAAGCAATGTGGAGGTGCCCGTGGTGTAATGGTTATCGTCGTAGGAAATGGACACGGTGACACGAGTTCAAATCTTGGACCAGGCTAATTGCATTTTCACATAGCACTAATACCCTTGGGAAAAGTATGAATCCAATTATTCTCCCTCCAGCTAGGGGTAAATAGTAGGACAGACTGGGTTCTTCAACCTAGTCTAGGAGATGGAAAACTCTGAATTCAAACCTGTTAAACTCTGTTTAAAAATTGACCTTGTGTCATGTCCTGCTGGAGTGGAGGGGTTGGTAAATATGATAAAAGCAATAAGCAAAACAGTCAAATTTAGCCTAATGCAACAAGAAAATTAACTGTAAAAAATAGTAGAAAATGTGGTTGGATTAAACACATATGCAATAGTTTTTAAAGGAGGAATTAGATTTTATAGATATAAAAGGTGATTTAAAAAAAATAATAAAGGATATGAGGATGTTACACCTGAAATCTTTCCTGTCAAATTCACTTTATGCCAATGAGCTTTTCTCTGGTCTTCTCGGAAAACAGTCTGATACTTTTTGTCGAAGAAGTGAAATGATATTATGTACGCATGTTGACTGTGATGATCAGACTTTTTGTCAGTTGTGCATATTAGTTTTCATCAGGTGTATTTATCAACCCTTCTGCTAGAGCATAAATTCGTTTTTAAGCAGAGCTTAACTGGCTAGAATTCAGAATTTCATTTCTCCTAGACCGGCTGCCATACCACCACGAGAATCTTTTCGTTGGCTGGCTGTTCTAGTTTTCTTCAAACGAATGTCCTGAACGGAAAGATTCTTGGAATTTTGAACCGAACCTTTTATTCAGTCAATGGAGCTTATTTGGTTTTACTGTTTTCTATATTCAGAACACAATTCCTGTTACTTTTTTCCAAATTTTGTTACTTTTTTTTCCGTTACTTTTTAAAAAATTTCTGTTACTTTTTAAAAAATGTCTTTTACTTTTTTTTTTTTCAATTTCTGTTACTTTTTTAAAATTTTTTTTTTCTTTTTTCATTTGTTTTATATTCATTTGATTTGTTGCTCATTAGTTCTTGTAAGGTCTCCTTCTTTTACGATTAGAGTACATGACTTTTTAGCACGGCTCAACTCAAGGATTGAACTAACGATTACCAGGTTACAACATATCTATTAATTAAAGCTTTTATCCAAAAGAAATAAATGGAACAAAAGTTTGTCTTTTTGTTCATCTTTATAATTCCTCTGTCTGAATCGCGCCTAATTTTTTTCTGAACGAAGAATTTGGTTCAGTATATCCCTACTGGTCATTGGCCTAATGAGTGGAGTGCTCGCTAATGGCCGGTGAGACCAGTGCTCTAATACCTGGTTGGGTCATACTAAAGACTCCCAAAATGGTACTTTTACATTATAAACACGAAGGAAAAATTCCAATCCCACTTGTCCTTCCTTCCATTCTGACCCAGTCGGCTTGGGCGTATAATAAGACCCCTTCCCCAACAAGTATCCTACATATGACATTAAACAGATCTGATGGTGAGGTACTAGCTTCGAGGAATGTGAAATAGTTTCGCTCCCGGATCGCCTATGTCTCGGAGTGGTAGCACCTGATAGGGTCCTTTCTATGAGTCAAATAGAACTGTTTGACTATTTAAATTGAGTGCAAACAAATGACTTATGCTAAATTGAATTATTAGAAAGAGAAACGTTTGATCAATTAAATGTGTATAAATAAATGATTGATGCTAAATTGAATAGTTGGTGACACATAGCTATACTTGGAACCATTTAACTTTGTTGATATATGGTAAAATGAGTTGTTAGAAATAGAGCTGTTTTATCATTTAGCTGTGAGTAAATAAATGAATGCAAATAGCATTCATTTTACGATTAGAGTAGTAATTTACGAAGGTCTTTACTTCGATTTAGCACAAGGCCAATTGAGTGGGGTACCCAATGAGACATTTTACGATTAGAGTACTTGATTTTTAGCACGGCTCAACTCAAGGGTTGAACTTACGATCACCAGTTTACTACCTATCTATTAATTAAAGCTTTTATCCACAAGAATATCCATCTTTTGTGGGTGGTAGGTGGCCGTACAGCTGCTGCATTGTAGGGTGCTATCTCCAGGACTTGTTCAATATCCCCTGAAATAAGTGGAACAAATGTTTGTCTTTTTGCTCATCTTAAATTGAATTGTTTGTGATTCTAAGCAATACTTGGAACATTTAACATAGTTAATTTATACTAAATCGAATCGTTTGAAATAGAACTGTTTGATCATTTAACTGTGTATCAATAAAATGTGTTTACAAATCATATGTATTTCATATATATGTAAAAATAGAATTTTGAATTAAATAACCAACAATGGTTGATATACCATAAAGCCATTCCAAACCAGATAATATATATTTGATATATATGTAAATATAGGATTTTGTATTAAATAACCGACTATGGCTGATATGCCATAAAGCCAAACTAATTCTCTAATTCTTATATAAAGGTAGATGACTCGTTAATGTGTTTGTCGTTTCATTATTCGTTCAACCAAAGAAAGAACTTGGGAAATATACGGTGACTTTCGGAATTCATACCATCTAAAAGTCAAATGAGTCGTACGAGGTCTTGAACGGATCAAACATAAAATAGGCCGACATAAAGCAGAGTGTGTCTCAAAATAGATCCAACCCATTAATATGATAATGATTTATTTTAATGAGACAAGCGCAATGGCGGTAATTTGGAATACGTCCAGTAAAAATGCATCCTTTGAGCTAGAGAAATTAAATGATTGTTTTTCAATTATTATTATATCAGGACATGCGATCTTGCCGTAGTAATAAATCATTATCATATTAATAGGTTGCATCTATTTTGAGACAGTTTTGAATGATTTTATGTACAAATAAGTAGTGACGCAAAATGTTTTTCCCGTCCCGTTCAAGAAACTCTTATCAAGGATTAATAATTGCTATGGTATACTATTTTCAAATCTGAAACAAAGAACAGAACATTATTATTAGTAGAGTTATTAGCCGTCCCATGGGTTCCATGTATATTGAGCCACCCATTATAAGCATGTATATTGAGACACCCTATATAATCATGTATATTAAAACACCCAATATAACCATATATATTGAGACACCCTATATAACCATGTATATTGAGACACCCTACATAACCATGTATATTGAGACACCCAATATAACCATATATATTGAGACACCCAATATAACTATGTATAATGAGACATCCTATATAACCATGTATATTGAGGCACCTTATATCTGTCCTATTTAATCAAGTATATTATATATATATATATATATATATGTGTGTGTGTGTGTTTGCGTGTGTTTGTGTGTGTGTGCGTGTGTGTGGATGTATATATATCATTATCAAGTTGTACTGTTAGCACAGATTTCCCTGACTCTCTCTCTCTCTCTCTTTCTCTCTCTCTCTCGATCCTTCCCAATCATCTATAAAACCTGGTAGGTCTTCCAAACTGCATCTATAATCTTTCTGATAAGCTAACTCTGGCGCGTTAATGTGTAGGGGTCCATAGGAGAAAGTCTCTGATAAATTCCTCCATGCGTCTCTATTAGTGTCCGCATGCTTTGTTCGTCTTACTCGAATTGTTGTAGAGATGGGAAGTAAGTGGCCAACAGCAACTTTTTGTGGGGTGTTGTTTCCAGAATTTGTACAAAACAGCAGTCAGCATTCTTGTGTAGTTCCCGTCTTGTTCGTTTTCCATACGTTTTGTATATGTGGTATATCCATACAGTAGTAGGGAAACAGCTACAACTTTTATTTTATTTGGATAGATCAGAGTTCCATAAGATCAGTAACCTGTTGATGACTTCGCTACACCTATACTAACTTCACTTTCATTTGATGAGATATTGCTTCCGAGGTATATAAAATAATTTACCATATTTAGATGTCTGTCACTTAAAGTGGAGATGGCACCTTCTCGTTTAAAAATTCATAAAGTGTTTTATTTGCGTTCACGTATAGAACAATGCCTTCTGCTGTTTGCTCCAGATTTTACAGAAAGGATTCGACTTGAATTGGTGTATTTGCCGGAAGCTCAAGATCATCTGTGTTGTCTCTGTCTAGTATCGTTTCATCTGGGTATTATCTGCTTCTTGCTTTTTTTTAATGTAAAGCCATTTTCTTTTATTAGATCTATCAACCTTCAAAGTACAACTGTGCTATAATCAAACAGGCGACGTCTCCACACTAGACGGAACCTCTCTGAAACTGGTAGACAAATTCACCTACCTAGGAAGCAGTGTCTCATCAACCGAAAAAGACATCGACAAACGGCTAACGAAGGCATGGACAGCTATCGATAGGCTATCGTTCATATGGAAATCAGACCTGACCGATAAAATGAAACGCAGTTTCTTCCAGGCAGTGGTCGTATCGATACTGCTGTATGGGTGCACTACTTGGACGCTAACTAAACGGGTGGAGAAGAAGCTAGACGGCAATTACACAAGAATGTTGCGAGCAATATTGAACAAGTCTTGGCAACACCCCACAAGGCACCAACTATACGGCCACCTGCCTCCCATCACGAAAACTATCCAAGTTAGACGAACGACCAATGCAGGACACTGCTGGAGAAGCAGGGACGAGCTCATAAGTGATGTACTCCAATGGACCGCCACATATGGCCGGGCAAAAGCTGTACGACCCGCTCGAACATTCATACAGCAACTATGTGAGGATACGGGATGTAGCCCTGAAGACCTGCCAGAGACGATGAACGATAGGGAGAAGTGGCGAGAGAGGGTCAGGGATATCCGTGCCTGTGGCACGACATGATGATGATGATGTATTTCCTTGCAAAACTCCACCGACATTGTGGAAGAAATTTGAGTCTCCTTCAGGCGGACAAACTATTGCCTTCGCGGTTTTGGCAGAGAATCGTTCGAGCTCAACAGTTTTTTTGGGAAGACCGTATGCTAGTCAGCACCGGAGATTTCCTCCGGCCTCAGGGGGCCGTCCCCCAGGCTTTTATCCCCTTATGGCAGGAGGGAATTATTGTTAGGCGCCTGAGTATTTCCTTGATAGTCGTAATTGCTCGATCTTTCTTCTGTGTATTGAATCAAATGACTTGGAGAAATCTCCAACCAATACTGTTGCCTCGAGGTGTTTTGCACGAACTCCTTCGATGATTCTACAGAGATGCAGAATCTGTAAAGCTTTGGATCGATTTCTCCAAAAACCATTCCGGTTTTTCCCAGGAATTTTCTCGATTTCAAGTTTAATACAGTTGAGAAGCAAAATATCATACACCTTTTTCGATATTGCAGTAAGGGCTATGCCTTAGTAGTTCTTATTGATTCCGAGGTCTCATTTCAGAGGAAAAGGGAGGATACAATCTTTGGTCCATTTTTCGATTATGCATTTTCTTTGTATGTCATCAAATTTCCTTGCTTCTAATACTTCTGGAGAAATATCGGCGAAGCCTGCAACGTTTCTACTATAAACTTTTTTTCGGTATTACGTCAGGTTTTTCCTTCGTAAATCATCCTAGTTTGATTTCTAATCAGACATAATTAGTTTTTTCAAGAGCTAATCAGTGACTTTATGGGAATTTCCCTGCAGATTGTTGAAATGTTCTTTCCACTTTTCTCTCCTTTCATCTTAGCTGTCAGCTTTTAGAGTTTCTCTCGATGTGCTCTCTTTTCCGCTCAGTTCATTTGCAGTCTATCATGCAAATTGTGATTTTTCCTCTTCTTTCAAGTTTCTGACTTAACTGATTTGGCTTTGTATGTCTTTTAGTTGTTCTTTTTTTGGTATGTGTAAGTTAGTTCTCGTGAGGCTTTCTTTAGTTTCTGTCCCTCGGCATTTGTTGGGTTTCTTCTGAGTGATATATATATGTATATATATATATATAATGAAAATAAATAAATATACATTATATATATATTTAATCCATGGAAAATATTATTCTGCAACCTAAGGTTTCTTGAAGTTTATAACAACATTCGTCAGGCAGTTAAGAAGATGGAATGAAATTGAAAATCGAAAATGCGACAAAATACAGACAAAATCGAAAATGCAGACAAAATACAGACAAAAAGCCGTTAAAATTTCGTTTGTGTGTGGTTGTAAGTATGTGTGTGTGGGTGTATGTGTGTGTGGGTGTATGTGTGTGCGTGTGGATGCATGTTTTAAAGTTAAGTCAGGCCAGGAACTTAAAGCGTTGGTTATAGCGGTAATGGGTAACGAATGTGTATACATTTGTTTCGTTGGCAGTGGGACAAATTATAATCGCTGCAAGTTGTGGGGAATTGGTGAGAATCTGATTTGTAAGCGTGTATGGTGGGCAAGAGTTGCAATGGGTATAAGTAAGGTTATATTGTGTCGTAAGTATTTTGGTGTAATATATACGGGGGGGGTTGTATTATAATAATAATGATAATAACCAAATGGGATAAAGCGTAAGAAATACATATTATGGATCTTATAGGTGGTATGTATGTAATCAAATAGAAAGGGGTAAATGATATTAAGGGGGTTAAATAATAAATATGTGCCTAATAAATTGTTGTAATGCTAATAATAAATGAATGAAATATTGCGTAAATATTATATATTGTGGGTCTTATAGGTGATGTGTGTGTGTAATGAAATAAAATAAAATGAAATGAGAGGGTTTAAATGATAGATAATGTATTTGCGTATGAAGATGGTTATAATTTAGGGGTGGGGTGTCGTCATTGAAAATTAAAGAAATTGATTAGATAACGGGTTTGAAGGTTGGGGTTGTTTTTTAATAGTAATTTTATTTGTTGATGGTTGGTACATATACTCTTGCAGAAAAGTTTAGAGTGAATGTGGAGCGTTGAGGTCTATTTTAATGACCGTAAAAATTTAAAAGCTAAAATGATTGAGGCGTGTAGGTGAATTGTGTGATGGTAGGAGGAGGAAAATGGTACTTACGGTGCTTTAGTTTTGTTTTGTTTTTGTTTTTTTTTTTCATTAAATACGAGTACAAAGTGTTAGGTGGGTAGTGTGAGTGGGTTGAAGTGAGAAAGAAGGTGTTTGTTTTCATGACTACATTTTGAGAGGATTTCAGTTTTTTTATTTAGGAGGGTGTTTTGTGATGGATATGTGATGATGGCTAATTTTTCGTGGAGACAAAGAAGGCATTTCTGGGATGTTTTGTTGTAGGCAGGTGCTTGTTTTAGTATCTCCCAGTTGATTGTGGGAGAGATATTTGTGTCTTTTACTTACGAGGATAAGGAGGTGTTGGATGCGTAGTTTCTATATTTAAAAGAAAGATTATGGTTGTGGATTCTTTGATTTATGGTGCTCTCCGTTGCACCGATGTAGTGTTTGACGGAGTTGTTTGTTTTTACTGTGGCTTTATATATGGTGTTTGTATATAGGCATTTATTTGGGAGGGGGCATGTGCTTTTGACCCTAAAATTGCATTGTTTGTAGGATTGTGATGTACTGTTGGTGGATGCAATTTTTTTGTTGTGTTTTTTTTATTATTTGTGCCATGTTTGTGCAACTGTAGCTGATCTTGAGTTTGAGTTTTGTTTAACGGCATATCAACATCTTGATGTTGTTTTTATTGAAGATTTTGGCTAGGGAGCTATTATTTGGGAAGTGTTTAGAGATTAGATTTATGAAGTCTCTACCTATATTGGAAGATATAAATTCATTATTAGGTGGGTTATATATATATATATATATATATGTGTGTGTGTGTGTGTGTGTGTGTACTTGTGCAGCAATCTTTCATTTAAGCATGTTTGATTAAATAATCAAGACATATTTTGTCTATATGATTTTATTAAGATCCTTTCAAGTTTCCTGACAAGTGTCTTGGCTTCAGGTTGCAATTGGTGGATGAATTTACCAAAATTTTCCCGAGCGATTTCACACTTTTCATAGGCCATCATCAGGGATTGTTTGCATCTATCAAGAGTGCTTTTTAAAGAGTTTTTAATGAGCTTTTTTAAAAAAAAAAAATTATTACGTTAAAAAATTTCGTGAACACAAAGTTGAATAAAACTGAGATGCTGATGACACCGAACGAATTTAAAAACAGAACGCGATCAAATGAAACAGAATATTATCAAGAAAAATAGAATATTTTAATTATATATACAAATGAATATATGTACATATAGATATATGCATGCATGTGTGTGTGTGTGTGTGTGTGTGTGTGTGTGTGTGTGTGTGTGTGTGTGTGTGTGTGTGTGTGTGTGTGTGTTGAAATGATAGATTATGCTAGATCTGACAGGAGGCTAAAAAAAGAGAAAAGATGGATAAATCAAGCACTTATATAAGTTTCAAAGTAGTGATATTTCATTCTTTTATATCGAGAACGTTCTCTGATTAAACATTAAAAAACATTTTAGTTTTTCTACAGTAAACAAAAACTAAAAGTATGTTTAGTTTGAGGAAGTTGTTGGAATAAAAGAATGAAATATCATTACAACTAAACTCTTTTAAGAGTTTGATCTATACATCTTTCCACTTATTTCTATCATATATATATATATATATATATATATATATATATATATATATATATATATATATATATATATATATATATATAAGTATTATTTGGTCCAGTTAAACCGGAGTTAGGAGTAATTCCATCAGGATAAGAAAACTATTCAAAAGTGAATATCTAAATTTTCCTGGTAAAGAGCTCAATGTAACAGACATTACAGAGCAATAATTTCATTAAGAAAAACAACAAAGCGGTCACATTAGGATTATAAATTCATTTCCATCCTGTTATGTGTTTTTGATAAAATCAAAAACATGAAAATAAATTAACAGGACTTCTTCAGATCTTATGGATAAAATAAACCAGAATGGACACAGGAAAGAATGGTGGGAGTTATATATAGTCATCCACAGACAGATCTGTTTCGTTCTATTAGATCTCATCAGTGTGGCTAAACAGTATCTCCCCGTAGCTGGGACCGAAACCCGGTTAACTCAAACGCCAAGCCAAAGGTTCTAACCATTTAGCCACGAGGATATATTAACTACGAAGTATATTTTAAACGGTTATGAATCACAATTACTATTGTTTACATACATCCGTTCAAACGGCCGCCGAGATCTCAATTCGAACACGAAGAGACTTGCAAAGGCGCTAATGGCAACACGATTACTTCTTCGCTAGAGAACTCGACCCTACGAGGGTAGGGGAGTATATATATATATATATATATATAATTCTACTTTTGATTGCAGAGTTTCAATACAGAGGAGTTTGGTGATCGGTAATTCCCTCTAATATATATTTTGTTGGAATAATTTTCTATGAGGTATAATCAAATCATAGAATCTTTGATTTAACAGAAATTGAACATGAGTATTAGAATATTGTCAGTAGTGTACTTATTTATGGTTATTATATATATATATATATATATATATGTGTGTGTGTGTGTGTGTGTGTGTGTGTGTGTGTGAATATGCGTGTGTGTTTATAAAAGAATAAATATAAACGTAAAGCTTATCATCCATTAGCACCCTCGTCCAATGCATTATGGTGGGTGATCTGTTGTTGGCAATTATACGGAACAAAATATTTTTTTTTACAGAGCACCGAACCGGACTATCAAAAAATGCAATCCATTGCACATGGATTTGCAGTCGTAATGTTCCTCGAAAAAAAAAAAAAAACGAAAAAAAAAACAAAAAAAAACAAAAAAAAAAAACAAAAGGGAAAAGATAGAAACAAAAAAGAACATAACAATTCGAAAATCCGTCTTTCTATCAGTTGTGCCAAACGTAAAATAGAAATAAATAAATGACTACACTCTGTTATTATCTGTGGGAGTTACGAAAGAACGACAAAATCTAGGCTTGGAATTTGTCGTACTTAAATGATAAAATGGCAGAGAGTAACACAAAAACGTGGCTTACTGGCGGGAAAAGACCGTTTGTTCCCGTGAAAATAGTGTCATGATAAGAAAATATATATATTTTTTTTTGTTTGTCGACTTATGGATCCATAGATGCCATTCAACATCGATGTATTTATATACACGTATATAAGTGTATGTGTGTCTATGTTTGAGCGAATAAGAGAGAGAGAGAGAGACAGAGACAGAGACAGAGAGAGCGAAAGACAGAGAGGGAGAAAGAGAGAGAGAGAATATGTACAGCGCACACATACACAGTTTAAGAATATTTATTCGTATAAGCAGATAATGTTTTATTCACGAATGTACAAAACAGTAATCAAAATACACATTTCAGTATATTTTCTAGATCTTCATCTTCTATAACATACACTCTCGTAGATACAATAATCTCTCACATACATATAAGTAAGTGTATTGTATCTATTTGTGTGTTGGCGGTGAGTGTGCATGCATGTGTGAACATTCTATAGGTAAATATACAGATACCTGACAAACTGGGTCTTCGTAGATCAACCAGTCCTGAAGAAAATACCCTAAATTAAAAATCGAAGGAGCTATGTTCGAAGAATCTCTGGTGAACATCTTGCTCTGCGAAACTGTTTTTCTTTTATACACTTATTCAAAAGGTGTAATTCGTTCAACACAATCCATCTATGATATAAACATGATCACCAACGTAATTAATTAAGTAAGGACCAACTTACTCCATGATTGTCATCGATAAACATTATTATTATATAGGTATGTATATGTAGATGTGGGTTCATGTTTGTGTTTAACCCTCTCTGTGTAATTACCCAGTAAACTGGGGCTGTAGAATACACCGACTGCATCTCTGCAGTGGGGCAAGGCCCACAAACGAGTGTTCTTGATATGATACCAAACAATCTGATGGTGAGGCTTCAGTAATGCTGGAACTTTGGAAAATGTGGAATGCCCCTTCATTGGCATTGCACCCGCGTCCATTCTGACCGGGAATGATTGAGTCCTATTAATTGGTTGAATAGAACTAAACTGCGTAGTTATGCTAAACTGAATTGCTTGAAATAGAAGTGTTTTTGACAATGACATTTTACTTCTAACATTTAACTGTGTATAAACAAAAACTACCCCCATACTAAACTGAATTGTTTGAATTAGAACTGTTTGACTTAAATGAATAACTTGAAATAGAAATGTTCTTGTGTATTTTATGTAAAGTTTATACTTATGCTAAAGTGAATTGTTTAAAATAAAACTGTTCATTTGTATAAAAATGGATTTGGCATTAAATAACAGACAAAGGTTGATATGCCATAAAAAAAACTCGCTGTAAATCAGTGTACACCAGTGTGAAATAGAAAAAAGATATATATATATATATATATATATATAGAGAGAGAGAGAGAAACAGACATAAAGACAGAGAGCAAACGTGGGGAAACAAAAGTTGTTGTATTTTGACCCTCGGCCCGAGCAAACATGCCACTACAAAGTGATTCACCGGAAGGAAGTGACACATTCCAATGGCCAGTAATCGAAAGAGATCGCGTGGGTGGATTTGGCTGATGAAATGGGACAAGGTAAAGCCCATGATACACTCATAGACTGATGCACCGGAAGAGAGTGTCCTGTGAACTGCATGACAGTTATTTCCCCTGGATGACGATCAATCATGCCATTCCAAAGTTCGAGTAGGCGATCGAGTTGGCGTGGACTATAATATAACTCAGTCAAGACAGAGTTACAGTTGCAGTTGCAGTAGAGTTGGGGACGGAGTTAGATGAGGTGTGGTAGAGAAAGCCACGCCCGACCGAAGGGGCCCTCGGGAACCCAGATGGAGTTTGGGGACCAGAGAAGTTGCTGATAAGATGCAGTAAAGAAAGCCATCACCCAGCAGAGTGGGCCCAGGGCCTCCGGTTGAGCATCAGGAGAACGAGAAAGACACAATGTTGACGGCCATAAGAGCGGGGGTCAAAATATTACAGTTTCTGTTCGGTCTCCAGCTCCCTCTCACACGCAAACCTTGAGTAACCTTTTCGAACCCTTGGAATAAAGTGAGAGGGACATATATTTTGTATAAAGAAGTCTTCCTGCGTCTGTTTATTTATTGTGTCGTAATGATGCTGTAGATGACAATATAACAAAGTGAGAGAGAATTCAAATGCACTATATATATATATATATATGTTCTTTAAGAAAAAACAAAAATTTTAAAGAAATTATTGCTCTGTGATTGAGTCACATTGAGCTCTTTTCCAAGAAAATTTTAGATTTCTAATGGAATGAATTTGTCCCGACGGAACTATTCCCGACTCCGGTTTATCTGGACTTAATAATACATATATATATATATATATATATACAAGGAACAAAACATCATAATTGAATGTCTTGTTTTTTGCATGTCTTGTTTTTTTACTTAGCTATAGTCACCTTCACATACAGAAATAAAATAATGTAGCAAAAATAACATACATCGACGAATTTATATCAAAATTTTTTACAACAACGCGCTGCCTTTGTACCTTCACATACATTATATACCACCCAAACATACACACACAATAATACGCAACTATAACGCACACAAACACACTCACACACCCACACACACTCACACATATACAATCATACGTAAATATTTCTACACAATCTCAACAGTTCTTTGACTGTATTTTTTTGATTTTCGATTCATTTCATTTTCTTAACTGCCTGATGATTGTTGTTTTGCAAAAAAAAAAAACAAAACAAAAAAACAGGGGTCACAGTCTAAAGTTCATGAATTAAATATATATATATATATATATATATATAATATATATTCATTTATTATTATTATGATTGTTATTATTAAGAATAATTATAATATTGTTATTATTAAGAATAATTATAATATTGTTAGAGACTCGGTGGAAGATAGACAATCTAGAATTGCCTGGCAAACAATAAACGAAGTGAGCAGAAGAAAGAACACAGCCAAAGCAAAACTTAAAGCAGGAAACCAACAAGAAAGAATAAAACTGTGGAAACAGCACTTCGAAAACTTACTTGGAAACCCACCAAAAATAACGCATGAACTAATCACCAGAATAATTAGCAAACAATTAGACATTAAACTTGGACCGTTCACACAAGAAGAACTCGACTCGGTTCTCAGAAAAATTAAAAATAGGAAAGCTGCAGGGCTAGACGAAATTCCCCCGGAAGTATGGAAGACCAGACAATTCGACGACATACTGCTCCGACACTGCAACGCAGTATACAATCAAAATCCGATCGATAGATGGACGAAGGGATGCATACTCCCCTTCCCTAAAAAGGGGGACCTCGGATTAGCCAAAAACTACCGAGGCATAACACTTACATCCATAGCTGCCAAAATCTACAATGCCCTACTGCGAAACCGAATAGAACCCAAAATCGACAACATACTTAGAAAAAACCAAAATGGCTTCCGAAGAAATAGATCCACGACCTCACAAATATTAACCATCCGCAGAATCCTTGAAGGTGTACGGGCAAAGAACCTACAAGCGACATTAATATTTGTCGACTTTACCAAGGCTTTCGACTCCATTCACAGAGGAAAGATGGAACAAATCCTACTAGCGTACGGCATACCTAAAGAAACCGTAGCGGCAATAACGATTCTCTATAGAAACACTAAAGTAAAAGTACGATCACCAGATGGAGACACAGAATACTTCGACATTGTAGCAGGAGTACTACAAGGGGACACGCTGGCTCCGTATCTCTTTATCATTTGTCTAGACTACGTACTTAGAACATCGATTGACAAAATCAAAGAGAATGGCTTCGAACTGACGAAGAAAAGAAGCAGAAGATACCCCGCAACAACAATTACCGACGCCGACTACGCCGATGACATAGCGATACTGGCAAATACACCTGACCAAGCCGAAACACTTCTGCATAGTTTGGAACGAGCAGCAGCAAGCATAGGCCTCCATGTTAATGCACACAAAACGGAATATATGTGCTATAACCAAACGGGGGACATCTCCACTCTAAAAGGAACCCCTCTTAAACTAGTAGACAAATTCACGTACCTAGGAAGCAGCGTCGAATCAACCAAAGGACATCGAAACGAGGTTAACGAAAGCATGGACAGCTATCAATAGGCTATCGACTATATGGAAATCAGACCTAACCGATAAAATGAAACGCAGTTTCTTCCAGGCAGCGGTCACATCGATACTGCTATATGGATGCACTACATGGACGCTAACAAAACGGCTCGAGAAGAAACTAGATGGCAATTACACAAGAATGCTGCGTGCAATCCTGAACAAGTCCTGGCAGCAACACCCCACAAGACACCAACTGTACGGCCACCTGCCCCCTATCACGAAAACTATTTAAGTTAGGCGAACCAGACATGCAGGACATTGCTGGAGAAGCAGAGATGAACTCATAAGAGATGTACTCTTATGGATCCCCACACATGGCCGCGCAAAAGCAGGACGACCAGCACGAACGTACATTCAGCAGCTATGTGAGGATACAGGTTGATGTCCTGAAGACCTGCCTAGGGCGATGAACGATAGGGAGGAGTGGCGAGAGAGGGTCAGGGATATCCGTGCTGCCAGCACGATATGATGATGATGATGATGATGATAATATTGTTATAATATTATTATTATTGTTATTATTAACAATAATTATAATATTGTTTTAATATTATTATTATTGTTATTATTAACAACAATATCTCCGATAGCTCTATCGGAGATATTGAGCACTCTCCATATTATATTGTACTTGGTTCGACACAAACCCACAAAGTGATTGAGTGACAACCAACACTGGTATAATATATATATATATATATATATATATAACTACAGAGCCAGAAATAATTTACATCTGTTTTAGCTAACCGAATCATGGGAATAATTCAGAGTAAAAAGAGTTGGACCAAATAAAATTATATTGATTAAGTGGCATTGGCGTATTATTGTGTGTGTGTATGCGTGGGTGGCATATAGTGTATGTGAAGCATTGAAATATTGGTTGTTTATTTTCGGGCAGTTCGAAAGTTTTTAGGCTTTTCTGTTTTTTATTGAAGTTTTATCACAGATATCAGTTTATGTATATTTTTATTTACAAATTGTATCATCTGGGTTTTTTATTTACAAATTGTATCATCTGTGTTTCTCATTTACAAATTGTACCATCAGGGTTTTTTATTTAAAAATTGTATCATCTGTGTTTCTTATTAACAAATTGTATCATCTGGGTTTCTTATTTACAAATTGTATCATCAGGGTTTTTTATTTAAAAATTGTATCATCGGGTTTTTTTTTATTTAAAAATTGTATCATGAGGGTTTTTTATTTAAAAATTGTATCATCAGGGTTTTTTATTTAAAAATTGTATCATCTGGATTTTTTTATTTATAAATTGTTTCATCTGGGTTTTTTATTTAAAAATTGTATCATCTGGTTTTTTTTTATTTACAAATTGTATCATCTGCGTTTCTTATTTACAAATTGTATCTTCTGGGTTTTTTATTTAAAAATTGTATCATCTGGGTTTTTTTATTTACAAATTGTATCATCTGTGTTTCTTATTTACAAATTGTATCATCTGAGTTTTTTATTTACTAATTGTATCATCAGGGTTTTTTATTTACAAATTGTATCATCTGGGTTTTTTATTTACAAATTGTATCATCTGTGTTTTTTATTTACAAATTGTATCATCTGGGTTTCTTATTTACAAATTGTATCTTCTGGGTTTTTTATTTAAAAATTGTATCATCTGGGTTCTTATTTACAAATTGTATCATCTGGGTCTTGTTTATTTACAAATTGTATCATCTGTCTTTCTTATTTACAAATTGTATCATCTGGGTTACTTATTTTAAAATTGTATCATTTGTTGTTTTTTTTTTATTTACAAATTATATCATCTGGGTTTTTTTATTTACCAATTGTATCATCTGTTTGTTTTTTTTATTTACAAATTGTATCATCTGGGTTTTTTTATTTACAAATTGTATCATCATGTGTTTTTTCCAAACCGTTATATTTATAAAACAGGTACAAAAATAAAAATGAAAATTATATCTATATATATATATATATATATATAGATATAATTTTGAAATTAATATGTCACCATATAATTCAAATTAACTTCATTGAATCAATGGTTTAGATTTTATACACTGCATTAGCTTTTGAATTTCATTGACGATTTGATTTCCCTATTCAGAGTAACGACGAATCACCTCGTTACCTCACTGAATTAGCGCTTCATTGCAAGAATGTTGTGAATACAAAAAAAGAAGGATTAAACGAGGCGGCAGCATTTGGATTTGATATTCCTACGACGGAAAACCATCAAAATTTAGTCCTTTAGTAAATACTTCTGTTTGGTTTAATCTGGTTTCATTTGGTTTGTTATAGCATATCTTTTTATCCTCTGTCACTCTTTATTTCACTTGTTACCTACTGATTTATTTTCCCTCCTTTTAACACCGAATTGAGGAAGATAAATTGTTGGCAATAGACATGATTCCAGGCAAAGAATTTATTTATATAAGTTCGATTGACGAACCTAAAAGCAACAGAATTCTTCAAAAAATTATGGATTAGAAACCGGTTTCAGTTGTTCACCAGGTTCTTTCTTCTTTTGGACAATTTCTCCACCAATAAAATCTAGTTCTGTTAGTGAATTGAATTACCATGAACAGAAAATCGGGCGATCAAACAATTCTATTTCAAGCAATTCAATTCTGAATGAGTCTTTTGTTTGTACTCAGTTTAAATTTTAAACGGTTCTATTTGACGCATTGATAGGACCCGATCAGGTGCTACTACTCCGAGTCAGAGGTGGACCTGGGAGCAATTGAAATGAAGGGGTACTCTGTATTCCTTAAAGCTCCAGTTGCCCTGTCGGCTGGGGCTGTAGAATACACCCCCCCCCAATGAGTGTCTTGGATATGACAGTAAACAATCTCACGGTGAGGTTCCAGCAGTGCAGGAACTTTGGGGAATGCGGAGTACCCCTTCATTGCCATCGCTCCCAGGTCCTCTATGGGTTAAATAGAATTTACAGCATTCTTATGCTAAATTGAATTGTTTGAGTAAACTGAATAGCTTGAAATAGAAATGTTTTTGACAATTAAACCGTACTTACATTTAAACTGTGTGCTTATGCTTAACTGAATTATTTGAAATAGAACTGTTTTTCGACATTGAAACTGTATATACACTTAACTGAATTGTTACATAGAACTGCTTGAATAGCTTGAAATAGAAATGTTTTTGACAATTAAAATGTGTACTTATGCTAAACTGAATTGTTTTAAATAGAACAGATTATTTACATAAAAATGGATTTGGCGTTAAATAACCTACAAAGGTTGATACGCCATAAAATCCAACAAACCAAACCAAACCAAACCAAACCAAACCTAAAAGCTCCAGTATTACAGAAGCCTCACAGTTTAGTGTCATGTCTAGGACACTCATTGGGGGTGGGGGTCTTACTCCTCAGCAGAGATGCAGTCGAACCAAGTGACTGTTCTGAAATACTTTTGTAGTGCACTAAGATAAGAAATCGCTTCCTCACAGTACAAGGTATGTATGGATACAGAGTGTATGTGATGTGGAGGTAAAATACTGATTTTCTTTCTTTTTTTTGTTTCAAATGTTTTCGATTATACTTTGTCCATCGACGGGATCAAAATAAAGTTTATTATATTGTTTTAGTACCGGACATTGGTTAGAGTGTTCGCCAATGGCCCGGGAGACCTGGGTTCAATCCCAGGTCGAGTCATACCAAAGACTCAAAAATTGGTACTTGATGCCTCCTTGCTTAACACTCAGCATTATAAGGTACGGATCAAGGGTAAAGTAGAGCAATCCAGGGAAGGAGTAGCGCCCTCCCCTACACATTGGTGTTGTAGCTATCGAAAAGGGAGCCTTCGGGTTGCCCTCGACTATGGTCGCCAACTTTACTTTACTTTTACTTATATTGTTTTTGAGCGGGGGATTAATTGATGTTAGTTTAGTAGTATTAGTATAGGTCAGATTTGGCGGGAAATTCGTGTAAGTCTAGTGAAGTGTAAATCATGGACACGGAGGAGTATTAAAATGACATCTTACCTCGGTACCGATTCCGGAAGTAGCAGGGAGAAACCGGATGAGGTAAAGATGGTACTATATAGCAGAGGAGTGTGGAATGCCCTCTTTTCATTGGCTGTTTACTAAAAGACAGATGTCTATAAGAACGGCCGAAGTCCGGCTTTTTATTTATTTTTTCTTTGCTTTGGTAAAGGCACAAGCGTAGCACGTCGCGATCACGGAGGCGGCTTGGCTCTTTCAGAGTCAAGCCGGGGTTACTGTTGGAGCTGATATGATGCAGAAATAACCCGAAATCGGCAATGAAGACAGCGCATCACTGAAGACCTTCCTGATGCATCTAAGATGTATGATTGATATTGGTCTTCAGATGTAGAATTATTTCCCCTTTTCCTTCTTGTGGAGTTAAAAATAGAAATCATGTCATTAGAGGCTAGAAAACTTTTTGCATTCAGCTAAATCCTCACCATTTCACCACGGGCACCTCCAATAAAAAGTCATTATCGTATTAATGAGTGGCTTATCCAGTCGGCTAGAGCTGTAGAATAAACCGACTGCTTCTCTGCAGATATACAAGACCCACTCGCAACGAGTGTCCTGGATATAACATTAAACCATCTGTTAGTGGAGGTGCCCGTTGTGTAATGGTTATCGTCGTAGGAAATGGACACGGTGACTCGAGTTCAAATCCTGGACGAGAATGATTGCTTTTCACATAGCACTAATACCCTTGGCAAAGGTATGAATCCAATTATTCCCCCTCCAGCTATGGGTAAATAGTAGGACAGACTGGGTTCTTCAGCCTTGGTGAGGCAACTAGTCTAGGAGAAGGAAAACTCTGAATTCAAACCTGTAAAACTCCTCTTAAAAATTGACCTTGTGACATATTCTGCCCGAGCGGAGGGGTTGGTAAATAGAATTAAACAATCTGTTAGTGAGGCTTCAATAATGCTTGAGATTTGGGGGAATGCAGAGAACCCCTTCATTCCCATCGCTTTCAGGTCCACTCACCCCCGGAGTGGTAGCACCTGATAGGGCCCTATCTATTGGTCAAATAGAACTTTCTTATTTAAAACGAGTGAAAACAAATAACTTATGCTGAATTGAATTGAAAGAAATAGAACTGTTTGATCATTTACCGGTGTGTATATACAAAATGTTATAGCATATCATTTATATTTAATATATTTGTAAAAACAGGATTTAGCACTAAATAAGCAACAATGTTTGATATGCCATAAAACACAACCAAACCAAATCATACATATTTAATATACGAGAAAAAACAAGATTTGGCATTAAATAACCATCAATGGTTGATATGCCATAAAACCCAATGTAATCCAACTCAACCGTGAGCAGAATCGAACACAAGGTCAATTTTTAATCGATGTTCAGCTGATTTTAATTCAATTTTTCCTTCTCCCAACTGGGTTGCCAAACTAACCCTAATTGTATCATCTTCATTTGTTTGCACATGATTTACCAGTTTTAATTCATCATATTTTTTCGTAAAACCCTGTCTCTCGCAAGAAAGACAGAACGTCATCTATTTTGACGTTCTCGAACAGATCGGTTAAACTATTTACTCAAAGCTGGAAGAAAAACAAAGAGATATATGCCTTTCCCTAAGTGAAACACAAATAATCTAATCCGAGATTTGAACCCGGGTTGCCGATTTCATTCTCCCCGACGATAACCGCTACACTAAGTAGGAATGAGAGGGGCAGATAATAAATAACGAGGCCAGAGATATTTGAAATGAACCAAAACACGCATAACGCAGACCAAGCAGTATATATTGATCTATTGCCAAACAACAGCAGTGTTTGACGGTTCAGACAACTTGCACGGTTAAACACATTCTAATAGAATGCATAGCTTTCGCTGCCATCAGAAAGCAATTTTACAAAGTAAATAGTTTAACCGATATGTTCGAGAACGTCACAATAGATGACGTTCTGTCCTTCTTGCGAGAGACAGGGTTGTACGAAAAAATATGACGGATTAAAACTATTTAATCATGCGCAAACAAATGAAATCCTGCTCATAGAAAATTTTACCAACCAAATATTCGTTTAGAAATCTTTGGTTGAATGTATATACATATAGACAGAATTTGGCGTTAAATAACCTAGAAAGGTTGATACGCCATAAAATCCAAACAACAAACCAACTAAACAAAAATAAAAATTCTCCCAAGATTTCTGTCCGCTCAAGTCTGAAGTTTTCAGTCATGTACCGCTTGAAAGGGACACTTCTTCACCTGACGTCAAGTAAAAAATGACAGTTCAAAATGGCGTAGAGAATCAATCTGAAATGTTGAGTGTAAAGTTAAGACCTCTTTTCGTAATACTTTCATGTCGTGTTGCTTTGACGAATTCTTTCCCAACAAACTGTTCTTGCATTTTGGATTCGTTTTGCCAGTCGTTTACTTGCATGGGTCTACACTGCTTTTATCATCTTCGACATTCACGTTGCAAACTTCATTTACATATAGTACGTATCATTCAATAACTGCATTGCTTCTCAGAAAGCCTTCATTAGATGATGACTCTGGGTTCAGGTATGGTCTCGGGGCCTCTCTCTCTCTATATATATATATATCCATTTAATCTGGAGTTGGGAACAATTCCAAGCAGCAAAATTTGAATATTTCAATAAAGAATATGAAAATTAAATCGTCCCGGTTAAGAATTCAATTCAAATAAAATTTACTGAGCAAATAATTTTTTTTTCAAAATAAAAAACTAACAGTCACGTCAAGATAGTAGTATTTTCTTTCTGTAAAAAAGCATTGATATAAATCAATGGTCTAGAAATTAACTGGACTTCTTCAGATCAACTAAAAAAATTAATTGATCTGAAGAAGTCCTGTTCATTTTTAGACTATTGATTAATATCAATACTTTTCTACGGGATGGAAATGAATTTATTATCTTTATGTGACTGATTGTTGTTGTTTTTTATCATAAAAAACAATAGAATAATGAAATATATATATATATATATATATATATATATATATATATATCATCCACAAGTTGAGTGTTTCGTTGTATTACTACTGTTCATTGTTGCAAGACACGCGAGAATCTTCGAGCAGGGATCAAAACTCGGCTGACGTTATGTCAGTCAGACGTCTTACTCAAAAGCCATCGTCATTCTCAGTGCGAGTAAAGGGATGTTTTTACGTATATCATTTTGCAGATACCTTATAAGCGACTAGATATATATATAGTCATCCACAGACAGACCCGTTTCGTTCTATCAGAACTCTTCAGTGTGGCTAGACAGGCTAGATTCCCGAAGCTGGGATCGAAACCTGGCTGACTGAAATGCCAATCCAAGATTCTACCACTCAGCCCCATGGAAACAGCGCAAGCGAAGGAAATTTAAATGCTTATGTATCACTTTTGTTTTTATTTTACATATATCGGCTTAACTATTGCATATATATATATATATATATATATATATATATAGTACAATTAAGTGGAGACTCAAACTCGGTTAAGCTGTCATAATAAATTTATTTCGGTGGAGAATATTGTTGGTATATTCTCCGTCTCGTCAGATGACTCTTTTACATGCTCTGTCTTGTCGCAGAGATGCGAATGAGGAGTTACGGTTCGTATTCAGAAGATAAATAAGGAAAATTAAAGAAATTAAAAAATAAATTAAAAATCAGAAAATAAAGATAAAGATAAAAATAAAAATAAAAATAAAAAAACATAAAGTGGAACTCAAATTACAAAGCTACAAATTCTTTCGTTCATAGGCGTGAGCAGAGGGTGTGAACATATTATATGTTAGAACGATTAAGAAACAGGAGTGGAATTAATCTACTGGTCAGTCCCTTCTAATCTTGTGTTCTGTTTGTGAACTAACAATAGCCATACATTGAGCACTTTCATAGATTTATATGATTACCCTCATATATTCTACGTAAAGAATAATCCACACCTACTGTCCTTGGACACTGACTGGATAATTTATATATATATATATATATATATATATATATATATATATATTCATCTCTGCTTCTCCAGCAGTGTCCTGAACTCATAAGAGATGTACTCTTATGGATCCCAACACATGGCCGCGCAAAAGCAGGGCGACCAGCTCGAACGTACATTCAGCAGCTATGTGAGGATACAGGATGTTGTCCTGAAGACCTGCCTAGGACGATGAACGATAGGGAGGAGTGGCGAGAGAGGGTCAGGGATATCCGTGCTACCAGCACGATATGATGATGATGATGATGATATATATATATATATATATATATATATATATATATATATATATATATATATATGCAATAGTTCTTCTTATATCTATATATATATATATATATAATTTCCCCCATAAAAAAAACAACAACAATCGGTCGCATTAGGATAATAAATTTATTTCTATCCCGTGCAAAGCATTGGTATAAATCATTGCTCTAAAAAATTTAAGAGGACTTCATCGGATCAAATACGAAATGGAAATTACGAAATAAAATAAATTTTACGCATTTACAATCAGACAAGAAACAAAACAAAAGAAAAACAAATTTTATTCTTCCTATGAAAGCTAACCTCAACTTTGAAGTAACAAGTAGCAAGATTTTACGGGATGTAAAACTACATCCGGTACTATCCTACATCAAATCCAACGGAGACAACAATAACAGTTACAGTAACACTCGTCAAATATTCGAACATTTATAACAAAATTATTTAGACCATCTAAATTTAGTATATTATTTTTTCTAAAAAAACACAAACAACTAAAACTAATGTTTAATTATGGTCAAACCGCCACAAATTACAATAAAGCTCACTTTATATAAATTACAACCTCCACCATATATATATATATATCTTTTTTTTTTCTTTAAGAAAAAAACAAAGACCGGTTACTTTGTGATTATAAATTTATTTTCATCCTGTTTTGTGTTTCTGATGTAAACCAAAAACACGAAAAAAATATAAGGGGACTTCTTCAGATCTTATGGATAAAATAAATCAGGATAGGGTGTGGAAGAGGGTTGAAGAGTTATCTCTTCGTTTTTTTTTTTACTTCCGTTTTTTATTTGTTTATTTGTTTTATTTATTTTTATTTTTCTAATTTTACCGTCGGTTGGAATTATGGTAATTTAACTTTTTAGTTATTTTATTTATTTTCTTTTTTTGTTAAGTTCGAATATTAACTTTGTGTTTTTTTATATAATAAATTTTTTGTAAGGGAAATATTAATGCTTATATTAATTTCGAGTCTATTTCCTCAGTTACCTATTTTTGTTGTGTACGTATATCAGATATGTTTTTTCCTTTTCTTCATTTTTATTTCATTTTATTTTAGTTCATTTACCTTTTTTAATGATAATTAGTCTATAGTTTAGATTTAGTCTTATGTCTACATCTCGCTATTAATTCACATCTTTTATTGAATAACTTTTCAGGTTCGGATAGGTCATTATTTGTATCTTTTCTTCTAAGCACAGGTTACATCTACCGTCAAAACCTTTTGGAGTATTTGACTTTTTCAATATAGACCATTGAATCTCAGGGGTTACCCCTTAATTTTTCAAACTCCAGAATTGCTTAGATAGTGCTGTTTGGTGTTTTCACCAATATTTATATATATATATATATATATAGTGTCGTATATTTCATATATTACAATATTTTCTAGTTTCAGATGGAAATAACTATATTAAAAAAAAAAGACACACACTAGCGTGTTCGCACATCTATGCCCATGCATGTGCATTTGCGCATGCGCACACGCATGTGCAGGTTCGGGAAGTCTTTCTCTGGATTATTCCCTTGCTTATAAATTCCAAAACCGTCATAAGACTCGATCATTATATATACTAAAAAAAGAACGGTATTGCACAATATATATATATATATATATATATATATATATATATATATATATATATATATATATATATAAACGGAATATATGTGCTATAATCAAACAGGCGACATCTCCACACTAGATGGAACCCCCTTAAACTAGTAGACAAATTCATCTACCTAGGAAGCAGCGTCTTATCAACCGAAAAGGACATCGACACGGGGCTAACGAAGGCATGGATAGCTGTCGATAGGCTATCGATCATATGGAAATCAGACCTGACCGATAAAATGAAACGCAGTTTCTTCCAGGCAGCGGTCGAGTCAATACTGCTGGATGGATGCACTACTTGGACGCTAACTAAACGGCTGGAGAAGAAGCTAGACGGCAATTACTCAAGAATATTGCGAGCAATATTGAACAAGTCCTGGCGGCAACAATACGGCCACCAACTATACGGCCACCTGCTTCCCATCACGAAAACTGTCCAAGTTGGACGAACCAGACATGCAGGAAACTGCTGGAGAAGCAGGGACGAGCTCATAAGTGATGTACTCCGATTGACCCCCAAATATGGCCGGGCAAAAGCAGAACGGCTTGCTCGAACATACATTCAGCAGACATGTGATGATACGGGATGTAGCCCTGAAGACCTGCCAGAGGCGATGAACGATAGGGAGAAGTGGCGAGAGAGGGCCAGGGATATCCGTGCCTGCGGCACATGATGATATATATATATATATATATATTCTCAGTCGGCTGGGGCGGTAGAATGCACAGAATGCATCTCTGCACAGGGGTAAAACCCCGCCAACGAATATTCTGGATATGACACTAAACAATATGATGGTGAGGTTTCAGTGATGCTGGAGCTTTGGGGAATGCGGAACACCCCTTTATTACCATCGCTCTCAGGTACACTCTGGCCTGGAGTAGTAAGCACCTGGTAGGACCCAATCAATAAGTCAAATAGAACTAAACTGCGAACATATGAAAAACTGAATTGCTTGAAATGGAATTATTTTTTTACATTTAACCGTGTGTAAAGAAAAAATATATTTATACTAGACTAAATTGTTCGAATTAGAACTGTTTAACTAAGCTGAATTGCTTGAAATAGAACTGTTTATTTGTATAAAAATGGATTTGGCATTAAATAACCTACAAAGGTTGATATGTCATCAAACCCAAACAACCATCTGCAGTGGGGTAGAGCCCCCCCCCCAATGAGTGTCCAGGATACGACACTAAACAATCTGATGGTAATATTCCAGTAATTCTGGAGTTTGGCAAATGCTGATTACCTCTTCATTGCCATCGTTCCCAGGTCCACTCTGGCCCGGAGTGGTGGCACCTGATAGGGTCTTATTAATGGGTCAAATAGAACTAAGCTGTGTACTGAAATGAATTGTTTGAAATAGGACTGTTTTGACATTTAACTGTGTGGACAAAAAATATTCTTATACTAAACTGAATTGTTTGAATTAGAACGGTTTCATTAAACTGAATACCTTGAAATAGAATTGTTTTCGACAAGCTTTGAACTCATGTTCAACTGAATTGTTTGAAATAGAACTTGTTGTTTGTATAAAAATGGATTTGACATTGATTAATCTACAAAGATTGATATGCCATAAAACCCAATCAACCAACAATATATATATATATATATATATATATATATATATATATTCCTATATATATATATGCTGTATACCCATAACCATGACATTGATTTACGAACTTCAATGAACAAACGAACACACTTCTTATAAAATAAATCGATGATTTTATTCTTTAAAGAGCCCACTGTTTGTTGTTGTTTGAGAGATAGATGGAGAGAGAAGACTCCTTCATCCCATATCTTCTTCCAGGAGCCAGGGGGTGCCAACGCTTGCACCCCCTTGCAAGCTCGTCAGAGACGCCTCTGGTCGGCTGCGTGTCTCTTTCTCGACTGCGATTCTTTGCACTCGGTCTAAATCTGACCGCGTGGTTGTCATCACGTGGTCTCCTTCCGGTTACACACCTCTTGTACCCGAGTGCCCTGATCGTGATGTCATATCCCTGTTTACTCATCACAACGTGACAGCTTGTCAAAGCACACGGGGTCACTAGGAACGAACCGAAAATCCATATGTATATATAGTGTAATCGGATGGAAACTCAAACCTTGTTAAGTTGTCATATATATATATATATATATATATATATATATATATATATATATACATTCATTCACACACAAACAATTAGAAAGTTTGCCTGCGCGCTATTGGCGCCTAAATAATTTGATTTTGAGCTATATAACTTCATAATGGAATATATAAAAAATATAATAAATATCTTCACTGTTGATATCTCTAAGAGAAACTATTATTGTTTGAAACTATAAGGAGAAATTATATATATATATATATATATATAATTTTTTGTTGTAGAGGGATAGAAATATTTTAAAATGAGTTGGTCTACGAAGAGATTTGTAAAAGACTTTTTAACAAATTACGTTCACAAAACGAGCAACCTCCACGGACCTTCAAAAATTCACAAGTCCAAACAAATAAAAAAAGTCGCAGAAACACAAAACCCGAACTTATACAAATTGTTTCGGGGAGGTAATTGGTTAAAAGTATTTTACAAATCTCTTCGAGGACTTACTCATTTTAACACACACACACACACACACACTGATATATATATATATATATATGTAACATAGGACCAAGGTGTTGTGCTTTAAAGAAAGAAGTCCGCCGAAAAAGAAGTACTCAAACTCGAAGGTAAAGGAAGAAAATAAAGCTGTCGTTTATTATTCACTTAGGGCTATGATCGTCGCAACTCGAAAAGTTCATTTTAGTTACGTTCTTCTTCTCCCTTCCTCTTGGTGGTGACGGCGGTGTGGGTAAGAGCTAGCTGTTGACACACGCCTGACAGATAGGTCGTAGCAGACTTGGTAGGACGGGTCAGGCCTCGGAACCTTTGACGCACCTGTTTTGAAAGCTGCCTTCAACTCTTCCAAAATCTCCTGACTTGTTTTCTCATATAGAGATTTTGGGGAACAAATCGAAGATCCCCGAATGTTCGATGTCACCAGTGAAACTGTCGTGAAACACGTGATAGTTCATCTGTGATTATTTTAAAATCACGTCTAACTTTGCAGGTTATTCTGCCCGCACGCGCTAGTCTCGTGACACCTTCACAGATTGACGACAGTGCCCGTCCGTAATATTACATATATAATAATAATAGTAATATATATATATATATATATATAATATTCCAAGCATGCATTTCTTATGTATGATAATATGCCAAAGTTGTTTTTTTTTCATTTGTTTGGACTTTTTTTAAAACCATCTTCAGAGCGTTTAATAGCAGATATAATGCTTTATCGAAATATATTTTCAAGTGAAAAACTCAAACGAAAAATAAACATTTTTTTTCAAAGCTACATGCACAAACATTTTTTTTTTGCCTTTTATTGTAACGACGTTATCCTTTGAGAAAAAAAAAAGAAAAATTTAATGATAATAGAATGCTACGAATTTCAACTGCAGCAATTAACGAAAAAAAGAAAAGAAATGCGTAACGGTTATAGGCGTTGGTTCCCTAAGGAGACAATCATCTGGAGGTTGCAGGTTCAATCCTCACTACAAGCGAGTAACAATACCGGAATACTTAACACTTGTACCCGATTATGACTAACGGAATCAGAACAAGCGAGCCCCGTGGTTTCAATAAAGTTCGAAGTTCCGTGAAGGTTCCCGAGTTCGACAAACACCCGAAGAAGGCCGGAGAACATATCGGCCGAAACGTTGTGGGAATAACAATAAAGATGAAGACAATAGTCCCAAAACCCTTAATGATAAAAATATAAAAACTCACTCAGAATATCTTTATATTTACTTACTTGAATTATTTTCACTTCCCCCCTCTCTTGACTGGGGTATTGTTATGCCAAATTCTTTTCATACATAAAAGCAGTTCTATTTCAAACAATTTACTTCAGCATATGTTCACAGTTTAAATGTCATAAACAGTTCTATAAGTACATGGTTTTTTTTTACACAGTTAAATATAAAAACAGTTCTATTTCAAACAATTTAGTTTAGCATAATTACACTTTTTACTTCTATTTGACCCATAGACAGGACTCTATCAGGTGCAACCATTCCGGGTCAGAGTGAACCTCGAAGCGATGGCCAGAAAAAATACTTACTATTCCCCAATGCTTCAGCATTACTGAAGCCTCACCATCAGATAGTTTAGAGTCATAAACAGGACACTCATTAGGGGAGTCTTACCCCTCTTCGGCGACACAGTCGGTGTATTCAGCAGCCCCAGCCGACTGAGCAATTCTTCCCCCTGTTCTCTCTCTCTCTCTCTCTCTCTCTCTCTGCCTCTCTCTCAATATATATATATATATATATACATACATATCATCATCATCATCATGTCGTACTGCTTGCAATAATTTCCCTGACTCTCTCTCACAATTCGTCCCTATCAACCATCGCTTCTGGCACGGCTTTCTAGACAACATGCTATGTCTGCACAGAGATGTTGCAGACAAGTTCTTGTTGGTCATCCAACATATGCATGTGAAGGATTCCAAAGGAGAACGTCGCTTATGAAGTTCGTTATTACTTCTCTAACAGTGTCTCGCGTATCTTTTGCATTTTATTTGGATGGTTGCATATATATATATATATATATATATATAAGCTCCCCCTGCGAGTGTTGAACACTCTGGCAAAGGAATTAACTGCTGCCACTCGTATAATGCAAAGCTCTTTGAATGAATTGAGCACTCTGGTTTCCGGCAAGGCAAAATATAAACAAACGAAAGCTAGAACATAATGCCTTATAATTTCCGAGCTCACGTGGTTCGCCAGTTCGCTGAGCGGTATGATACTATGTCTAACGTAAAGTTGGGAGGGTTTCGATCCCAATTTGAAGCGTCCAACGTGTCTAGCCACACTGAAGAGTTGTGATACAATGAAACAGACTGTCTGTGGATGACTAAATATATAAGGAAGTTTTCCTTGATACAGTTTACATTTTTTGTTTTAACGTTTTTCCATAATAGGATAAACATATGTGTATATATATATATATATAAACAGGATAAAAATTCACTACTATGAGTTTCACGCTACGAATGCTTCAGAGATATATCGTGACAACCTGAAACTTAGAGTTGTGAATTTTTATTCTATTTTAAAGCTGAATATTTTGGGATCCGGCTTGGCCTTTTTGTACACAAAAGACGGTATTTTACTAGGTAAAAAGCAAGTAGCGTTAAATTCTAATCAGAATTATATACGTATATATACTTATTTTTGGATACTCGAATTCATTTTTTTAGTAGTCGATTTTCAATGCTGCACAGCTCAGTAAATAAAAATATCTAATCATGTCAATTTTAATTGTATAAAGTTCCACAAGATATAATTAAATCATAGTATGTTTAATTTATGAGAAAAGGAACATTTTATTTTTAAAAGATTGCTTGTCGCAAAGCTATCAATATGTAGTGGGATGAACTACAGATATTAACAGTGAATCTTTCATGTTTTTCAAATTTTAAAACTTAAAATTTTGATTTGAAATTCAAAAGAAGACCGTGTGCATAGCTGAACAACGTTGCAGAAATATCTTACTCATTGAATCTGTCACCCGTTTGATGTAAGTGGACGTAGGCAAGCTGTATTGGTAGCTACATCTAGCTAATGTCTTATTTTTATTTCTAATATGGTCAATTACGACTGTGACTTGGAAAGGTGTACAATGTGTATTTGCAATAGGAACTTTTGATAGACTAGTGAATCTGTAATTGTTACACTGAGAGCCTTGCTCATTTCACGTTATGGCGGAATGATGCAATTCCTGAGAGAAATTTAATATTTATACGGGTTGAAAATTACGGAAGCACAGGGTCAGTGATTAAAAGAAAATTATAGACCTTTATTTAAACAGCAGTGCAATATATTTTTAAAATATCAACATTAAAAAACATAGCTGATCCAATCGACTCTCGAAACAGGTCATATTTGAAAACCTTTTTTAAGACATTAGTTAAATGGAGCTACTGTTACTAATTGCCTAAATTCATTTGCACCATACAGGTGACAGTTTAAAAATGGGATGTATATCTGTCGCACATGCAGATGTGATAATTAGCATCGTTGATGGAGCTATCATTACCAATTGCCTAAATTCATTTGCTCCATGCAAGTGACAATTTAAGATATGGGATGTATTTTTGTCGTAGCCTGTATAATAAAACATTGTTTAGATGGCTGGACAAAAATTCGATATGTTAGGGCTAATTCACGTTACTTTTTTATCAGCAGTTTCCATAAGTTTTACTTTGTAGTTTTGGTGGGAGATGGGTTTGTGCAAGTACAGCACCCGCCATTGTCATCGGTCCTAGCTCCATACAGCTTTTTCTGTTTCCTAAACAGAAAA
The DNA here is from genome assembly GCA_963585895.1 of Sepioteuthis lessoniana. NCBI lineage: Eukaryota > Metazoa > Mollusca > Cephalopoda > Myopsida > Loliginidae > Sepioteuthis > Sepioteuthis lessoniana. The sequence goes on from OY757939.1 coordinate 48,397,074, forward strand.
TTCGTCTCAGAAGATTTCAAGGTTAAGAGATCATTTAAAAAAAATATAAAACTTAATATCAAAAGATTTTTAGAGGTTCTTCGGATTAGGGAACATTCGCTGGAACAAATGTATTTGATCCCTAGGGAACTATTTTTATTGATATTTCAATATTGCGTTTGTAAATACAGACTGCTGCAACATTATGTAGGTGGTCCGCCAAGCAGATGACCCCTTTGTCTGTTTTGGCGCGAAACCAAACAAAGGCCTGAACCCGAGATCTTCAACGTGACGTGACTGGAAGTGGGTAAGGGAACGCGAGTAGGAGCTGGACAAAGGAACTCAGAGAAGGAGTTGGTGAAGGGTGACGTGAGTGGCCAGTCGACACCGTATAGCAGAAGTGACCAGTCGGCATGAGAGAGTCCAGCAGCAGTGAGGGAAGACCGGTCAAGATGGGTTGGCATTCTTAGTAGCTTGGTAAAAATTTCGCTAGAAATCCACACTAGCGTTAGTCTACATATGCACAAGGGAATTTAATGTTACATAACTCCTCTTCTTGCACTCTGAGTTAACCCAAGCTCATATTGTTCGTCTGTTCGTTTGTTCAAATGATTAAAAATATTGGGTGTCACAATATACATGGTTATATAGGATGTCTAAATATACATGGGGCCCATGTGACTGCAAATAACTCTACATACTAAAAATAATGTTGAGCTCTTTTTATTTCAGATTTGAAAATAGTATACAGTAACAACTACTAATCCTCGATCACAATGCCTTGGACAAGAAAGGAAAAATATTTTGCCTCATTTGGAGACAAAATCATGCAGATTTTTTTTCAAAAAGATGCAATATGATAATGATTTATTATTGAGACAAGAAACTGAAAAAAAGGATTGCATGTCCTGGAATCTGATATAATACCAATTTTTTAAAAAACATTGATTTGATTTCTCTAGCTCAAAGGATGCATTTTTTTCAGGATGTGTTCTAAATGACTGCCATTGCGCTTGTCTCAGTAATAAATCTTTTTCATATTAATGGGCTGCATCTATTTTGAGACAGCCTGGTGCGTTTTAGATGGAAATACTTGAAAAATGAGCTCAGGCCTTTTTTTAAATGATATGAGCAAAATGTTTACAAATAATATTTAAGTGTCAAGTGGATGGTTATATAGGATGTTTGAATATACATGGGGCCCATGTGACTGCTAATAACTCTATTAATAATAATGTTGAGTTCTTTTTATTTCAGATTTGAAAATAGTATACATTAACAACTACTAATCCTCGATCACAATGACTTAGATAAGAGAGGGAAAATATTTTGCCTCATTACTTATTTGGAGACAAAATCATGCAAATTTTTTTTCAAAAAAGATGCAACCCAATAATATGATAATGATTTATTACTGGAGCAAGAAACTCCAAAGACATTGCGTGTTCTGAAATCTGATATAATACCAATTTAAAAAAAAACTAAAAAAAACATTGATTTGATGTCTCTTGCTCAAAGGATGCATTTTTACAGGATGTGTTCCAAATGACCGCCATTGAGCTTGTCTCGGTAATAAATCATTATTATATTAATGGGTTGCATCTATTTTGAGACAGCCTGATGTGTATTCGATAGAAATACTTCAAATCATTTAACTGTGAAGAAAAATGAGCTCAGGCCTTTTTTGAAAAATGTTTTGAGCAAAATGTTTACAAATAATATTTAAGCGTCAAGTGGATAAGACAAAGAAGAATTAGCATTGTAGGCTTTACAGAATAAAATTCTATAAAACCCAATGAACCAGCTTACCGACTAAACCAAATGTTAATCTCTTACACATCATTCATATCTATTTAAATGTTTGCAAATAAATAACTGATGTTGAAATGTTACCGCTACATAGCAATACTCGAAACCATTTAACTGTGTGCAAATAAATAACTGATGTTGAAATGTTACTGCTACATAGCAATACTCGAAACCATTTAACTGTGTGCAAACAAATAACTGATGTTGAAATGTTACCGCTACATAGCAATACTCGAAACCATTTAACTGTGTGCAAACAAATAACTGATGTTGAAATGTTACCGCTACATAGCAATACTCGAAACCATTTAACTGTGTACAAACAAATGATTAAAAGTAAATACAATGATTCGTATTGGATAGAAATACTTGAAATCATTTAACTGTGAAGAAAAATAAGCTCTGTTTTTTTAAAAATGTTATGAGCAAAATGTTTACAAATTATATGTATTTCATCTATTCAGTATTTGGCATTAAACAACCTACAATGTTTGATATGACATAAAACCAAACAAACTTACGAACCATAACAATTTAACAGTTTACAAACAAATGGATCATTTTATACTGAATTGTTGATGTTAGATAGCAATACTTGAAACCATATAACCGTGTGCAAACAAATGAGCCCTGGCTTATTTAAAATGTTATCAAAAAAATATTCGTTTAGAAATCTCAAGTTTGATATATGTAAAAACAGAATTTGGCATTAAATAACCTACAAGGGTTGATATGCTAGCAAACCCAACCAACCAATATATATGTATAAACATAATTTGCCATTAGATAAAGAACAAGAATTGATATGCCATAAAACCAACCAACCGACTAATATATATGTGAAAACAGAATTTGACATTAAATAACCTGCAAGTGTTGATATGCCATAAAAAAAACCAACCAACCGACTCCTACATGTGTAAACAGAATTTGACATTAAATAACCCGCAAGGGTTGATATGCCATAAAAACCAATCAACCAACTAATATATGTGTAAACAGAATTTGACATTAAATAGCCTACAAGGGTTTATATGGCATAAAAAAACAACCAACCGATAAATATGTATGTGTAAACATAATTCGTCATTAAATATCCTGCAAGGGTTGATATGCCATAAAATGACTTCTTCTTCTTCTTCTTCTTCTTCTTCTTCTTCTTCTTCTTCTTCTTCTCTTTATGCCTTCTTCTTCTTCTTCTTCTTCTTCTTCTTCTTCTTCTCTTTACGCCTTCTTCTTATTTCTCTTTCAATCTGTTCCCAATTTGCTTTCTGTCTTTTAAACCCCCACCTAACGTCTTTATTTTATTTATTTATTTTTTTTTTTTTTGCAATCCATCTCTCATTTTCCCCCATATTATCCTCTCCCTTATTCTTTCTTACTTTCCTTCTTTCTTGTAATTTCTTATTGCATTTCCCTCTCTTCCCTTATTTTTATGCATTCACTTTTTGCTCCAATGTATTATCTGCTACTCCGCCTTACCGTTTAGTACAAATACAAATTCCCTTTGCACATCCTTGTTTCATCTTAAACAGCTGAACCGACGACGTCGAAAACTTCATCCTTGCATCAGCATCACATCTCACCTTTTTTCTGACCTTCTTCCTTCTTCTACTGCTTCACCCTGAACTCCCTTCCTATCTTCCTGACATCCTCTCGGCTACATTTTTCACATTCCCCGCCTTGACACGTTGCCCCTTGTCCGAGTGATCAGCAGTGGTCATCCAATCGATGCAGATGTGAGAGGTAAGGTAAAGTAAGGATCACCTGCCACGCCACCTGCCTGCTTTCTCTAGTAACTGAGGGACAGGCACACGTTGTTGTTTTTTTCGTTGCCTGACATTCCTTTCTTTTATAAATAAGTAAGAAGAGTTGGTACAACACCTATTCAAATATTTTTTTTCATTTTGGTTACTGCTGTACCTATCAACACTTAACTTGGCCTCCGCTTATTAATATCCTCCTTTTCTCTTTGTCTTATATTCTTTTTCACTTCTTCCATATCTACAGAATAATAATAATAATAATAATAATAATAATAATAATAATAATAATAAAGTAAAGTTGGCGACCGTAGTTGAGAGCGACCAGAAGACTCCCTTTTCAATAGCTACTACACTGAGGAGTAAGGGAGGGCGCAACTCCTTTTCCTGGATTGCTCCACTTTATCCTTGATACGTAGCCTAAGAAGCGAAAAGAGAGATAAGCACCTAGACCTTGCTAGAGAACTGAAAAAAAAAACTATGGAACATGAAACTGACGGTGATGCCAATTGTGATTGGCTGGAGGATTTGGAAATAAGAGGACGAGTGGTGACCATCTAAATTACATCATTATTGAGATCAGCCAGAATACTAAGAAGAGTCCTGGAGACTCGCGGAGACTTGCTACCACGCAGACTCCCCTGGAAAGCCATCAGCAAACGCTGGTGTAAAAAACCCTCTCAAATGAGTAAAATAATTATAATAAATTTACTAGAGAAATAAAAAAAATATGCCACATGATGATGACGGTGATACCATTTGTAATTAGTGCACTTGGAACAATTTCCAATGGATTAGTAAAGGGACTGGAAGACTTGCATATACGAGGACAAGTGGAGACCATTCAGACTACAGCATTATTAAGGTCGCCCAGAATACTGAGAAGAGTACTGGAGACTTGAGAAGAATTGCTGTCACTCAAACTCCCGTGAGAAACCATTAGCTAACGCTTGTGTGAAAAACTCTCAAAAAAGAAAATAATAATAATAATAATTCTCGGTTAGAAGACAAGACCTTATAGTAATCAACAACAAAAATAGAGAACTTTCAAAATTGTAGACCTTGCTGTCCCAGCTGACCACATAATAAAACTGAAAGTGAAAAGAATTGAAAAAACTATGGAAAATGAAGGTAACGCTTATACCAATCGTTATTGATGCATTCGGTACAGTAAATAAAATATTATTAAAAGGACTAGAGGATTTGGAAGTTGGAGGACAAGTAGAGACCATACAAACTACAGCATTATTTAGAACGACCAGAATACTGAGAAGAGTCCTGGAGACTTGAGTAGACTTGCTGTCAATCAAACTCTATTGAAAGACCATCAGCTAACGCTGATGTGAAAAACTCTAAAGAGTAATTAATCTGTGAATATTGGCATTAATAGCTATTTTTTAGCCATTGGAGCATCTGTTTTAACCGCTAAGTATTTTACAAAATATTTACATTGTTCAACTAGATAGTGTTATTTTCTAGTATTTGCTGAAAAACGGGTCTTAGTTATCTGCTTTTATCGAATGTTCACTCTAGTAAGTATTGAATAGGCTCATTTTTCTTTTTCTCTTCGGCACTCTCGTTGTCTTTCGATGGTGTAACAAAGAGTATATTCAGAACACACGCGCAGTAGATACGTATTTTTCTTGGGTGGAAACCTAGTTTTTGCATATTGACCCTTCACCGAGCCATCAATCAGAGATTTCTCTGAACCAGTGGACTTGAGGATTTGGAAGTTGGAGGGCGAGTAGAGACCATACAAACTACAGCATTATTGGGAACGACCAGAATACTGAGAAAAGTCCTGGAGACTTAAGTAGACTTGCTGTCACTCAAACTCCATTGAAAGACCATCAACTAACGCTGATGTGAAAAACTCTCAACGTGTTAATAATAACAATAGCAAGAAAAAAAAAACGACATTGATAAAAAGGAAGGATCTATGTGAAAATAGTTCGACTTTTAGTGATATTCTATCATATTTACCCAACCCCCCCGCTCGGGCAGGATGTGACACAAGGTCAATTTTTAAGCGGAGTTTAACAGGTTTGAATTCAGAGTTTTCCTTCTCCTAGACTACTTGCCTCACCAAGGCTGAAGAACCTAGTCTGTCCTACTATTTACCCATAGCTGGAGGGAGAATAATTGGATTCATACCTTTCCCAAGGGTATTAGTGCTATGTGAAATGCAATCAGTCTCGTCCAGGATTTGAACTCGGGTCACCGAATCCATTTCCTGCGAGGATAACCATTACACCACGGGCACCTATTCTATCATAACATACCAAATTTTATCAAGTTTTTAAAGACAGAAATAAAGTTAAAATTATTTGAGGGAGCAACGCTATTTCCATTTCAATCTGAAATTTGATAATGAGAGTGTTGTGTCTTGCTTCGAGTTCATCTCGTTTACTCTAATTTACAAAGATATGAGATATCTGTCTGATTCATTTCAACTTCATATCTTTCTCAATGATATAATTATAACTTACTTCGTCTTATTTGTTTAAATAATAAAACAAACACATTAAACCCTATCACTGCAAAAATAGAAGCACACATTGATAAATGGATAAAACTTCTAAAAATACTGACTCCGAATGGATTTAACATTAAAATGGTCTTGTTCTAAAATAAGATTGACGTATTAGGAAGATACATCATCATCATCATGTCGCACCAAAGGCACGGATATCCCTGACCCTCTCTCGCCACTTCTCCCTATCGTTCATCACCTCTGGCAGGTCTTCAGGGCTACAGCCCCTATCCTCACATAGCTGCGGTATGTATGTTCGAGCTGGTCGTCTTGCTTTTGCCCGGCCATATGTGGGAGGTCCATAGGAGTACATCACTTATGAGCTCGTCCCTGCTTCTCCAGCAGTGTCCTGCATGTCTGGTTTGTCTAACTTGGATAGTTTTCGTGATGGGAAGCAGGTGGCCGTATAGTTGGTGCCTTGTGGGGTATTGCCGCCAGGACTTGTTCAATATTGCTCGCAACATTCTTGAGTAATTGCCGTCTAGCCTTTTCTCCAGCCGTTTTGTTAGCGTCCAAGTAATGCATCCATACAGCAGTATCGATACTACCGCTGGCTGGAAGAAACTGTTTCATTTTATCAGTCAGGTCTGATTTCCATTTGATAGATAGCTTATCGATAGCTGTCCATGCCTTCGTTAGCCACGTGTCGATGTCTTTTTCGGTTGATGAGATACTGCTTCCTAGGTAGGTAAATTTGTCTCCCAGTTTCATAGAGGATCCCTCTAGTGTGGAAATCTCGCCTGTTTGATTAAAGCACATGTATTCAGTTTTGTGTGCAGTGACAAAGGAAGACACAGAAACACATAAATAAACAAACAAACCACGGTGTCACGGTTAAATTGAGACCCATACTTATGTGATGATGAAGGGTTCATTTGTTTAGTATCCTGACTGCAGTTATGCCAAAATTAACCAGATTCCAGAAAATGACTTTCATCCTACAAAATGAATATATTAAGTCAACATAGCATTCTCTCAAAGCACTTTTGAGACATTTTTTAAAAAACTTTAAAAAAAAATAAACTACATATTTTTCCACGAAGACTTTTCTGTAAAGTTTGAAATGAGTAAAAAACAAATCGGACTTCCCTCTTTTCAAAATAAAATCATAAATTAATCTTAAGAACCAGAAATTCTACATCGGACCCAGAAGGAAAATCCGTTGTTGAGTATATCGATACACTACCGCCATACTTTGTCCTGTATCATACACCGACTGCATCTTTGCAGAGGAGTAAGACTTCCTGAACGAGTGTCCTAGATACGACACAAAGCAATCTAATGTTAAGGTTCCAGTAATGCTGGATCTTTTGGGAATGCAGAGTATCCTTTTTGCAATTGCTCCCAGGTCCACTCTGGCCCGGAGTGATAGCACTTGATAGGATGCTATCTATGGGTTGAATAGAACTAAACAGTGTACTTATGCTTAACTGAATTGTTTAAAATAGAACTGTGTTTGATATTAGAATTGTGTGTAAATAAAAAAACTATTGAGGTGCCCGTGGTGTAATGGTTATCGTCGTAGGAAATGGACACGGCGATACGAGTTCAAATCCTGGACCAGGCTAATTGCATTTTCACATAGCACTAATACCCTTGGGAAAGATATGAATCCAATTATTCTCCCTCCAGCTATGGGTAAATAGTAGGACACACTAGGTTCTTCAGCTTTGGTGAGGTAACTAGTCTAGGAGAAGGAAAACTCTGAATTCAAACCGGCTAAACTCCGCTTAAAAAATTGACCTTGTGTCATATCCTGCCTTAGCGGAGGGGTTAGTAAATATGGTAAAAAACTATACTTATACTAAACTGAATTTTATAAAAAATTGGACTGTTTATATGTATAAAAATGGATTTGGCATAGATAACATACAATGGCTGTTGTACCATAAAAGCAAACCAAACCCAAACCAAACCAAACCCATGCCAAACCAAACCCATGCCAAACCAAACCCAAACTAAACCCAAATAAAACTAAACCCAAACCAAACCAAACCCAAACCGAACCAAACGCAGACCAAACCAAACCCAAACCAAGATATTAGAAAAAACTATTTCAGTTTTCTGAGTTGATTTCTGAAGTGCGACAACTCTAAAATCTAGGTGAGGCTTTGAGCTCTATGAAGGACCCATGTATTTAATCTTATGAGAAGAAAAATTATTGGTTGAAAAATACTAAAATCTACGGTTAGAAAAATGCTTTTATAAACGATTCATGTTAAAGAAAGAAATGAGATCATATTACGAGGTGCATACGATAAGTTTCCAGACTTTTTTCGTATGGGCACTTTTATTGATAGTACACACATGAAACTCTAGCCCCCTTGGAAGTAATCTCCTCCGGCTACAATGCACTTGTTGTACCGTTCCAACAACTTTTGAGCGTTTCAATGACCTTCGTCACAGCCTCTTTCATCTCAATTCTCTCATAACGACAGCCGCTGAGCTTAGGGAATAAACAAAAGTCACAGAGAGAAAGGTCTGGACTATAGGGAGGCTGAGGAAATGTCTTGATGCCCATCTTGGTCAAATAGTCTGTGACAAGGATGGAGTTGTGGACTGGTGCATTGTCCTGGTGGAAATGCCACTGACCCGATTTGAAGAGTGCTGGCTTCTTCCCAAAGAATCTCTTCCTGAACTCCCTTAAAACCACAACATAGTAACCCTATCCCTAACCGTTTGGCCAATCAACTCTAGTGTATTGACTTCCATACTCCTCCCACACCTCTTATCATCACTCACAGACTCCCTGCCTTCCTTGAATCTCTTATGCCATTCCAAAACTGATGCTCGATTCATGCAAGATGCTCTAAAGGTAGTCTGAAGCATTCCATACGTTTCTGTGGCATTTTTTCCGAATTTAAAACAGAACTTTATTGCATATCGTTCTTCTAAAGTGTCAGATTGCATTTTTTAAATTTACCAGCAGCGACGATCAGGCTTTAAGAGGGTGCATTCCATGTCCTTCTGTAGCTGTTCATTTGAACCTGAAATCATAAAAATTGGTCATTCATCTCATAAGATGTATAGCAATAACATACTGAATTTTTAAGGGTCTACGTCAATTTTAAATGTCCATACGAAAAAAGTCTGGAAACTTATCGTATGCACCTCGTATGTCACTAAAATCGTTTAAACTAAATTGTTGAGAAAAAATAGTAATTTCTCCTTTTTCTTAAAGAAAGAAAACAGTTTCCATTTAATTTATCGAATTTTCACACCGATAACATCTCAGGGTTGATTTTTGTCTATTTGTTTGTTTGTTTGTTTGTTACTTTAATCCCTCTCTAAATTTCCACAAAAAAGGCTATATTCTCTTACTCAATGTATAAGACAGAAGAGACATAACGACAAATATTAGGTTTGTGCAAAAATAATTGCGGTTTTTTAAGCAATATATTTCGGCTTAAAATACAATGTATTAATCAAGGGAATATCAAACTCGATACATTTTTGGCAACAATAAAAATGTTATTTCATTAGCATTGAATTCGGAATAACTGGAACTGTTGTTTTCTTCAAAAAGCATTTTCAGTTTGGATTTGGTTACTAGACTTTTTTGGTAAGAATGGGTCTCGATGGTTGAAAACGTGGTGTAATGGTTAAACCACTGGACTGTGAAATCGTAGTAAGCGAGTTCGAACTCCAGTCCCGCTCTCACGTTTAAATTTGGACAATTACTTTCGGGAGTCCCCCTTATCCCCCCCTGTTATAGGTTAAATGGCATCACTGCTGTTCTTCTAAAATGATGGCTTTGGCATTTAATTACCTACCAAGGTTTATATGCCATTAAACAAAGAAACTGAAAAAGAGAGAAAAATGGTGAATGAACAGTGTGATGTTTTGTAGCTCAGTTCTTTAAATTCCAGCAGAGTCATTTGTTTTTTGCAGTTTTAATGGAGAATTGGTTCTTTTCGATTGACCAATGTAAGATGTAAAGATTTCTGCACTTGTCTCACATTTGGTCGATTTTTTATGGTTTCACAATGATTCAGAAACTTGCCAAATGAAATAATATGTCTAGGCTTTGTAGAAAAACGAGAAACTTTCTTCAAGAAAGCCAAAAAGAAAAAAAAAACAAGATATTATCTTAATGATTTAAAAAGTCTGATAACTAGCTGAAAATACGTCCTGTGGATGGATGTAAAATCAGATTCATTTGTAAAACATGCCGTCAGCATTGTTATAAAAAGTACCGGTACTTTTCGATTCATCAATGTTGGATATAAACGCTGCAGTTCTTAAAATCCATTTTGTCCATTTCCTGGTTATGATTTTTGCAGTGATAGTTTCGACATATATCAAGAATTTGTGCTGGAATATTTTACTTACCAACCACCAGAAAGTGAACAAGATCTTCATTGAATACAAGTGTGATTTGACGAATTGCGCGCTCGCAGTGTAACGTTTATTGTCATAGGAAGGAGACACAGCTATCAAAGTTCAAATCTTCAATTGCGTCCAGCCATGGATAAAATAGTAGGGCAGACTGACCTCTTTAATCTTGATACGACAACTGATCTAGAAGAAGGAAAACTCTGAATTCAAACCAATTGTAAACCTAGAGAGGAATGGAGTCCTCCATTGTTAACCCTGCCCAAAATACGCTACGTGAGTTGTACGCCAATAATCCAAACTGTTTGCGGGATCAGTCAATGTATTAACGCATTCATATCGCTCAAACCTCTGTGTGAATCACTGTCGCTTATATTACACAAAAAAATCATTTAATCTACGGGCGAAATAAGACCGAAATGAAACATGTCAGAATAGGCTAAATGAGAATACGATCTCCTCGTTACTTGCCTTCATTTTGTGTTAGACAATAAAAAATAAGACAAAACTACGTGAAGGATTCTTCGCCATAATTACCGCCCGTTAAAATGAAAATAGCTTTTTACTATTTCTGTCAGTTATATCTGCTGAACGTGATATTAATACCCAATACTAACATTATTAGAAATTGTTTTGTTCTTCTATTTTCTCGGAGAAAATAACCTAAATCTAATTATTCTATAAAACGTAATTTTGATACGAACAAGCATTTCTGCTGGCAACATCACGTGATCAAAAGAGAATGACCAATCAGACATTGTGATCGACTGATAAGCAAATTAAAAATGACGGGATTGATACAAAAATGTTATCCAAGTTAGAAATTATTGTCCCGAATAACATTTGGTTAGATAGCATACGTGTAATTGTACAACAAGTATAGGGAACACAGATGTCTGTATAAAACTATCAATGATAGGTGTCCATGGTGTAATGGACACGGCGACACGAGTTCAAATCCTGGACGAGACTGATTGCATTTTACCAAGCTTTAATACCCTTGGGAAAGGTATGAATCCAATTATTATTCCCTCCAGCTATGGGTAAATAGTAAGGCAGACTAGGTTCTTCAGCCTTGGTGAAGCTAGTTGCTAGAGGCTAGGAGTAGGAAAACTCTGAATTCAAACCTTTTAAACTCCGCTGGTGTCATATCCTGCCCGAGCGTAGGGGTTGGTAAATATGTATAAAACTATCAATGACAAAAATAAAAAAATTTAAGTGATGGTTTGGTTTCTTTGTTTAATGGCATATCAACTCTTTTTAGGTTTAATTTAATGCCAAACCCGTTCTCCTAGAAGAACAGTAGTGGTACTATTTTACCCATAGCTGGGAGGATAAGGGGGTTCATACCTTTCCCAAGGGTATTTGCCCGAAAGTAAACGTAATAGCGCGACTGGAGTACGAACTCGCGTACTACGATTCCACAGTCCATCGCTTTAACCATTTTTAAGTGAGAAATGTTTATGATTGATTGATTGATCTAAAAGGATGTCACCCTTTCTTAGTTTATTTCATGTCTAGAGGCTAGGGAAGTGCGTTCCTAACGAATACGAATTATCTATCAAACAGATCTATTTGAAACATTGATAAGGCCTTAACATATACGACCACTTGCCGACCATCAGCAACTGACCATGACCTTTGATCTTGGTGTAATGCCAATGAACAAGTATTCCACACTCCCTAAATCTCTAGTTCTAAATCTCACTATCAGACACAGTTTAGTGTCATACCTAGGACCCCCCCCCGCCGTTTTTTTTTTTTTTTTTTTTTTGTAGAGGTCTTACGGCTTTGGAAGGGATGCAATCAGCGTATTCTTAGCCTGATTTTTAAGGTGTAGGGCAGTAATCTCCCCTTGTGAGGCGCATGTTCCTTCTATGGAGCATGGTAATATATTGGTGGGACATGCAATATTTTGACGAGGCTTGTTCAGACACCAAATTAATGAATATGTAAGAATAAAAAATTACATGTGGGGGGGATCAGAAGTTTAGAAATAACAAAATGGGACATGACCCCAAATCGTTTAGGAACCACTGGTGTAAGGAGATGTTTAGCAGTATTTAGGTTTGTTCAAAATTACCAGACAAACCAATTTAAATATGCCGATTCGGGAATTAAAAATATATTCAACTAAAGATTTATAAGTCTTCCATTTAGAATAAGATATTAAAATTTATACAATTTAGAGATTTTAAGCAGGATTAATATTAGATAAAATTTCATCCGTTGAGGATTTTTATAACTCATGAAAAATAGAATGTGCTGTATATCCACATAATACATATACATATGCATGCAGAATCATGACAACGATACAATAAAGACGAGCGACACAGTTCTTTAAGAAAAATATACCTCTCACTTTATTGAAAGGGTTGTGTGTGAGAGGGAGTTGGAGGCTGAACAGAATTGCAACATATTGACCCCCACTCTTTTGGCCATAAGAGCGTTTCTTTCCCGTTCTCCTGGGCTGCTCAACCGGGGCCCAGCCTCTCTGGGACATGGTCCTCATTCCAGCATCTTCTCTCCAACTGATCTGAGCTCCAACTGCTCAATCGGGGTTCTGGGGGTCCCCTTTGCTGGGTGCTGGTTCTCTCTACCGCATCTTATCTCCAACTGCCTCGAACTTCCTGTGCACCGAGTTATATTATTGTTTCACGCCCACTCAATCTCTTCCCATAACTGGCCCACGGAATATGTAACTTCCGCCGTCTTTGGAATGGCATGTTTGATTATCATCGATTGGAAATAACTGTCATGCAGTTCACAGGTCACCCACTTGCGGTGCATCAGTTTGTGACAGCACCGTGGGATTTTAACCTTGTCCCATATTGTCAGCCAAGCTCGCCAACGCAATCTCTTCTCATAACTGGCCAACGGAATATGCAACTTCCGCCGTCTTTGGAATGGCATGTTTGATTATCATCGAGCGGAAATAATTGTCATGCAGGTCACAGGTCACCCACTTCCGGTGCATCCGTTTGTGACAGCACCGTGGGATTTTAACCTTGTCCCATATTGTTAGCCAAGCTCGCCTACGCTATCTCTTCCAACTGAATATGCATCTTCCGCCGTCTTTGGAATGGCATGTTTGGCCGGGTCGGAGGTCAATATGCAACAAATGAACAAAGAAACACAAAATTTTAAATAGGTTAACAAGAAACTTAAAAGAATCTTCACGTTGTCTACGACTACTCTTAACTCTTAACCGAGAATATTGGTCACATTCTATCTTACGTCATCTTCTAAAGCAGCCGTCCATGGATGGCGCCTCTGTGTCTTCGTTGTGGAGGTAAACCTTTATCTTTCGTTCAATTAAAATGTGATATTCAATATGTATATATATTTAATAAATTACGTTGGGTGAAGGATTCGACCGACACCGGGACACACTTCGGTCGGTCGTGTTTCTCGGTACACGGATCTGGTTGGGTGTGTCCAGGTTCAGGTGGCAGTCGGTCGAGGCCGTCTGACATGGATTCCGGGAAGCCAGCCGGTATTCATGTCGGGGATGCCAAGACTGAAATCCTCGAGCCTCGTCCCGGCTGAGTCTAAGCCTCCTTGGAGGGGCTAGGTTTATTGCTTTGCGCCTGTCTTGCTCATCTAATTTGGATGGTTTTCGAGATGGGTGGTAGGTGTCCGTACATCTTCTGTTTTGTGAGATGCTGCCTCCAGGACTTGTTCAATACAGCTCGTAGCATTCTGGTGCAATTGCCGTCAAGCTTTCTCTCCATACGCTTAATCAGCGTCCATGTGGTGCAATCGTAGATTAGTATTAACGCGACCGCTGGTTTGAAAAAACTGCGCTTTATTTTATCGGATCGGTCTAACTTCCATATGATCGATAGTCCATCGATAGCTGTACAAGCCTTCGCGAGTTGTATATTGATATCGTTTTCAGTAGATGAGACGCTGCTTCCGAGATAGGTGAACTTGTTCACAAGTTTCAGAGATCTACCGTTTAATATAGTGATGTCGCCTCTTTGATTAAAGTACATGAATTCTATTTTGTCTTAGTTGACATGGAGGCCTATGCCATCTGCTGGGCGTTCCAGACTATGCAGCCGGTATTTAGCCTTGGTGATGTATCGGCAATGAAGAGCTATATCATCAGCGTAGTCCGTGTCAGTAATCGTTCGTTCGGGATATATTCTGCTTCTTGCCATCGCCAGTGTAAAGCCATTATCTTTCATTGAATCTAACGACGTTCGAAGCTTAAAGTCTAGGCAAATAATAAACAGGAATGAGGCTGATGAGTCCCTTTACAGCACACCAGCGACTATCTCAAAGAAGTCTTGTTGTATATTGACCTATGACCCGGCCAGGCTGTCAAAATAGGAAATGCACCTTTGTAAATAACAGGTGCATCCCGTCGAGGAATATCAGAATGATAACATTGACTGTGGATGGGTTGAATGAGTGCACTTGTGACGCCCACAAGAAGAAGGGGGCGTTGAACTATTATATAACTCGGTGAGGACAGGAAGCCAGTTAGTTTTGGAGACCAGACCCGTTGGTGACAAAATGCGGTAGAGAAAGCCAGCACCCAGCAGAGTGGGCCCCAAGGCCCCCGGTTGAGCAGCACAGGAGAATGGGAAAGAAATGCGGTTATAGCCAATAGATTGAGGGTCAATATGTTGCAGTTCTGTTCGGTCTGCAACTCCCTCTCACACACAACCCTTTCAAAAAAAGTGAGAGGTATATTTTTCTAAGAACCGTGTCACTCGTCTTTATTATTGTGTCGTCGTTATGATTCTGCATGTATATGTAGATGTATATGTATTATGTGTTTGTATTGTTGGTCATGGTTATAGCTATACAACAGTCTGTGTCTCCATCCGGTGAGCGAACTTTTACTTTCGTGTTTTTATTGAGTATCATTATGGCTGCGACGGTTTCTCTCGGGAGACTGTAGGCCAGAAGTATTTGCTCCATCTTTCCTCTGTGTATAGAGTCAAATGCCTCGGAGAAGTCTACAAATGATAGTGTCGCCTTTTTGAACAAACACCATCAAATATTCGATGGATTGTCAAATTTTGTGATTTATTGGATCGATTTTTTCGAAAGCCATTTTTGTTCTTCTTCCAAAGAACTTGCTTAATTTCAGCTTCTTTGCGGTTAAGTAGCAGGGCATGGCAAATATTAGCCGCTATGGAAGTAAGGGTTATCCCTCGGTAGTTCTTGGCTATTCCGAGGTCCCCCGTAAAACAAAACAACCCGTGGAGGTGCCCGTGGTGTAATGGTTATCATCGTAGGAAATGGACACAGAGACACGAGTTCAAATCCTGGACGAGACTGATTGCATTTCACATAGCACTAATATCCTTGGGAAAGGTATGAATCCAATTATTCTCCTTCCAGCTATGGGTAAATTGTAGGACAGACTGGTTTCTTCAGCTTTGGTGAGGCAACTAGTCTAGAAGGAAAATTCTGAATTCAAACCTGTTAAACTCCGCTTAAATAATTGACCTTGTGTCATATCCTGCCCGAGCGGGGGCGTTGGTAAATAGAGTAAAACAAAACAACCAGCCAACCAACCGTCCACATTCTCCTAAGCTCCAAGACTGTAGCCTTACCATCAGATTGTTTAGTGTCATATCTAGGACATTCATTCGTGGTGGGTATCTTACCCCTCAGCAGAAGTCTGTGTATTTTACAGCTCCAGTTGACTGGGCTATGTTTCTCAAGAGCTTGTTTGGGGGACACGAGCCTATTAAATAGGAACGACTTTTTTGGAGCTTAGGAGAATGTGGTTGGTTGGTTGGCTGGTTGTTTTGCTTTACAGGTCATTTAACGCCAAAGTTCAGTTTAATGTAAGAACAGTTCTATTTCAAACAATTCAGTTTAGCGTAAGTACACAGTTTAGTTCTATTTGACCCATAGATAGGACCCCACCAGTTACTACCACACCGGACCAGGGTTAACCTGGGAGCAATGGCGGTCAATGGTTACCCAGCATTCCCCAAAGCTACAGCATTACGGGAACCTCATCATCAGATCTTTGTGTCATATCCAGGATACTTGTTGGTGGAGTTTTACTCCTCTGCAAAGATCCAGTCGATGTATTCCGCTGCCCCAGCCGTCTGGGTCAGGAGATATATGAAGTACCCCTTCATTGCTTTTGTTCCCAGGTTAACTCTCACCTGGATTAATATAATCTGAGATTGTCCTATCTATGGGTTTAACATTTGAACTGTGGGCAAACAATTGACTTACGTCGAATTAAAGAGTTAGAAATAGGACTGTTTGATCATATAACTGTATATAAACAAATGACTGCTGTTTAATTGAATTGTTAGGGATATAAAACGATACTCAGAATGTGTAAACAAATACGTAATCCTTCAAAGAATAGTGTTAATTAGCAATACATGTATCCGCTTCACTGATTAATATTGAATAGAATTATAAACGTCTGATAGCAATGATTGAAACCATTTAACTGTAGAAACAATAGCAATACTTCTGTGCAAAAAGTCAGCTCTAACTCATCTAAAGTGAAATTTCCTTCAAACCATCCACTTACAAATCATATATCTATATAAATCTCCAGTTTTATACCACTAATTGGTTTAAAATTTTCTGAGAGTATTTTATTCCAATACGGGCATGTTTTTATATACTTATTATCCAAAAATATTAGAATAATTAAAAAAAAATTTAATAAGTCGTTTTTTCCCCGAGAAAACCGAACGCAAATTATGAAAGTAAATCTTACTTTTGTTTTCCAAGAATTTTACACCTGAACCTTTTTTCTGCCTTTATCACTTTTATTTCTTTTTTAGTTAACTTAAACAGAGACACTAAACTTTAAACCATATTTCGTTTAAATTTCTTTTTATTCTAACGAATTGTTTACAAAATATTTTCTTTTCTTTTTCAACATTCCTTTTTTTTTGTCTATCTTCAACGAAAGACATCCATCGAAAAGTTTTCTTTCTTAAACCATAGTTTGTCGGTTCAGTAGTAACGAATTGTTTACTAAATATTTTTTTTTTCAATATTTCTTTTTTTGTTTCAACTTCTACGAAGGACATTCCTTAAAAGGTTTTCTTTCGTTAATAAACTTTAAACCATATTTCGTTGATTCAGTAGTAAGTAAATTTCTTTTTATTCTAAAAACTTATTCTTAAATTTTTTCTTCATTTATTTTGTTTTTTAATAAATATTTTATGGTGTGCTAATTATCATGTTGCGAAATATTAACCAGCCCAAACTTTGTCATGGCACACGTCTTTCAGTAAAAAAATTAATGAGCAACATCATAGAAGCAAAAATTTTGACAGGGCCTTTCAAAGGTGAAGATATCCTCCTACCACGAATTCCTATGATTCCAACAGATATGTCATTTCAATTTAAGACATTGCAATTCCCAATTCGATTGGCATCTACAATCACGATCAACAAAGCACAGGGACAATCTTTAGAATTGTGTGGCTTATATTTACACACTGATTGCTTCTCGCATTGGCAATCATATGTTGCCTGTTCCAGAGTCGGCAATCCAGACAATCTCTTTATCTACACGGAAACTGGAACTACCAAGAATATTGTGTATCCCCAAGTATAGGAAAATTAAACTTATTAGATACATGCATTTTCTTTTTTTTTCCTCATTTAAACAAACTGAGCCACAGCAACGCGTGGCCGGGCACAGCTAATGTATATATATATTCAAATGTTCGCCAACAAATGTTAAATAGTTAATAGAATTATTTGTGTTAGATAGAAGTACTTGAAACTATTTAACTGTGTTGAAAAAAAGAAAGAAATGAGATCAGGATCGTTTAAAAAATTATCAACAAAATATACTTACAAATCATACATTTAAAATATAAGTATAATAAGGATTTGGTATTAGATAACCTACAATGGTTGAAATGCCATAAAACTCAACCAAATTAAACCAATCTTAAGAAACAACAACAATACAAAAACTGTAAATATAAACATACAATGCTTGTATTTCCTTAACCACTAGGCATAAAATAACCCTGGATGGGTTGAAATTACGTTAAAATCAATCAATCTATTACTTTATTAAAGTATACAAAAATGTGCTCACATACTCCTTATATATAGGTATTCATGTATGTGTGTGTGTGTGGAAACATTTTTTCTTTTTTTTTTTTTGTTGGTCCTAAGAGAGAAAAAAGTAAATATTTCAAAATTGATAGGTCCACAAAAAGATTTATATTCTTTAAAGAATATTTATTTCGTTCTTATACAGAGTTCTCGAACCCTGCTAGTCATTGATCCACTAAGTGCAATGTGGGTCTAATGAATCAAGCAGTATCACGGACCTAAATTTAGATCCGGGCATGTATGCCAGAATATAGCTTGAACTAGACTGTGAGGTCTAGTGCTATACAAGGGGTGCATAGGGGTCTGAAAAGCAGCTCGCCCACCCGAGGGTGGCCCAACCGAAGTTGGGGGCCTTTTGGCCTCGAATCTGCCATTGGTTTCGATACCCCATCCGACACGAATGCCAGTGTTATATGGTCATATGCAGATTCATGCAGGATACATACTGGCGCAATAAATAAAGACAGACGCAGGAAAATTTCTTTATAGATATATGTACCTCTCACTTTATTGCAAGGGTTCGAAAAGGGTTACTCAAGGTTTGCGTGTGAGAGGGAGCTGGAGACCGAACATAAACTGTAATATTTTGACCCCAAACTTATTACCGTCAACGTTGTGTCTTTCTCGTTCTCCTGATGCTAAACCGGAGGCCCTGGGGTCCACTCTGCTGGGTGCTGGCTTTCTTTACTGCATCTTATCAGCATCTTCTCTGGACCCCAAACTCCATCGGGGTTCCCGAAGGCCTGGTGTGGCTTTCCTTACCACATCTCGCCATCTCCGTCTCCAACTCTACTGCAACTGCCTGTCGAACTCAACTGAGTTATATAATAGTTTCACGTCCACTTGATCGCCCACTCGATCTTTGAAATCGCATGTTTGATCGTCATGAAGCGGAAATAACTGTCATGCAGTTCACAGGTCACTCTCTTCCGATGCATCAGTCTATGAGTGTACCATGGGAATCTTTTTAGCTCGCCCCATTTCATCAGCCAATTTCCGCCCACGTAATTTCCTCTCATAACTGCCATTAGAATGTGTCACTTCCTTCCGGTGCATCACCTTGGAATGGCATTTTTGCCCGGGCCGAAGGCCAAATATAACACCAGACGGCCAAGCCAAAAAGCCAGGGAAGTATTTAAACCCTAGAAACATTCGAATTTTGTTAACAATAATTTTAATTGTTTCCAATCCCAAATGTATATATGAACTTTGACATATTTATGTTTTGTTTTTTTCAGATTCTCTTTTATGGATTTTGACTATCATATTTACCAACCACTCCACTCGGGCAGGATACGACACAAGGTCAATTTTCTAAGCGGAGTTTAACAGGTTTGAATTCAGAGTTTTCCTTCTCCTAGACTAGTTGCCTCTCTAAGGCTGAAGAACCTAGTCTGTCCTACTATTTACCCATAGCTGTAGGGAGAATATTTGGATTCATACCTTTCCCAAGGGTATTAGTCCTATGTGAAATGCAATCAGTCAGGTCCAGGATTTGAACTCGTGTCGCCGTGTCCATATCCAGCGACGATAACCATTACACCACGGGCACCTCTAAATTTACTTTTTTTTTTTTCAATTTATGGATTTTGACTATAAATGATATTTGATAATAACTGTTCTGATGGGTTGATACCCCATAAAATCCAACCAAACCAATGATTCTCCAACCAGCTATATGTTAATACGTTGGCAGGCTGTGTTCTTTAACGTTAGTATCACAACCAGTTTAGGAGAAGGAAAACTCTTAAATCAAACCCCTTATTCTTTGCTTGAAAAATTGACCTTGCGGGTATATTACCGCCTACACAGGTTACTTTTGTTTATATTATTGTCAGCCAAGTCCCACTTACTGGCTGATCTGATAAGCAAAGGATAGAGTACAAGACTGTCAGATTCTCCGAACAAGACTCCTTAGGTTGTGAATTAACAGTTTTTTTTTTATTCGTTTCTTTTTCTAGTCTGGTTACCCTAAAAAGACTAGAGAACCCAGTTAGCACTTCTATCATACCTTTTGCTGGACGGAGAAGAGATTTATTCCCAAGAGAGTCAGTATGAAGTGAAAGACATACAGCCACCTCCATGACCTGAACTTGACTCGACGACTTCATATCCTTATGACGATAAATGTTACACAACGCCATCACATATTAACACATCTCGCCCTATTCATATGGCCATGTGCCACATCTAAGCAAAATAGCTTTGTAAATTAAGCACTACTCTGAAGATGGTTTAGCGAAAAAATCTAAACAAAGAAAAACAAAAACGAAACGTTCAACGTTGGCATATTATTCAAATATGCATATATATATATATATATATATATACGTACATATATACATACACATCTATATATATATATATATATACATCTATGCATACATGTATATACATATATATATGTACGCATTTATACATATATATATATGTACACATATATACATAGACACACACACACACACACACACACACATATATATATATATATATAAGAGTATTTTTCTTACTGTTCTTCATAGAACAGGTGAGGCGTGTATTTTCTTCCCAGAATTCTTCGCAATGAAAAGAAAGAAAAAAAAATAACGGCTAAGAAAATCCTCCCGGCTATTATGGTGGACCTTCTATTTTTATGAGTCTTTTTTTTTTCTTCATCTTCGTTTCACTGTCGCTTCTCTGAACCAGGGTCAGCTGTTATCGAAGATGTTACAACTTTTCCTTATCAGTTCTGATCAGCCGAGGATATAATATACAGTTGACAACGTTGGAACCCACGGGCACAAAAGACACACACACACATGCACACACACATGCAGAGTACCACCCATCTACATTAACCTAGGATATTAATGATTAAGCTTATGTTAAATTATATATTTTAATTCATTTTTAAATAAGTCGTTAGGAGATGATAAGGCAAGGAACTAAAAGCAACATCAATAACGAAAGCCCTTTAACATTTTCTTTATAAAAGAGTGGTGTCTGAAAAGTAAATTAAAAGACACTTGTCTAATACACGTTTATCATTATATAAATAAAGCATCATGTATATATACCTAGTACACATTCGATCAAATTGGCGTTTTCATAGAAATATGGACTGAACATAGCAAATTTGTCAAAAAAAAAACAATTAAAAAAACGCAATCGACACATGTTTATGAGCCAGATTTTCACTAGTTTAGTTATGTGATTTTTATCATTAAGGTTTTCGGACTATTGTCTTCATCTTTGTTGTTTCCGCAACGTTTCGGCCGATATGTCCTCCGGCCTTCTTCAGGTATTTGTCGAATTCGGGAACCTTTATTGAATCCACTGATTCCGTTAGCCATAACTGGGTACAAGTGTTAAATATTCCTGTATTGTTACTCGCTTGCAGTCAGGATTGAACCTGCAACCTTCGGATGAGTGTCTCCTTAGAAGCTTAGGGAACCAACGCCTATAACCGTTATGCTATGTTTCCTACTGGACAATTCTGGGTGAATTTTTGGGACTTATGAACTTTATGTTCTTACTTGACTAGGATTACTACTATTATGTATGGTTTTTTACCTGTGCTCATATTGATTTAGGATAGTCATATGTTAGAAAGAACTTCATATTTATAAGACTTTTGACACATACAAATAAAGTAAAGTCGTCTCCTTTTAGTCGAGGGTGACCCAAAGGCTTTCATTTTCAATAGCTACTACACCAAGATGTAGGATAGCGCGCCACTCCATTCCTAGGATTGCTCCAATTTACTCTTGATCTTCAACTTATAATGCTGAGTTCTTAGCAAGGCGACATCAAGTACCATTTTTTGAGTATTTGGTATGACTCAATCTGGGATCGAACCCCAGTGTCCCGGCCCCCCAAAATCACTAAAATTACCAGGCTTTGAAGGAGTATTAATTGCTGATGCCAGTATCAAACAAAATGAAATGAATACACAATTTGACTTTGGTCTAGTTTCTTTGTTTAATGGCATATCAACCTTTGTAGGTTATTTAATTGCAAAGCTATTCTTCAAAAAGAACAGTCTCGGAATAAAAGCATATATGGCAATATTATAGCTCCTAGCAAGATTCCAATGACGATGCCATTCCAATGACGATGGCATATTCCAATGACGATGCCATATCCCATGACGATGACTTATTCAATGAAGATGTCATTCCAATGACGATGGCATATCAACCTTTGCATTTATGTAATTGCAAAGCTATTCTTCTAAAAGAACAGTCTCAGAATAAAAGCATATATGGCAATATTATAGCTCCTAGCAAGATTCCAATGACGATGCCATTCCAATGACGATGGCATATTCCAATGACGATGCCATATCCCATGACGATTGCTTTCATATTTTTGTAGAACATCATAAAAATAGTTGCAGTTTCGTTGAAGACACCATTTGCAAAAATAGAACCGTCGACAGGGGCTGCAGAATATACTGACTGCTTCTCTGCAGAAGAGTAAGACTTCCCTGGTAGGTCGCTTAACAAGCTGATGGAGAGGCTCTAGTAATGCTTGATTTTGGGTAGTGCTGAGTATCCCTTCATCGCTATCGCTCCCAGGTCCACTTTGGCTCGGAATGGTAACACCTGATAGGGTCCTATCTATGGATCAAATAGAACTAAACTGTGTACTAATGCTAAACTGAATTGTTTTAGCCGCGTGTCGACGTCTTTTTCCGTTGATGAGACACTGATTCACCTACCTAGGAAGCAGTGTCTCATCAACCGAAAAAGACATTGACACGCGGCTAACAAAGGCATGGACAGCTATCGATAAGCTATTGATCATATGGAAATCAGACCGGAACGATAAAATGAAACGCAGTTTCTTCCAGGCAGCGGCGGTGTCGATACTGCTGTATGGATGCACTACTTGGACGCTAACTAAACGGCTGGAGAAGAAGCTAGACGGCAATTACACAAGAATGTTGCGAGCAATACTGAACAATTCCTGGAGGCAACACCCCACAAAGCACCAACTATACGGCCACCTGCCTCCCATCACGAAAACTATCCAAATTAGACGAAACAGGCATGCAGGACACAGCTGGAGAAGCAGGGACGAGCTCATAAGTGATGTACTCCGATTGACCCCCACATATGGCCGAGCAAAAGCAGGACGACCGGCTTGAACATACATACAGCAGCTATGTGAGGCTACGGGATGTAGCCCTGAAGACCTGCGAGAGGCGATGTACGATCGGGAGAAGTGGCGAGAGAGGATAAGGGATATCCGTGCTAGCGGCACGACATGATGATGATGATGATGATGATGATTATATGTTTAAAATTGATTTGGTATAAAATAACCTACAATGGTTGATGTGCCATAAAATCAAACTAAATCAAGACCAAACTATAAGTGAAAAGTATTTGATCTAACTTTCCTTTGTGATGGAATCAAATGTCTTGAAGAAACCCGCCTCAAGATTTTTTGTACATAATCCTTTGAAATTTCGACAAGTAGTCATAATCTGAGAAGCTGTGGATCAATTTCTTCGAAAGATGTTCTGATTTTCCTGCAGAATTTTCTAAACTTCAGGTTAGATACGATTGAAAGACATTATAAATCTTAGTAAGAGAGAAATGCCTCAGTAGTTGTAAAAAGGAACACAATACGGAAAATTAAATGTACATGTTTCGCGAGGAGGATTGCATCATCGGAAACGTAATTTTCATTTCCTGAAAATGATGTGTATTCGTGACAATATGCAAGATCATGCAGCTTTTTTTTTTTAAAATACTTATCCAATATCAGTTAAGTTTTAGACCTTATTATGAGTTGTCTTATTTTTAGACCTCACGGTGGCTTGTTTTATTTTAGACCTCATAATGACATGTTTTATTTTTGGACCTCGTTATACGTGTTTTTTTAAGGTCTAAAAAAACAAAACAAGTATTATAAGGTCCAAAAATAAAACATGTCATAATGAGGTCTAAAACATTATGACTTGTTCTGACTTTTTTATATTTTTGTTGTTTATATTTTTCTCTATATCAAATTCTTCGAGATATTTCGTTCGTCTTACTTCGATAAGGTAAGAAAAGAGCAGAAACTAAAACAATTTATATTATACATATTTACCAACCCTTCTGCGTGGTCAGGATATGACACAAGGTCAATTTTTAAGCGAAGTTTAACAGGTTTGAATTCAGAGTTTTCCTTCTCTTAGACTAGTTGCCTCACCAAGGCTGAAGAACCTTGTCTGTCCTACAATTTACCCATAGCTGGATGGAGAATAATTGGATTCATACCTTTCCCAAGGGTATTAGTGCGATGTGAAATGCAATCAGTCTCGTCCAGGATTTGAACTCGTGTCGCCGTGTCCATTTCCTACGACGATAACGATTACACCACGGGCAACAATTTATATTATACGTTCTAACACTTAATTGTTTGAATTTCTGAGACGAAACTTAATGATTCTTAGCATTCATGCTTTATCTTGATTGTTATCTTCTCAAGGTTTCAGCTGATATGTCCTCCGTCCTTCTTCGATAAGTAACACGTGAACAATGGCGGAAGACATATCGGCTGAAACGTTGTGAATATAAGAATAATGGTGAATTCAATAGTCTGAAAACCAAGAATGATAAAAAGGATATACTTAATTTTGCATATACTAAAGTGCAGTCTTTTTTTTTTTTAAATATCTTTTTGGGGTGTTTTTTTTTACGTACAGTTTTGAGTGTTTAAACTTTGATAATGTATTTCTGTGAGGCAAGAGTTAATATGAATAAACAATAACTGTCTTCTTTTTGATATTAAAAACCAAAAAATTAATAAAACATAATAAAGAATTAGGAGTAAAAAAAAAAACCTAGTTTCAAAAAACGAGTCACAAAAAACAATAATAAATGCAGTAAACAAAAAAGTCACAAAAAAGGACACACTTTGAAGAAATTGAAAAAAGTAGTCACAATAAACGGAGTCACAAAAAGAAGTCACCAAAAATAACCCACCAAAAAGCCCCCTAAAAAAAGAGTCACGAGAAAGGAGTCAAAAATGAATGAAAAAACGTTCAAAAAAAGAAGGAGTCACACGAAAGGGAGTAAAAAAGGAGTAACAAAAAAGGAGTTGTAACAATAAGTAAGAAAAAAGAGTCACAACAAAGGAGTAGACAAATGAGTTACCAAAAAAAAAAAGAGAGTTACAATAAACAACCTAAAAAGGAATTACAAAAAAGGATTAACGTAAAAGTGTCTGAAAAGAAGGAGTCACCAAACTGTCGTCTCAAAAAAAGTAGTTAAAAAAAAAAAAAAAGGATTCACAAAAAAAGCTGTCGAAAAAAAGGAGTAAAAAAAACAGATGTCGAAAAAAAGGAGTCACAAAAAGACATTAAAAAACTGAGTCACAAAATATCGGGTCAGAAAAAAGGAGTCACAGACACAATAAAAAAAAAAGTTAGATTTGCAAAAAAAAAATATCATTGAAATTTGGTGCTTTCGCCCAGAGATTTTGCAACGCTTTTTTTTCTTTCTCTTTAATTTTTTTTTCTTTCTCTCCTCTTTATATTCCCCCTACGAGTAGAAATATTTTCCTCCTTAGATTTTTGCTTTGGGTTATAATAAAGCAAGATCACAAGAAACTATTAAAGAAAAGCGGATTAATTTAACTAATGCACCTCATAGAATTGTAAGTAAAATATACAATCTATAAGTGACGCATTTATCATTAAAAAAAAAACACTTAAAACTACTCACTGGATTGACAAAGTGACAACAAATAGTTAAGAAAAAAGACTACTCTTTTATACTTCCTTTATTTTATTGATATCTGTACAATATTTCCCCGCCATTTTTCTTTATTTTCGCCTTCTTTTTCTCTTTATTTGCCTTCTTTTTTTTTTTTTTTTTTTAAACAGTGTAATATTAATAAACACTGTCTTCCTGTCCCTTTTCTCCTTTATCTATTTATTTATTTTTATCTTAGTTAAGTAACTTATTTCTTATTTTATTCTAATTTTGAATCTTTTTATTTTCAATTATTGGACCATTTCGAGTCCCTCTCTTCAACCAGAACTACCAGCTACTATATTCCACTACCCTTGATTATCCAACAAAGAGCCGGTCCGTTGATACCCATATTTTTCGGAAGGTTCATGGTTAAAGTAGCCATAAAACCCCATCAGACAAACAGCATTACACAAACCTTCAACTTCAAGCCTCGCCTCTCGCTTTTCGCAGCAAATTCTTTATATTTGAGCTTCTTACTTTGAAAAGCTTCCTATACTGAGTTCCCAAGATATTGTCAAATCAACCAATTAAATCCTGGGCTCAACCGAGAACCAGCCTCAAGTTAGTAATGACCAACTCTGATGGTATCGCAATGGTTGATATGCCATAAAACTCAACTAAACTAAATCCTATATATCTAACAAATAATCTAATAATGCATAAAGAGGATTTGGCATTAAATAACCTACAATGGTTGATATGCCATAAAATTAAACCAAACCAAACCATATCTATTTAATATATATGTATAAAGGTGCCCGTGGCGTAATTGTTATCGTCGTAGGAAATTAACACGGCGACAAATCCTGGACAAGACTGATTGCATTTCACATAGCACTAATACCATTGGGAAAGGTATGAATCCAATTATTCTCCTTCCAGCTATGGGTAAATAGTAGGACAGACTAGGTTCTTCAGCCTTGGTTAGGCAACTTGGGGTTGGTAAATAGGATATATATGTATGAAGAGGATTTGGTATCAAATAACCTACAATAGTTCATATGTCATAAAACCAAACCAAATCAAGTCATATATATTCAATATATTTGTATAAAGAGGATTTGGTATTAAATAATATACAATGGTTGATATGCCATAAAACCAAACCAAACCAAACCAAAATATATCTATTTAATATATGTTTATAAAGAGGATCTGGCATTAAATAACCTACAATGGTTGATATGCCATAAAACCAAACCAAAACCAAATCATATATATTTAATATATATGTATGAAGAGAATTTGGCATTGAATAAACCAAATGTTGTATATTTAAAACATATGCATAAAAAGGATTTGAAATTAAATAACTAAAAATGGTTGATATGCCATAAACCCAACTAAACCTAATCCTATAAATTTGATAGAGATGTATAAAGAGAATTTGGCATTAAATAAACTACAATTAGAAGGGATGTTTTTCTTTTATAGTCATCGATCATTATTGCTCATTGATTTTCTCTTCGTTTAAATAACAATGTCCCGGAGAATAGTTACTCCTTTCGCATCCGTTATTGATTATAGTAAGTGTTGACGCCAATTTTACATTTCAGTAACCAATAGTATTAACAAACTCTCCAATGAATATAACGTTCTACTTTATCATGTCTATCTATATATCTAGCTTTTTTTTTTTTCGAGCCGTTTTGTTAGCGTCCAGGGGGTGCATCTATACAGCAGTATCGACACGATCGCTGCCTGGAAGAAACTGCGTTTCATTTTATCGGTCAGGTCTGATTTCCATATGACCGATAGCTTATCGATAGCTGTCCATGCCTTCGTTAGTCGTGTGTCGATGTCTTTTTCAGTTGATGAGACGCTGCCTCCTAGGTAGGTGAATTTGTCGACTAGTTCCAGAGAGGTTCCGTCTTGTGTGGAAATGTCACCTGCTTGATTAAAGCACATATATTCAGTTGGCAACTACACAAGGATGTTGCAAGCAATATTAAACAAGTCCTGGCGGTAACACCCCACAAATCACCAACTATACGGCCACCTGCCTCCCATCACGAAAATTATCCAAGTTAGACGAACCAGGCACGCAGGACACAGCTGGAGCAGAGACGAGCTCATAAGTGATGTACTCCTATGGACCCACACTTATGGCCGAGCAAAAGCAGGACGACCAGCTCGAACATACATACAGCAGCTATGTGAAGACGCGAGATGTAGTCCAGAAGACCTGCCGGAGGCGACGAACGATAGGGAAAAGTGGCGAGAGAGGGTCATGGATATCCGTGCGGGTGGCACGACATGATGATGATGATGATCTATATATATATATTCACTTGGTATTATTTTTATCATTTACCCGTGTTCGATTATTTTTACACCGGCGTTAGCTGAAGGTTTTCCACTAGAGTCTAAATGATAGCAAGTCCCCTCAAGTCTCCAGGACTCTTCTCAGTATTCTGACCGATCTCAATAATGTTGTAGTTTGGATTGTTTCCTCTCGTCCTATTATTTCCTAGTCCTCCAATCCCTGTACCGATTCTTTGGTGACTGTACCAAGATCACCAATTACGATTGGTATCACCGTCACTTTCATGTTCCACGTTTCTTTTTTTAAATTCCCTAGCAAAGTTCAGGTATTGATTTTCCTTTTCGTTTTCGTTCAGCTTTACTCTGTGATCATTTGGGATAGCAAAGTCCACAATTCGTCAAGTTCTCTTTTTTTTTTTTTTGTTGATAATTACAAGGTCTGGTCGTCTGGTCTCTCAAAATCTCAGAGAAGTTTGTGCGTTTCATTTTCCAGGACAGATTCTGAGTTGTGCATAGACTATTTGTTTGCATATTCAAATTTCTGTACCATAGTCATGATATGGCTATGTGTGAAATGTACATAGAATGTTTATAACATATATACATAGAAGATAGGAATCCCGAAACACGAAAAACACGTAACGACTTCTTAGTTCAGGTACGAAGCCCTTTATTACCTTTGAGCTAAAGGTTTCGACATAAGGAAGAGAGATGCACAATCTTTCTATGACGACTTTTCCATCTGCATCACCCCCATCACATGCGGCGCCCATAGCGCTGAAATTCGTCTGGCCTCAGCGAGCCCCGGATGTCGACCCTTACCGTTCGGAGTCTAGTTCTCAACTACTGACTTTTCCATATCTCCCAAAATCCTCCGCGCGCGCTTCCGGTGCATGACGTCATTCACATCCCTGATCACATCCTCTCTCTGGGATTTTTATTTTGACATCTCTGAACAAGACATCCTCCCCGTGCGCGTGTCAACACCTGTGCTCAAGTTTGCACCTAACCCATGTGCTGAGATGAAAGTTTCTCAGCCTAACTAAACAAAAGGCAAAATATATAAAACGAAATCCCTCGGCTATTATATTACATTTCAACTTCTTGCACAATTCCCTTGCCAGCCCAATCGTGTCTGTTATTATTATTTATTCCTTGAGAGTTTTTCACCTCAGCATTATCTAATGGTCTTTCACTGGGGTCTCCTCTTTCAACAAGTCTCCGCAAGTCTCCAGGACTCATCTCAGTATTCTGGCCGATCTCAATAGTGTAGTAGTTTGGATGTTTTCCACTCGTCCTCTTATTTCCAAGCCCTCCAGTCCCTTGATCAATCCTTCGGTGACTGTACCAAGAGCACCATTTATAATTGGTATAAACGTCACTTACATGTTCCACAGCTTTTTCTGTTCCCTAGTGTGATCCTGGTAGTTATTCCTCTTTTCGCATTCTTTGAATTTTACTCAATGGTTCACTAAGACAGCAAAGTCCACAATTCTGCAAGTTCTCATTTTTCTTTTATTGATTATTATAAGGTCTGGTCGTCTGACCGAGATTAGGAGATCCGTTTGTATGTCAAAATTCTAGAGGAGTTTGTGTGTGTTATTCTCCGGGACAGCAGCTGGGTTGTGCATACCACTTGTTCGTATGGTCAAATTTAAATTTATTATTATTATTATTATTATTATTATTATTATTATTATTATTTACTCTTTAGAGTTTTTCATATCAGCGTTAGCTGATGGTCTTTCACTGAAGTTTGAGTGACAGCAAGTCTCCTCAAGTCTTCATGTCTCTTCTTAGTATTCTGGCCATTCTCAATAATGCTGTAGTTTGGATGTCTCCTCTCGTCCGCCAACTTTCAAGTCCTCCAGTCCCTTTAGTAATCATAAACGCACCAATTACAATTGGTATAATTGTTACCTTCATGTTCCATAGTTTTTTCATTTCCCTAACAAGGTCCAGGTACTTATTCTTCTTCTCACAATTTTTCAGTTTTATTCTGTGGTCAGCCAGGATAGCAAAGTCGACAATTTTGCAAGTTTGCTTTTTTTGTGGATAATTATTATGTTCTGGCCGAGATTAGGTGATCCGTGTGTATGTCAAAGTCCCATAGGAGTCTATGTGTGTTATTTTCTAGAACAGGTTGTGGGTTGTGCATATACCATGTGTTTTATGGTCAAATTTAAATTTTTTGCACATCTCCCAGTGGATCACCTTTCCAACCCAATCGTGTCTTGTCTTCTAGAAAATCATTATAGTTCCTTTTACATTCTTTCCACTTAAGTGGTTGTCCTCTGGGCCTTCTACCAATAAAGTCATTCTTGCGTAACTGGTGAGTGTAAGTAACACTATCTTCATGTACCATTTCAATGTTTGTTTTTTTTTGAAAATACCATTTTTATCATGTGGTCTGCAATACTCATCATCATCATCATCATGTCGTGCCGCTAGCACGGATATCCCTGACCCTCTCTCGCCAGTTCTCCCTATCATTCATCGCCTCTCGCAGGTCTTCAGGGCTACATCCCGTATCCTCACATAGCTGCTGTATGTATGTTCGAGCTGGTCGTCCTGCTTTTGCTTGGCCATATGTGGGGGTCCATAGAAGTACATCACTTATGAGCTCGTCTTTGCTTCTCCATCAGTGTCCTGCGTGTCTGGTTCGTCTAACTTGGATAGTTTTCGTGATGGGAGGCAGGTGGCCGTATAGTTGGTGCCTTGTTGGGTGTTGCCGCCAGGACTTGTTCAATATTGCTTGCAGCATTCTTGTGTAATTGGCGTCTAGCTTCTTCTCCAGCCGTTTAGTTAGCGTCCAAGTAGTGCATCCATACAGCAGTATCGACACGACCGCTGCTTGAAAGAAACTGCGTTTCATTTTATCGGTCTGGTCTGATTTCCATATGATCGATAGCTTATCGATAGCTGTCCATGCCTTCGTTAGGCGCGTGTCGATGTCTTTTTCGGTTGATGAGACGATGCCTCCTAGGTAGGTGAATTTCTCTACCAGTTTCAGAGAGGTTCCATCTAGTGTGGAAATGTCACCTGTTTGATTATAGCACATACATTCAGTTTTGTGGGCATTGACATGGAGGCCAATGCCTGCGGCGGCTCGTTCCAAACTATACAGTAGTGTTTCGGCTTGGTTGGGTGTATTCGCCAGTAACGTTATGTCATCGGCGTAGTCGGCGTCGGTAATTCTTGGGGTACCTTCTGCTTCTTTTTTTTTTTCAGCTCGAAGCCGTTTTCTCTGATTTTATCAATCGAAGTTCTAAGCACATAGTCTAGACAGATGATAAAGAGGTATGGGGCTAGCGTGTCCCCTTGTAGTACTCCTGCTACAATGTTGAAGGAGACACAGAATGCTTCGACATTGTAGCAGGAGTACTACAAGGGGACACGCTAGCCCCATACCTCTTTATCATCTGTCTAGACTACGTGCTTAGTATTTCGATTGATAAAATCAGAGAAAACGGCTTCGAGCTGAAAAAGAAAAGAACCAAAAAACTTGACAAATTATTCATATAAGAATTAGATTACCGTCAATTCTGCAACAGAAGTACACAAAGGATTTTTTTTAGTTCGAACTTTATTTGAGCTACTGCTATTATAGAGTGTCTCATACTAATAAAGGGTGTTCCAATATAGATTGGACCTATGTGACTGCTAATAACTCATCTTATAATAATGGTCTCTTTTTTGTTTCCAATTTGAAAATAGAATACTATAACAATTATTTATCCTTCATCACAATGCTGTGGACAAGAGAAGAAAAAATATTTTGCTTCTCTACTTATTTAGAGCCCAAATCATTCAAAACTGTGCAAGCAAATTTTCGCTTGATACCGTCGGAGGGGTCCGAAAAAGTTCCTTCGAAAATGTTTCCAAGAACTTGGTCATTCGCGTGCATTGTTTCAAGGATCTTATAGAGGGATCTTCAGCTGTATCATTACAAAATCCAGATCCAGCATAAACTCACGCCAGTTGACGTGGAGTTTCTTGTCTCAGTAACAAATTATTACCATATCAATGGGATGCATCTATTTTGAGACACCCTGTATAGCGCTCTATTGGTCGGGCTTAGAGTATTTTATCTCCAATCCCCCACGACTTCTAACCGCCAAATGTAGTTTTGTTTCATAACCAGGATATCCACTTTGTAATGGGTTTATTGGCCTTGTGGGTAGAGTGTTCGCCAATGGTCCGGGAGACCCGGGCTCAATCCCGGGTCGTGTCATACAAAAGTCTTTAAAAATGGTACTTGATACCTATTTGCTTAACACTCAGCAATATAAGGTACGTATCAAGGGTAAAGTGGAGCAATCCAGGGAAATGAATAGCGCCCTCCCCTACACCTCAGTGTAGTAGCTATTGAAAAGGGAGCCTTCTGGTCGCCCTCGACTACGGTCGCCAACTTTACTTTTACTTATTCTACTGTCTATATATATATATATAGAGAGAGAGAGAGAGTGTGTGTGTGTATGTGTGTGTGTGTCACCTTGAAGTGAAACAAATTTATAAAACAGTTTGATTGCCTATATTTGTTTCGATCTCAAAGGTTTCAGAAAATAGACAGGGGAAACCTATATAATAAGATATACTCAATCTATTATTGTTTTCTGCAAATCTCTTAACTGCAAATTGTTAGATCGCCAGAATCTATTTTCCAAATTAATCGCTAGAAAATTGAAAAAAGAATATTAACGAGTAATTGAAAGTTTCTATTACTAAGCCATTGTCGAAAAGATCTTAACTACCGATAATATTTCACAAATAAAACTAACTTCTTTTAAAGATAGACGCTCCACAGAAGCACTAAGACTGACACAGCGTCTTCAAAATTTATGCCAACAAATGCAGTGAAGAGGACTACTCCATAAATTTTATGAAACGCAGTAAATTCTATTTCATTTAATGTCTGCACTTATTTTAACGACAATTAAATACTCTAAAAAATTAAAAATGAATTGGAAAGTAAAGAAGAAGATAACACACGGAAAGGATACATATCACCAACTTTGATGAAATTTATTAGTGACAGCTTACCTCAGCAGCCATTAAGGCTTATGGATGATGAGAAACTCTCTTCAATATATTTCGTTTTGAAATTTTCAATTTTAAAATTAAAAGCGTCAGATCTTTTTAAGTAGCACTTCATATTAAATTGCTGGAGTTAGAACTGATATAAATGCATGACGTATGAAAATTAGAGAAGATTATTAACTAAATATTAATGTCTTTAATAATGATAATAATAATAATAATAGTAATCCGATATTTTTTCTTATGTGTTACACAACAAAAAGGCACAAAATGGCGAGATTTCTGCTTGAGCAATATTATTAAAATACTCAAATTTGTGGGATCTAAATACACGCAATTTCTGATCTTTGCAATTTCTTAAATAAAATAACTAGTAAACAGGTGTGAATAATAATAATAATAATAATAATAGACTGGGGGACTTAGAAATAAGAGGACGAGTGAAGACCATCCAAACTACAGCATTATTGAGATCGTTCAGAATACTGAGAAGAGTCCTGGAGACTTGAGGAGACTTGTTGCCACTCAAAATCCACTGAAAGATCATCGGCTAACGTTGATATGAAAAAATCTCTGAAAGTAAAATAATAATAATAATAATAATAGTTGCCTCCTTGCTTAATACTCAGCCTTATAAGGTACTGGTAAAGGGTTAGTGGGACAATCCAGGGAAAGAAGTAACGCCCTCTCCTACACCTCGGTATAGTAGCCATTGAAAAGTGAGCTTTCGGATCATCCTCGACCACGACCGACTTACTATGTGCATAAACCAGAAGCATTAAAATCTCTGGGATTTTGAGATCCAAACGTAACACCCAATTCAGACAAGAAAACCATATTTTGTTTTAGTCATGAAGAAGAAAATTACCCGTCACTAAATGGGTTTTGCTGTGCCAGTGGACAACAATATGAAAGTGAAAGTAAAAGTGAAAAGCAGTACAAATACCAGGACTTTGCCAGAGAGTTGAAAAAGCTGTGAAACATGAAGGGGAAAATGATAACAATCGTACTTGGTGCGCTTGAAGCAGTCCCGAAGAGATTGGAAAGAAGATAGGCGGAATTGGAGATCAGAGCAAGAATTGAAACAATAAAAAATTCAGCCCTACAAAATTCGTCTAGTATATTTAGAAAAATCCTAAGAAGAACCAAAGGAGACTTGCGGTAATTCAGACTCCTGTTGAAAACCATCAGCTAACGCTGGTATAGCGGTGTAATGGTTATCGTAGTAGGAAATGAACACGGCGACACGAATTCAAATCCTGGATAAGGCTGATTGCATTTCACATAGCACTAATACCCTTGGGAAAGGTATGAATCCAATTATTCCCCCTCCAGCTATGGGTAAATAGTAGGACAGACTAGGTTCTTCAGCCATGGTGAAGAAAATTAGTCTAGCAGAAGGAAAACTCTGAATTCAAACCTGTTAAACTCCGCTTAAAAAATTGACCTTGTGTCATATCCTACCCGAGCGGAGGGGTTGGGTTAATAGGATCAGCTTACGCTGATATGAAGAACTCTCAAATGAGTAGAATAATAATAATTAGCGCAAAAAGAATACAACACTTGACACGACTGGGCGCAGAAGATGATCCGCTGGTTGTTTGGTTGGTTATTAGCTTGCTTTGTTTTACGGCTTTGCAACTATTTCCGTGTCGTTTCGAGCAGAATTGAATGTCAAACATTTCAATTTAGTGTCAGAATAGGGTATTTTTGTTTACACACCGTTAAATGTCAAAACAGTTCTATTTCAAACAATTTAGCATAAGTACACAATTTCAATGAAAAAAAGTTTTATTTCAAACAATTCTTGCCCAGTCGGCTAGGGCTGTAGAATACACAGACTGTTTCTCTGCAGAGGGATAAGACCCCCTCCTCCAACGAGTATCCTGAATAAGACACTAAACAATCTGGTGAGGTTCCAGTGATGCTGGAGCTTTGGAAAATGCAGAGCACCCCAACAGTGCGCTTCTCCCAGGTCCACTCTGGCCCTGAATAGTAGTACCTGATAGGGCCCTATCAATGGGTTAAATAGAACTAACTGCATACTTATGCTAAACTGAATTGTTTGAATTAGAACTAATTGACTGAACTGAATAGCTTGAAATAGAAATGGTTTTGACAATTAAACTGTACTTACATTTAAATAGCGTGCTTATGCTAAACTGAATTGTTTGAAATGGAACTGTTTTTGATATTAAAACTGTATTTACACTAAATTGACTTGTTTAATATAGAACTAAGCGTCGCATCAACCGAAAAGGACATCGACACGAGATTAACGAAAGCATGGACAGCTATCAATAGGCTATCGATTATATGGAAATCAGACCTAACCGATAAAATGACACGCAGGTTCTTCCAGGCAGCGGTCGCTTCGATACTGCTATATGGATGCACTACATGGACTCTAACAAAACGGCTCGAGAAGAAGATAGACGGCAATTACACAAGAATTTTGCGAGTAATATTGAACAAGTCCTGGCGGCAACACCCTAGAAGACACCAACTGTACGGCCACCTTCCTCCTATCACGAAAACTATTCAAGTTAGACGAACCAAACATGCAGGACACTGCTGGAGAAGCAGGGACGAGCTCATAAGTGATGTACTCCTATCGACCCCCACACATGGCCGTGCAAAAGCAGGACGACCAGCACGAACATACATTCAGCAACTACGTGAGGATACAGGATGTTGTCCAGAAGACCTGCCTGAGGCGATGAACGATAGGGAGAAGTGGCGAGAGAGGGTCAGGGATATCCGTGCTACCAGCACGACATGGTGATGATGATGATGATGATGAATATAGAACTGTTTTGATATTTAACTGTGTGTAAACCAAATTTGTACTTATACTCAGCTGAATTAGCTGAATTAGAACTCTTTTCACATTTAAACTGTGTACTCCTGCTAAACTGAATTGTTTGAAATAGAGCTGACAATTTGCATAAAAATGGATTTGGCGTTAAATAAACTACAAAGGTTGATATGCCATAAAACATAATCAACCATTCCAGGCCAGAGTGGACTTGGGAGCAATGGCAATAAAGAGGTGCTCTGCATTCCCCAGAGCTCCAGCGTTAGTGGATCCTTACTATCAGATTGTTTAGTGTCATACCAGGATACTCGTTGAGAGAGTCTTACCCCTCTGTAGAGAGGCAGTCGGTGTATTCTACAGCCCCAGCCGACTTGGCCAGGATTTTGGGGGGAGTCTTACTCCTCTGTTGAGAAGCAGTCGGTGTATTCTACAGTCCTCCTTACCAGCTGACTGGGCAATGATCCGCTTGGAATTGAGCAAGAAATTTAAATTTGACCAAACGAAAAATATTATATATCCAGAATCAATAGTATATGATCCAGAATCAATACTAGAAAATAAGACTAAAAAAATTATCTTGGATTTTGAAATCCAAACGGATCACCTTATCTTGGCTAGACGACAAGACCAAGTGATAGTCAATAAAAAAAAGAAAAAGAAGAGAAACTATCGAATAGGGTATTAATACTTTGCGGCTCCGGTTGACCACAGAGTAAAACTGAAAGTAAGCGAAAAGAGAGAAAAGTACCTAGACCTTGCAAGAGAACTGAAAAAAAAAGATAGAAGATGAAGATGACGTTGATACCGAGTGAAATTGATACACTTGGAACAATCCTGAAAGGGTCGCTAAAGGGACAGGAAGACATGGAAATCAAAGGACGAGTGGAGACCATCCAAACTTAAGCATTATTAAGATTTGCTAGAATACTGAGAACAGTCTTAGAAACTTCGGGAAACTTTTAGTCACTCAAACTCCAGAAAAAAACCCCATCAGCTAACACTGATGTGAAAAACTGTCAATGGAGTAAAATAAACGGAAAGAAAATAACTGCCGGGGTCATAAGTAACTGGCTTGTTCTTTGCCAAAGTGAATAAACTCTATTATCATTCCGTAATTTTGAAATGGTGTTGAAGGCCTAAAGACTGGATTGCCAGACAATCAGGAAAGATGAATTGTTGAATAAATTCATGTATTCTATTGAATTGTTGTATTCAAAAAGGAAGAAGTTGAACTTACTGATGCACCTAAATTAAGATTTAATTAAAAATAAGTAATGGGTCAACCCACAATGACTGATTAAACAAGTGATCCTATTTACCCAACCCCTCCGCTCGGGCAGGATATGACACACGGTCAATTTTTAAGCGAAGTTTAACAGGTTTGAATTCAGAGTTTTCCTTCTCCTAGACTAGTTGCCTCAGTCTGTCCTACTATTTACCCATAGCTGGAGGGAGAATAATTGGATTCATACCTTTCCCAAGGGTATTAGTGCTATGTGAAATGCAATCAGTCTCGTCCAGGATTTGAACTCGTGTCGCCGTGTCCATTTCCTAGGACGATAACGATTACACCACGGGCACCTGAGTAAACAAGTGATAGTTGTAATTGTACTTTAAAGATTTTTAATTAGAAGGTATGAATTTGTTTGTTTTTATGCTGATGATGTCAGCAAAATGAATAAAAAAACATCTTGGCAGTAAAAATAAAATGCTTCAAAACAATATATGAAAATCATTCTTAATGAAACACCCAGCATCAGTCTCCCTAGGGATAAAAAAAAAAGGACAGCCTCTCCCCAATCATAAATCAGGTTGAGATCGAAAAATCAGCGATTGGAACAAAATCTCTGTTCATTGTGGTAGTTATAACTGGGATAATACCAAACCTGACCTATCGATATGATGTCAGCAAAATAAAAAAAATACGTCTTGTCAATAAAAATAAAATGCACCAAAAACCATATGTGAAAACCCAGCATTAGTCTTCCTAGGGATAAAAAAAGCACAACCTCTCCTCAATCATAAATCAAGTTGAGATCGAAAAATCAGTGATTGGAACAAAATCTCTGTCCATTGTGGTAGTTATTATAACTGGGATAATACCAAACCTGACCTATCGATATCTTTACTACAAGCAAAGAAAAATGGCCAAAAGTGGATTACAAATTTTATACAGTCTTTATTGGAGGTCACCAACCATCAGTGTAACATAACCATAATATATGGATGTGTGAAATAGACATTGGGAATCTAAAAACAAGAAACTTTACGAAATTTTTATTCACCTTTTTGAGTGTAAAGGTTTTTCGACATGAGGAAAGAGAGACACAATCTTTCTATGCTGACTGCTTTTACATCGTCAGCTCTCAACCCAACCAACGCGCGGCGCCCGTAGCGCACAAATTCGTCTGGCCTCGCCCAGCTCTGAATCTCAACTCTCTCTTTCGGAGGCAGGAACTCAACTCACTGCTTTTTCTCAAATCCCAAAATCCTCAGCCCACGCTTCCGGTGCGTGACGTCACTCACATCCCCTGGTCTCAATTCCTATTTGGGATTTTTATTTTGACATCTCTAAATGACACATCCTCTCCGCACGTGCATGAACACCTGCGTTGATGTTGCACCTAACTAACCCATGCACTGAGCCGAAAGGTTCTCATCCTAACTAAACCGAAAGGCAAGATGTATAGAAAACAAAATCCCTCTGCCATTATATTACACCAGGAAAAAATTCTACTTAAGAGAATTACAGCGTATGACAAGACAAGACTGAATATACAGGTACAAGCTTAGATCCAAATAAATTAGCAGATGAAAGAAACTGTCTTTAAAAGCAACCGCTTAAAAAATGTTAAAAAAGACAGACTCAAAGAATAGGTTTGTTTGTTTATTTGTTTGTTTGCTTGAGTTTATTGCATATCAACCTTTGTAGTTTATTTAATACTAAATCCGTCCTGCTGTTAAAGGCGTTGGTCCCTAAGCTTCTAAGGAGACAATCATCGGGAGGTTGCAGGTTCAATCCTCACTACAGACGAGTAACAATACAGGAATACTTAACACTTGTGCCTGGTAATGGATAACGGAATCAGAACAGGTTTCAATAAAGGACGTAGTTCGAAGTTCCAAGAAGGTTCTTGAGTTCGACAAACACCTGAAGAAGGGCGGAGGACATATCGGCTGAAACGTTGTGGAAGTAACAATAAAGATGAAGACAATAGTCCAAAAACCATTAATGTTAAAAAAATCAACAAGATTCATCTCAGAAATTTAGACAACTAATTCAGTACACGGTCTAATTGTCAAAAACAGTTCTTTTTAAAGCTATTCAGTTTAGTCCAACAGTTCTATTTCTAACAATTTAGTATACTGTGAGTACAGTTTCTAAGTCAAAAAAGTTCTATTTCAAACAATTCAGTTGAGTATAAGTACACAATTTAAATGTCCAAACAATTCAGTTTAGCATAAGTATACAATTTAATGGTATTTGACCCATAGATAGGACCCTATCAAGTGCTACCACTCCAGGCCAGAGTTGACCAAGGAGTAATGGCAGTGAAGGGTTACTCCGCATTCCCCAAAAGCTCCAGCATTACTGGAACCTCACCATCAGATTGTTTAGTGTCATATCCAGGAAACACGTTGCGAGAGTCTTACCCATTTGTAGAGAAGTAATCGATGTCTGGTCAAGATGGCCATGGAGAATTGTCGATCCAAACAGACAAAATCAAAGTATAGCTTGGATTGACAATAAGAAAGCTTTTGATAACGTTTTCCACGAATGGATTTAAAAAATTCTAAGCATTTTATTGATACTCCTAGTCATAACGACATTTCAAAAATGCAATATTGAAAGGTGGCATAATAACCTCAGATTAATCCATGAACAAAATGTTCTCAAAACTAATAATCTGAACATTAACAATAGAATCTTCGTAGGATATTCACTTTCATTTTTTTTAATATCACTCTTAATATATTTCTCCTGAGAACTCGGATTATGGATATAAATATATCACTCAAAAACGCACCAATTCTATATCGACATTTTAAAGGTATATGCTAAAAAAAGGATGACGATTCAGAAGGTCAACTGTGAAAAGATTTAGTAAACGAAATAGGAAAGTAATTTGATATGAAGAAATATTTGAAAGTCACATTTCAGAAAGGCTCGCTGGTAAAGTCTAAAAACACCACTCTAGATTTAAACCCGGAAAATACAAAGTTAAAAGACAATAAAGCATATATATATATATATATATATATATATATATATATATATATATATATAATTAAAGGCTGGAGAAGAAGCTAGACGGCAATTACACAAGAATGCTACGTGCAATCTTAAACAAGTCCTGGCGGCAACACCCCACAAGACACCAACTGTACGGCCATCTGCCCCCTATCACGAAAACTATTCAAGTTAGACGAACCAGACATGCAGGACACTGCTGGAGAAGCAGGGAATAACTCATAAGAGATGTACGCTTATGGACCCCCACACATGGGCGTGCAAAAGCAGGACGACCAGAACGAACATACATTCAGCAGCTATGTGAGGATACAGGATGTTGTCCTGAAGACCTACCGAGGGCGATGAACGATAGAGAGGAGTGGCGAGAGAGGGTCAGGGATATCCGTGCTACCAGCGCGATATGATGATGATGATGATGATATATAATTAAGAAATCAAAGAAATAAATTTTATCATACTATAAATAATGAAAAAAATAAGAAAAGAATTTATAAGCGAGAAGAAACTCATATATATATATATATATATATATAGTCATCCATCGACTGACTGTTTCGTTCTATCAGAACTCTTCAATGTGGCTAGACACGTAGGACGCTCGAAGCCGGGATCGAAACCCATCCAACTTTACGTTAGACTAAGTCTCAGACCGCTCGGCCAACAAGCGTACCACGTTTGGTTAAGGGAATTTTTATGGTATTATGTAGCCGTTTGTTTACATTTTTATACCCTCTCGGCTACCAGAGTGCTCAATTCTTTTAAAGAGCTTTGCACTATGCGAGCGGCGGCCGAAAATTCCTTCACCAGAGAGGGGGGGCGAATCTTTTAACTTTTCTTTTAAGCGAAAAGAACCCCAGATAATTCAATAACTTGAGATTGTACTCGACTCGTGAAAGTTGAGAAATGAAGATAAATTCAGATCCTTTGAGTTGGTCTTATATGAAACTCGCTAAAGTTGAGAAGCGAGAAGAAATTAAGATATATCGATGCTTTGAGGTGGCTCTATATCCTATTCACCCAACCTTTCCGCTCGGGCAGGATATGACACAAGGTCAATTTTAAGCAGAGTTTAAGAGGTTTGAATTCAGAGTTTTTTCTTCTCCTAGACTAGTTGCCTCACCAAGGCTGAAGAATACAGTCTGTCCTACTATTTACCCATAGCTGGAGGGAGAATAATTGGATTCATACCTTTCCCAAGGGTATTAGTGCTATGTGAAATGCAATCAGTCTTGTCCAGGATTTGAACTCGTGTCGCCGTGTTCATTTCCTACGACGATAACCATTACACCACGGGCACCTCCTTGAGGTGGCTCTATATCAGTCTCACGAAAGTAGAGATCAAAGAAGAGAGAAAGGTTTTAGAGAATTCGTAACACCCGCCCTTGAATTTCTCTCTCTCTCTCTCTCTCTATCATATTCTTATACATCAGCGTTTTTGTCGTTTTATTCAGTACTTCACTTTCAATTTGGTGCTTGTCAACCAGATACGGCGTATTTTAAAAAAAGAACCAGGGTACCGTCAAGCAAGAACAGACGACGCTGGCTTTACTTTTTCTTTTTTTGTATTTAGGATAGTAAGGTTCCGTTAATGTGGGAGTGTGGATTACCTTATGATTGCCATCACTCCCCGGCCACTTTAGCCCTGAGTGGTAGCACATGATTGGGTCAAATAGAACTAAACTATGTGCTTATGCTAAACTGAATTGGTTGAAATAGAATTATTTTGACGTTCAACTGTTTGTAAATAAATGACTGATGCCTTAATTGAATCGATAGTGATAATAATACATTGCAATACTTAAAACCAATTAACTCTGTTGATTAAACTGAAGAGTTTGAAATAAAACTGCTTTTGACATTTGAACTATGTACTTATGCTAAACTGAATAGCTTAAAATAGAACTGTTTATAAGTATAAGAATTGATTTTGCATTAAATAACCAACAAAAGTTGATATGCCATTAAACTTCATCATCATGTCGTGTCACTAGCACGGATATCCCTGACCCTCTCTCGCCAATTTCCCTATCGTTCATCGCCCCCGGCAGGTCTTCAGGCCTACATTCCGTATCCTCACATAGCTGCTGTATGTATGTTCAAGCTGGTTGTCCTGCCATAGGAGTACATCACTTATGAGCTCGTCTCTGCTTCTCCATCAGTGTCCTGCATGTCTGGTTCGTCTAACTTGAATAGTTTTCGTGATGGGAGGCAGGTGGCCGTATAGTTGGTGCCTTGTGGGGTGTTGCCGCCAAGATTTGTTCAATATTGCTCGCAACATTCTTGTGTAATTGGCGTCTAGCTTCTTCTCCAGCCTTTTAGTTAGCGTCCAAGTAGTGCATCCATACAGCGCTGCCTAGTCAAGAATAATAACATAACAAAAGAATATCATGAAAAAAAAAAAGGAAATACAAAAACCTGGAAATAAATTTAAAAAATGTGGCACCTTAAAACAACCACCGTGCCAGTAATTGTTGGAGCACTGTGTATAACCAAAAAAAAGGGGGGGAGGACAAATGAACACGTTAATAAGATGCCATACAATCTCAGCCTGTGTGAAATGCAAAAAAATGCGCTTTGAAGAAATGTTCATCTTCGTAGGAGAATGTACTATCAATAAAAAAAGAAAAAATATCACATAACATAAGCAGAAAATAGAATCCATATAATAAGTGCTTTCTCTCATCCTCGGATTTGGTTAAGTCCTCCTGAAGTATTGTAAGAATAAAGCTGAAAATCAAATAATAATAATAATAATTATGAAAAATGAAAGTGATGATGATACCAGTCGTAATTGGAGCACTTGGAACATTCCAAATGATTATTAAGAGGGCTGGATGAGTTGAAAATACTGAGAAGAGTTCTGGAGACCTGAGGAGATTTGCTGTCACTCAAACACCAGTGAAAGTCTGTCAGTTAACCATGGAGTGAAAAACCTTCTGAGCACAGAAGGATTATTAGACAAGACATGGCTAGGTGCGCAAGGTGATCCACTGGGAGTTGTGCAAGAAATTCAAATTTGACCATACGAACAAATGGCATATGCACAACCAAGTATCTGTCAAAGAGAATGACACACAGAAACTCTTATGGGACTTTGACATTCAAACCCATCATCTAATCTCGGCTAGAGGACCAGACCTTAAAATAATCAACAACAACAAAAAAAAAGAGACCTTCCAAAATTGTGGACTTTTTAGTCCTGGCTGAC
Source organism: Sepioteuthis lessoniana (assembly GCA_963585895.1). NCBI lineage: Eukaryota > Metazoa > Mollusca > Cephalopoda > Myopsida > Loliginidae > Sepioteuthis > Sepioteuthis lessoniana. The sequence goes on from OY757939.1 coordinate 48,440,903, forward strand.
CACAGAATAAAACTGAAAGAAAGTGAAAAGAAGGATAAGTAACTCGACCTTGATAGGGAATTGAAAAAAAAAACAATGGAACATGAATGTGACAGTTATACAAATCGTGATTGTTGCTTTTGGTACAGTCACCAAAGGATTATGAAGGGAACGGGAGGAATTGGAAATAGGAGGATGAGCAGAGACCATGCAAACTACAACATTATTGAGAATGGAAACAATCCTGAGAAGAATCCTGGAAACTTAAGGAATTTTCATCCCCTATTTCTCCTCCCTCCCGCAAATAACCCATTAAAAAAATGTCATATTTAAAGAATTGAAAACTGCTGGCATCAATTGTCACCGTGATGATATAATACTAATCCCAGCTCTCTGAATTTTTTGATGAGTTTAGTTTCTGAGTTTAAAAAGAAAAAAAAAGGGTGTCCTCGTGGTGTAATGGTTAAAGCGATGAACTGCGGAATCGTAGTACGCGAGTTTGTACTCCAGTCGCGCTATTGCGTTCACTTTCGGGCAAATACCCTTGGGAAAGGTATGAACCCCCTTATTCTCCCTCCAGTAAATAGTAGGACGGACTAGGTTCTTCAGCCTTGGTGAGGCAACTAGTCTAGGAGAAGGAAAACTCTGAATTCAAAACCTGTTAAACTCCGCTTAAAAATTGACCTTGTGTCATATCCTGCCCGAGCGGAGGGGTTGGTAAATAGTAATATGGCTGTCACTAAAAGTCCAGCGAAAATCCGTCAGTTCAAACTGATGTGAAAAACTCTCAAGAAGCAAATAATAATATACTCGAAATTAAAATAAATTAGTGGAACCTTATAAAAGGGATAAATACCTTAGCTGACCCTCTCGAAAGATTTTCTGACTATTCTTAAAGTGAACCAGAGAAGAATATAAACAAATAAACCAGAGAACAAGAAAACTAATAATAATGCATAAGGCATTGCACCCTTAAGATGGTTTTGACCGACTGTGTCGAGAAGAGAGGAAGGAAAAGGAATCGCTAACATTGAAGACAGCGTTGACGCATCGATACAACGACTCGAAGATTACATAGAAAAGTGCAGAAGAAGGCTGATTACAGCCACCAAAAACAATACTGGGAGTGTCTTCGTGGTGTAATGGTTAAGGCGATAGACTGCGGAATCGTAGTAAGCGAGTTCGTACTCCAGTCGCGCTATTACGTTCACTTTCGGACAAATACCCTTGGGAAAGGTATGAACCCCCTTATCCTCCCAGGTATGGGTTAAATAGTACCACTACTGTTCTTCTTGGAGAATGGCTTTGGCATTAAATAACCTACACAGGTTGATATGCCATTAAACAAAGAAACCAAACCAAACGAAACCGAAAACAATACTGACAACACGAGGATCAACAGAACAAAAATAATCAGAAAACAAAAATAAAAATAAAAACAACTCTAATGACAGTTTAAGCGACAAACCAGTGACATCTCAGACAAAAAAATATTGGAAGCGGCTAAAAAAGGGGAAACCTTAAGAGAGAAACCGAATCTCTTCTAATAGCAGCTTACAACAGCGCCATAAGGACCAATCATATCAAAGCAAGATGCAACGAAACAGCATATGTAGGATATGTGGTGATGGAGACAAAATCATATAATAAACGAATGCGGTAGATTAAAACTGAAAGAGTATAAGACTAGATACGACTGGGTGGGTAAGGTGTTCCACTGGGAATTGTGCAAGAAGTTTAAATTTGACTAAACTAACAAATGGTACATGCACAACCTAGAATCCGTCATGGAAAATGAGATGCACAAACTTCTATGGGATTTTGAAATACAAATGGATCACCTAATCTTGGCCAGACGACCAGACCCTGTAATAATAAAAAACAAAAAAAAAGAGAGAGAGAACATGCCAAATTGTAGACTTTGCTATCCTGGCTGACCATAGAGCAAAACTAAAAGAAAGAAAAAAGAAGGATAAATTCCTTGATCTTGTTAGGAAATTGAAAAAAAAAGTGTGGAACATGAAAGTGACGGTTATATCAGTTGTAATTGGTGCCCTCGGTGGTCATCAAAGGACTGGCGCAGGGACTGGAGGACTTGGAAATAAGAGTACAAATGGAGACCATCCAAACCACAACATTGTTGAGCTCAGCGTAAATAGTGAGAAGTGTCCTGGACACTTGAGGAGATTTACTGTCACTCAGTCTCCTGTGAAAAATCGTCGGTGTAAAAACAACCCTCACTGTAGAAAAATTATGGCAGCTGATTTAATTAAAAGAAAAAGAAATATAGAAATATAAGATTAGACATGTGTGCTTCACCTGTATACTAATTAATAAAGAAGTCAATTGAATATAAGGTTTTATTTTTTGTGTCCAAGTTCCATAAGCGTGTCATCCAAACGTGAATTTAGTAATTTATTCAAAATTCGAATTGATGTTTAAACATTTCATCTATTTTGCTTTTTTAACTGAAAGTTCACAGAGATGCAAGTGCGTTCAAGTGGACAGACATTTTTTTCCTTGCATGACTTAAAATTAAGCGATGTTACATGAACACATGCAAAAAAAGTTTTCTGAAAAGTTATCACACTAAAAAATGAAGACATTATATTTTTTATTTATTTGTTTATTCATTTATTTTTTTTGATTTTTATTGAACTGGAATTTTGAGAAAAAAAAATTAGAAGATTTTAAATATTTGAAAAACAAAATGCCAAGAATGTTGAATAACTGGATGAATATGTGGAAACAGGTGTACGTTTTATAGATCGAACTCATTCCTTTCTTGGTCGGACTGAGAACTTTTCAAAACTTTCTTATTTTGAACGCCAGGCATTTTTGTAATTCATTCAAGTCAGATTTCTGCTGCATTTTAATATTCGTTCATATTCGTGAGTTCGATCCCCGCTAGGTGCGGCAAAAATGCTGCTTTATACAACTAAGTTATACTTCGTTTTTAGGGGTATCTCATCGTACTGTGACGGTTAACAAGCTTGCTTGTTCGTGTTTATGATTCTCACAAAGTACTCACTACTTCCGTCTGTGTGCCATATCTAAGCTAAGTTTAATAATTATGGTCTCTTTGCGTTTTGCAATGGTTAGCGATATCAGTTAGCAGGCTATTTGGGAGTTCTATTCTCACTGAGTACCCAATACTCCTGGCTTTGTGCCACATATAAGCTAAGTTTTATAAATATGATTGGTTGGTCGGTTGGTTGTTTTGTTTTACAGCGTATCAACCCATTTCCGGTCATTTAACGCCGAATAAAATTTCAAACAATTCAGTTTAGTATAAGTATAATTTTTTCTTACAAACAGTTAAATGGAAAAACAGTCCAGTAAAATGTCTAAACAGTTCTATTTCAAATAGAACAGTTTAGCATAAGTAAACAGTTTAGTTCTATTTGACCCATAGATAGGACCCTATCCGGTGCTACTACTCCAGGCCAGATAGGACCTGGGAGCAATGGCAATGAAGGGGTATACCGCATTCCCCAAAACTCCAGCATTACTGAAAACTCACCACCAGAGAGTTTAGTGTTATATCCAGCACACTCGTTGAGGGGAGTCTTACCCCTGTGCAAAGATGCAATCGGGGTATTATGCAACACGAACAGACAGGGCTATAAATGAATATTGGCTCTTTGCGTACTGTTATGGTTAACGATATCAAATCGGTTATTTGTGAGTTCTAGTTTCACTGGGTACCCAATACTCGACCGGCAGACTATTCTAAGTAAATTTTATTCTCACAGCGGGCCCTTTAATTCTCTCTTACGTCAATAATCTCACTAAGTTTTGTAAATCATTATGAAATACAACTGCTCTGTCTCTTATTTTAAATGAATATATAGTTCATGATAATAACTACAGGGTAGAACGATAAAATTGTCGCCCTAGAAAAGACGACATGATTCCATTTCCGTTTAAGGAAAACCGGTTAGCCAGTTGTGTACAAATCCCAAGAGCGATAGGAGCCTTCTATCATGTCTGAAAGTGACACAATGTTCAACGAGCGAGATCGGAGATGCGCCGCTGTACAACTCATGCCCTCTACCGATCCAAGTTATGACAACAGGACCATTGCCAGCACCCTCAAAATGCAAATCTGGATGGCCACGAATAACAGGGACGTGCCCAGGGTGATGGAAACTAAGTTTCCGGCTACGGTTAGGATCTTTGGTGTGGTTTCAAGTGAGGGCCACATCACACCACCTCACATCTTCAAAGTCGGCTTGAAAGTCAACACCAAAGTGTACCTGGATGTGCAGAAGAGTGCGGTGAACCCCTGGTGCAATCATGTGGCCGGTGGCAGACCCTGGCTGTAGCAGCAGGACTCGGCACCGGCCCACAAGTCGAAAGAGACCCAGGCTTGGCTTCAGAAAGAGTGTTGCAACTTTGTACCCTTCTCTCACTGCCCCGCTCCTCCCCCGACCTGAACCCGCTGGACTACTTCGTTTGGTCATACGTCGAGAACATTATCAACATGGACTCCTACAACACCAAAGCCAGCCTGATCACCTCTATCCGCCGAGTATTCGCCGAGTTCCTGCCGGCGCTTGTGGAAAAGGCATGCTCCTACTTCCGGATCCGTATCGAGGCGGTGATTGAGGCTGAAAGCGGCTACATTGAATAAATGTCAGCTCTACTACATAATCAAGTTAGCTGAATTGATTTTTGAAATAAAAGTTTTAAAATAAAGCTGTAGAGTTGTTTTCTTTAGGACGACAATTTAATCGCTCCACCCTGTAGATGTCAGGTCTACCACATAATCAAGTTAGCTGAATTGATTTTTTTCAATAAAAGTTTTAAAATAAAGCTGTAGTGTTGTTTTCTTTAGGACGACAATTTTATCGTTCCACCCTGTAAATGTCAGCTCTACTACATAATCAAGTTAGCTGAATTGATTATTTCAATAAAAGTTTTAAAATAAAGCTGTAGTGTTGTTTTCTTTTGGACGACAATTTTATCGTTCCACCCTGTATTTGTAATCACATTGGTTTAAATTATTCATTTACAACAAAAACTATGAATCAACCACCGGCAACCAATTTTTGATCTCTTCACCGACGTTGACGGGTACTTCAGCTAGTGCCTGCATATTTTAAACCAGTGTTTCCACACCCATTTTGAGCCATGTCCCACTTTGGTATTTCGAAAATTCTGATGCCTGCCCTGTAATATTTAATTCTTACAATTTCAAAATTTTACCTCAGTTCATGTAAAGGAAGCCTAAAAGGCCATTAACTTGGTCCATAAACAAGCCACCACCAAAATATTGCATGTCCCACCAAAATAGTACCATACCCCCAACGGAAGAGAATGCGCCCCACATTGGGACTTACTGTTTTAGACTGAATGTTGTATATTTTTGCCAAGCAGTACAGGACAATGGAGTGGCAAATTACTTGATGTAGTGTTTCTTCTTTCCGTCTTTTCATTTCTCAGTTTATTTTCGTGTTACACTATGGCAGGTCATTTAGTGCTATGGTTTTCCATCTCTCACTCTTGACGTTTTTCACAAACATCCAATCAAAAATTTTGACTCAGTTCTTCCTATCGTTTATACCTTTCTTCAAGTTCTTCGACTGATTCTAATTCTGGTGTTTGTATGGGTTTTTTTTTGTTTTGTTTTTTTTTTTTAAATCACATACCACGTTGGCATTGATTTTTAATAGTTCATTACATAAAACATATACTTAGTGCTGTCAAATGCACATTGACGTTTTATATGGAAGTCCTTCGAAAATGAAAACAACTTTTCTTTAAACGAAATGAGGCTGCGTTTAAGTGTGCTTGGTGGGTGAGATCTCAACTTGATCCCTGACACGCAGCCTCACTCAGAATGTAAGTAGAGAGTTCTGTTACCCACTTTTGGCTGAGTACGTGCCCCTTGCTTATATTCTCTCTCGCTCCTCTTCCCTCGAGCTACCTAACCCCTTCTACTGCTGGCCTAGATGTTGTGTCATCCTGAAGAAAGACCGGATGATCACTATCAAGTAACTTCGCTGTATCATTATCCTTCTTAACAACTGTAGGGTGTCGACTCTTTAACTCAGTTGACCCCAACCGGGGGTGCTCGCACCTCCTGTAAGTGGCGAGATCATTTTGGAGTCGGGTGCAGAACAATGGATTATGTAATTTAGAAAAAAATGATAAATAAATAAAAAAATTTAAAACTTTAATAGGATAAACATCAAATCTATTTATTATATTGCTGTCACTTTTAACCATTTTAATAGTAGTAATTTACTCTGTTTTTAGCTTTGATATGGCACAAGTGTTGCATAGCCGTAATACAACTATACACATATACATGCGGAAACTTAGTCAACACAATAATGACGAAACATATACCTCTAGAAACATATACCTCTCACTTTATTCGAAAGGGTTGCGAAAAGGTTCCGAAGGTTATGTGTGAGAGGTGAGTTGGAGACTGAACAAACTGCAACATATGACCCCCAGTTCCTTTGTCTTTAGCAGCACTTCTTTCTCGTTCTGCTGGGCTGCTCAATCGGGGGTCCTGAGGGCCCATAGCCCTCTGCTGGGTGCTGGTTCTCTCTACAGCATCTTATCTCCGACTAACTGACTCCAAACTAACTGAACTTTTCTGTGGCCCCGGGTTATATAATTATTTGACATCCACCTGCTTCTTGTGGACGTCACATCTGCACCCAATTTAACCCGTCCACAGTCAAGGTTATCATATTTACCCAACCCCTCCGCTCGGGCAGGATATGACACAGGGTCAATTTTTTAAGCGGAGTTTCACTGGTTTGAATTCAGAGTTTTCCTTCTCCTAGACTAGTTGCCTTACCAAGGCTGAAGAACCTAGTCTGTCCTACTATTTACCCATAGCTGGAGGGAGAATAATTGGATTCATACCTTTCCCAAGGGTATTAGTGCTATGTGAAATGCAATCAGTCCAGGATTTGAACTCGTGTCGCTGTGTCCAATTCCTGCGACAATAACCATTACACCACGGGCACCTCCCAAACACCACGGGCACCTCCCAAGTCAAGGTTATACCCTGATATCTTCGACCGGATGCACCTGTTCCTTGATCGACGGCTGGGTCGGAGGTCAATATGTTACACATGGCCATATGAATGGGGTGCCCAGTGAGATCGAACTAATCATTTTAATTGTAGCGGAAGTGAAAACAAATGTTTTGTTAAATCAACCAGTGTAAAAGTAATGAGATAATAACATTTAATTTAATTTAGCAACCGAAAAACAGGTGTCGCTGCTCTCTGCAAGCTACCGTTTAAAGTCGGTTACCAAGAGGGTGAGTCTCTAATTTTCTTATTTCGTTAGGTTCAGAATTTTCTCTAGAATCCAAATTTTTATTGGATTCTATTATGATAATTCATATGCAGGTTATTACATTGGTGATTATAATTATGTTGGTTATTACATTGGTGATTATAACTACGTTGCTCATTACATTGGAGATAATTCTTATGTTGGTTATTACATTGGTGATAATTATTATGTTGGTTATTACATTAGTGATGATACTTATGTTGGTTATTACATTAGTGATTATAATTACGTTGCTTATTATATTGATCATAATTCTTATGTTGTTTATTACATTGGTCATAATTCTTGTGTTGGTTATTAAATTGGTAATTATACGTATATTGGTTATCAAATTGCTGATTATAATTACGTTGGTTATTACATTGGTGATAATTAATATGTTGGTTATTACATTCGTGACTATACTTATATTGGTTATTACATTGGTGACTATACTTATGCTGGTTATTACATTGGTGATAATTCTCACGTTGGTTATTACATTGGTGATTATACTTATGTTGATTATTACATTGGTGATAATACTTATATTGGTTATACATTGGTTGTAATTCTTATGTTGTTTATTACATTGGTGATTATACCTAGGTTGGTTATTACATTGGTGATTATACTTAGGTTGGTTATTATATTAGTGATTTTATCTAAGTTGCACTTACACTAAATTAAATGCTTAATTAGTTTGTACTATTTGTTCGTAATTAAAAATTGTTTTAATGCGTTTTTTCCTTTTCGTATCATTCCAAAATTAGCTTAAATAAATATATTACTCAAATTTAGTAAGAATTACCTTCTTCATTTCCATATAAGATATTACTTTTGTGTATATATGTAGAGATAGGGACGAGATAATGTTATAAGTTCTCTCTAGGTGAGAGTCATAGAAAAGGTTGGGAACCATTGCTTTAAATTGTCTCATAACCAAGTCGCTTCGTAGAATTGCTACTCATACAGCGTTTCTTGAGCAGAAATAACCGGGTGGAGCCTATCATTCAACATACCTACAATTAGTTGTCTGAATTTTTTAGATGAAGCTGGATGATTTTATCATCAAGGGTTTTCGGACTATTGCTTTCATCTTTATTGTTATTTCCACAACGTTTCTGCTGATATGTCCTCCGGTCTTCTTCAGGTGTTTGTTGAACTTGGAAACCTACATGGAACTTCTGGCTAACGGAATCAGAACAGCCGACCCCCGTGGATTCAATAAAGGACGTCATTCGAAGTTCCGTGTAGGTTCTCGAGTTCGACCAACACATGAAGAAGGCCGGGGGACATATCGGCCCAAACGTTGTGGATATAGCAATAAAGATGAAGACAATAGTCCGAAAACCCTTAATGATAAAAATTCCTACAACTAGTTGAAATTAGAGTTTTCTTTCTCCTAGATTGTTTTTCTTACCAAGATTAAAAAGCCTAGTCTGTCCTATTACTATGACGATAACCATTACGCTATAAACTCCAAAATTAAGCCAATATAAGAAGCCTTGAATCGTTCCGTATCCGCTTCTACAAACATATTTTAGGCATAATTAATGCTTTAATAAAGAACTTTGGTCTGAAGTTGGTTAATCTTCCACATTTTCTAATAAAGATGAGTGTACCTATTTTAGCTTGGTGGATTGCAAAACTTTACTCGGTGATTCACGACGCAAAGGGGATTTTGATCTTCTCTTCCTTTTGACACGAAGTATTATCTTATTTCTGTTTTATAACATATATATAGAGATTGTTGAGGATGGAGAGAGAGAGGAAGAGAGAGGTAGGTCTTCGAAACTGGACACACATATTGTAAGATAAAAGTAGAGCTCAAAAAACCCTCAGCAGTCTCACTTTAACCCATAAACCCCACATCGTTTGACTGCTTTTATTTTGGTTAACTCTTTGTATAATTTTCAATCTGTTGTATCGTCGAGGTGAATGATACACAGAAAAGAATGAGTGCTTCACCAGTATCCGCTGCTAACGGATACATACAAAAAGACACTGTACAATAAGTAACAAACAATTATCAAGAGAATCCAGAAGGTATTGAGGAGGGGCAAAATGCCGTATAGCCAAACGAAGTAAGATCAGTCCGAATATTAATCAGCTTATTAAAATCAACCCTTGAAGTTTTTGGTTTCTTTGTTTAATGGCATATCAACCTTTGTAGGTTATTTAATGCCAAAGCCATTCTCCTAGAAGAACAGTAGTGGTACTATTTAACCCATATCTGAGAGGATAAGGGGGTTCATACCTTTCCCAAGGGTATTTGCCCGAAAGTGAACGTTATAGCGCGACTGGAGTACGAACTCGCTGACTACGATTCCACAGTCCGTCGCTTGAAGTCTTTAATCCTAGGCTATTTATAGCTATGAGCCCGTTCATGAGGTAATGTGCTGATGGAGTATTTAGCCACTCTATAACATATTCGGAAATTCTTAATGCCTCTGACATATTTCAGGCTTAGCTTAGCCTTTGGTACCCTAGGGATTGCTTGTGTTGTCGATATCTTCGGCCGGCTCGGAGGGAATTTTTTTCTTAACTTGTAAGCCATTTTTCATTAGGCTCTAAAGCATGTAGATAGGACTGGACCGTCCTATGTACATGCTTTTCTCATTGTCATAGCCACAATATACCTTAAATTAATTGTATTTCTGGAAGAGGCCAATAAACAAAATACATTCCACGAAATGTCATTCTGTTGAAAATCGAAAACTGGCATCTGGAAAGTAAATGATAGATAGATAGATTTCAGTTTCCAACATTAAGATGGAAACTAAATTAGATATAGATTTATTGATAACTAAGGTTTCCTACCATAGAAACGTGTTCAAAAATATTTTATAAAGTATATAAGGAAGGCGGTGATTAGTAATATATACATAAAAGTGGTAGAAATGTCCCCCGTTTGATTATAGCACATATATTCCGTTTTGTGTGCATTGACATTGAGGCCTATGCCTGCGGCTGCTCGTTCCGAACTATGCAGTCGTGTTTCGGCTTGGTTAGGTGTATTTGCCAGCATCGCTATGTCATCGGCGTAGTCAGCGCCGGTACGGAACCCCTCTTAAACTAGTAGACAAATTCACTTACCTAGGAAGCAGCGTCGCATCAACCGAAAAGGACATCGACACGAGGTTAACGAAAGCATGGACAGCTATCAATAGGCTATCGATTATATGGAAATCAGACCTAACCGATAAAATGAAACGCAGGTTCTTCCAGGCAGCGGTCGCATCGATACTGCTATATGGATGCACTACATGGACTCTAACAAAACGGCTCGAGAAGAAGACAGACGGCAATTACACAAGAATTTTGCGAGCAATATTGAACAAGTCCTGGCGGCAACACCCTACAAGACACCAACTGTACGGCCACCTTCCTCCTATCAGGAAAACTATTCAAGTTAGACGAACAAAACATGCAGGACACTGCTGGAGAAGCAGGGACGAGCTCATAAGTGATGTACTCCTATCGACCCCCACACATGGCCGTACAAAAGCAGGACGACCAGCACGAACATACATTCAGCAACTATGTGAGGATACAGGATGTTGTCCAGAGGACCTGCCTGAGGCGATGAACGATAGGGAAAAGTGGCGAGAGAGGGTTGGGGATATCCGTGCTACCAGCACGGCATGATGATGATGATGAATATAAAAGTAAGCAAGTTGACTGACCGTTATCGAGGGCGACCCGAAGGATACGTTTTCAATTACTACTGCGCACAGGTTTAGGGAAGGGCGTAACTCCTTTCCCTAGATTGCTCCACTTACCCTTGATCCCTACGTTATAATGCATTACTGCGTAATGAGTAACATCATATTGATTAGTGTCATCCAGGATATTCATGAGGGGGCTTTACCCCTTTAGAGAAACAGTCGGTGCATTCTATAGCCCAGGTCGACTGGGAAAGTAGATAAGTGTGTGTGTTTTTTGTGTATATATATATATATATATATATATATATATATATATATATATATATATATATATATATGTATATATATAAGTGTGTGTGTATATACATACACTTATATATATATATAAGTGTGTGTATATATATATATACTTATATATATATATATATATATATAAGTATATATATATACACACACTTATATATATCTATAAGTGTATATATATGCACACACACTTATATATATATATATATATATAAGTGTGTGTGTATATGTATATATATATATATATATATATATGAAAATTTTTGTGTGTATGTATACGTTCTCCAATGGTCCGTTAGACTTTTATCTTTCAATCAGGTTTAAAACGTGTTTTATAGGATTGGAGACCTTATTTATCAATCCATACGTATAATTTATTTTGAGACCAATTTCATTTTTCTATCTGGTTTAAAACGTGTTTTATAGGATTGGAGACCTTATTTATCAATCCATACGTATAATTTATTTTGAGACCAATTTCATTTTTCTATCTGGTTTAAAACGTGTTTTATAGGATTGGAGACCTTATTTATCAATCCACCCGTATAATTCCATTTTGTAAACAGTCTCATTATTCTATCTGGTCTAAAACCCTAGGAGTTAAAAAAATTAAATGAAGTAAAAAAAAAAAATGCATCAGTTGTTTTTAGTGGTTGAGAGAAATCGGAAACAGATGACGTTAAAGGAAGTCTTGTTTTTTTTTTTCTTTTTTACAGTGGGGGTAATTCCTCGTACATAATTCAGGCGAAACTTCCATTTGACATATTTCCGTGATTTATTCAGTGCGTTAAAATACGTCTATCACTCTGCCAAAATGCTGAACTCTCTGATAAATTTTTTTGTCTTGCCGAATCTTTATTTGTGCGACTAATTCAGCATTGAGTACTTCATTTTGAAGAAGGAATGACAGGATTTAAAGGATTGTCAAGAGAAGTTAAATAATTGAATAAATATGACATCGTCATTTTGTCTCTACGACAATTCTTACCATTCTTCAAATAATTTATCAGCTCTTACTGAAAATAATCTTCAATGAGTTCATCATCTGTTTTACCTATTCTTTACATAATTAAGCTGAAAATGGGGAGGAATTTTGTGGAGTTGCTGCTTTTGACACCGGCATCTATTTACCGGCACGTCAAAAAGATGGAAAAATGAGTTAGCAACTGTGAAACGATCTCAAAAAAAAAAAAGAAAAAAATATTTAAGAGATAATTTCTGACTGCTACGTATGTACATATGAATTAGATAGATAGATAGATAGATAAGAACAGACTATGATAGACAGATAGATAGACAGATAGATATGAACAGACTGAGATAGATAGATAGATAGATAGATAGATAGATAAGAAAAGACTATGATAGATAGATAGATAGATAGATAGATGTGAACAGACTGAGATAGATAGATAGATAGATAGATAGATAGATAGATAGATAGATAGATAGATAAGAACAGACTAAGATAGATAGATAGATAGATAGATAGATAGATAGATAGATAGATAGATATGAACAGAATATGATAGATAGATAGATAGATAGATAGATAGATAGATAGATAGATAGATAGATAGATTAGAACAGACTCTGATAGATAGATAGATGCTGTGATAATGAAAAAATGCTAATTTAAGAAAACTAACAATTAGTCTTCATAAATACATCCAAATCCCCAATGTGACTTATTTTCTTGTATATCAGTCGCGTAGAAATTCTGATATGTCCATGAATTTTAACAAATAATCAATAATAATTTTAACAAATAATTGATAATAATTAAATTAATAATAAATAATAAACGACATATCGCACGTGAAAACCTGAACGTGGCTAAGAAAAGGAAACTTTAAGAGATAAACAGAATCTCTCCTAATAGCAGCACAAAACAACGCAACAAGAACCAATCAAATCAAAGCGAGAATAGATAAGATACAACAAAATAGCAAATGTAGGTTATGTGGTGATAGAGACGAAACCATCAATCGCATAATAAGCGAATGCTGCAGATTAGCACAGAAGGAGTATAAAACTAGACACGACTAGGTAGGCAAGGTTATATACAGGGAGTTGTGCAAGAAATTTAAATTTGACCATATGAACAAGTGATATAAGCAAAACCCAGCATCCGTCTTAGAAAATGACACACAAAGACTCTTATGGGACTTTGACATGCTGACAGATCACCTTATCTCAGCCAGAAGATCAGACCTTTTAATAAGCAACAAAAAAAAGAAAGAGAACTTGCAAAATTGTGGGCTTTGCTGTCCCGGCAGACTAAAGAAGAAAACTGAACTGAAAGAATGTCAAAAGAAGGATAAGTACCTGGACCTTACATGGGAATTGAATTACACTATGGGACATGAAGGTGACAATTATACCAATGATAATTTGTGCTTGTGGTACTGTCCACAAAGTATTACTAAAGGGACTGGAGGACTTGGAGGTTGATGGACGAGTGGAAACCATGCAAACTATAGCATTGTTAAGAACAGCCAGAATACTGAGAAGAGTTCTGGAGACTTGTAAAAGCTTACTGTCACTTAAATTTCACCGAAAGACCATCTGCTAAAACTGATATGAAAAACTCTGAGTAAATTATAAAATAATCGGTGGCCAGGCATAAGAATATTATGTTGCAGCAACTTCAATGAAATTCAACGGATCAATATAGATCCGAGAATTAATTTTTATTTATTGCGGACTTTTTCTTCACATCTTGGTAGTTTTTTGTTGTTTCTTCTTTCACAACGTTTCGGCCAAATTTTACCTCTGGCCTTCTTCAGGTGATTAACCGAGACCTAGGAATGTGGAGTCTTGTAACCGTATCCATAGTGGTTACTGCCTTCTATAGTTGTCTATCGCACCAAGTAAACCTCTAGCCGGCTTGGGTAGGAATTGAAACCGCTATCTTCTGACATTGCTCACCTGGAACTGTGGAGACTCAATGCTTCTATCTGCTGCGCCATGGGGCCCGAAGGGCGATCAAGGTTGGATTTTTTTGTTTTATAAATCCAATTATTTGTTCTTCTTATCTGGTCTTCCATAGTCGGGTCCGTACCGAATTCGTAATTGTCTTTTTTGGGAATCCTTTTTGAGATGAGGTTTCTTAATCTGAGAATTAATTTTTATTTATTGCGGACTTTTTGTCTTCATCTTGGTAATTGTTGTTGTTGTTTCTTCTCACTACGTTGTCTCTGACTCTCTATCTATCTATCTATCTATCTATCTATGTCCTTCACTCGCTGTTAATCTATCTATCTATCTAGCTATCTATCTTTGTCTCTCACTCGCAGTTAATCTATCTATTTATCTATCTATCTATCTATGTCCTTCACTCGCTGTTAAGCTATCTATCTATCTATCTATCTATCTATCTCACTCGCAGTTAATCTATCTATCTATCTATCTATCTATCTATCTATCTATCTATCTATCTCACTCGCAGTTAATCTATCTATCTATCTATCTATCTATCTCACTCGCAGTTAATCTATCTATTTATCTATCTATCTATCTATCTCACTCGCAGTTAATCTATCTATCTATCTATCTATCTATCTATCTATCTCACTCGCAGTTAATCTATCTATCTATCTATCTATCTATCTATGTCCCTCTCTCGCTGTTAATCTATCTATCTATCTATCTATCTATCTATCTATCTATCTATCTATCTATCTATCTATGTCCCTCTCTCGCTGTTAATCTATCTATCTATCTATCTATCTATCTATCTATCTATCTATCTATCTATCTATGTCCCTCTCTCGCTGTTTATCTATCTATCTATCTATCTATCTATCTATCTATCTATCTATCTATCTCACTCGCAGTTTATCTATCTATCTATCTATCTATCTATCTATCTATCTATCAATCTCACTCCCTGTTAAGCTATCTATCTATCTATCTATCTATCTATCTATCTATCTATCTATCTATCTATGTCTCTCACTCGCTGTTAATCTATCTATCTATCTATCTATCTATCTATCTATCTATCGCTCTTTTACGTTCTTTTTCCCCCTATCACAATAACTTATAATACTTCAATCTTTCCTCTGTGTTTTATTTTACGTTCTCTCCCTCTTTTTCAATTACTAGCAATAACTTTTATATTATCATTATTTTGATCTCAATGTATTAGGGAGTCCTTGTGGAGTTAAGTTTAACGTACTCGACTCTGACATCGTAGTAAGCTAATTCGAATACCTAACGTTCTATAACGTTCATTTTCATACTGATACATTTACGACAAGTATGAATCTCTTTATGCCTCCAGTTATATCTTAAATAGTACAACTACTGTCCGTCAAAAAGTAGGGTATTCTCGTGGTGTAATGGTTAAAACGCTGGACTGCAGAATCGTAGTAAGCAAGTTGCACTATTACGTACACATTCGACAAATACCATTGGGAAAAGTATCAGATGGTTCAGTTGGTTGGTTGGTTGGGTGTTTGGGTTTTATGGCATATCAACTTTTGTAGGTTATTTAATGCCAAATCTATTTTATGCAAATAGTCAGTTCTATTTCAAACAATTCAGTTTAGCATGAGTACACAGTTCAATTGTCAAAAACATTTCTATTTGAAGCTATTCAGTTTATTCAAGCAGTTCTAATTCAGCTAATTCAGCTTAGTATGAGAATAGATTTTGTTTACACACAGTTAAATGTTAAAACAGTTCTATATTAAACAAATCAGTTTAGTGTAAGTACAGTTTCAATATCAAAAACAGTTATATTTCAAACAATTCATTTAGCATAAGTACGCAGTTTAAATGTAAGTACAGTTTAACTGTCAAAAACATTTTTTATTTCAAGCTATTCAGTTTTGTCAAACAGTTCTAATTCAAACAATTCATATTAGAGTAAGTATGCAGTTTAGTTCTATTTAACCTACAGATAGGGCCCTATCAGGTGCTACCATTCCGGGCCAGAGTGGACCAGGGAGCAACGGCAAGGAAGGGGTGCTCTGCATTCCCCAAAGCTCAAGCATCACTGGAACCTCACCATCAGATCGTTTAGTGTCATATCCAGGACACTTATTGGGAGGGTTTTAGGCCTCTGCAGGGGTGCAGTCGGTGTATTCTACAGCCCCAGCCGACTGGGGAATGGGAAAAGTATGATTTCTTTTATTCTCCTAGTTATGGACTAAATAATGTCTCTTCTGTTCTTCTAGAAAGGTAGTTTTGGCATTAAATAATCTACAAAGGTTGATATGCCATTAAAAAAGAAAACGGAAAGAAAATCCTAAATATGTATTTTCTATTATTTTCTATCTGAAGTCAATATTAGATCCCATTCAAATGACTTCGTTGATTCTTCAGGATTATAGTAATTTGAATTCTTCTTTCGTTTTAATTCTGTTAAGAATTTTTCGAAAAGGTTTTTGGAACAATTCCAAATTTTTCATTGTTTGTATATTTATATACGAAACAAGAAAAGATGAGGGACCTCTGGGAAAGACGATTTAATCGTTTTCACGCCACAAAGAAATGGGATACGCACCCACAATGTTGAGGTGGATAGAATAACATGATCACGCAAGAAAACTATGCAGGGCCAACTCAAGAAAATTGGTTGCTTGTGTCAATAAGGATCTAAATCTCCTGCCGAGATTGTAAATCGATTGAAACGATTAAGAGTCATAAGTTCCCCATTGTACACAGAATTCATTTATTCATCGGTATGGGCAACCAATTTAAAAAACAAATAGAAAATTGGTCGCTTGTATCAAATGTAAATCTCCTACCGGGATCGTAAATCGATTGAAAAGGTTGAGTCATAAGTTCCCAACGGTACATAGAATTCTTTTGTTTATCGGTATAGGCAACCGATTTAGAAAAAAAGACAAAATTCATTTGAACTTGGAACTGAGGTAACCAAGTCGGCTGGGGCTGTAGAATGTACCGACTAACATCTTTGAACAGGAGTTAGACCCCTGCAATGAGAGTCACGGCTATGATATTAAACAATAAGATGGCGAGACTTCAGTATTGCTGGAACTTCGGGGGATGCTATACCCCTGTATTACTATAACTCCCAGGTCCACTCTGGCCCGAATTGGTAGCACCTGAAAGACTCCTATTTATGGGTCAAATGGAACTGTTTCACATTTACACTGAGTGCAAACAACTGACTTATTAGAAATAAAACTGTTTGATCTCTGAGTAAATTTAACTTGTGTAAATATCACTGATGTTGAACTGGATTTTTACTTTTACAAACAATACTTGGAACCATTTAACTTCGACTCATGCTAATTTGAATTGTTAGAAATATAACTGTGTGATCATTTAACTGAGTGTAAACGAATGACTGATATTTAATTGAATTGTTTGTGATACATAGTAATACTTGAAACAATTTAACTTCGACTCATGCAAAATTGAATTGTTAGAAATAGAACTGTGTGATCATTTAACTGTGTGTATCTGTAAAATTTGTTTACAAAGCATATATCTAATATCTATGTAAAATAGGATTTGGCATCAAATAACCAACAATGGTTGACATGCCATAAAACCAAAACTTGGGACTGAGGAAAACGTTCTACTGAAGAAATCTGTCGTTATCATCTTTTCATCTATTCAAATTAACATCATGAAGTAAGTAAAGTTAGCGACCGTAGTAAAGTGCGACCCAAAGGCTCCCTTTTTATTAGCTACAACACTGAGGTGTAGGGGACGGCATTATTCCTTTCCCTAGATTGTTCCATTTTACCCTTGAAATGTATCTTATAATGCTGAGTGTTAAGCAAGGAGGCAACAAGTACCATTTTTTGAGTCAGCTATAACTCGACCAGGGTTTGAACTCCGATCTCTCGGGTCATTGGCGAATACTCTACCCACTAAGCCAATGAGCCGGATTGGCCCAGTGAGTAGAGGGTTCGCCAATGATCCGGGACACCGGGGTTCAATCCCAGGTCGAGTCATACAAAAGACTCAAAAACGGGACTTGATGCCGCCTTGCTTAATACTCAGGATTATTAGGTAAGGATTAAGGGTAAAGTGGAGCAATCCCCGGAATTAAGAAGCTCCCTTCCCTACACCTCAGTGTAGTAGCTATTGAAAAGGGAGCCTTCAGGTCACCCTCGAGTAAGGTCGCTAACTTTATTTATGTAGAACTTGTACACAGATTTAGTCAATTTGATTACATCATAAAATAAAGTTCTTATTAACTTTTGCCCAGTCGGCTGGGGCTGTAGAATACACCGACTGCTTCTCTGCAGAGGGGTAAGAACCCTACTCCACCGAGTATCCTAGATATGACACTAAACAATCTGATGGTGAGGTTCCAGCGGAGTACCCCTTCATTGCCATTGCTCCCAGGTCCACTCTAGCCTTGAGTGGTAGCACCTGACAGGGCCCTATCTATGGGTTAAATAGAACTAACAGCATACTTATGCTAAACTTAATTGTTTGAGTAAACTGAATAGCTTGAAATAGAAATGTTTTTGACAATTAAACCGTACTTACATTTAAACTGCATGCTTATGCTTAAGTGAAATATTTGAAATAGAACTGTTTTTCGACATTAAAACTGTATTTATACTTAACTGAATTGTTACATATAACTGCTTGAATAGTTTGAAATAGAAATGTTTCTGGCAATTAAACTGTGTACTTATGCTAAAACTGAATTGTTCGAAAAAGAACTGATTATTTACATAAAAATGGATTTGGCCTTAAATAACCTACAAAGGTTGATATGCCATAAAACCCACCAAACCAAACCAAACCTTATTAACTCCCTCCATCGATTGTATGGGTATTCTATTAAAAGAATTTTTTTATCAAAAATATGACCAAACCACATTAATTGTTTGTTTAAATAATCTCTCAGTATACAAAGTGCGATTCGTAACTTGTCGCCATTTTGAATTATCGATTTTGCACCTGCGCTGTGTTTGTTTTATGTTTTGTCGACTGTGCAACTAACTAGAGTCAGTTGGGCTCTGTTTGTAAGAAAAGTAACGAGATGAAGTAATTCACATCTCTAGAAATTTGGAAACAACAAGCTGTATTGACAATATTCCCTCTTCCTTGAGGATTCAATAATGTTTGTTTTTGGCCATGCATTTTTTTATCTGTCACAAGAATACTTGTTAGTTTAAATGAACTTTTATCCCTTAAAGATAGAAAAAGCTACATTTTCAGTGTTACAAAGCAGCGGAATCTCTCTTTCATATATACAGGGTGGAACGATAAAATTGTAGTCCTAAAGAAAACAACACTACAGCTTTATTTTAAAACTTTTATTGAAAAAATCAATTCAGCTAACTTGATTATGTAGTAGAGCTGACATTTATTCAATGTAGCCGCCTTCGGGCTCAATCACCGCCTCGATACGGATCCGAAACTGGGGGCGTGCCTTTTCCACAAGCACCGGCGGGAGCTCGGTGAATACTCGGCGGATGGCGGCGCCCAGGCTGGCTTTGGTGTTGTGGGAGGTCATTTTGGTGATGTTCTCGACGTATGACCAAATGAAGTAGTCCAGCGGATTCAGATCGGGGGAGGAGGGGGCCAGTGAAAGAAGGGTACAAAGTCATAACACTCCTTCTAAAGCCAAGCCTGGGTCTCTTTCGACTTGTGGGCCAGCGCCGAGTCCGGCTGCCACACCCTGGGTCTGTCACCGGCCACCTGATTGCACCAGGGGATCACCACACTCTTCAGCACTTCCAGGTACACTTTGTTGTTGACTTTCAAGCCGACTTCGAAGATGTGAAGTGACATGATGTGGCCCTCACTTGAAACCACACCAAAGACCATAACCATAGCCGAACTTTGTTTTCATCACCCTGGGCACATCCCTGTTATTTGTGGCAATCCAACGAGGGTGTTGGCAATGGTCCCGTTGTCATAACTTGGATCGGTAGAGTGCAGAAGCTGTACAGCGGTGCATCTCCAATCTCGCTCGTTGAACATTTTGTCACTTTCAGATATGATAGAAGGCTCCTATCGCTCTTGGGATATGTACACAACTGGCCAACTAGTAGATGGTCTGCAATAACAAAAAAGAAAAGCGGTTTTTATTAAACGGAAATGGAATCATGACGTCTTTTCTAGGGCGACAATTTTATCGTTCCACTCTGTAGAAGGCTCCTATTGCTCTTGGGATTTATACACAACTGGCCAACTAGTAGATGGTCTGCAACAAAAAAGAAAAAACCGGTTTTCATTAAACGGAAATGGAATCATGTCGTCTTTTCAAGGGCGATAATTTTATTGTTCCACCCTGTAGAAGGCTCCTATTGCTCTTGGGATTTATACACAACTGGCCAACTAGTAGATGGTCTGCAACAAAAAAGAAAAAACCGGTTTTCATTAAACGGAAATGGAATCATGTCGTCTTTTCAAGGGCGACAATTTTATTGTTCCACCCTGTAGCAATTATTATTGTTGCAATTGTCTTGCATATGTCTCTCATAATTAATTTTTTGTTTTCACTTGATATATTTTAATCAGTATTATCATAATACACTTTCTGGTAGAAATTCTAATCGTTTTTTATGATTTTAATGACTATTATCATCAATTCAAAAAAATTAACTTTGGCAAGTTTGTACAAACTTGTGAAACAAATCTAAAAATACAAGCTGAATTAAAATCATAATATCGACAATGCTCTCTCGCGTTCAAAGCAAACACTTGGACATTACGTGACACATATTAAGCAAAAATACGTCGATAGGCGACACTTCACACTGGGACATTCGGTATAACGAGTGGCAATCACGTGACCCGGTATCTAATTGAGCGCATGCGTGCGTTCAAAATGAGCAGGAAAATATTTCTGACATCCAAGTAAGTGTCTCGTATCTTTTCAAATTTCCGAGTGCATTTCCTATATTTATTTCCTTCAATTTTTTTTCTTTTCTCTCTCTCTCTCTCTCTCTCTCTCTCTCTCTCTCTCTCTCTCTCTCTCTTTAATTTTGCCCATGCATTCGCCTGCATCTTCTTTGGACGGAGGGAAAAGCCAATAATTTCAGTGCATATTTAGCTGTCGACGCACGCAAAGGCGTCGTGATGAATTTTCGCGCGCTTTCTTGATCTCCTTCTTTCTGTTAAGCGGCATTTTTACACATCTTTACGCCAATTATATATGATTACAGACATTCGAAAGATATACATGGAGCCGATATCGATTATATTGTTCTATAATTCACACACAGATGATCGATCTCAACTCTTCAATGATATCTTTCTAAATCTCTCCATTCATATCTATCTATCTATCTATCTATCTATCTATCTATCTATCTCAGCCTTTTTCATATCTATCTATCTATCTATCTATCTATCTATCTATCTATCTATCTCAGCCTTTTTCATATCTATCTATCTATCTATCTATCTCAGCCTTTTCATATCTACCTATCTATCTATCTATCTATCTATCTATCTCAGCCTTTTCATATCTATCTATCTATCTATCTATCTATCTATCTATCTATCTATCTATCTCAGCCTTTTTCATATCTATCTATCTATCTATCTATCTATCTATCTCAACCTTTTCATATCTATCTATCTATCTATCTATCTATCTATCTATCTATCTATCTCAGCCTTTTTCATATCTATCTATCTATCTATCTATCTATCTATCTATCTATCTATCTCAGCCTTTTCATATCTATCTATCTATCTATCTATCTATCTATCTATCTATCTATCTCAGCCTTTTCATATCTATCTATCTATCTATCTATCTATCTATCTCAGCCTTTTCATATCTATCTATCTATCTATCTATCTATCTATCTATCTATCTATCTATCTATCTATCTATCTATCTCAGCCTTTTCATATCTATCTATCTATCTATCTATCTATCTCAGCCTTTTTCATATCTATCTATCTATCTATCTATCTATCTATCTATCTATCTATCTATCTATCTATCTCAGCCTTTTTCATATCTATCTATCTATCTATCTATCTATCTATCTATCTATCTATCTATCTATTTCAACCTTTTCATATCTATCTATCTATCTATCTATCTATCTATCTATCTATCTATCTATCTATCTATCTATCTCAGCCTTTTTCATATCTATCTATCTATCTATCTATCTATCTATCTATTTCAACCTTTTCATATCTATCTATCTATCTATCTATCTATCTATCTATCTATCTCAGCCTTTTCATATCTATCTATCTATCTATCTATCTCAGCCTTTTTCATATCTATCTATCTATCTATCTATCTATCTATCTATCTATCTCAGCCTTTTCATATCTATCTATCTATCTATCTATCTATCTATCTATCTCAGCCTTTTTCATATCTATCTATCTATCTATCTATCTATCTATCTATCTATCTCAACCTTTTCATATCTATCTATCTATCTATCTATCTATCTATCTATCTCAGCCTTTTCATATCTATCTATCTATCTATCTATCTCAGCCTTTTTCATATCTATCTATCTATCTCAGCCTTTTTCATATCTATCTATCTATCTATCTATCTATCTCAGCCTTTTTCATATCTATCTATCTATCTCAGCCTTTTCATATCTATCTATCTATCTCAGCCTTTTTCATATCTATCTATCTATCTCAGCCTTTTTCATATCTATCTATCTATCTATCTATCTATCTATCTATCTATCTATCTATCTCAGCCTTTTTCATATCTATCTATCTATCTCAACCTTTTCATATCTATCTATCTATCTATCTATCTATCTATCTCAGCCTTTTTCATATCTATCTATCTATCTATCTATCTATCTCAGCCTTTTCATATCTATCTATCTATCTATCTATCTCAGCCTTTTTCATATCTATCTATCTATCTATCTATCTATCTATCTATCTATCTATCTATCTATCTATCTCAGCCTTTTTCATATCTATCTATCTATCTATCTATCTATCTATCTATCTATCTATCTATCTATCTCAGCCTTTTCATATCTATCTATCTATCTATCTATCTATCTCAGCCTTTTCATATCTATCTATCTATATATATCTAATAATGTTTGTTACTAAAAACATTACTGCGGTCTAAATATCAGAATGTTATAAGTAAATGCCTGATTTTACAGAAGTCAGAGTGAAGAAGCAAAATTAGGAATATTCTAGAATAATGATAAATGTCTCTATTATAAAGGAAGATTGATTCTAACAACAAAATAAGAAGATAGATACAAGACAGAAAATGTACTCAGTATGGCCACCATTGTTTCAGTTATTCTATCAATACGCCTTCAAAATAAATTCAATCATATATTTTATTCCGTTCCTTCTCAATAGCAGTCTTAAGCGAACGAATATCTGAATGGGAAATTGCATTTGTTTTGTTTTCTAAAACGTTCCATATAGCGTAATCAAGGCAGTTAAGGTCTGGGTTTGATGAAAGCCATAAAGAAAGTCGAATTATTTCGGAAATTTTTTTTTGGATTGGTTTCGGCGTTAAGCAAATCATAAATTCTTTGTCGTTTCTTTACTTGCTCTTTTATATTGGGCTGAATTTTAATTTTAAAAAAAAAACTTGAATGATAGAGCTAATCATGAAAATTTAGATTTATCGATTTTTTTTTTCAAAAACTAGTCTAATCAGACAAAAAAAAAGCTTTTTAATAATTATCCTATATTTTGTTTCCGTACATATAGATCAGTATATATTAGACTAGGATCGTTAAAATTGGATTGATTACGTCTTGACCAACACTTCTACCTTGGATCAAGATATAGTTTACGTGTACTCAGCTTAGGGTGGAGCCATAAAATCTTCTTCTTGGGATCCGATAATAATAATAATAATAATAATAATAATAATATATATATATATATATATATATATATATATATATATATATATATATATATAAATGTATAATAATATATATATAAAATATCATATCTGTTTCAAATTCTCATGATAAAAATTCAAGCTTTCTTTGGTTTCTTTGTTTAATGACATATCAACCTTTCTGGATTATCTAATGCCAAAGCCACTCTTTTAAGAGAACATAAGTGGTGCCTTTAACCTACAGCTGGAGGGATAAGAAGGTTCATACAGATAAATATTCAATTTTTATGATAACATTATATCTACAGGGTGGAACGATAAAATTGTCGCCCAAGAAAAGACGACATGATTCCATTTCCGTTTAATGAAAACCGCTTTTCTTTACTTTTTTTTTTTTGTTGCAAACCATCTACTAGTTGGCCAATTATGTACAAATCCCAAGAGCGATAGGAGCCTTCTATCATATCTGAAAGTGACACAATGTTCAACGAGCGAGATCGGAGATGCGCCGCTGTACAACTCTTGCACTCTACCGATCCAAGTTTTGACAACAGAATCATTGCCAGCACCCTCAAAATCCAAATCTGGATTGCCACGAATAACAGGGACGTGCCCAGGGTGACGAAAACAAAGTTTCCGGCTACGGTTAGAGTCTTTGGTGTGGTTTCAAGTGAGGGCCACATCATGCTACCTCATATCTTCGAAGTCGGCTTGAAAGTCAACAACAAAGTGTACCTGGAAGTGCTGAAGAGTGTGGTGATCCCCTGGTGCAATCAGATGGCCGGTGGCAGACCCTGGGTGTAGCAGCAGGATTCGGCGCCGGCCCATAAGTCTAAAGAGACCCAGGCTTGGCTTCAGAAGGAGTGCTACAACTTTGTATCCTTCTCTCACTGGCCCCCTCCTCCCCCGACCTGAACCCGCTGGACTACTTCGTTTGGTCATACGTCGAGAACATCACCAACATGAACTCCCACAACATCAAAGCCAGCCTGATCGCCACCATCCGCCGAGTATTCGCCGACGCTTGTAGAAAAGGCATGCTCCTAGTTCCGGATCCGTATCGAGGTGGTGATTGAGACTGAAGGGAGCTACATTGAATAGATGGTATTACTTGAAACTCTTAGTGACAGCGATAAGATTTATATATATATATATATATATATATATACGTATATATATATATATTCCAAAAAGCAATTCAGTTTAGCATATGTACACAGTAAAGTTCTATTTGACCCATAGATAGGATCCTATCAGATGCTACCACTCCAAGCCAATGTGGACCTGGGAGCGATGGCAATGAAGGGGTACTCTGCATTTCCCAAAGCTTCGGCATTACTGGTACCAAACCATCAGCTTTTTTTAGTATCATACAAGGACACTCGTAGGAGGCAGGGTTTTTTTTCCCTCTGCAGAGGTGCAGTCAGTGTATTCTACGGCACCAGCTGACTGGGCAACAAAGTATATTAACCAACTCGCCATGTACACTTGTATTAATTGCTAACAATTGCTAATTTTGTTGCGCTGCAAGCTGAATGTTCTCGCTTTTTATAAAAAAAAAATATTTTCATTATGAATAATTCTGAGTTTTTAATACGAAACACCAGTGCAAGAAATTGAATTTTTTTGGATGAAATTGAATTTTAATACTATTATAGTTCATAGTGAGTTTCTTGTTTTTGTAAATCCTTATTTAATTCAGATATAACATCCTATAAGAGTCCGAGGAGATAAAACACATGTTGAAATTTTGCTTCTATTCCATATCCAGCACTTCTTTCTTTGCCTTAGAATCCACGGTTACGATGAAGTAAAAGAAATGCTGGCAGTATTCGATTGAATATTTGTCTGTCTTATATTACATATTTTATCTTTGACAGACAATGTAAGTTCAAGGATTTCAAAAACAGGATGCACCTGTTTCTTAATCTAAACAAAAAAAAAAAAAACAACAACGAAAATATCACACGAATTGCGTGTGTGGGATGCCGGAAGAGAGACTAACAATGAGGTGCATAGGTGTCCAAAAATTGTGAAAAGATCGAAATTTTAAACCCCAGAACAGTGAGCTGTGGCCAGTAGGCAGAGAGCAGATAAACAGACTAGATGTCAAGCGGTTCTGGGTACTGAAATTAAATAAAATTCAATTCAATACTAAAAAATAATTTACTAAATACTAGTTTGAGATTAGTAATAGTGTTTATGGCTACGTTTTCCTTTATAAATAAATGAATAAAGAAATAACCAGATTTTTTCTTAAAATAAAATACGTTAATTTATTGACAAGATTTTAGCTACTTCAGTGAATTTTATAATTTTTTTTTTCATACATAAGAACACATGACACCAGACGACGACATTCAATCCAGTTTTGTCACCAGCTTCTCGTCCAAATCTTTTTGTCACTTTCTTTCCTTCTTTTTTTCTTTCTTTCTTTCTTTCTATCTTCATAAACTGCCATCAAAATAAAACAAATTTGTTTCTCTTCAAAATTATGAGGTTTGGTTGATAAATATGGTTTCTAATCCTATAATACAAGTTTTAGATCTGATGCAATAACGAAACTCGCATCAAAATAAAACAAATTTATTTCTAGTTATATAAATAAATGAATAGATAACCTTTTTATGAGTTAACAGCATTTAAAAGATGAAATTAAAATCAGTGAGAAAAAAGTAAATAGGATAAGAAAGAAAGAAAGAAAGAAAGAAATAAAGAAAGAATGTAATCAAGAAAGAAAGAAAGAATGTAATAAAGAAAGAAAGAAAGAAAGAAAAAAAAAGAAAGAATGTAATCAATAAACAGAGAAAGAAAGAAAGAAAGAATGTAAGAAAGAAAGAAAGAAAGAAAGAAAGAAAGAATGTAATCAAGAAAGAAAGAAAGAAAGAAAGAAAGAAAGAAAGAAAGAAAAACATGGATTGAATAAAAAAAAGGATGTTGAATAAAATAGGCGAAACAGAAGATAAGAAAAAAGAAAGAAAACTGACTATTAGAAAGAAAGAAAGAAAGAAAGAAAGAAAGAAATTATTGGAAGAAGTGACAGGGAAAGTGAAGAAAAAAGTAAAGAAAGAAGAGCGAGAAGAAAGAAGGAAGACAGAATGTGTGTAAAGAATGAATGAGAGAGGAAGAGGAAAGAAAAAAAACATGAAATTAAATAAAGGGCAAACAACAGTCAAGAAGAGAAATACAAATAACGATAAGAAAGAAGTTGAAGGAATATATGGGGGATATGAGAAATATGGGGATATGAGAAATAGGGGGATATGAGAAATAAAAACAAAAAAAAAATACAATGAAAGGACCGATAAAAGATAGAGCGAAATAGATGTAAAGAACGAGGGTATAAATAAAAAGGATAGATAGATAGATAGATAGATAGATAGATAGATAGATAGAAACTGTAAGAGATTATGTATGAACTGAGATAGATTATATATGAACTGAGATAGATAGATAGATAGATATGAACAGACTATGATAGATAGATAGATAGATAGATAGATAGATAGATAGATAGATAGATATGAACACATTGAGATAGATAGATAGATAGATAGATAGAAACTGTAATAGATTATGTATGAACTGAGATAGATTATATATGAACTGAGGTAGATAGATAGATAGATAGATAGATAGATATGAAGAGACTATGATAGATAGATAGATAGATAGATAGATAGATAGATAGATAGATATGAACACATTGAGATAGATAGATAGATAGATAGATAGATAGATAGATATGAACACATTGAGATAGATAGATAGATAGATAGATAGATATGAACACATTGAGATAGATAGATAGATAGATAGATAGATAGATAGATAGATAGAGAGATATGAACAGACTATGATAGATAGATAGATAGATAGATATGAACACATTGAGATAGATAGATAGATAGAGAGATACGAACAAAAGATAGACGGATTGATTGATATATATGAAAAGAATAACATAGAAAATAGAAAGAAAGAAAGAAAGAAAGAAAGAAAAGATGAAGCAAAAATAGAATCGTATCTTTTTTGTAGATGTATTTTTGTTCAACTCGAAGCATAATCCGTTCCAAAGATGGACACGTCACCTTTCGAGTCATTGCTGGAGGTGTTGTTATAACCAAACGGTTCAGAGGAGAAACATATTCTTCTCACTATGAGAATATTTACCACATAAAATTATCGGTGCAAAGAGACAGGAAGATGTCTATCGGTTTAGTCCATTGATATACAACTCTATTAATATTAGTTATTGTCTTCTTAAACAACTGATTTTATAATTGTCAGCGAGTGCGTTATTCAGTTGATAAATTTAAACCTGTATTTTTTTTTTTTTTTCGTGTGTTTAATGGTTAGAATAGGACTTACACTTTGCCGTTTGCACCATGTAACCCGTTGTATATTACTTAAAGTGAAAATAGGAACCATTAAATAGTACTTGTTACCCTGAAAAACGACACGAAAAGAGAAATACTTTTCAACGTTGGATAACAGGAGTATACTTAGATCGTATTGGTATATAATTCCAGTAGAACAATTGCACGAACACGATTTTTTTTAATGTTTAATTTAAGACTTATAAAATTTATCGAAGTAAACTATCAATTTTTTTTTTGTACTTTTGCTACTTATAACTATGCAATATTTCTATGTAATTATTTAACATCTTCAACTATGAACTTAATTAATAATTCTTAATTAAATAAGAAATATAATTTTTGAAAAATAGTTTGTTAATTTTTACTCTAAACCCTTTCGCTACGTCCAGTAGGTGTGCACACATAACAGACTGTTTGACAGTCGATAGAGGATAGAGACAAACACACACACACACACACACACACATATATATATATATTGTCATCCACAGAAAGACTATTCTAAACTGAATAGTTTGAAATAGAAATGCTTTTCACAATTAAACTGTACTTACATTTTAAACTGCGTGCTTATGCTAAACTGAATTCTTTGAAATAAAACTGATCATTTACATAAAAATGGATTTGACGTTAAATTACCTACAAAGGTTGATATGTCATAAATTCTAACCAACCAGCCAACCAACTAACCAACAACAGAAAGACTGTTTCGTTGTATCACAACTGTTCAGTGTGGCTAGACACGCAGGACGCTTCAAGGTGGGATCGAAACCCGCCCAACAATATATTAGACTTAGTATCTTACTTATTTATTTACCAACCCCTCCGCTCGGGCAGGATATGACACAAGGTCAATTTTTTTAAGCAGAGTTTAACAGGTTTGAATTCAGAGTTTTCCTTCTCCTAGACTAGTTGCCTCACCAAGGCTGAAGAACCCAGTCTGCCCTACTATTTACCCATAGCTGGAGGGAAAATAATCGGATTCATACCTTTCCCAAGGGTATTAGTGCTATGTGAAATGCAATCAGTCACGTCCAGAATTTGGACTCGTGTCGCCGTGTCCATTTCCTACGACGATAACTATTACACCTCGGGCACTTCCATCTTAGACTTAGTGTCTTACTGCTCAGTCAAATGGCGACCTTAGTCAGCTCGGAATTTATAACGTATAATGTATAAGCTTTCGTTTGTTTATATTTTACGCTACCGGATACCGAAGTCCTCAATTTGTTCGAAGAGGCTTGCATTACTCGGGTGGTAACCGTTAATTCCTTTGCCAGAGTGCTCAACCCCCGGATATCTTGATATGTAATATCTATTTTTGTTGCGTAGAGAAGTAAATCAAGTTTCTGTTTAATGAAGCTTAAGAATCTCCTCTAGCTTTGAAAATCAGAATTTTAGGATATCGGCAAATCCCAAGAGGATGATTCTAAAATATTATATTATCAATTCTCTGAATCCTCTTCATTTTTTGTCTTGTTTTTGTTGACTAATTTCCTTCTAATCGTTTCGTATTCATGTTGTTCTTGTCCTCCGGTGTCCTCGTAGTTTAATGGTTAAAGCGATGGACTGTGTAATCGTCATAAGTGAGTTCGAATTCCAGTCACGCTATTACGTTCACTTTCAGACAAATACCCTTTGGAAAGGTATGGACTCCCTTATCCTCTCAGCAATGTGTTAAATAGTACCTCTACTACCCTTCTAGGAGAACGACTTGGCATTAGACAACCTACAAAGGTTGGTGTGCCATAAACCAAATCTTCTTCTCTATTTATCTTTCTCCTTATTCCTTTTTTCTTTCTTTCTTGCGTTCCTTCCCTTCTTCTATGATGTTCCTTTCTTCCATTTTTTACTTTATCAATTTCATTCTTCTTTTCTTTCTTCCTTTCTTTCTTTCTTTCTCTGTAAAATATTATCTCTCTATCTCTCACTCTTTCCCTCTTTCAGTTTTTCTCGTGTACCATACTCTGATGTTTACCATTTTATTCTTTTCTTCCATTCTTCCTCTTTCCTTCCTTCCTTCCTTCTTTCTTTCTTTTCTTTACTTTATTTTTTAAATTATTTTCTCTTGTTCTGTCAAATTCTTTTAGACACTCGTTTTTTTTTATCTGTTTTTCTTACTGTCTACCTTTTTGGCCATCTCTTCTTTCATTGAATTATAATTTTAAAAAACTCTTCTTTCTTTCTTTCTTTCTTTCTTTCTTTCTTTCTTTCTTTCTTTCTTTCTTTCTACTCATGTTGCTTTTTTCTGTTCTTTTTTCTTTCTTTCTTTCTACTTATGTTGCTTTTTTCTTTCTTTCTTTCTTTCTTTCTTTCTTCATTCTTTCTTTCTTTTTTCTGTTCTTTCTTTCTTTCTTTCTTTCTTTCTTTCTTTCTTTCTTTCTTTCTACTTACGTTACTTTTTCTGTTCTGTTCTTTCTTTCTTTCTTTCTACTTATGTTGCTTCTTTCTTTTCTTTCTTTCTTCCTTTTTTCTGTTACTTCTTTCTTTCTTTCTTTCTTTCTTTCTTTTTTCTTTCTTTCTTTCTTTTGTTGCTTTTTTCTGTTCTTTCTTTTTTTATTGCTTTTTTCTTTCTTTCTTTCTTTCTTTCTTTCTTTCTTTCTTTCTTTCTTTCTTTCTTTCTACTTATGTTGCTTTTTCTCTTCTTTCTTTCTTTTTTCTGTTCCTTCCTTCCTTCTTTCTTTCTTTCTTTCTCTCTACTTATGTTGCCTTTTTCTTGGTTCTTTCTTTCTTTCTTTCTTTCTTTCTTTCTTTCTTTCTTATACACTTATTTTCATTTTCTACTCTATCTACATATTTTGAAACACTGACCCTCCATCTTCATTTTTCATATTCCGTCCTCTCCTCCAATTTTCACTCCATCCACTCCTATGGATTTCTAATGTTTTCTGCTATTTTTCTTTTCATCTTTTCAGTCAATATTTTTCTTTACTATTTGCTACCATTATAAATTCTTTTTCTATTTTCTCCTTTTTTAATAACCCACCCCCAAATATTAGTTTGATAAGTTTACCAAATGCGTCTGAACCTTATAAAATCTTCACTACTGTCAGAGCGAAATTTTTTTAGAATAATCAAAGCATTTCACTGAAGACCAATCGATTATTGGACATTTTAGCCCCTAGCGGGAAACGGGAAAGTTGCAAGAAGGCCAGTTTCTATTTTGTTGCTACCCTTTCCGATAAAGTGAAGGCTATATGAAAAACAAACGATATTAACCATTATACTGGCAGTCTTCGTATCATTGCAGTGAGAAAGGAAATTTATAGAAAGATAATTGTTAATAAGAGAGACAGGAGTTCATTTTGGAAAAAAAAAATACAGATTCTTTCTTAATAAGAATTTAAAATTCACCTTCTTTTGATGGAATGATGGGATAGCGTTGAACAAAGATGTCTGCTCAAAGGAGATAAATTGAAATATGCTTTGCGCATCTTGTTATCATGTGAAATTTATAACCTTAAAAACTAGATATCTAAGTTCCTCATAAAATTTAATTTTAAAAAATTTTAAAAGTCATTTCTTGGAAACATTAATTTTCTCTCTTGTCCCGGTATCTCATTGCAAAGTAATAGTTAGACGATTGGTTTCTGTCCTTACTACCAAGTAGCGAATTGGTGTCACATGAGTGTCTTTCTGCTAAAGCAACAGTTTCACCCATAAGTAATTACAGGTCTCATCCTTTTTAATAAACAGTAAATTTTCTTCTAAATCAAAGATACCAGGATTTTCTTATTTCCCATCATCACCATCATCATCATCATCATCATGTCACGCTATCAGCACGGATATTCCTGAACCTCTCTCGCCACACCTCCCTATCGTCCATTGCTTTCGGCAGATCCTCAGGGCTACATCTCGTATCGGCACAGAGCTGCTGTTTTGTAGGTTCGAGCTGGACGTCCTGTCTTTGCTCATCTATGTGAAGGAGTCCACAGGAGTACATCACTTATGAGCTCCTCCCTACTTATCTAGGAGTGGCCCGTATGTTTGGTTTGTCTAATTTTGATAGTTTTTGTGATGGGTGGTAAGTGGCCGTATAGCAGCTGCTTTGTAAAACGAATATCATTCATTACCAAACCCTCCCCACAAATTGCTTGAATATGTATGCGATGTGCAATTATTGTGGGATGCAATATATTTCTTTTTAAATGGTACCAGTGTACATATTTATTGGCGTAAAGTTGGCGACCGTAGTCGAGGGTGACCAGAAGGCTCCCTTTTCAATAACTACTACACCGAGGTGTAGGGGAGGGCGCTGCTCCTTTCTCTGGATTGCTCCACTTTACTCTCGATACGTACCTTATATTGCTGAGTGTTAAGCAAGGAGGCATCAAGTATGATTTTAAAAGTCTTTGGTATGACGCGGCCTAGGATTGAACACAGGTCTCCTGGTTGATTGGCGAACACTCTACCCACTGGACCAATGATCCGATAATATATTTATAAACCATGATATAAATTTTGTTAATTTATTCTTCTCTGTTCGACTTTGTTATGAAAACTAATTTTCCA
Source organism: Sepioteuthis lessoniana (assembly GCA_963585895.1). Classification (NCBI taxonomy): domain Eukaryota; kingdom Metazoa; phylum Mollusca; class Cephalopoda; order Myopsida; family Loliginidae; genus Sepioteuthis; species Sepioteuthis lessoniana. The sequence continues at coordinate 48,473,845 of OY757939.1, forward strand.
GATCGCTGTCGGTGGTTCGCAGGATATAAGGTCATCAGTATTTCAATTCTAGTTGATTGGTTTGTTTTATAGCGAATCACCTCTTTTCGGGTCATTTAACGGCGATTTACGTCCTTTTGATGAAAGTTTCAAACAATTCAGTATAGTATAAATATAGTTTTTTTGTTTACACACAGTTAAATGTCAAAACAGTTTTATTCCAAACAATTCAGTTTATATAAGTACAATTTCTTGTTTACATACAGTTTAATAACAAAACAGTTCTATTTTAAACAATTCAGTTTAGCATAAGTACACAGTTTAGTTCTATTTGAACGATAGATCGGACACTATCAGGTGCTATAAATCCGGGCCAGAGTGGACCTTGGAACGATGGCAATGAAGGGATACTCGGCATTCTCCAAAGCGCCATCATTACTGGAACCTCACCATCTGATTGTTTAGTTTCACATATTGGACACTCGTTTGGGAAGTCTTACCCCTCTGTAGAGATGCAGTTGGTGTATTCCACAGCCCCAGCTGACAAGGCCCTAAGAATGTTGAGATTGTTGCAAGTGCTACGACTATCTCATTTAGTTATTCGAATTTTCCAATAAGATGGTTTGGTTGGTTGGATTTTATGGCATATCAACCTTTGTAGGTTATTTAATGCCGAATCCATTTTTATGTAAATAATCAGTTCTATTTCAAAGAATTCAGTTTGGTTGGTTGGGTTTTATGGCATATCAACCTTTGTAGGTTATTTAATGTCAAATCTATTTTTATGTAAATAATCTGTTCTATTTCAAACAATTCAGTTTGGTTGGTGGATTTTATGGCATATCAACCTTTGTAGGTTATTTGACGCCAGATCCATTTTTATGTAAATAATCAGTTCTATTTCAAACAATTCAGTTTAGTCTCAGTTCATAGCTTGTCAAAATCATTTTTATTTCAAACTATTCAGTTTATTCAAGCAGTTATATATAACAATTCAGTTTAGTATAAGTACAGTTTCAATGTGAAAAACAGTTCAATTTCAAATAATTCAGTTTGGCATAAGCTCGCAGTTTAAATGTAAGTACAGTTTAATTTTGAAAAAACATTTCTATTTCCAGCTACTTATTTTAATCAAGCAGCTCTAATTCAGCTAATTCAGTTTAGTATAAGTACAGATCCCGTGTCAATCAGTACAGATTTTGTTTACACACAGTTAAATGTCAAAACAGTTCTATGTTAAACAATTCAGTTTAGTGTAAATACAGTTTAGTGTAAATACAGCTTCAATGTCAAAAACAGTTCTATTTCAAATAATTCAGTTTAGCATAAAAAAACAATTCTGCGATAAGGTAGTGATATTCATCCAGCGTTTCGTTTTTATGAAATTTGGAATATAAGGGTGATGGTGATACCTATTCTTCTTGGTGTACTGGGAACAGTCCTCAAAAAGAGGAGAGGGTGGATGAATTGGAAATCAAAAGAAGAATCGAGACCCTCTTGACCAGAAAATTGTTGAGATCCACTTGGATATTCAGAAGAGTCCTGGAGACATGAGGAGACTTACTGTTGTACCATATTCACAATCAACGCTAGATACAGCCATGTGCTGAATAGACATATCATGTTCATAACGATAGAACATATAAAGGACATAGGTTTGGTTTCTTTGTTTAATGGCATATCAACCTTTGTAGGTTATTTAATGCCAAAGCTATTCTCCTAGAAGAACAGTTGTATAAAGAACATAGGAATCTCGAAATTCGAAAAAACATAAAGATTTCTCGTTCAGGTACGAAACCTTTTTATTAACTTAAAGGTTTCGACATAAGGAGGAGAGACACAATCTTCTATGCTGTCTTATTCATTTGGCCCCCATCTCGAGGGGCCCCCATTGGGTGCAAGTTCGCCTCGCGTCTGCGAGCTTCAAAAGTCGATCCTTCTCGTTTGGTGTCTAGTACTCAACTCCCTTCTAACTTTCTTTCAATTCTCCACAAACCTCTGCACGCTTCTGGTGCATGACGTCACTCGCACCCCGTCACCCGTTTCGTCTCGGACTATTGCGACATCTCTGAGTGGCACGTCCGCTCTGTGCACACGCGCGTGCGCGTGTTAACACCTGCATCAAGTTGCACCTAACTAACCCATCTGCTGAGCCGAAAGGTTCTCCGCCTAACTAAACTCAAAGACATGAACCGAAATCCCTTGGCCATTACGTTACACTGTCACTCAGACTCCAGTGAAGGACCACCAACTAACGCTTGTGTGAAAAAGTCTCAGATAATGAAATAATGATAATGGCAATAAAAGCACAATAGAACATCAAGTGTAGGTTAAGTGGAGAAAGAGATGAAACCACCAAGCACTCGATGAAACACAAACTAAGACTTTTATTGGAAACGGTCTCAATCTTTAACTGTATCTCCAGTTCCCTCAGTCAGAATCTTCAGGATTGTTACAAAGGCTCCGACTATGTTTCAATCATTTTTTCCTCCTTTGAAAGCTTTTCATACCAAAGTTAACAGATGTTTTTTCACTGGAGTTTGAGTGACTGCAAGTCTCCTGAAGTGCCCAGGACTTTTCTCAGTATTCGGGCTGATCTTAGTAATGCTGTAGTTTGTCCTCTGATTTCTAAATCTTTCAGTCACTTTACCAAACGTTTGGGGATCGTTTCAAGTGCACCAACTACAATTGGCATCACTGTCATTTTCATGTTCCATAGCTCCTTTAGCTCTCTAGCAAGGTCCAGATAGTAATCCCTTTTTTCACCTTTTAATTTTACCTTGTTCTCTACTAAGACAACATAGTCCATTATTCGGCAGGTTCATTTTTTTTTCTTTTTTTTTTTTTTTTTTTGTTGACTATCACTAGGTCTGGTCGTCTGGCTGAGATTAGGGGACCCGTTTGTATCTCAAAGAATTTATTGCGTCTCATTCTCTAGCACGGACTCCAGGTTGTGCATATACTGCTTGTTGGTATGGTCAAATTTCTTGCACAATTCCAAGTGGATCACTTTGACCAGCCAGTCGTGTCTAGGATTATAGTCTTTTTGCACTAATTTGCTGCATTCACTTGCTATGTGATTGATTGTTTCGTCTCTTTCATCACTTAACCTAGACTTACTTTTTTGTTGCGTCTTGTAAATTTTTGCTTTAACGTAATTTGTCTTTCTGGCGTTGTTTTGTGTTGCAATGAGAAGAGACCCAGTTTTTCTGTCCCTTATTTACGGGGCGCATTCAATAAGTTTCCAGACTTTTTTGTACAGGTATTTAAAACTGGCGTAGACTCATGAAAATTCAGTACATCATTGACATACATCTTATGAGATGACTAATCTTTATGATTTCAGGTTCAAAGAAACAGTTACAGCAGGAATTGGAATACACCTTACTAAAGCCTGATTGTCACTGATGGTGAATTTCAAAAATGCAATCTGGACGTGAGGATACTTTAGAAGATCGATATGCAATAAAATTCTGTTTTAAACTTGGAAAAAATACCACAGAAATATATGGAATGCTTCAGACTGCTTTTCGACCATCTTGTATGAATTGAGTATCAGTTTTTGAGTGGCATAAGAGATTCAAGGAAGGCAGCGAGTCTGTGAGGGATGATGAGAGGTGTGGGAGGAGTAAAGAAGTCAATACACCAGATTTGATAGGCCAATGGGTTAGGTTTAGAGCTAGTGTTACTATGTTGAGGTTTTAAGGGAGTTCAGGAAGAGATTCCTAGGGAAGAGGCCAGCACTCTTCAAATCGGGTCAGTGGCATTTCCACCAGTCCACAACTCCATCCTTGTCACAGACTATTTGAGCAAGATGGGCATCAAGAAAATTCCTCCCCTCCTTATAGTCCAGACCTTGCTCCCTGTGACCTTTGGTTATTCCCTAAGCTCAGAGGCTGTCGTTGTGAGACAATTAAGATGAAAGAAGCTGTGACGATGGTATGTGACACACTCACACAAGAGGACTTCTATGGGGTCTTCCAGAAGTTGTTGGAACGGCACAACAAGTGCATTGCAGCCGGAGGAGATTACTTCGAAGGGGACTAGAGTTTAATTTGTTTACTATCAATAAAAGTGCCCAAGCAAAAAAAAAGTCTGGAAACTTATTTATTGATCCTCGCAGTCATGTCCAAGTCTTCTCGTGTAAAATTTCCTGTTGAAATATTCATTCAGTTGATTTTTGTTTTCTAGGCATTGTTTTTCTGTTTATCCTTGTGTTTTTATTATTATCAATTTGAAGTATTTGAAGTTGTAGTAATAGCTATTTTGGTAATTATTTTTCATCTAAAATATTTGTCGATATTTTACTTACATCGTCGTTGTGCGAGATAATAGCGTGGATTGAAAATAAATGAAAAAGCTCTCAGTAAGAATCGAACTCAGCTCCATTTTCTAATAAAAGAGTTTTATTTGTAGTACTTTCAATCTCTTTGTTATCTTTTTCTTGTGCTTTCTTTATCTACCTTTCTTTTTTTCTTTTTTTCTTGATTCATCTTTGTTCAAAGACTTAAATATTGAGTGATCTTTTTTTTAATCCTTAATCTGCCTCTGTTGGTCTTTAAAATGATACATCAAACTTTACTTCTCTGTCTCTATCTTTGCATCTCTCTTTTTTCTCTGTTAATTTCTGTTTTTCAATGGGGTTTTTTTTTATCGTCTTTCTTCTCAGAGTCTTGTTCAGAGCAATAATTCTTTCTTTTTTTCTCAGTCGTTTCCACAAATCCAAGCGATAGCTGTCACAAAGCTACAAAGACCAAGGGTTGAAAGAACTTTGAATTTGCATTCACAAGATAAATTTACTTGGGACTGCTTTAGGGGGAGTTTTGCAGGGAAAAAAATCTCGAGATACGTGCACCCAACAGAAAAAAGAAAATCATAACATGCATATTGAGAAGATAGATAGATAGAGAGAGAGAGAGAGAGAGAGAGAGAGAGAGAGAAAGAGAGAGAGAGAAAGAGAGAGAGTGGGGGAAATAAGTGTGGACAAAGTAGGCAGAGTAGTTGATATGACAGGAAAAAGATGAATGTAACACAGGTCGTAGCACTGACCAGGAGACTCAAAGATGGTAAAACCAGGCAAAAAGAGCTGAGAATCGATCCGTTTCCAATTTCGCGTAAATTCTGGGAGAGGAATTTTTCCGGGGGGTCTTTTGCCTTCAAAAGCAAAACTGTAAAAGAGCCACCAAGAATGCTTGTTCCAATTTCGTATTCAACATTACTTACGATAACTCCAAGCAATTCTTCATTGGTTTTCCATGGCAGCCGATGGAGAATTGATGACTGCAATCACTCGTGACAAAAACGTAATTTTCAGATATTTTGATTGAAGATAGCATTTACTGTTCTTTATGCATAAGTTATCGAACACATAGAAATCTGATCTTTCTGACATCGGAGAATTCTTCCATAATGTGTGTCATTACTACTGTATAGTTGCACCACTTGGATTCTAAGGAAACAATTGAAGAAAAAAAGCTATTTGGGCACTACACAAGGGTGATGTATGCTGTTTTGAACAAAACTTGGAAGCAGCACCCAACAAAAAAATTATTTCACATCTTGGAAACCCTATAAGTAAGACCAGCAACATACACTAGGCATAACTGGGGGACTTTAAATTGATAAGAATTGATTCATTCTATTTATGAGGATTGTTGATAGATAATGTCTCCTGCTGTTTAACGTTGCGAGTTAATCAGGAAGAAACACTGAACATATATTTGGGTGTGTCAAAAGGGATCATTGATAAATCATGTCTCAAATTCTGAAAAACAAATTTTAGACCTGAGAGAATAATGAAACTAGTTTTTTTTTTAAATGAAATTCTAGGTTTTGTAGATAAATATTGTCTTTTTAAAGCAGAAAACTGGTAACAAAATAAAACAAATTTATGTCTCTTCAAAATTACCCGGTTTGGTTGATAAATAAGGTTACTAATCCTATAAAATAAGTTTTAGACCTGATACAATAAGAAAACCGGTAGCAAAATAAAACAAATTTATGTCTCTTCAAAATTACCCGGTTTGGTTGATAAATAAGGTTACTAATCCTATAAAATAAGTTTTAGACCTGATACAATAAGAAAACCGGTAGCAAAATAAAACAAATTTATGTCTCTTCAAAATTACCCGGTTTGGTTGATAAATAAGGTTACTAATCCTATAAAATAAGTTTTAGACCTGATACAATAAGAAAACCGGTAGCAAAATAAAACAAATTTATGTCTCTTCAAAATTACCCGGTTTGGTTGATAAATAAGGTTACTAATCCTATAAAATAAGTTTTAGACCTGATACAATAAGAAAACCGGTAGCAAAATAAAACAAATTTATGTCTCTTCAAAATTAAGAGGATTGGTCGGCAAATAATCCTATGAAATGTTTTAGACTCGACAGAATAATGAAACCTGTATCAAAATGAATTATAAGGCTTGATTGAAAAATAACATTTCCAATGAAACTGATAATGAACTAAAAATGATTTATTCACAAGTTTATTTTTCAATTGTGTCACAATTGAGTGTATCATATTATTTCAAAGTCCTACCCACTTTTTCATGGTGTTAATGAAAAAAATTTCTGCCCCCATGTTTTATCCAATTGAATTACAATTTTTATGTTCAGAAGCCAATGAAAAACGCTAATTTTTTTAACGCCAGTTTCACTTTTAAGAACTATCAAACATTTGATTGAGCTAAATCAGATCTGTTGGATGAGTTTGCTTCAATTAGGAATTTCAGCTTTTCTCATCTCCTGTTTACTAGACCGTCATCTTGCGTTTTAATGTTTTAAAATAGTTCTTCTTTCAGATCTGGTTTGGTTTGGTTTGGTTTGGCTTGGCTTGGTTGGGTTGGGTTTTATGGCATATCAACCATTGTAGGATATTTATGGCCAAATCCTCTTTATAGACATGTATTATGTATAAATGGTTTTGTTTTGTTTTGTTGTATGGCATATCAACCATTGTAGGATATTTATGGCCAAATCCTCTTTATAGACATGTATTATATATAAATGGTTTTGTTTTGTTTTGTTGTATGGCATATCAACCATTCTAGGTTATTTAACGCAAAATCCTCTTTATATATATATATATATTTCTACACTTATCTACACTCAAATGATTATTATTTTGCATTGCATTAGCCCACTAAATTTATTCAATACAATAGAATAAAATATTAGTTGTCTAAATTTCTGAGACAAAGCTTGTTGATTTTTATCATTAAGGTTTTCCAGACTGTCGTCTTCATCTTTATTGTTATTTCCACAACGTTTCGGCCGATATGTCCTCCGACCTTCTTCAGGTATTTGTCGAACTCGGGAACCTTCACGGAACTTCGAACTACGTCCTTTATTGAAACCACGGGGGTCGCCTGTTCTGATTCCGTTAGCCATGACCGGGTACAAATGTTAAGTATTCCTGAATTGTTACTCGCCTGTAAAGAGGATTGAACCTGTAACCTTCAGATGTTTGTCTCCTTAGAAGCTCAGGGAACCAACGCCTATAACCGTTACGCCATGTATCCTGCAGGACAATTCAGAGTGAATTTTTGGGGGGTTTTCTAAGGAGCTTCTAAGGAGACAATCATCTAAAGGTTGCAGGTTCAATCATCTCTACAGGCAAGTAACAATACAGGAATACTTAACACTTGTACCCGGTTATGGCTAACGGAATCAAAACAGGCGACCCCCGTAGTTTCAATAAAGGACGTAGTTCGCAGTTCCGTGAAGGTTCCCGAGTTCGACAAACACCTGAAGAAGGCCAGATGACATATCGGCCGAAACGTTGACGAAATAACAATAAAGATGAAGACAATAGTCCGAAAAACCTTAATGATAAAAAAATAGAATATATGATTTGGTTTTGTTAGGTTTTATAGCATATTAACCATTTTATGATATCTAATGCTAAATCTTCTTTGTATATAGTGAATATTGGAACACATTTTGCCGTTATCATTCTTAAACGAGCCTGAGCTCTTTTTTTCATACCGTTAAATGGTTTATTGGCCTAATGCGTAGAGTGTTTGCCAATGGTCCGGAAGACCGGAGTTCAATCCCAGGTCGAGTCATACCAAAGACTCAAGAAATGGAACTTAATGCCGCCTAGCTTAACACTCAGCATTATAGGTTAAGGATCAAGGGTAAAGTTGAGCAATCCAGGTAATGGAGTTGCGACTTCCCCTACATCTTGGTGTAGTAGCTATTGAAAAGGGAGCCTTTGGGTCACTCTCGGCTAAGGTTGAAAATTTACATATATAACAGACACAATTTAACATCGTTCATGTGTTTGTACACAGTTTTCTTTATTTAACCAACAGATAGGACCTTATCAGGTGTTACCACTCCGGGTCAGAGGGAATCTGGGAGCAATGTCAATGAAGGGGTACTCTACATTTTCAAATCTCCAAGGCTGGAGCCTTACCATCAGATTGTTTAATGTCATATCCATGATAGTCTTTCATGCCTGATTCTGTGGTTTCACTTAACATGATATATTTTATTTCATACATATGTACCAACCCTCCGCTCGGGCAGGATATGACACAAGGTCAATTTTTAAGCGGACTTTAACAGAGTTTTCCTTCTCCTAGACTAGTTGCCTCACTAAGGCTGAAGAACCTAGTCTGCCCCACTATTTACCCATAGCTGGAGGGAGAATAATTGGATTCAACTCGGACGGAGTACTTAGGATTAATGAGTACTTTTATTCAGTGTCGTCGAACAGAAGACTAAAACATGAACGTAAGAGTTTGCTCACCGAATGGAGACACAGATTACTTTGAAAATGTAGCAGGTGTGCTGCAAGGAGGCACATTAGCCCCATATTTCTTTATTATCTGTCTAGACTACATGCTTAGAACGTTTATTGAGTTAATGAAATAAAACAGTTTCAACCTGGCAAAGGAAAGAAGCAGAAGATATGCCGATAAACTATCACGGACGCGGACTACGCCGATAATAGAGCGCTTATAGCAAATACACCCACCCAAGCCGAATCCCTGCTACATAGTCTGGAACAAGCAGTAGGTGGCATATGCCTCCATGCCAACGCAGAGAAGACAGAATGCATGAGCTTTAATCAAAGAAGTGACATTTCCACTCTAAAGTGGACAAGTTCACCTACCTCGGAAGAAGCGTCTCATCAACCGAGAATGACATCAATACGCGACTAGCAAAGGTACGGATAGCTATCGATAGGCTATCGGTCATATGGAAATCAGACCTATCTGATAAAAGAAAATAGTTTTTTTCAAACAGCAGTCGTGTCGATACTGCTATATGGATGCACCACATGGGTGCTAATTAAACTTATGGAGAGAAAACTTGACGGCAATTACTCAAGAATGCTGCTAACTGTATTGAACAAGTCCTGGAGGCAACACCCGACAAAATAGCAGCTATACGGCTACCAACCACCCATCACAAAAACTATCCAAGTCAGACAAACCAAACATGCAGGAAACTGATGGAGAAGCAAGAATGAACTCATATGCGATATGGACCTCTTCACATGGAAATAGAACCCTTTTTGATATTTACACAGCGTACTTTTGCTAAACTGAATGGTGTGAAGTGAACTGTTAATATAAATGGATTTGGCATTAAAAAACCTATAATGGTTGATATGCCATAAAATTAAGTTAAATCAAAGTTCTTATAAAACAGACAGTAGTCACTTGGATGCAAGTAAATGTCAACAACTCGTGTTGGTTTGAAAACTCGCAAAGAATAAATCATGGTCGAAAAAAAAAGTTATGACAAAATTTTCTGGACATGTTGTTGATAACAATCTTCTGTGGCTGATAGAACTCCGAGCCAAATATAATTTAAAATGTCTTAAAAACCTTTAGAATTCTAATTAGGAATTGATCCATTTGACGAGGATTGAATCCATCTAGAATGACAGGATTATTTGCCAATGGATTGGGCCTTCTGCCAAGGATGAGAAATGCCGCTCCTTCGCTCTTGATCTATGAGTCAAAGCATACTTCTTCCGCTTTTGTGATGCGCTTTGTGTGGTGTAATGGTTAACGAGTTATCCGAGCTAACTATCATTAATAAGTTCAATTTCTTAATCGGGAACCCACACCTCTGCTTTGCTCAATAAATGACAACGGGATCTTTTATTACTCCATAATGAGACCCGGTAAAAGTCAAATTTAACTTTAAAAATGATGTTCTTAAATATTCCAAGCATATCTACCTTTATAGTTTGGTTCGGTTGTTTTTTATGGCATATCAACCATTGTAGGTTATTTGATGCCGAATCCTCTTTATATATATATGTGTATTAAATATATATAATTTGGTTTGGTTGGGTGTTAAGGCATATCAACCATTGTGGATTATTTAATGCAAAATCCTTTTTATATATATACACATATCAATTATTTATGATTTTGGTTGGTTTTATAACATATCAATCACTGGAATTTATTTAATGCAAAATCCTGTTTATACATACATATATATATATATATATATATATATATATATATATATATATATATATATATATTAAATATGTATGATTTGGCTGGGTTGGGTTTATTGAGATATCGAACATTGTACAAAATCCTCTTTATATATATACATTAAATATATACGAGTTGGTTTGGTTGGGTGTTATGGCATATCAACCATCGTAGATTATTTGATGCAAAATCCTTTCTATACACACACACACACCACAAACACACACACACACACACACACACACACACATATATATATATATATATATATATATATATATATATATATATATATATATGTGTGTCAAATATATATGATTTCGTTTGGTTGGGTTTTATAGTATATCAATCATTGAAGATTATTTAACGCAAAATCCTTATATATATATATATATATATATATATATATATGATTTGGTGGGGTGTGTTTTATGGCATATCAACAATTGTAGGTTATCTAATGCCAAAACCTCTCTCTCTCTCTCTCTCTGTATGTATGTATGTATGTGTGTGTGTGTGTGTGTGTATCAACAAGTGTGTGTGTGTATGTGTATATCAACAATTGTGTGTGTGTGTATGTGTATATCAACAAGTGTGTGTGTATGTGTATATCAACAATTGTAGGTTATTTAATGCCAAAACCTGTCTCTTTCTCTCTCTCTCTCTATATATATATATATATATGTCTGTATGTGTGTGTGTGTGTGAGTGTGCATTATTTGTAAACAGATTTTGTAGATAACATTCTTGAATTAACATGTGATGATGTTTGCACACAGTTAAATGTTATTGCTATATAACAATCACAATTCAACATCAGTCATTTGTTTGCACACAGTTTGTTTTGTTTGACCCATAGATATGACTCTATCACGTGTTCTACCACTATCGGTTAAAGTGGAATTTGGAGCAATGGCCATGAAGTGGTACTCGATATTCCCGAATCTCCAGGGCTGGATCCGTACAATTAGATTGTTTAGAGTCATATCCAGGACACTTATTGGGTGGGGTCTTACCCCTAATCTTAGACGCAGTTTGTGTATTCTACAGCCGAGGCAGTCAAAGTAATTTTGCTGATCTTAACTGTTCAGTGGTCTGAATTGTCTCGATTTTTACTCTGATTTCCTGTTCCACAAGTAGGTGGAGTCCTCGAGCCAGACTGTGACATCCTAGTAAGCGAGTTCGAACTTCAGTCGTGCTACTTAGTTCATTTTAGGATTAATATCTTTGAGAAAAATATTAACACCCTTGCTCCAAGCCAATGCCAAATCTTCTGTAAGGCTGGCTTAAATAATCCAAAGATATGCCATTAAACAAATGTTGTATTTTGGCCTTCGACCCGGCCAAAAATGCCATTCCAAGGTGATGCACCGGAAGGAAGTGACATATTCTAATGGCAGTTATGAGAGGAAATCGCGAGGGCGGAAATGGGCTGATGAAATGGGACGAGGTAAAAAATTCTCATGGTACACTCATAGACTGATGCACCGGAAGAGAGTGACCTGTGAACTGCATGACAGTTATTTCCGCTTGATGACAATCCAACATGCGATTCCAAAAATCGAGTAGGCGACTGAGTTGGCGTTGAACTATTATATAACTCAGTCAAGACAGAAGTCAGAGAGTTGCAGTCAGAGATCGGACGGAGTTATAGATGAGATGTGGTAGGGAAAGCCACACCAGGCCGAAGGACTCGATGCCCTCGATTGAGTTGGGGTCCAGAGAAGATGCTGATAAGATGCAGTAAAGAAAGCCATCACCTAGCAGAGTGGGCCTCTGGGCCTCCGGTTGACCAGCAGGAGAACAAGAAAGACACAACGCTGACGGCCATAAGTTTGGGGTCAAAATATTGCAGTTTCTGTTCGGTCTCCAGCTCCCTCTCACACGCAAACCTTCGGTAACTCTTCTCGAACCCTTACAATAAAGTGAGAGGTACATATATCTATAAAGAAGTCTTCCTGCGTCTTTATTATTGTGTTGTTATGATGCTGTAGATGACATTATAACACAAAGATATCAAACAAACCAAAGCAATTCATCCAGTCTCTTTTAGAGACCGTTCCAAGTGTACCAACTCTTGGTGGCATCACTGCCACCGTCATATTCCATGGCTTTTTCAACTCTCTGGCAAGGTCCAAGTATTTGTCAATATTTTCGCTCTTTTCTTAGCCAAGTGGGTAGAGTGTTCGCCAATGGTCCGGGAGACCTAGGTTCAATACCAGGTCGCGTCATACCAAAGACTTTTAAAATGGTACTTGTCACCTCCTTGCTTAACACTCAGTATTATAAGGTACGCATCAAGGGTAAAGTGGAGCAATCCTGGGAAATAAGTAGCGTCCTCCCCGACACCTCAGTGTAGCAGCTATTGAAAAGGGAGCCTTCTGGTCACCATCGACTACAATCGCCAACTTTACTTTACTTATTTTAACTCTGTGGTCAGTTGGAACATCGAAATCCACCCGATTAAAAGTTCTTTTTTCTTGTTAATTCAAACTACGTTTGGTCTTTTAGCTAGAACTGAGTAATTCATCTCTATCTCAAAATCCAAGATAATTTTATGGATTTCATTTTCTGCCGAGAGGACAAATTCTATTTGACACGTTCTCTTTTTAGTTAATTATCACTATGTTATTATTATTATTATTATTATTATTATTATTATTATTATTATTATTATTCCTTGAGAGTTTTTCACATCAGCGTTAGCTGATAGTCTCTTACTGGTGTCTGAGTAACAACAAGTCTATCCAAACCTCCAGGACTCTTCTCAGTATTCTCAGGAATGTTCTTGTTTGGATAGCCTACATTTGCTATTTTGTTGCGTCTTATCTATTTTCGCTTTGATATAATATTAATATTTTACTCTTAGTGAATTTTCATAAAAATTCCAACTGTGGGATTTTTTCTAGAATCTGAGTACCAGAAAATCTTCTAGGGTTCGTAGAATTATTCTTGTAAGCTAGCTGGTTTTATCAGTGATGTGCTTCATTCTCTATGACAGATTCTAGTTTTACTCTGTGGTCAGCCGGGACTGCAAAGTCGACAATTTTGCAGATTTTCTTTCTTTTTTTTTTTTTATTGATTATTATAAGGTCTGGTCTTCTGGCCGAGATTAGGAGATCCGTTTGTATATCAAAGTCCCATAGGAGTTTGTGTATGTCATTTTCTAGGACAGGTGCTGGGTTGTGAATATACCATTTGTTGGCATAGTCAAATTTAAATTTCTTGCACATTATTATTATTATTTACATATTGAGAGTTTTTCACATCAGTGTTAGCTGATGGTCTTTTACTGGAGTCTGAGTGGCAAAAAGTCTCCCCTAGTGTGCAGGACTCTCCTCAGTATTCCGTCCGATCTCAATAACGAAGTTATTTGGATGTTCTCCACCCATCCTCTTATTTCCCAGTCCTTTAGTTCTTTTGCCAACCTTTGTTAACTGCACCAGGAGCACCAATTACAATTAATATAACTGTCATTTTCATGTTCCACAGTTATCTCAATTCCCATACAAGGTGGAGGTTTTTATCCTTCTTATCATTTTCTTTCAGTTTTACTCTGTGCTCAGCCCGGCCAGCAAAGCCCACAGTCTTACAACTCCTCTTTTTTTTTTCTTTTTTCCTTTTTTTTTCTTTTTTTTTTTTTTTTTTTTTTGCTGATTATTATAAGGTCGGGTCATCTGATTGAGATTGATGGTCCGTTTGTATCTCAAAATCCCAGAGGAGTTTGTACGTCTGATTTTCCTGGAGAGATGTTGAGTTTTGCACATATCATTTGTTTGTATCGTAAAATTTAAATTTCTTGCATAGTTCCCAGTGGACCCCCTTGTCCCTCCCCCCAGTTTATTTAGTTTTATATTCTTTCAATGCTTATTTGTTGCATTCTCTTACTACGTGATTGATTGTTTCGTCTCTTTCACCTCGAAACCGACACCTGCTGTTTTGTTGCGTCTTATCTATTCTTGCTTTGATATGGTTGGTCCTAGTGGCGTTG
>OY757939.1:48493294-48545794 GCA_963585895.1 Sepioteuthis lessoniana
CTTTATTAATTCTTCGTTGACTGTATCAAAAGCATCAATTACAATTGGTATAAACGTCACTTTCATGTTCCACATTTTTTTCAATTTCCTAGCAAGGTCCAGATATGTATCCTTCTTTTCACATTCTTTTAATTTTACTTTGTGGTCAGCCGAGACGGTAAAATTGACAATTTTGCAACTTCTCTTTTGTTTTGTTGTTGATTATTATAAGGTCTGGCCGTCTAGCCGAGTTTAAGTGATCCGTTTGTATCTCAGAATCCCAGAGGAGTTTGTGTGTCTCCTTCTCCAGGACAGAGTCTGGGTTGTGCATATGCCATTTTTTTGTATGGTCATATCAAAACTTTTTGCACAATTCTTAGTGCACCACTTTGCCCAATCAGTCGTGTCTAGTCTTATACTCTTTTTATGCTAATTTGCTGCATTCGCTCATTATGTGATTGATTATTTCATCTCGATCACGACATAACCTGCATCTTCCGTTTTTTTGCGTCTTATCTATTCTCGCTCTGATATGTTTGGTCCTTATTGTTAATATTATTATCATTATATGAGTAAAGTATTCACCAATTGTCCCAGGTCGGGTCATACCAAAGACTTTAAAAATATTACTTGATGCCGCCTTGCTTAACAATCAGCACTATAAGGTTAGGATCAAGGGTAAAGAATATCTAAGATCACAACAGCTGAGATAGTTAACAGATGTATTAGGAGGAAATGTAAAATATATATGGGGATAATCATTCATTCTACAATCATAGATTGTTTAGAAAATCTCACCTGCTACAAGACCCCCCCCCCCAACGATAAGCGTGTAAATTAGGATGGGTTGACCTACAAAGAAGCCCCACTCCTGTTTCTTGATACTTCTAACACCTAATATTTTGACCCCCTCTGCCCTCGCCTGTGAATTAATCCATGGAACAGAGTAGTGGCCTCCCCTACAACTTGGTGTAGTAGCTATTGAAAAAGGAGCCTTTGGGTCACTCTCGACCAAAATCGCCAACTTTACTAACTCTTAGTGAATTTTCTTTAAAAAAAACTCTAATTGTGGGATTTTTTCTGGAATCTGAGTACCAGAAAATCTTCTAAGTTTCGAATAACTATTCTAGTAAGCTTGCTGGTTTTATCAGTGATTTGATCCTGATGGTCACAATTCTTCGTTTACCCTGTCTACTGAGACTGAAAAATACACCGACTGCATCTTTGCAGTGGGGTAAGATCCCTTCCACGTGTGTGCTGGATATGACATTAAACAATCAGATGGTAAGGCTTCAGCCTTGAAGATTTGGGGAATGTGTACCCCTTCATTGTCATTGCTCCAAGATTCACTCTGACCTGGAGCGGTAGAACCTGTTAGGGTCCTATTTATGGGTCAAACAGAACAAACTGCGTGCAATCAAATGACTGACGTTAAATTGTATTTGTCATATTGTAATTCTTGAAACCATTTAACAATGTACAAAAAAGAGCTCAGGCTCGTGTAAGAATATTATCAACAAAATGTGTTTATAAATTATATATGTATATTCTATATATATATTAATCAACAGGATTTGGCATTAAATAACATACAATAGTTGATATGCCATAAAAACGAACCAAACCAATTCTCATATATATATATATATATATATATATATATATTTCTTTAAAGAAAAAACCAAAGACCGGTTATTTTAGGATTATAAATTTATTTCCATCCCGTTTTTCGTTTCTGGTGTGAACCAAAACCACGAAGAAAAATATAACAGGACTTCTTCAGATCCAATGGATAAATAAAACAGAACAGACACGTGGTGGGGAGGAAGAGATTTAAAGAGTTACCTCCTCGTTTTATTGAATTTCCGTTTTTTTATTTACCTATTTATTTTATTTTCAAAATTCTTCCGTCAGTTATAATTACGGTAATTTAACTTTTTTATTTATTTTATTTATTTTCTTTTCATGTTAAGTTCGATAATTAACCTTTAAGGGTAATATTGATGCTTATATTAATTTCGATGCTATTTATTTAGCTACCTATTTTTTCCTTGTGTGTATATTGGATGCGTTTTTTGACTGGTTTCACTATTTATTTCTGTTTTTAAAATTTATAGTCTATAGTTTAAATTTTGTCCTATGTCTACATTTAGCTATTAATTCACTTCTCTTTTTTAATAACTTATCAGGCAATTTATGTGTCAAAATATGTATTTTCTCTTCTAAGCACAAATTGCATCTACCGTCAAAACTATTTGGAGTATTTGATTTTTTCAAAATAGACCATTCTATCTCAGGGGTTAACCCTTTGTTTTTTAAACACCAGAAATGTTTCGATAGTGCCGTAAGTCATGGTTATCTTTCGATGGCTGTTTACCTGACCGATAAAATGAAACGCAGTTTCTTCCAGGCAGCGGTCGTATCGATACTGCTATATGGATGTACTACTTGGACGCTAACTAAACGACTGGAAAAAAGGCTAGACGGCAATTACACAAGAATGCTGCGTGCAATATTGAACAAGTCCTGGAGGCAACACCCAACAAAGCACCAACTATACGGCCACCTACCTCCCATCACGAAAACTATCCAAGTTAGACGAGCCAGATATGCAGGACACAGCTGGAGGAGCAGGGACGACCTCATATGTGATGTACTCCTATGGACCCCCACATATGGCCGAGCAAAAGCAGGACGACCAGCTCGAACATACATACAGCAGCTATGTGAGGATACGGGATATAGCCCTGAAGACCTACAAGAGTGGCGAGAGAGGGTCTGGGATATCCGTGCTGGCGGCACGACATGATGATGATGATGATGATGATATATGTATTTAGCATTAAATAATCTACAAAGGTAGGTATGCCATAAATCCAAACCAAACCAAGCCAAAACTGAATTATTCTTCCTCTAATCTCCAGTTTATATAGTTACTTTTCCAGGTTCTTTGGAATTGTTCCATGAGTATAAACTATGATTGGTACCACTGTCACCCTAAAGTTCCACAGATTATTCTTCGGCAAGGTTCATTTTTTTCCGGCCTTTCACCTTCTCTCATTTTCATTCCCTGGTCTGCTTGCATAGTAAAATCCACTCTACGACAAAATCTTTTCTTCTCGTCTTCTGGTCTCCATGGATGATTCATTTGTATCTCAAAGACTCAAAGAATTTCAGCGTTTCATCTTTAAGGATAGCTTCTAGTTTGTCCTTATACAACTTAGATAGTATATTTAAATTTTAGTTTCTTTCACATAATATATATATATATATATATATATATACAAATTTCGTTGCATAATAGACATTTTCTATCTACATATTTTCTTCTGGATCCGTTCGTATTGCCGTATTGCTTTTATTGTATTCGGCGGGAATTGATTTATGTATTGTCCATAGTTGTATATATCCGTAGTTCTTTCTGCCCGACTTTGGGCCATCATCAGGGGAGGATCTATTACAAAAGTAATGCAACTTTTGTTTTTGCATATTACTACTATGTAAGAGCGTCTTTACCGTTGGAGAGTATTGATGTTATTCTTACAGAGTGTAATTTGTCTCTTCACGAGATCACGCCTGTATTCCAAAGTGCTGTTATATTTATGAGCTGCAGGATCAATTCCTGCCGAATACAATAAAAGCAATACGGCAATACGAACGGATCCAGAAGAAAATATGTAGACAGAAAATATCTATTATGTTCAACGAAATTTGTATTAACGAAGAAATGCTGCCGATATATATATATATATATATATATATATATATATATATAAATTTGTGTAAGTTTTACTTTTATCATTGATAGGATTTTATATTGTAGTTTGTCAAGTAACTGGGACTTCTACAAATACACAGACTACACTATGATCCCTCCGTAAATAACCCTTTCATTTTTAACGGGAACTATCTTGTAAGTAAAAGAAGAAGAAGAAGAAGAAGAAGAAGAAGAAGAAGAAGAAGAAGAAGAAGAAGAAGAATGAAAATAAAATGAAGGATAAAGTGATTTGAAGATGGAGCAAAGATGAAAAACAAGTAAATATATAAAAGATAGAAAAGAAAAAAGAATATATAAAGAAAAAGACAGAGAAGAAGATGGCCTTTAAGAATGACTAAGGTAAAAAAAACAAAAAAAAAACAAAAAAAAAACGCATACAAAACAAAATGTGACGAAAATCCTAGAAATATTCTGTTCAAACGATGCCGACAATGTAAATGCTGATGATGATGGTGTCGATAAAGATGGAGATGCGTTTGAATAATTACATCAACGATACAGCTTGGCAACTCCTACCCCAAATTTTCATTCACGTCAACACGAACATTGAAAAAAAAAATGGTTGGGATAAAGGAATGGAGAAAAAAAAAATGCCGAAGATAAGTAGATTTTAATGAAGTGAGAGTTGCGGCATCTAATTCACAGGCGATGCCGGACAGATAAGGCTAGCCATGTGCTAAGCCAGAACAAACATAATTGTCAAAATAGATTTAACATAATTATCTAGTCAAAAACCTCACCTCTCTCTTTCTCTCTCTTTCTCTCACTCTCTCTCTCCCTCTCTCTTTCACATACACACACACTCTTTTTCTCACTCATATGCACAATGTCCTTTTAATTTACCCACTTCTTACTTATGGCTGTCTAACTGCCCGTTTTTCTATCTCTCTCTCTCTATATATAAATATATAAATATATATATATATACATATATATATATATATATATATATATATACTCTCTCTATATATATATATATACTGTCTCAGTCTCTCTCTCACTATATATATATATTCTCTCTCGGTATATATATATATATATATATAGTCTCTCTCTATTTCTCTCTCTATATATATATGTACTGTGACTCTCTGTATCTATTTATACATATATATATATACTGTTTCTGTCTCTATCTCTCTCTCTCTCTCTCTCTCCATATATATACAGTCTCTTTCTGTATATATATATATATATATATATATATAGAGAGAGAGAGAGAGAGCGAGAGAGAGACAAACTGATGAGACTCGGTATATATATATATATATATATATATACATAGTCTCTCTCTCTCTCTCTATATATATATATATATATGTACTGTCACTCTCTGTATCTATTTATATATATATATATATATACTGTCTCTATCTCTCTCTCTCTCTCTCTATATATATATATATATATATATATATATATCTACAGTCTCTTTCTGTATATATATATATATATATAGAGAGAGAGAGAGAGAGAAGGAGAGCGAGAGAGAGACAAACTGATGGACTGACAGTGGGGAAAAAAGACTAAAAGGGAAAGAAGATATAAATTAGAGGAAAGATGTGTGAAAGAGAGAGAGAGATGAGGTTTTTTGGTCGCTTGCTAAGTCGACCTAATGGGATATCAAACGTTTCTGTGTTATTTAATGCTGAAATTGATTTAACAACTATGACTTCATTGATTATGGCATTATACTAATTGACTTTTTTCAACGTTTAACTCTTTCTCTCTTCAATTTTTTCCAGCCGCTACATTTTTTCAGAGAAAGTTTAAGACTGACTCACATCTTCCAGAAAATGAACTAATACAACTTGCAACTTGAATAGTTATATTAGAGCTCTGAGTATTTGCAAAGGATTATCTAATCTGAACCGGTTCATTGGTCTAGTGGGTAGAGTGTTAGCCAATGATCGGGAAAAACCTTAGTTCAATCCCAGATCGCGTCATACCCAAGACTTTAAAAATGGTACTTGATACCTCCTTGCTTAACACTCAACAATATAAGTGTTATGGGGACATATCCTATCATACCCCAAAGATGGACTCGTCCAACCTAAACATATTCTCCGAGCAAGCTCGCAAGGGGGAAGTCAACTTCTCATTTCCTACGAAACATTTGACAGACAGACTGCAAGCCGAGAACGGGTAGTACTTCTTTTGTATGACTTCCTTTTTTCTGCTAATACAATAACGTTCACCAATCACCCGTTGTTTGAGTTGTCCTTCCACCGGTCTTATCTGAACAACAATAAGGTACCTCTCTAGGGTAAAGTGGAGAAATCCAGGGAAAGGAGTAGCCCCCTCCCCTACTTATCGGTGCAGTAGCTATTGAAAAGGGAGCCTACTGCTCGCACTCCACTACGATCGTCAACTTGACCTTATTTTTCATCATCATCATCATGTCGTGCTGATAGCACGGATATCCCTGACCCTCTCTCACCACTTTTCCCTATCGTTCATCGCCTCAGGCAGGTCTTCTGGACAACATCCCGTATCCTCACATAGTTGCTGAATTTATGTTCGTGCTGGTCGTCCTGCTTTTGCACGGCCATGTGTTGGGATCCATAAGAGTACATCACTTATGAGTTTGTCCCTGCTTCTCCAGCGGTGTCCTGCATGTCTGGTTTCTAATAACCATATTTTTACTGTATCTAATCAGGCATGCAGGCCTCCATGTAAACGCAGACAAAACACCACATGTGTTTTAATCAAATAGACGATATCGCCAGACTAAATGGTGGTTCTCTGAAACTAGCGGGCAAATTCACCAACCTCGGAACCAGCGTCTCATCAACCGAGACAGACATCAACCCGCGACTAGCGAAGGCAGGGACAGCTATCGATAAGCCATCGGTAATATGGAAGTCAAACCAATCCGGTAAAATAAAGCACTGTGATCAAGTCGATACTGCTATATGGATGCACCACATGGACGCTGACTAAACGTATGGAGAAAAAGCTTGACGACAATTACTCCAGAATGCTACGAGTTGTATTGAACAAGTCCTAAAGGCAACATCCCACAAAACAGCGGCTATATGGTCACCTTCCTCCCATCCCGAATACGATTCAGATAAGACGAACCAGATATGAGGGACACTGCTAGAGAAGTAAGGACGAACTCATAAGCGATGTACTTCTGGTTACCCCTTCACATGGACGAGCAAAGGTAGGACGACCATCAAGAACCTATCGACAACAGCTCTGTGCCGATACAGTATGTAGCTTGGAGGACCTGCCAGGAGCAATGGACGATAGAGACGGGAAACGAGAGAGGGTCAGGGAGATCCGTGCTAGCAGCCCGACACGATGATGATGTTGAAACTAAGCACTGAAGTTTAGAAGGAATCATTTTCAAACATTTACGTAAAACGGTCTGTTCTATTTTCATCTTTTCCTTACAGCAGATTTGAGCATTTCAATTTGAGAGTCAGGGTGGTCCGTGCAAGCATCACGACATCCTGATGATGATGATTTAGTCTGGCGCACAGGTCCTACATTGTTCACAACACCTGTTGTACTTAAGTGGTCACTTATCTAAGTACGAAACAGGATCATCACTCCCTGAGATAGTAATAAACCGATTCTTTGTTATTTCTGAAATTGAGCCCTTCACAGTCATATATTGGTAAATGGTTGATTATTTTTCGAATGATACTCACAAAACCTTTACCTTAGAAATTAATTGTTTGTATGACCGGGCCATTGGCCTTATGAGTAGAGTATTCACCAATGGTCCGAGAGACCTGGGTTCAATCCCAGGTCGAGTCATACCAAAGACTCAAAAAATGGTACTTGATGCCGCCTTGCTTAACCCTCAGCATTATAAGTTTAAGATCAAGGGTAAAGTGGAGTATTCAGGGAATGTAGTAGCGCCTTACCCGACATTCGGTGTAGTAGCTATTGAAAAGGGAGCCTTTGGGTCACTCTTGGCTAAGGTCGCCAACTTTACTTATACTCGTAAGAAATTGTTTATTACTGAATTTTATTCATATTTGTAAGTTATAAGGTTGGAGCAAAGTTTGTTTCACTTTTTGTCTATCAAATTTAAAGCAGTACATTTTAGTTTCGAATAATGTTTATGAATCAAAATAAGAACTATTGGAATCTACACGTGTCTTTCAAAGAATTCTAAGCTTCACCCAGATTTTAGATTTGTCGCAGACCTCTTACGTTTGTATGAGCCTCACTTGCACAGAAACTAAAACAGAAATATTATTTAGTTTTTCTAGTTTTATAAGAAGTTATAGTGAGTTGCCACAACAAAAAAAAATTCAGCTTGGGCTTTTCTTTCTTTGTGGGGCTTATAACATTTTAAATGACTCTCATATATATTATTGCCAACCATAAACAAGTCTATTTAATATCAAAACTGTACTTGTAGAAGAACAGTAGTGGTACTATTTAACCTGTGGTTGAGAGGGGGAGAATAATCGGGTTCATTCCTTTAAATTTGTTTGTTTGTTTGGTTGGTTGGTTGGTTTTTATAGCCATTCAACCTTTGTAGATTATCTAATGCCAAATCCATTTTTATACAAATAAACAGTTCTATTTCAAACAATGCAATTTAGCATAAGTACACTGTTTGATTGTCAAAAACATTTCTATTTAAAGTAATTCAGTTTAGTCAAACAGTTCTAATTCAAACAATTCAGTTTAGTATAAGTATAGATTTTGTCAAAACAGTTCTGATTCAAACAATTCAATTAAACATTGTTCTATCTGACCCATAGATAGTAGCCTATCAGGTGCTACCACTCCGGGCCTGAGTGGGTTTGGGAGCTATGGCAATAAAGAGGTACTCTGCATTCCCCAAAGCTCCAGCATCACTCGAACCTCACCATCAGATTGTTTAGTGTCTCATCAGAACACTCGTTGGGGTGGATCTTACCCCTCTACAGAGAAGCAGTTGGTGTATTCTACAGCCCCAGGTGACTGGGCAATATTGCTTTCAGGATTTTTATTAGATACTTGTAACTATATAACTGTTTTCGAACATAACTGTTGGCTTTCATTACTTTCAGAAAGCTAATCTTTTTTTCTATATAGTATTTTGCTAATCCCATATTTAAGAATATTAAAACTTTTTTCGTTGGGCATACTTCTTGATAATGAGTCCACTTGCGAACACGTCGATCTTAACTGGCAATTTTTTAAATATATTTTTTGTAAACAATGTCTATTTAACAATTATTAAATTTTGAGTGACAGGAGTAAATCGTCTTTCTTTCAAATATATTTGCATTTTACAATAATTTTGTTTGTTTCCGATATTATCAACTGTGTTGCAAACTTGAGTCAGTCGGGCATTGCTCCTCTGCAGAGGGGTAAGACTCCCTCAACATGGCCCAGTCAGCTGGGGCTTTAGAATACGCCGACTGCAAAAGCTTAGAATGCCCACTGTTTTTCCTGAACCCATAGTAGTTTGGAAGAAAAAAAAAAACAAAACAGCCTTAGTAAAAGTCCCAATGCCACCACCCAAAACAATAAAAGAAAAAAAGAACCCCCTCCATCAAACCCCCCAAAATGACGAAATAACTAGTGTCCCCCTTCCCAAGTAGTAGACCTTCCCAAATTATATTTTAAATTCATTTGTGAGTAAACGGTTGAGCAGAACTGAAGATGAAGAACAAGCTTGCGCCATCAGAAAAGCAGTTTCAATACTAGTATATTAGTATATTAGTATATTATATATATATATATATTAGTATATTAGTATATTATATATACATATATTAGTATATTAGTATAATGTCTTTAAGTTCTACTAATTTAAAATGCCAAAAATTTTACAAAATTGTATCCTCTTTATTCTTTGTAAAATGCCGCTTGAACAGTGTATTTTAAATGTAAAGACACTTTTACCGTAAATCCAAATTGAATATATGACTTCTGGCTGAATGTGTTAGTATATACGGCGAAAGGTTCTGAAACTCTTCTAAAAGCTTAGAATGCCAACTGTTTTTCCTGACCCCATCGTAGTTTTAAAAAAAAAGTTAAGTAAAGGAAGTCCACAATACAAAAAAAAGACACATGTTAGGCCCAGTTTCAGAAAACAGGAGAAAATAAACAAAAAATCTCTTGCAAACATACATTAGTCTTGGACTTTAACTAAGTTAAAACTTACGGTTAAAGGAACCCACCCCTTTTTTTTTCGTATATATGGGAAGCAGCATGATGGACGTAAAGGTATGCGAATAAACCCTCTGACGGCCAAATGTAATACCTAACCTGGTCCTGGACGTGTGAGTCTTGCGGCTCAAAGCTCAGGATCGTCAGTTTAATCAGGGAACTACAGCTGCTCATATAAGAGTGGCTTCTAGAGATGAAAATAAAAACAGCTATCGAAAGATAACCATGACCCACAATCAAACCACATACATTAACCGCATCGCTCTTCGCGCGGGTAAAAAAGGGGCGCATCGTGCAAAGGTTGGAGCCTTGGCCTCAGTGTTCGAAAAATCAGCTACAGAGCTCAAACAACAAAAACTATTAAAATCCAAACAAACAATAAAAATAGCGACATTTAACGTTAGAACTTTAAATAGAATAGGTCAGCTACCAGAGCTGACTGCATCGGCTGAAAAACATAAGATAGACATAATATGCATACAAGAACACAGATACACGCACACCGAAGATATAAAATATCACGATACTGGCAATAGATGGACGCTAGCCACTGTATCAGCATGGAAAAACCCTGTCAATGCCACGGAAGGAGGGGTAGGAATGCTCATAGGTCCAAGAGCGTTACAACACTTAATAGCATTGAGAGAATACAACCTAGGATGATGGCAGCTACGTTTAATGGCAACCCCAGAGCAACAATCATCTCCTGCTACAGCCCTACCAATGTTAGTGAAGAAAATGAACTAGTCACCTTCTATGATTATCTATCCTCTCTAGTGCGTAGCATACCAAAACACAACATACTAGTCATTGGCGGAGATATGAATACCCAAATCGGGAAAAACGGAAACAACAGATACAGCCTTCACAACACATCGAATAGGAATGGACAACATCTAACAGAATTCATGATGGAAAATAGATCAACATGCCTCAATACAAACTATCCAAAAAGGGAGGGAAAATTATGGACCTACATATATGTGAACAATAGTAAAGCACAGATAGACTACATCTATATAAACAAGAAATGGAAAAATAGCGCGATGAATTGCGAGGCATACTCCTCTTTCGAGAGTGTGTCCTCCGATCACTGAATAGTCACAGCAAAAATTCGACTGAGCCTACGAAAAAACGCCACAGGAACAGCGACCACCAATCACTATGACTGGGCCCATCTTAACAACAGAGATATTAGAGATAAATATGTATTAGAATTAAGAAACAAATTCGAGACATTACAAGAGAAAACAGAAAAAGGTATCCCAAATGACGAATATAAGACTTTCGTCAACGCGCACCTAGAGGCGGCAGCGAAGTGTATTCCAACAAAACCTAGACCTAAATATAGAGTCCCATGGGAAACGGTAGCGGTTAGAGAAAAACGGGCACACGTGAAAACTGCCTCCAAAATCTATAGGAAGAACCCAACAAACACAAATGCCCGAAAACTAACAACGACACAATATAAATTAGCAGGCATATATATAAAGGAAGAGATAGAATACATACAAAATCAGATTGATAAGATTAGAGACTCAGTGGAAGATCGGCAATCTAGGATAGCCTGGCAAACAATAAACGAAGTGAGTAGAAAGAAGAGCACAACCAAAGCAAAATTGAAAGCTACAAACCAACAAGAAAGAATAAAACTGTGGAAACAACATTTCGAAAATCTTCTAGGAAACCCACCGAAAGTTACGCAAGAACCAATCACCTGAATTATTAGTAAGCAATTGGTCATTAAACTAGGACCGTTCACACAAGAAGAATTCGACTCTGTTCTTAAAAAAATTAAAAATAGGAAAGCTGCAGGGCTTGACGAAATTCCCCCAGAAGTATAGAAGACCAGACAATTTGACGACATACTGCTCCGACACTGCAACGCAGTCCATAATCAAAATCCGATAGAAAGATGGATGAAGGGATGCATCCTCCCCTTCCCTAAATGGGTGACCTCGGATTAGCCAAGAACTACTGAGGTATAACACTTACATCCATTGCAGCCAAAATTTACGATGTCCAACTACGAAATCGCATAGAACCCAAAATCGACAACATCCAAAAGGAAAAACCAAAATGGCTTCCGAAGAAATAGATCCACGACCTCACAAATATTGACTATCCGTAGAATCCTTGAAGGCGTACGGGCGAAAAAACCGACAGACTACATTACTATTTGTCGACTTTACCAAGCCCTTCGATTCCATTCAAAGAGAGAAGATAGAACAAATCCTAGCATACGGCCTACCAAAAGAAACCGTAGCAGCAATAACGATTCTCTACAAAAACAGAAAAGTAAAAGTACGTTCACCGGATGGAGACACAGAATAATTCGACATTGTAGCAGGAGTACTACAAGGGGACACGCTAGTCCCATACCTCTTTATCTTCTGTCTAGACTACGTGCTTAGAACTTCGATCGACAAAATCAGAGAAAATGGCTTCGAGCTGACAAAGAAAAAAATCAGAAGGTACCCCGCAAAAACAATTACCGACGTCGACTACGCCGATGACAAAGCGTTACTGGCGAATACACCCAACCAAGCCGAAACACTACTGCATAGTTTGGAACGAGCCACCGCAGGCATTGGCCTCCATGTCAATGCACAGTAAACTGAACGTATGTGTTATAACTAAACAGGCGACATTTCCACACTTGACGGAACCTCTCTGAAATTAGTAGACAAATTCACCTACCTTGGAAGCAGCGTCTCATCAACCGAAAAAGACATCGACACACAGCTAACGAAGGCATGGGCAACTATCAATATGCTATTGATCATATGGAAATCAGACCTAACCGATTAAATGAAAAACAGGTTCTTCCAGGCAGCGGTCGTGTCGATACTGTAATATGGATGCACTACTTGGACGCTAACTAAACGGTTGGAGAAGAAGCTAGACAGCAACTACACAAGAATGCTGCGAGCAATATTGAACAAGTCCTGGTGGCAACACCCAACAAGACACCAACTATACAGCCACCTATCTCCCATCACGAAAGTTATCCAAGTTAGACGAACCAGACATGCAGGACACTGCTGGAGAAGCAGGAACGAGCTCATAAGAGATGTACTCCGATGGACCCCCACATATGGCCGGGCAAAAGCAGGACAACCAGCACGAACATACATTCAGCAGCTATGTGAAGATACGGGATGTAGCCCTGAAGACCTGCCAGAGGCGATGAACGATAGGGAGAAGTGGCGAGAGAGCGTCAGGGATATCCGTGCTAGTGGCACGGCATGATGATGACTACAACAACAACAAAAACAGCTGTGTAGTTGTAGTTGTCGATTGTAGTCGAGGGTGACCCGTGGGCTCTTCTTCGCTGCAGCTTCTACACAGAGGTGTAAGGAAGGGTGCTACTCCTTCCCCTGTAGTACTCCACTTTATCCTTGATACGTACCTTTTAATGCTGAGTGTTAAGAAGGAGATATCAAGTATCATTTTTTGAGTCTTTGGTATGACTCGACTTGGGATTGAGCCCCGGTCTGTTTAGTGTTATATCCAAGACACTCGTTGGGAAAATTTTACCCCACAGTAGCGATGCAGTTGGTATATTCTGCAGCCCCGGCCGATTGGCTCTAAGAACTTTGGGACTGTTGCAAGTGCTACGACTATGATTATTTTTCTTGTTTGGTTTTGTTAATTTGATCATTTGCTTTTCTGGTTTCGTTTAGTTTGGTTTGGTTTGGTTTGGTTGTATTTTCGGTTGGTTTTGTTGGTGTAGTTGTTGTGGTTTTGTTTGGTTCGATTGGTTTGGTTTGATTGGTTTAGTTGGTGTGGTTTAGTTGTTTGGTTGAGTTGGTGTGGTTAGGTTTGGTTTGGTTTGGTTTGTTTATTTGTTTGGTTGTGGTTTGATTTGTTTGATTTGTGTAGTTGGTGTGGTTTGGTTTGGTTGTTCGATATGGTTGGTGTGGTTGACGTGGACAGGTTTGCTTTGATTTGGTTTGGTTTGCTTTGGTGGTGTGATTTGGTTTGGCTTCTTTTACGGCATAGAAATCTTTGTTGGATATCAATGCCAAAGTCAGTATTTTAAGCCATTACATGGTTTTCAGTAACTGATTCGAAAACAATTCTAACTTCAAGATAGTAGATTGAATACTAATAATTAATACAGAATATAATGGAATAAAATTTGCTACCTAAGTTGAAGGTGATCCGAAGGCTCCCTTTTCAACAGCTACTAAACCAAGGTGTAGGGGATGGCGCAACTCCATTCCCTGGATGGTTTCACTTTACACTTGATCTTTGCCATATAATGCTGAGTGCTAAGCAAGGAGGCATCAAGTACCATTTTTTGAGTCTGCAGTATGACTCGACCTGGATTGAACCCCGGTCCCCCGGACCATTGGCGAAATGTCAACTCTTTCCATCAAATACTAATCACTTATATTGTTTTATGTAACTATTCCTTTTTAAGAATAATAATTGTTAGCGCACAGTTTTATGTTTCCAAGTATTCTTTTCTAATACTCTGATTTCTCCCTCCATCCATCCTTATCATACATCGTTCCCAGCAGGCCCTCCAAACTAGATCCAGAGTCCGCACCGAGCTGATGTAAGTTCTTGCTGATCGGCCGTCACCTTTCAATGGGTCCATTGAAAAACGTTGCTTAAGCCATAGATCATACCTAACAGGTATAATCACTCTGGCTTAGAGTCGTTCTGGGAGTAATAGCATTTTCAGATCCCTAAACCTCAGGCCCCGACGCAGGATGTAATTTAGTATCATATCCAGAACAGCACTTTTTGGTGAAATCTTGACTAACCGTCACTAGGGGTTGCAGTTAGCGTATTCTAAGCCTTACCCACAAGGCAGTTGGTCTGACAAATTTCTTCATCTTGACTGTTATAGACATACTGATTCAGTCCTTGGAATCCCATATATAGAAAAAACTGATTTATATATATTTATATTCTGTCACCCACAAACACACTGTTTGGTTGTATCACAACTTTTCAGAGTAGCTAGACACGCGAGTGGTTTCAAGCTAGGATCGAAACCCAGCTGACTTTACGTCAGTCAGATATCATACTCCAGGTCAATCGTCATTCTCAGCGTTACGGAAGGAATTTTTACGTACACCTTTTTACGTATACGTTATCGGCTACCTGGAGTGTTCAATTCTTGAGAAGAGTTATCACATTTCTGCTTATGTGGCGAAAGAGAGCGAAAGAGAGAAAAAGAGAGGGGGAGGGAGTGATAGATGGTGTCTGCGTGTGTGTGTGTGTGTATCATGAGTGAATGTGCATTAAAATAACCAGAAACCAAAGCGCGGTAAAAATTATTTATTCAGAGAAAAATGATATCATGTCAATGTCATTTGTCGTGTGAAGAGACCTCGAAATTTTCAAAGAACCAATCTCATATAAGTTAATATTTAAGAATACGACGATTTTGAAAGTGAAAGTAACGTCTTACTCACAAAAATATGACAAAGCTGTGTTAAAAGGATGAAATATGATTATCTTATCAATTCTTGATTAACTCAGGTTTCCAGTCAAGGATAGCGGATAAATCCTTCGGCTTTTTTTTTTATGTATGAACTAAGTGGACAATTATTTAGAGAGGTTTTTTTCTTCAAATCCCGGTGTTTGGACTAGTTTTTTTTTTTTTTACTCATTTTATTTTTAGTACGGAGAACGCATGTGGTTTGATGCTGACCTTTGAAGATAAAAGAGGGGGGGCTGTCTTCGCGGTGTAATGATTAAAGCGATGGACTGCGGAATTGTAGTAAGCAAGTTCGAACTCCAGTCGGGCTATTACGTTCAGTTTCGTTCACTTCAGGAGGTGCCCGTGGAGTAATGGTTATCGTCGTAGGAAATGGACACGGCGACACGAGTTCAAATCCTGGCCGAGACTGATTGCATTTCACATAGCACTAATACCCTTGGGAAAGGTAAGCATCCAATAATTCTCCCTCCAGGTATGGGTAAATAGTAGGCCAGACTAGGTTCTTCAGCCTTGGTGAGGCAACTAGCCTAGAAGAAGGAAAACTCTGAATTAAAACCTCCGCTTAAACTCCGCTTAAAAATTGACCTTGTGTCATATCCAGCCCGATCGGAGGGGTTGGTAAATAGGATTATGTAAAGTTAATATATAACATGTCTATTCTATCTCTAAATATAAGTTGTTGTTTTTTGTTTTGTTTTACGGCATATCAACTACAAAGGGTCATTTAATGCCTTTTTTTTTAAATTTTATATACATATACATATACGTATATATAAATATATATATAGGAGGTGCCCGTGGTGTAATGGTTATCGTCGTAGGAAATAGGATTACTTTCGGATAATTACTCTTAGGAAAAATATCATCCTAGCCACTGTTCTTCTAGAAGGATGGCTTCAGCATTAAATAACTAACGAAGGTTGATATGCCATATAACTGATTTGAACTCGTGTCGCCGTGTCCGTTTCCTACGACGATAATCATTATACCACGGGCACCTCCACTTATCTCTTTTTCTCTTTTTTTTCTCTCTCTCTCCATCTGTACCAATCAGTTATCTCTGTAAGTAAATTCTCCAGCTTACACCCAGTGGCCCCACTGTAACTTTTTTGTTGTTTTTTTTTTTTTTTGCTTTTTGTTTTTTTTTAGCTGAACGGCCAACACTGGCTGTTCCACAAGTATGCGTTCTGCAAATAACGTCACTAATCAGATAATCCTTACTTCTCCAGCAGTTTACAAGTCATCTAGTTTTCAAATACACACTTCGGTCGACCGTGTTCTGGTCAGCACGTATCTGGTAGGGAGCATCTTATCTCTGGTGACAGTAGGCGGTCGAAGCTGCCTGACACGAGTACCGGGTCAGCCAAGAATTTGCGTCACGCAGCCCAAATTTGCTTACACCTCGAGCCTCAGGACAGCCTTCTCCTTGGGGCAATGTTTATCGCCTGATGCCTGAAGCTCCATTTTTATGGGACTGCCGACGAAGCCGGGGAATTTTGAAGAATGCCAGGTGTGTCTTGGCTACAGTCCTGTGCCAATACCCACCTTAAAAAAGCCTTGTGCTATACTTGCAAGTTAGGTGGGGTGCACGACAAATACCAACTTCTCCAGAAGTGCCCAACATTTCTTGCTCGCCTTTTTTTGGCTTGTTATATGGGAAGTACGTGGCCGTAGAGCTATTGTTTTGTCGAGCGCTGTTTCCAGGATTTGTTGAAAAAAAGAGCACGCAGCATTTTTGTGTCGTACCAATTCATCATTTTCTCCAAACGTTTCGTTCAAGTGGTGCAACCATACAGTAGAACTGACACAGCTTGGAAGAATGCTCGATAAAATTTTATCAGACTTTCACTTCTGCGAAAAGGATGCCACCGGTACGTTCTGAGATTGCTAACGGTACTTGTTATTACAATGTGGTTACCCATTTAAGTATTGAACAGGCTGATCACTTCTTAACTTCTGTGACATGGTGGTGAACTAGTGCTTTTAGCTTGACTAGACCAGGTGATGCTTATGCTAAACTGAATTGTTTTAAATTTTTGACTATTTTTGACATTGAAACTGTACTTATTACTAAACTGAATTGTTACATATAACTGCTTGAATAGTTTGAAATAGAACTGTTTTCGACATTAAAAGTGTATTTACACTTAACTGAATTATTACATATAACTGCTTGAATAGTTTGAAATAGAAATGTTTTTGAGTATTAAACTGTGTACTTATGCTAAACTGAATTGTTTTAAATAGAACTGATTATTTACATAAAAATGGATTTGGCGTTAAATAACCGACAAAGGTTTATATGCCATAAAACCCACCAAACCAAACCAAACCAAACCAATAGACCAGGTGGTGGGAAACTATGAATAATCATATCATACTTAATATTTACTCTCAGAGAATAAGATGAACTTTAAAATGATGGTAATTAATTTGATTAATTAATTCGCCTCCTCATTACACACGTCCTGCATTTAATTAGGCCATATTCACTCAGAAAGATAAAACTAAATTGCCTCACCTTCTGAACTGAATGCTTTAGATTAAAAAAAATGTCTGAAGAAGTGGCTTTTAAGTGATCGTTAACGGGAAAATGTACGGTTTATTGCAATTAAGATTATTTCTGGGTGTGTGATCCTGCGAAAATCTAGTCTAAATTTCGATAAATCCAAAGAGTTGTCCATGGACAATGTCAGTATATATATATATATATATATATATATATATATATATGCATATTGATATTGTTTGGTATATTTACACATAATGAGTGTTCAATATCGGTGAGATAGAATATTTATCTAAGTCAGGACAGCGTACACATAGACTTTGTCCGTGAAACTCATGGTCACTTCGCGTCATTGATGCTGTCTTTGCTGTCTCAGCACACACACACACACACACACACACACACACACACACACACACACATATATATATATATATATATATACATATACTTAAAACGTCAGGAACATGTGTTGAAAAATTAATGACCAAAAAACATATTTCTGGTGGAGCTATTCGTTTTTAAATATATACTTTTTTTCCATTGGACCTGCAAAAAACAATTACATATATATATATAGGTGTGTGTGTGTGTATGTGTGTGTGTGTCTGTGTGCTTATGTGCTTGCATATGTGCGGCTTTGTCTGTATGTGTACCAACCCCTCCGAACGTGTAGGTCGTGACGCAAGGCTTATTTTTAATCAGAGTTTAACAGATTTAAATTCAGTGTTTTCCTTCTCGACTGGTTGCCATGTAAAACGTAAACAGCCTAGTGCAGGGTTTGAACCTCGGGTCGTCGTGTATATGCCCAACGACGATAACCATTACAACATGATGTAATGGTTTATGCATGTATATGTGTGTGCTTATGCCTTTATATGTATGTATGTGTGCGTGTGTGTATTTCTGTCTGTAAGTTTATGTATGTGTATGTGTGTGACAAAAATTCAGCAAAAAAAAAATCAGATCATCACGAGAACTTTTTTTTAGAACTTAATATCCTCTTAGAGAATAAAGCAATTTTCAGTCCAGTCAATTGTGAATGATTCTTTGACGGTAGGAGATTCCTTTCTGATGGACATTTTTTTCAATCAACCAGGTTTTCGTGAGGCAACTAGTCAAGGAGAAGGAAAACTCTGAATTCAAACCTGTTAAACTCCACTTAAAAACTGACCTTGTGTAATATCCTGCCCGAGCGGAGGGGTTGGGTAAATATGGTTACAGTAATTCCATGATGACAGCACATCGTAGCAAGATTTATGATGAGTTCAATGATTGACTCGTAGAATTTACACAAAACAGGTAGAGAAGAAAAATAAAAATTAAGTAAAATAATTAAAAAAAAAAAAGAAGAAATAACTTCATATATTTAAGGCGTTTACAGTCAAAGTAAGGAATTTTCATTTCAAGACTTCTTAAAACGAAAACCAGCTTCTTCACTGTAGGGTCAATCCGTTTTTGCCTCTTACTGGCCAGCAACTGAACCCCTAACGCGGGTTCAACTGAAAATACGAGGATTTTCAGATCATCAAAGAAAAATCCCAAAGGTAGCAGTTTTAGAAGGCAGTCGATTCGATTTCCTTCACAGTCGTCGACATGACTAAGTTGGATCTGATTGAACGATAACCATCTTTATCGATGAGTAAAGCTTGTAGATACACAAAACCACTTTGATGTAACTGACGTTCTGGCGTCTTACCAGATGTTTGTAATAATTGATTGATAAGGGGAAAATCAGATTTGACCCTTGAAAAGTAAAATTCTTGCATTTCAAAATACCCTCCACGTAAATAATAATGAATACTAACGAAAATACTGTGTGAAAATTACAAACATTGAATTTTAAGATAGTTTTCGTCCATACAGGTTACATTAAAACATTGACTTATATATTACCGCTAAATTTTTACCTCACCCCGTCAATTGTTTTGGTTGATTAGTTGATGTACAAATTTACCAACCACTCCGCTCGAGAAAAGGTCAATTTTTAAGCGGAGTTTAACAGGTCTGAATTCAGAGTTTTCCTTCTCCTAAACTAGTCGCCTCACTAAGGCTGAAGAACCTAGTCTGTCCTACTATTTACCCATAGCTGGTGGGAGAATAATTGGATTCATTCCTTTCCCCAGAGTATTCGTGCTATGAGAAATGCTATCAGTCTTTTCTAGAATTTGCACTCCTGTCACCGTGTCCATTTCCAACGACGATAACCATAACACCTCATTAGTTGATGTTGTATAGCATATCAATCCTTGAGACATTTTAATGCCAAACGATCATCATCATCATCATCATGTCGCGCTGGTAGCACGGATATCCCTGACCCTCTCTCGCCACTCCTCTCTATCGTTCATCGCCCTAGGCAGGTCTTCAGGACAACATCCCGTATCCTCACATAGCCGCTGAATTATGTTCGTGTTGGTCGTCCTGCTTTTGCACGGCTATTTGTGGGGGTCCATAAGAGTACATCTCTTATGAGTTCGTCCCTGCTTCTCCAGCAGTATCCTGCATGTCTGGTTCGTCTAACTTGAATAGTTTTCGTGATGGGAGGCAGGTGGCCGTACAGTTGGTGTCTTGTGGGGTGTTGCCGCAAGGACGAATATATATATATATATATATATATATGAGTGTGTGTGTGTGTGTGTGTGAATTATTTGGTCCTGTTAAACCAGAGTTGGGAGTAATTACATCAGGGCCAGAATTCTTAATTTTTCCTACAAGTTAATATTATTTCATTTTCTTAATTTTTCCAAAAACACAACAGGATGGAAATAAATTTATAATCCTAATGTGACCAGTTTGTGTTTTTTCTTAATGAAAGTATATATATATATATATATATGTATATGTTTGGTTTGGTTTGGTTTCTTTGTTTAATGACATATCAACCTTTATAGGTTATTTAATGCCAAAGCCATTCTCCTAGAAGAACAGTAGTGATACTATTTAACCCATAGCTGGGAGGATAGAGGGGTTCATACCTTTCCGAATGGTATTTGCCCGAAAGTGAACGTAATAGCACGACTGGAATACGAACTCGCGTACTACGATTCCGCAGTCGATCGCTTTAACCATTTCACCACGAGGACACCCACCTTAAAATGGTTTGGTTTTTTTCTTTGTTTAATGGCATATCAACCTTTGTAGGTTATTTAATGCCAAAGCCATTCTCCTAGAAGAACAGTAGTGGTACTATTTAACCCATAGCTGGGAGGAAAAAGGGGTTCATACCTTTCCCAAGAGTATTTATTACATAAAACATACATATAGGTTTGGTTTCTTTGTTTAATGGCATATCAACCTTTGTAGGTTATTTAATGCCAAAGCTATTCTCCTAGAAGAACAGTAGTGGTACTATTTAACCCATAGCTGGGAGGATAAGGGGGTTCATACCTTTCCCAAGAGTATTTATTACATAAAACATACATATAGGTTTGGTTTCTTTGTTTAATGGCATATCAACCTTTGTAGGTTATTTAATGCCAAAGCTATTCTCCTAGAAGAACAGTAGTAGTACTATTTAACCCATAGCTGGGAGGATAAGGGGGTTCATACCTTTCCCAAGAGTATTTATTACATAAAACATACATACAGGTTTGGTTTCTTTGTTTAATGGCATATCAACCTTTGTAGGTTATTTAATGCCAAAGCTATTCTCCTAGAAGAACAGTAGTGGTACTATTTAACCCATAGCTGGGAGGATAAGGGGGTTCATACCTTTCCCAAGAGTATTTATTACATAAAACATACATATAGGTTTGGTTTCTTTGTTTAATGGCATATCAACCTTTGTAGGTTATTTAATGCCAAAGCTATTCTCCTAGAAGAACAGTAGTAGTACTATTTAACCCATAGATGGGAGGATAAGGGGGTTCATACCTTTCCCAAGAGTATTTATTACATAAAACATACATATAGGTTTGGTTTCTTTGTTTAATGGCATATCAACCTTTGTAGGTTATTTAATACCAAAGCTATTCTCCTAGAAGAACAGTAGTGGTACTATTTAACCCATAGCTGGGAGGATAGGGGGGTTCATACCTTTCCCAAGAATATTTATTACATAAAACATAGATATAGGTTTGGTTTCTTTGTTTAATGGCATATCAACCTTTGTAGGTTATTTAATGCCAAAGCTATTCTCCTAGAAGAACAGTAGTTGTACTATTTAACCCATAGCTGGGAGGATAAGGGGGTTCATACCTTTCCCAAGAGTATTTATTACATAAAACATACATACAGCCATTCTCCTAGAAGAACAGTAGTATATATATCTGTGTGTGTGTGTGTGTGTGTGTTTACCATAATATTTAAATCAGTAAATAGACCTAAAAAGAATAATCCAAATAGAGTTCCCTATGCAAATTAATATATTTAAATATTTATTTTTTAAAATTACAGAGGGAAAAATATATATGATTAGAAACAAGAAAATTTTTAGATATATTCCATTATAAATTTCCTTTACCTGCTTATTGTCCTCGTGGTGTAATGGTTAAATCGCTGAACTACGGAATCGAAGTGAGTTAGAACTACAGTCGCGTCATTACGTCCACCTTCGGACAAATACTCTTAGGGAAAGGTATGAACCCCTTATCCTCCAAGCTATGGGTTAATCAATACCACTATTATCCTTCTAGATAACCCAAGAGGGTTGATATGTCATTAAACAATAAAATAAATCTACACTCTGGACAGAAAGGATCTCAAAACTGCATTTTGAAAGAATAAAATGGGATTTTGATTATGCTACGGCAAATGAACAATGACAGAAGAAAATTTCAGAATATTTTTATATAAAACTGAACCAAACTTAATATATAAATTTCCCTTGACAAGAAAATGTATTCAGTTTAAAGCATCTAAAAAGATACCTATCCGTGATTTTCTACAATACACACATATACACACACACACATATATATATACACATATATGCTACAACAGTATATGGTTGTCTCTATCTCACTTAGTGGGTTAGAGGCAGACCAAGTACGCTATAATTTGGAAAGTGCTCAATATATGTGATAGATCTATTATATGATACTAATAATATTAATATGATGATAATATATATATATATATATATATATATATATATATATATATACTTCTCTGCAGCCAATGATTTCATGCCGTCTTTACACGGCAGTCATCAGGCAGATGATTGCCGTGTAAAGACGGAATGAAACCTTTTGTTGCAGATAAGCATCAATGTTATTATATATATACAAGCCCACACGAACACACACACACACACACACACACACACATATATATATATATATATATATATATATGTATATATTAGAGAAGTTTATCATATTTACCAACCCCTCCGCTCGGGCAGGACATGACACAAGGTCAATTTTTAAGCGGAGTTTACCACGTTTGAATTCAGAGTTTTCCTTCTCCTAGACTAGTTGCCTTACCAAGGCTGAAGAAACTAGTCTACCCTACTATTTACCCATAGCTGGAGGGAGAATAATTGGATTCATACCTTTCCCAAGGGTATTAGTGCTATGTGAAATGCAATCAGTTTGGTCCGGGATTTGAACTCGCGTCGCTGTGTCCATTTCCTACGACAATAACCATTGCACCACGGAGAAGTTTATGAAATGATTATCGTCTCAGGAAAGAGACTTTGTGGCACGTGTTAAAATCCAGGAAGGTGCTGTTTTTACAGTTCACATAATACCTTTGGGAAAGGGATGAATCCAACTATTCATCCTTCGGTTATGGACAAATAGTAGAGATGCTTTGGCTCTTTTAGGGAGGATGGTAAATACACATATATGCTCTCTGTCAACCAGGGCTGGCTTTGAAAGTTCGAGACCTAATTGAGAACATTTTTTTTTCATCATACAACGTGTGAAAGCACGTGCGATACCATGTCCTCATCTGCCGCCAACCAGAGGTGATAACACAGTTTCGGTAGCTCAAGGCGGTACTGCCACTCCTGGCGCTACAAAGTAGCTTTTGCCACCGGACAGGGTATTTAAAAGAATTATATATATATATATATACACCAGATCAATTAAGAGCAGAGACTACATTGGACGTTAATCTTCATTGTTAGTGTGCAGTTTGTGATAAAAAAAAACAAACGAAAAAAACGCGTTTACTTTCGGCGGTTGATGTTATTACGCGTTTACAGTAATCATTTCTTACGTAATCACACGGGAAACATGGTTTCGCGTGTATTTCCTTCATGCTGAAAACTTCACGCTTTCGACCAAATCCAACTTGATGCATATTGCGCCGCGGTCTGAAGAAGATTTGAAGCAACTTTCAAATTACGATGTGTAGTTGTGTGTATTTGACATTCGAAAATTACACTCTAGCAAGGGGTCCTCTCGGGCGTGGGGCCCCAATTAAAAGCAATTAGTTCAGTTGACTTAAGGTAGGCACTAGTATCAACGACGTAGTGCACTGTTTATTGATAAATAAATAATTTTTCCTGCCGGTGGCAGAATTATTATTGAAACGTAAAATGGAATCGAAGAATTCGATTTGCGTCGGAGATTGTTGGCACTAAAATTTTCAAGAAAAGCACAGATTTATATATTCTTCCACAACGATGAGTTGTAAAATGAAAAGTAAAATATTTCTGTAGACACAGTGAAATCTGACGACGAAAGAAGGAGCCAGAGTTACAAAGACATAATAATGTTATCCTTAACAATATGTTCTGGAGTTTCATGGGGTGGATCGAATGCTAAACTCTGTCGGCATTTGCTTTTGAAGAAGAAGAAGAAGAAGAAGAAGAAGAAGAAGAAGAAGAAGAAGAAGAAGGGAACATCGGGTGACGAACAAATTCTGTAAAAATCATAGACACACACACAAACACACACACATATGCACACATATTTACACACGCACACACACACTCATATATATATATATATATATGCACACACAAATACACACACACACACACACACATATATATATATTCGCTCACACACACACATAGTTCTCTCAAGAAATTCGGGAATATCGGGGTACAAACAAATTCCTTAATCGACACACACACACACGCACACACACATATATATATATATATATACGTACACACATATTTATCTGAATAAACAAGGGAATATCGAGTGACACACACACACACACACACATATATATATATACTCACACTCAAAAATATATTTATGTACACTCACATATCCACAGACACAACCACTCACTCACACACACACACACACACATATATATATAAATGAATATATATATATATATATATAATAGTAGATTTCAATTATTATATAGAACAGGAATCACTTGTCATTGACTATCAAATAAAAATATTATTCTTAATTTAGTTCTTGCAAGTTTTTCTCAGTATTTTTACCTGGAAAGTATAACGTCACTTGTTTTATTTACTTGTAACGAAAAGTTTCACGTGTTAGTGAACACAAATCAATAGATATAGATTATGAATGGATAAGAGGTCAAGATTGACCATTTATATAGAGAGTTTACGCGCAGTACTGGAAATAAACGATGTGGGTCAAGGATCAGAACCGGTGGCGTGACCTGATGATGATGATGATGATGATGATCGTATGTGTGTTTATATGTGTGTATGTGTGGCCCTCGGCCCAGATAATTACAGTCAAAACCAATAACCCCTGCCACCATCACTTTAACATCTCTCTCTCTCTCTCTCTCTGTCTGACTGTCTCTCTCTCTATCTCTCTCTCTCTCCTTTTCTGTCTTTTTTCTTTAGGCACGTCTCTCCTTTTATCTCTTCACCTTTAATTCATTTATCTATTTCCTCAATTGCTGAACTTTTGAAAACCCCATTTTCATTCAGAAGAAGTTCTTTGTTAAATAAAGAACGAAATATCAAAATTGCAGAATCTGTTGTCAGTGTTGGTTAATCGACTATTCCACTTCTTTTCCTCATCTTGTCAGATTTACCAAAATCTACCATTTTTTCCCTATATATATATATGTGTATGTGTGTGTGTGTGTGTGTGTGTGTGTGTGTTTGGTTTGGTTTGGTTTGTTTGGTTTTATGGCATATCAACCTTTGTAGGTTATTTAACGCCAAATCCATTTTTATGTAAATAATCTGTTCTATTGAAAACAATTCAGTTTAGCATAAGTACACAATTTAATTGTCAAAAGCATTTCCATTTCAAACTATTCAAGCAGCTATATGTAACAATTCAGTTAAGAGTAAATACAGTTTTAATGTCGAAAAACAGTTCTATTTGAAATAATTCAGTTAAGCATAAGCACGCAGTTTAAATGTAAGTACGGTTTAATTGTCAAAAACATTTCTATTTCAAGCTATTCTGTTTACTCAATTCATTTTAGTATAAGTATGCTGTTAGTCCTATTTAACCCATAGATAGGGCCCTATAAGGTGCTACCACTCCGGGCCAGAGTGGACCTGGGAGCGATGGCAATGAAGGGGTATTCTGCAGCCCCAGCTGACTGGGCAATACAGATTTAAATGTCAGACAGTTTTATTTCAGATAATTCAGTTCTGAATAAGTACACAGTTTAGACGTCAAAACGGTTCTATTTCGAGCAATTCAGTTCAGCACTAGTACGCAGTTCCAATGTCGAAACAGTTCTATTTTAAACAATTCGGTTAAGCATAAATAAGCTGTTTAAATGCAAAAATCAGTATAGTGAAAGAAGCACGGTTTAGTTCTATTTAACCCATAGATAAGACCCTTATCAGGTGCTACCACTCCGGGCCAGAGTGGACCTGGGAGCGATGGCAATGAAGGGGTACTCCGCATTCTCCAAAGCTCCAGCACTACTGGAACCTCACCATCAGATTGTTTAGTGTCATATCCAGGACACTCGTTGGGGGGGGTCTTACCCCTCTGCAGAGGTGCGGTCAGTGTATTCTACAGCCCCAGCTGACTGAGCAAAGTGTGTGTGTGTGTGTGTGTGTGTGTGTGTGTGTGTGTGTGTGTGTGTGTGTGTGTGTGTGTGTGTGTGGTTTGTACATTGGATGATAGAACACCTTAATATTCGATGTTGAGCAATATCACAATGTAATTATGTACATATAAAGATTTTTTAATACATGTCTAACGATGTCATTGCATATTTAACATTAAAGATGACGTCACTGACTATGAGTGATTAAATAAATGTAAAGGGTGAAATTAATGAAAAGAAAACACACGAAGAAAGTTGGAAATAATGACAAGAAATGATTTGAGCTACTTTTAGTTGTTTACTTTTTACTTCTTCATCTGTTCTTGGGTTTTGTCATTACTTTTAATACTTTGTTCCTCCCCTTCATTTTATCTTGTAAAATTCGTCGACAGAAGAAATATAAATGAGAAATTATCAACTCTAAATACAACTTCAATTAAGAAAAACAAAACATTAAGAAGCGAAATAAGAATTCTTTCCACGAGAGAAAGCATTAAAAAGCCTCTTTTAATATTAAAAAAAAAGAACTGAAATCTAAAAGTAAAAAAAAAAAAAAAAAAAAAAAGAAGCAACAACAAAAGACAATAAAAACATAAAGAAAAGTTTTAAATCCAAATATACTCTCACGTCACCTTCTTGAAGATTTGAGTCTCTTTTTCTTCTTACACCTTTCCTTCTATCCACAATCCCCCACCACTACGTATGTACTCTCGACCGCCGTCACCTCAGCCACCTTCTCTCTCTCTCTCTCTCTTTCTCTCTCAATTACCCACACCCTATCCAGTATCCGGAATTCGGCTTTCCGTTTTACCGCTTTTACAATGTTCCCGCCTTCATTGCTACTGTACACAAGCCCGCCTTTTCTGAATTCAGTTTTCTATTTTATTTCCTTTGTTTTTTGTTGTTGCTTTTTTCTTGTTTTTTATGTCTTTTTTTTTCCCACGATTCTTTTATATTTTTCTTGTTTCAGATTTTATATAATTCTTCAAATCGATTTGGAAAATTTCGAAAATTCTTAAGAGAAAAAGACCAATTAACAAATAATAATAATCAATTAATAAAAATGAAATACAAGAAAGACACAGGAAAAAGAAAAACAAGAGGCAAAAGATAATAATATCAACAATAATTGACCAATTGAAAGATAAGATTTTATTAATAATAATAATAATAATAATAATAATAATAATAATAATAATAATAATGATGTTGATACTAATACTAATACTAATAATAATAATAAAGTAGTTACAGAAACTATGATAATACAAAACGAATGAAAACCAGATTATCAACAAAATAAACATTTGAAAAAAGAATTTTAAAAAGCAAAAACAAAAAACAAAAGAAAAACACGTATGAAATAAATATATAATAGGAAGGAAATGTTATGGTAAGAGAGGTAAAAATACCTCTAGAAGAAGAAGAAGAAGAAGAAGAAGAAGAAGAAGAAGAAGAAGAAGCAACTAATTAAAACTGGCAGAAGATAAAACGAAAAAAGAAAAAAGATTAAAATATTAGCCAAAAGAATGAAAGAAAGTAAGAAGTCATGTTGACAAAAAAAAAAATTCTATTCAGAAAGTGAAGAAGAAAGTTC
The DNA here is from genome assembly GCA_963585895.1 of Sepioteuthis lessoniana. NCBI lineage: Eukaryota > Metazoa > Mollusca > Cephalopoda > Myopsida > Loliginidae > Sepioteuthis > Sepioteuthis lessoniana. The sequence goes on from OY757939.1 coordinate 48,521,673, forward strand.
TTTTGAGGTAAAAATTCATGAACGTCTATTATTGTCTGAAGAAGAGGAAAAGGAAAAAAGAAGAATCTAATCTAGAGGAAAATAATGAAATAAAACTGAACGCATACAATAGAAATAAAATGTAATAATACTCAAAGAAAGAAAGAAAGAAAGAAAGAAACCAACAAAGACCTCATGGGAAGAAAAAAAGAAAGAAAGAAAGAAACCAACAAAGACCTCATGGGAAGAAAGAAAGAAAGAAAGAAAGAAAGAAAGAAAGAAAGAAACCAGCAAAGACCTCATGGGAGGATAAAAAGAAAGATAAGAAACAGAAAGAAAAAAGAAAGAAAGAAAGAAAGAAAGAAATACAAAAGAATAAAAATAAAAAGGACAAAACCAAAAAGAATTAATGAATGAAACACACACAAACAAACGAACAAACAAAAGAAAAAAAGAAAGAAAGAAAAAAAGAAATCAACAAAGACCTCATGAGAGGAAAGAAAGAAAGAAAGAAACCAACAAACTCCTCACGGGAGGATAAAAAGAAAGAAAAGAAGAAATAGAAAGAAAGAAAGAAAGAAAGAAAGAAAGAAATGAAAAAAGAATATAAAAGAATAAAAATAGAAAGAACAAAAATAAAAAGAATGAATGAAATACACACAAACAAACGAACAAACAAAAGAAAGAAAGAAAGAAAGAAAGAAAGAAAGGAAAATTTATTCTGAGGAAGGAATAGAAAGGTTTTTTTTCTGAAACGAGAAACTTACTGAGAAAGAAAAAGTGATTGCCAGAGAGAGAGAAAAAAAAAGAAGAGGCCCGACAGTGAATGCAAGACGTGAGTTTGAATTCGTTTATTACAGAGTCACTGTGAAGAGCCATAGTTCCTACGCCAAAAGATTATGGATCTTATAGTGCTACAGGAACTAATGAAAAGTTAGAAAAGTATATAAGAACAGAATGTGGAAAAGAAGAAGAAAGAAGAAGAGAAGAGCAATTCAAATTAAAATGACTCTAATATAAAACGAAAGAAACAAATATTAATCAATAAAAAAAAAGAAAGAAACCAACAAAAACCTCAGGGAAAGAAAGAAAAAAGAAAGAAAGAAAGAAAGAAAAAAAGAAAGAAAGAAAGAAATGATAAGAAAAAGAACACTAATAAAAAGAAAAAAAAGAAAGCAAGGAAGAAAGAAAGAAATGATAAGAAAAAACAGTAAAAGAAAGAAAGAAAGAAAGAACAGTTAAAGAAAGAAAGAAAGAAAGAAAGGAAGAAAGAAAGAAAGAAAGAAATGATAAGAAAAAACAACCGTATTAAAAAGAAAGAAAGAAAGAAAGAAAAAAATGATCAGAAAAAAGAAAGAAAGGAAGAAAGAAAGAAATGATAAGAAAGAAATAAAGAAAGAAATGATAAGAAAGAAAGAAAGAAAGAAGAAAGAAAGAAAGAAAGAAAGCGTAATAGTGAAAGTTGAAGAAATATCACAAATACCATTTTAAATAAAAGGTTGGGAAGATTGCAACTAAAGTGAAATTACAACAACAACAAAAAAAAGAATACCGTAAAAGAAAGTGAAATTTAGCAGTGAAAAAGGAAGAAAAAAGATATGCGAGTTGTGGAGGGAGGTGACCATGTGAAATACAAATGAGCTAATCATTTGTGTTGGGTGTCCATTAATCAAATCTACGGAAGAACAGCGAATTTATCATTATTTTCAATATAGTGGAGAAATATCTGGTTGGTATTTCAGTTTGGCCATTGCACACATCTGAAACAGGTACTATTTACCAACCCCTCCGCTCGGGCAGGATATGACACAAGGTCAATTTTTAAGCGGAGTTTAACAGGTTTGAATTCAGAGTTTTCCTTCTCCTAGACTAGTTGCCTCAACAAGGCTTAAGAACCTAGTCCGTCCTACTATTTACCCATAGCTGGAGGGAGAATAAGGGGGTTCATACCTTTCCCAAGGGTATTTGCCCGAAAGTGAACATAATAGCGCGACTGGAGTACGAACTCGCGTACTACGATTCCGCAGTTCATCGCTTTAACCATTACACCACGAGGACACCCCCCCATCTGAAACAGGTGTTGAGTCAAAGAAGATTAGAAAAAAGTGAAAGGCAAAGAAAGATTTATGATAATGTTCAGGGGATATAGATCAGCAGGTTCTACGTTTATATAGTCTTGATTTGCCGATAGAAAACAAAGAAACTTTTACTGAATAGTGAGTATTTCCCAATTTCTCAGCACTGGCATGATTTGACACCAGGTCAATTTTCTCAGCGGAGTTTAACAGGTTTGATTCCAGAGGTTTTCTACTCCAAGACTGGTTGCCTAGCCAAAGATAAAGAACCTAGTCTGCCTAACTATTTACCCATAGCTGGAGGGAGTATAACTAGAATCCTACTTTTCCTCACCGTATTAGTGATATGTGAAATGCAATCAGCCTCGTCCAGGAATTGAAATCAGGCTGACGTGTGTCACTTCCAACGACAATAACCATTACACCATGGGCATCTCCTTCTACTGAGGAGTAGGTTAGATATTTGTCTGTGCCTACCACCAAGGTCTTTTTTTTAAAGTATGGACAAGTGGGGGGAAGTCGGGCACGAGCTGAAACTCGTGCCCTGGTGTACTATGCAGACCATAGGATAACAAGGTACAATGGGGATAATGATAGTCTCCCAAAGCTTATGCCAGGTGATCTTGCTGGTCATAGATTCACCAGACCCGGGAGTCCAGTCCAAGGTGAATCCATGTTTGTCATTGATACTCCACCGGGCAAGTATGCCAGGCGGACCAATCGAGGCCAGGAACCTTCGGGGCAAGCTCCGAAATCCTACAACTAAAGAGTTTGGTCGGACGATTTTGCAACCATATTCTCGGACACGTATCCATACATCTCAGACAAGTCTCGGACAAATAGCCTCGGAGCAAGCTCCGAAGCCCTGAATGTAGTGAATTGTTGGGTCGGACGATTTTGCAACCATAGTCTCGGACACGTACCCATACATTGCGGACAAGTCTCGGACAACGTAAGTAATGAAGATTTGGGTCGGACGATTTTGCAACCATAGTCTCGGACAAGTCAAGATAGATTGATTTAGTGTTATTCTATGCAAAGAGGTGAGAGAATCGTGCTTATTGTACGTTCATATTTACATTTTTGCGCGGCTTTTTTGACACACATTCGTATCAAATTAGAATGATTCTTAAACCCACCCATTTGCCCCATTGAGGGGACCCTAACTGCTACTACCATTCTGGCAATGACGGGGTACTTCATATTATCCAGCTCTCCTGAATTACAGTCTCAACATCAGATGCAGTTTAGTATCATCCCCAGAGCACTTAAGATATGTTCAGATGCGAAAATTTAGATTCATCACTTTCCAGTCATGTGAAGAAACATTAAAAAATCGTCCACCAAAATGCTTGACAAATTTCTCATTTAGGCACTTAATATATATATATATATATATATATATATATATATATATATATATATATACTCCCCTACCCCCGTGGGGTTGAGTTCTCTGGCGAAGAAGTAATCGTGTTGCCATTAGCGTCTATTGCAAGCCTCTTCGTAGATAAATTGAGGTCTCGGCAACCGTTTGAACGGATGTATGTAAACAATTGTAATTGTGATTCATAGAATGTACTTCGCAGCTAATATATCCTCGTGGCTGAATGGTTAGAAGCTTTGGCTTGGCGTTTGAGTCAACCAGGTTTCGATCCCAGCTACGGGAAGATACTGTCTAGCCACACTGATGAGTTCTGATAGAACGAAACAGATCTGTCTATGGATGACTATATATATGCTCCCCTACCCCTGTGGGTTGAGCTCTCGTGCGAAGGAAGTAATGGTTGCCACTAGCGTAAAGCAAGGCTCTTCAAATGAATTGAGCTCTCGGTAGCCGTTAAGCGGATATATGTAAACAAATGTTATACAAAACCATTTAAATTTCCTCCACATCTGCTGGTTTCCTCGTGGCTGAGTGGTAGAATCTTGGATTGACGTCACAGACAGCCTGGTTTCGACCCCATCCTCGTCAATCTAGCCTGTCTAGCCACACTGATGAGTTCTGATAGAACGAAACAGTCTGTCTAGGGATGACGATATATATATATATTTACCGATCCACTTTATTTGTTGGATCAGTTCTATTATCGTTCTTCTCTTTGTCTTATTTTTTCACGGTATTAACTTTTCTTTCCTTTTTTTTTTTACATTGTTTCCCGTTTCCTTGTCCTCGTTATTTTTTTATTATTTTCTTTTACGTATTCATTTTTTAACGTTTTTCTCCATCCTCTTCCTTGCCCAGTCGGTTGTGGCTGTAGAATACACTGACCTCACCTCTGCAGAGGGGTAAGCACCCCACCTATGAGTGTCCTGGATATGACACTAAACAGACTGATGGTTAGGTACCAGTAATGCTGGAGCTTTGGGGAATACAGAACACCCATTCATTGCCATTGCTCCCAGGTCCTCTATGGTCCGGCATGCTAACACCTGATAGGGCCCTATCTATGAGCTAAATAGAACTAACGGCATACTTATGCTAAAAAAGAATTGTTTGATTAAAATTAATAGCTTGAAATAGAAATGTTTTCGACAATTAAACCGTACTTACATTTAAACTGCGTGCTTATGCTAAACTGAATTATTTCAAATAGAACTATTTTTGACATTGAAACTGTATTTATACTAAACTGAATTGTTTAACATAGAACCCTTTTGACATTTAATTGGGTGTAAACAAAACCTGTAAATATACTTAGCTTAATTAGAACTGCTTGACTAAACTGAATAGCCATAAATAGAAATGTTTTTTTCAGAATTAAACTGTACTTACATTTAAACTGCGTGCTTATGCTAAACTGAATTGTTTAAAATTGAACAGCTTTTGACATTGAAACTGTACTAAACTGAATTGTTATATATAACTGTTTGAAAAAACTGAATAGTTTGAAATAGAAATGTTTTTCACTGTGTACTCATGCTAAACTGAATTCTTTGAAATAGAATTGATTATTTACATAAAAATGGATTTGGCGTTAAATAACCTACAAAGATTGATATGCCATAAAACCCAACCCATATCCATCCTCTTCCATCTTAACATCAAAAGACCATTTCTACGAATTTTTCGATACTTTTTGTACTACTTGTTGGTTTTGTTTGGCGTTCTTTATTGATTATTGTTACTCTTTTTGAGTTTTATACGTCAGCATTAGCCAGTAGTTTTCTCACTGGAGTTTGAGTGACTGCAAGTCTCCCATTATTATTATCATTACCTTCACTGGAGTTTTTCACATCAGCGTTAGCTGATGGTCTTTCACAGGAGTTTAAGTAACAGCAAGTCTCCTCATGTCTCCAGGACCCTTCTCAGTATTCTGGCCGTTTTCAATAATATTAATGAGTGGATGGTCTCCACTCGTCCTCCTACCTCCAAGTCCCCCAATCCATGTGTAATATTACGGACGGGCGCTGTCGTCAATCAGTGAAGGTGTCACGAGACTAGCACGTGCGGGCAGAATGACCTGCAAAGTTCGACGTGATTTTAAAATAATCTTTCATGTTACATACCCATACATGAATACGGGAAACGTACATAGAATGTTCATAGCTCAAATATAGTTAACATAGGAATCCCGAAACACAAAAAACACTTACGACTTCTTAGTTCAGGTACGAAACTTTTTATTACCTTTGAGTTAAAAGGTTTTTCGACATAAGGAGAGTGATACACAATCTTTCTATGCTGACTTTTCCATTCCCCCCACCATTACCACCACCACCACCACGCGTGGCACCCGCCGCAAGGCCTCGGCAAGTTCCGAAAGTCAACCGTCTTCTTCGGACGCTAAAACTCAACTAACTGACTTTTTTCAAATCTCAGCCCACGCTTCGGGTGCGTGACGTCACCCATCACCTGGTACCAATTCCTATCTGGGATTTTTATTTTGACATCTCTGAATGACACATCCTCCCGCACGCGCGTGAACGCCTGGGCTTATGTTGCACCTAACTAACCCATGCACTAAGTGAAAGGTTCTCAGCCTAACTAAACTGAAAGGCAAGATATTTAAAACGAAATCACTTGGCCATTATATTACACCTGGAATAATCCTGTAGTTACTGTACCAAAAGCACCAATCACAATTCGTATAATTGTCACCTTCATGTTCCACAGTTTTTTTATCCTTCTTTTCATATTCTTTCAGTTTTATTCTATGGTCAGCCGGAAGAACAAAGTCGACAATTTTGCAAAATCTCTTTCTTTTTTTTCTTTTTTTCGTTGAGTATTATAAGGTCTGGTCTTCTGGCCGAAATTAGGTGATCCGTCTGTTCGTCGAAGTCCCGTAGGAGTTTATGTGTGTCATTTTTCTAGGAAAGGTGCTGGGTTGTGCATATACCATTTGTTCGTATTATTATTATTATTATTATTATTATTATTATTATTATTATTATTATTTACTCCTTAAGAGTATTTCACGTCCGTGTTAGCTGATGGTTTTTCTCCGGGGTGTGAGTGACAGCAAGTCTCCTTAAGTCACCAGGATTCTACTCAGTATTCTGGTCATTCCTAATAATCGTGCAAATTCAACAGTAAACCCTGACATAAAGTTTGATATTTTAACAAAAAGAATAATAAGTAAAAGTAAGTTTCTAATTAAGATATTTAAGGCAGAAAATAATCAAACTTTTTTTCAGTTTAAGAGTCTTTTTATTTTTTCTTCCAGGATTTGTTCATAACAGCACGTATAGTTCCCATCAAGCTTTTTCTCAGAGAGTTTTGTTCGAGTTTAAGTGGTGCATCCATACTGTAGTACTCACACAACTTCGAAGAAATCCCGTTTTATCTTATCGGGTAGATCAAATTTCCACATGATATATAACTTGTGAATAGCAACCAATGCTATTCCTCTACGTATGTTTACATCGCTTTCAGCAGATGAGATATTACTATCGATGTATACGGTGTCTGAATGTGAATGGGACTCATCTAACTGCTAATAACTCTACTGCCAATAATCTGGTGTTTTTTGGTTTCAGATTTGAAAATAGTATACTATAATAACTCTTAATCCTCGATCACAATGTCTTGGACAAGAGAGGAAAAATATTTTGTGCCACAACTTATTTGAAGACAAAATCATTCAAAACTGTTCCCAAATAGATGCAACCCATGAATATGATAATGATTTATTACTGAGACAAGAACCTAAAAAAAAATTGCATGTCCTGGAAGCTGATATAATAGCAACAATAAAACATTGATCAGCTCAAAGGATTTACTTTTACCGGATATGTTTCAGATGACCGCCATTGCACTTATCTCAGTAATGAATCATTATTATATTCATAGGTTGCATCGACTTTGAGACACCCTGTACACACACACACACACACACATATATATATATATATATATAATGTTGTACGCTTCCTGAGAGTAAAGTAAAGAAGACTTTTCAGGTAGCATAAGTCTTACGCCAGAAGGTTTTTGTATTTTACTTCATATCTTCATTCTCAGGAAGTTAACTGACTTTTGTCTACCTTTCAGTTTTTAAAATGATAAAAAAATAGCTACAAAATCTTGTCCTAATTTTTGGTAATCGCTTTGAAATCTGCATTCTTATCACTTGTATATAAACTGAGAGGAAAATGGGAAAATACCAATATATATATATATATATATATATATATATATATATTATATTTTATATATATTTAATAGCATGGCTGCTTATCTGCGACCACTGGTTTCCTGATGATTTTACATGACAATCAGCAAGCAGAAAAATTTAGTTTGCCGCAAACCCACCAAATGAAATTGTGACAACCATATAGTGTTGTAATATATATATATATATATATATATATATATATATATATATATATATATATCCAGTCAGCGTCCGAAGACAGTGGGTGTGGATTATTCGCATCTACAATATATGAGGAATATCATATAAATCTATGTGAGTGCTCGATGTATGGCTATTGTTACATATCTTTTTCCTTCCAGGTTTATATAACAAAACTCACATACAGAGCGTATATAGTGCAATTTGAAGGAAACTCAAACCTGGTAAAATTGTCATAATAAATTTATTTCGCCAGAGAATATTATCATGCTCTCTGTCTCCTCAGATGACTATACATGTTTGACAACTTGAGGTTGACTTGAGGCACTTTTGCTGTTTTGTAACAGCAAATCTATAATGGCAATTTAACCAGGTTTGAGTTTCCTTCTAATTGCACTCTCTCTCTCTCTGTATATATATATATATATATATATATATATTATATAACCTAAAATTGATGAATATCCATTAGCTTCTCTGTTACTGTTTCATTACAATCAGTTTTATCAATTTAAAAAAATACGATCCTCTATCGAGACATGGCTTATTCGATTAGCCCATTGTCTGAATGAATCTTTATTTCATTTTACTTTCATGAAATTAATGACGGGTGAGTAAACATTTATTTATTTTAGTCTTTATTATGCTTTACCGGCCAATATCCTGCACTTTTTCATTCCTTGAAAATGCGCTCCAAATGATTTGATTAATCAACACACACACACACACACACACACATATACATAAATATGTTAAGCATATATATATAGAAAAATATTTATAAACTCGTTTTTCCTAAAATCAAAAACATTCACAATGAAGACGACTTTCGGCTTACATGCTTAACATATTTTTCTATTATTAATTAAATAGACTATAATAATCTCTCATTGGCTTCGTGGGTAGAGTGTTCACCAATGGTCCAGGAGAACTGGGTTCAATTCCAGGTCACGTCACACCAAAGACTTTAAAATTGGTTCTTGATTCCTCCTTGCTTAACATCATCATCATCATCATGTCGTGCCGCCAGCACGGATATCCCTGACCCTCTCTCGCCACTTCTCCCTATCGTTCATCGACTCTAGCAGGTCTTCAGGGCTACATCCCGTATCCTCACTGAGCTGCTGTATGTATGTTCGAGCTGGCCGTCCTGCTTTTGCCTGGCCATATGTGGGGTCCATAAGTGTACATCACTTATGAGCTCGTCACTGCTTCTCCAGAAGTGTCCTGCATGTCTGGTTCATCTAACTTGGAAAGTTTTCGTGATGGGAGGTAGGTGGCCGCCAAGGAAAGGAGTAGTTCCCTCCCCTACACCCCGGTGTAGTAGCTTCTGGTCCCCCCCCTCGACTATGGTCGCCAACATTACTTTACATATAATGGCATAAGTCTTTCGCATGATCGTTTTCGTATTTTACTTCATGTCTTCATTCTCTGGAAGTTAACTGACCTTTAAACACCTTTTTCAACAATTTCAAAAGAGATCGAACATCTTTAGTTTCGGGCCATTCATAAATACAATTCTTTTCCCGGAGCTTATTGTTCGAAAACAACTCTTTGTGTGAGGTCAGTTAATTCTGTTTTGCGATTGGTTGATGATTTTGATTTTCTTCAACCTCCTCCTGGCTGACTTCCCCAAACTGAAAGTATATAAAATTCAATCTATTTTAATTTGCTTTTATTCTATCATTTTTATGGTGTGATTTTAATGGAACTTAAAAACAACCCTATTTATCGAAATAACCAATTTAGTCACATTCTGTTCGAATAAATGTTTCCTTACCAAAAAGGATAATTTTTTAGATTATTTCCTCACTTCCAATTCACTTGATTTCATTACAGAGTTTAGCTCATTCTCAGACAGCAACGCGAAAACATTAAAGTCGAGGTTCTTTAATGAAATACCCTACAGAAGAGATATACAGCTACTGTTTGAGGGAATTTGTATCTCTTTTTAATCTGAAAACGTAGCGTAATGGTAAAAGCGCGGGACTGCAGAATCGTTGAAAGGTAAATTCGAACTCCAGTCGCGCTATTACGTTCACTTTTGGACAAATACCTAGGGAAAGGTATGAACCACCTTATCCTCCAAGCTATGAGTAAATAGTACCACCACTTCTGTTCTTCAAGAAGGGTGGATTTGCCAGTAAATAACCCAAGAACGTTGATATGCCATTAAACAACAAAACAAACAAACGATATATTCTTCAACAATTAATTATTGAAACTGATCGCGCAAACAATCATCAGAATGGAAGAAATAATTGGCAGAATGGTCAGAGTGTTCGTCAATGGTCCAGGAAAACGGGGTTCAACCACCAGGTCGAGCTTAGAATACCCTCCTGCTGAGGTCAAGACCCCATCTCAAAAAGGGCTTGTCTTAGTATGACACTAAATTGTATCTGATAGTGAAGGCCCAAGTAATGACACGCTGTAAAACCAACCAAATGACTGACCGACAAACCAACCAGCAAACCGACTGATATACCAACCGACTTACCAACAGACCAAACAACCGACCGAACAACCAAACAACCGACCGAACAACCAAACAACCAAACAACCGACCAAACAACCAAACAACCAACCGAACAACCAAACAACCAAGCAATCGACCAACTGACAAACTAATCAACCCTGAGACCAACGAACCAACCAACCAACCCATCGACTGACATGCAAACGGACTCTCCAAGTAAACGACCAACTGACCACCTGACCAAACAAACAACTAACCGATTGATCAACTAACAGACCAACTGACCGGCCAACTAACCAACCAAGTAACCAACCAACTGAGTTACCGACCAGCCAACCAACTAACCGATTGACCAAAAAAACGACTCATTAACCAAACGACCGACCAAACAACCAGCGAACTGACTGACCAACCAAACAACCAACTAACAAGACGACTGACCAACCGACCAACTAACCAAACAACCAAATCACGAACCAACCAACAGGCCCAGCGACCAAACCACCGACCAACCCACAAAAATACCGACTCACCAACCAATTTCATCAACCAAACAACCAACCAACCAACTGATTACTGAACGAACCAACGAAACAATCAACTGATCCATAAACGAACAAATCAACCAATAAACTAATCAGTGAACGAACGAACAAAAACAATTAACTGATCCATAAACGAACCAAGCAACTGATCAATTAACGAACCAACCAACCACTGAACGACCAACCAACCAACCGACAGAACGACTCACCAACCATCTAGCCAAACAAGCAACTAACCGATTCATGAACCAAGCAGTCGACCAACTAACCAACCGATAAAAATGTAATATAATGGCTGAGGGATTTCGGTTTATGCCTTTGGGTTTAGTTAGACTGAGAACCTTTCGGCTCATTGCATGGGTTACTTAGGTGCAACATCAACGCAGGTGTTCACGCACGCGCACGCAGAACCGACGTGTCACTCAGAGATGTCACAATAGCCCAAGATGAGAAACGGGGACTAGTGACTGCGGATGACGTCACGCACAGGAAGTGCGCGGAGGATTTGGGGAATTTGAAGAAAGTTAGTTGAGATGAGACCTGCCTCGGGGGAAGACGGTTGGCTTTCACTTGCTCGCGGAGGCCTGGGGCTGGTGTCGCACGAGATGGGGTGGAGGAGGGGCAGATGAAAAAGCCAGAATAGAAAGATTGTACCTCTCTCTCCTTATGTCGAAGAACCTTTAAACTCAAAGGTAATAAAAAGTTTCGGACCTGAACAAAGACGTCGTAAGTGTTTTTCGAATTTCGAGATTCCTATGTTCTATGTATATATGAATGAACATCCCAGGTACATTTCGCATATTCATGTATATGGCTATGGTACAAAAAGACTCACCAACCTAATAACCATATTTACCCAACCCCTCCGCTCGGGCAGGATATGACACACGGTCAATTTTTAAGCGAAGTCTAACAGGTTTGAATTCAGAGTTTTCCTTCTCCTAGACTAGTTGCCTCACCAAGTCTGAAGAACCTAGTCTGTCCTACTATTTACCCATAGCTGGAGGGAGAATAACTGGATTCATACCTTTCCCAAGGGTATTAGTGCTATGTGAAATGCAATCAGTCTCATCCAGGATTTGAACTCGTGTCGCCGCGTCCATTTCCTACGACGATAACAATTACACCACATGCACCAACCTAATAACTTGTCGTGTTAATTAGAAAATAAAAGTAGTTAAAACTGAAAATGGAAGAGAATAGAAGTACAAGGTAATAAAGCGGAATTACTTCATCGCAAAATAAAAATACATATTAATATTATTCATTTATATTTTGTTCGGGCCGTTGGCCTAATCAGTAGAGTGTTCGCCAATGGTCCGGGAGATCGAGGTTCAATCCCAGGTCTCAAAAAAAGATGCTTTAACACTCAGTATTTTAATGTAAGAATCACGGGTTAAGTGGATGAATCCAGGGAAAGGAGTAGTGCACTTCCCTACACCTCTGTGTAGTAGCTATTGAAAAGGAAGCCTTCGGGCTACCCTCGACTAAGGTTGCCAACTTTACTGACTTAATTCATATTTAACGTTATTTATTATTATATATTCATTTTTAATAGTATTTATTCATATTTGATATTATTTATTCATATTTGATATTATTTATTCATATTTATTATTATATTTACCGGACATTGACCAAGCGGTTAGAGTGTTCGTCAATGGCCCGGGAGACCTGGGTTCAATTCCAGGTCGAGTCATACCAAAGACTCAAAACAATGGTACTTGATGCCTCCTTGCTTAACACTCAGCATTATAGAGTACGGATCAAGTGTAAAGTGGAGCAATCCAGGGAAGGAGTAGCGCCATCGCCTACACCTTGGTGTAGTAGCTATTGAAAAGGGAACCTTTGGGTCACCCTCGACTATGGTCGCCAACTTTACTTTATTATTATATATTCATATCTAATATTATTTATTCATATTATTAATATAAAAACAGGACAAATACGGCGCCGAGAATTAAATAATGGTCGTTTTATAAGTTTGATTAGAGTTTTGTTAAACCAATAGGTCTTCTTAGAATTGGGCGTTTAACCATGTTTCTGTGTGCAAAAGGAACGTGCATTCAAATATATCAGTGGATTTGTTCTGATGTTGGTTTAGATTAAAAACTAATAATAACAACAACAACAACTACAACAGCAACAACAAAAAATATTACAAACCAAACCATGACAGGACCCAGCACTACAACATCAATATTAACACAGAAAAAAACAGAAGACTACATTACCATTTCAAAAGATCAAGATTGGAAAAGAGCCGTGGTAGAACCGAAAATGTAAGTCAATAAATCATTGTAACTTATCCCAAAGGACAACAACCCCGAACTAAATGAGTTAATTTATATAGGGGCAAAATTATTCACTAATAAAACACGGGTATCACCCCCCACCCCTAAAAAAAATCCGAACATAGATACAAGACCTAGATGGAAAATCAGGTTTGAAGGACAAATAAAGAAACTGTGACCTCAATTGAATATACAAAGGAAGATAAAACCCACAGTGAAACTACGGAATGAAAAGTTCAAAAAAAGACAACCGCAGACACGTCTGACAACACAACTGGAAGCAATAAATTAAAAGACATAGGCGAAAAAAGAAGACTCAAAAGATACAGGGGCAGAGTCACGCAATACTAACAAAATTAAACCTTTCAAAATCTCGAAAAGCAAGTTTGAGACGGTACAAAAACAAATTAGCAACTGGATGTAAAGGAAACAAAACTACTCGGGAGAAAATGTGGAAAACAGAAACAGAAAATGATAACCAGACAAATAAAATGAAAAATTTAATTAAAAGAATTTAAAAGACCCGAACCAAAAATACACTGGGATTCACCAATAATGATTCTCAAAAATTACCTATCTAGAAAACACTAGAACATGATGGAATACATGGTTTTTAAAAAATACGTCCATCAACGACAGATTGGCTCTGGAAGAAGTAATCATAATCGAATAAATGACGGAGTGGAAAACGAACCTGATCAAGAAAGACCCCCCCCACAAAAAAGAATCATGGCCAGCAACTATAGACCATGACGTATTAGCCTATGACGTGGAAAATCCTAACTGCATTGATTAAGGAAGCGATCCATTACTCACTTGAATGCCGCAGACTTTTTGCCGAGGAATAAAAAGGATACCCGAAGTGGAAAAAAGGAATAAATGAACAACGATGCGCATTCTCAAAGAAGCCAAAACAAGACCAAAAATATAGCCATTTTATGGTTTGACTAAATAAAAGCCAAACTTGTATATTAGAGGATATATAAGAGGGGAAGGCCCCGAAATGGTGCACATTCTCTCCTGATGACCCCCAAAACAAGCATGGAGTTAAAACTGCTCGGTGGAAATAAGAATGGCTAATGGAGTGTTTTCTATCAGCTCCCCTTTTGATGAGTTTCTGTTACTTGATAAGTAACTTCCTTCGTGGGCAACTATCAATCAATCTATTAAACTATGAGGAAGGCCTCGAAACGGTACACATTCTCTTCTGATGACCCCAAAACAAGCATGGAGTTAAAACTGCTCGGTGGACATAAGAATGGCTAATGGAGCGTTTTCTATCCGCTCCCCTTTTGATGAGTTTCTGTTACTTGATAAGTAACTTCCTTCGTGGGCAACTATCAATCAATCTATTAAACTATGAGGAAGGCCTCGAAACGGTACACATTCTCTTCTGATGACCCCAAAACAAGCATGGAGTTAAAACTTCTCGGTGGAAATAAGAATGGCTAATGGAGTGTTTTCTATCAGCTCACTTTTTGGTGAGTTTCTGTTACTTGGTAAGTAACTTCCTTTTTTAGAGTGTCTGAAAATGTGAAAAATTCCAACTAATAAATAAACTTCGTCTCCAAAGCCATGAAAAACAAGAAAGTGAAACTAACAGCATGGGAATAAACCCTAACAGGAATAAAAACCCAAGACAAACAAAGAAATATACATAATTCATATGTGTATATGAATTTTAATACATTCATAGACTGACAAATTTGTAGATAAATTGCTTTAGTGTGGTTAGTGTTTGATAAAAAAAAAATGTATGAATAATTTTTCTAACCGGCAATAAGTAAAGTTGGCGATTGAAGTCGAAGGTGACCAGAAGGCTCACTTTTCAATAGCTACTACACCGAGGTGTAGGGGAGGGCGTTACTCCTTTCCCTGGATTGCTCCTTTTTACCCTTGATACGTACCTCATATTGCTGAGTGTAAAGCAAGGGGGCATCAAGTACCATTTTTGAGTCTTTGGTATGACTCAATCTGGGATTGAATCTCGGTCTCCGGGAATATTGGCGAACACTCTACTCATTAGGCCAACGGTCCTGACAAAATATTAATAAATAATAACCATAAATATGAATATCTAAGCAATTGGTGAACACTCTACCCACTAGGCCAATGAGCCGATTAACCGGCAATAATTGCTAATAATAATTAATTAGTTTATATAAATGCATAAGTGAGAGCATATATATATATATATATATATATATATATATATTGTAATTGATTTTGGTGATCACTACCTCACTTGGTGAGTCAATGATGGACCAAATTTTGCAGTATTATTAAATAATGTTCCATATCAATGATAGTGCTGTTATACACAGCTTTTGAGATCTGAAAAAAAAATCACTCGACCTTGAGGTCGAGTTTGAGACAACATTTCCCCGCACTGAAATTATTTTACTCGACCAACTATAATTTCTATCAATAATCGTCAATAATTGTAAAACAAGTCCAGGCATTCTCGTGTGTACACCAAATTTCCAAACCCCATATATCTATCTACCAGGGTCGAGAAGAGGTAAGAAATAAGAGGGGAAAATAGGAATATTACTTATATAATTTGTTTTTCGGTGCGTGGTTGACAGAAGTATGCGTTTTTTTTTTCTTTCTTTCAAATGTTCGTTTTTACTTTTCGTAAGTGGAGAGCGAATATAGATGTTGAGTCAAGAATAATTTTTTCCAAATGAATTTCTAAAAATCTGTGAGCGTCTTCAATCTGGACAAGAGAGACATTTTGGCTCCACTGTGGAAGCGTTAATTATACAAATGTTTACAATGACTGGATATCCAAGAGAAAGAGCGAGAGAGAGAGAGAGAGAGAGAGAGAGAGAGGGCTGGTCATTCTAAATTCAATTTCTCAGATCATCTTTTGATGATTGCGATATATTTCAGGGATGCAACACCATTTTCTTAAATAAGACGGCTGTCAGGAGCCAGGCACCAGACCAAAGAATTCACTAATGCCATTGTAGGTCATTTTAAGTAACTTTTGAAGCTTCAATCGCATACTTTTGGATGTAAAAGAATCAGTTTTCCTTTTTCTATAGTTGAAGAGACATGTTTCATTGCGATTTTTGATCGACTGTTGGGGAACAAGAATAACTTTAATATATATATATATATATATATATATTACATAGTGGTATCTATAATCCTGGATTTCATACTTCTTCTAGGGACACTCACTCTCTCCATTTTTATTCATTCTGGCAATAATTCCACTTATACATGTTCTTAAATAGAGCTCAGTGGGCTGAAAAATTTACTAAATCACAAGGAAATAATATATATTTTAACCTAGCCCTTCGGCATGACTGGGATCCGATACAAGGTCAATTTTTAGATTGTTTTGACCCCGGAAAGGGTTAGTAATGAAAACACAAACACGGATATTAGATAACAGATTATATTACACAAGAAAGATCGAGTTACATAGAAAAGGTGAGAAGTCTTGTACTGTTCGGATAACACCAATATTGATCTGCCTCTGGCAGCGAAATTTCTTGTACTAATAAAGGTGAGAAGAGACCATTATGGTTAGATGGGTAAGGCTCCCACAACATAAACGGAGTTTAATGACTTTGAATTAAGGGTTTCTCTTTTCCTTGAACAGTTACAAAAGCCCAGCCTGCCCGACTATTTACTCACAGATAGAGAGAAAATAATTGGATTCATGCCTTTACCGAGGGTATCTGGCTTATGTGAAATGTAAACAGCCATGTTCAGGGCTTGAACTGGAGTTACCATATCCATTTCCCACTACGATAACCAATACACTTTGTAATTTACATACACTCATGAAAAGCACCGCCGGTTGCATTTTACCCTAACCGACAGAGAGTGAAATAACACCTTTATATATTCTCTCCATGGCGTAAATTAACTGGCTGATCCAACTGAGATAAATGTCTTCGTATATTTATCGACATTAAGATAAGTTTAACTGTGAAAGCAATTCTATATTTATAATATTTATATTTAAACATATGAATATAGATTAAGACATTTCGGCATTTAGATATTATTAATGTCATTAACCCTAAACGATAGGAACAACAGGTATACAGAAAATTGTCGTTTTGTCAAATGGGAAGCATATTAAATTCGCCAGTGGTGGTGTCTTAGAAGGTTTTAATTAAAGCATTTTCTAATTAAACTTGTTACTCCATTTTCATTTCAAGTGAAACATTTTTTATGGATGTACAGCTGCATAAACAATTAGTTGATGTGATCGCCTGCCAACAAATATCCATTCCTCTCACTATATATATATATATATATATATATATATATATGTGTGTGTTTATTAACATAAAATTACGTTCATACGCACAAACACGAACAAATATATTTACGTAATTCATCGGTGTATAATAATTCTACATTTATTATTTGATAGAAAGATTTGTAACTAATTTGCCGTTGTAAAGTTAGTGTTTTATAAAAAAAATATATACGATTTTTCAAACTGGCAATAATTGCTAATAATTATTAATTAATATAGACGCATAAGTGTGAGGATATATATATATATATATATATATATATATATATATATATATATATATATATATATTATGGTTTATGGTTATCGCTACCTCACTTGTTGAGTTAATATCAATATCAGAACTGTTATATATATATATATATACATTTACGAAAAACACAATCCGGTCACATTAGGATTAAAGGAATGTTTCCTCTGTGATGTCAATTAAATTGAGCTGTTTCCCAGGAAGATTTAAATGTTCGAAATTGAATGATTTGTCCTGACTGAATTGTTCCCGACTCCGGTTTAACTGGACTGAATAAAGCATTAATATATACATATATATATATATATATAGACAGAGAGAGAGAGAGAGAGAGAGAGAGTGAGAGGGAGGAGAGAGATCCTCATCATCATCAGGTCGCTATGATCATTTGATGAAATTTGATGATGATATGCAAGATCACTTTAATGACTTCCTCATCATCATGTTGAGGAGCTTGCACAGATTTTCCTGACCCTCTCCTGCCACCCATCTGTATCGTCCATCGCCCCCCGGCTACATCCTGTATCGGGACTGAGCTGTGGTATATAGGTTTTAACTGGTCGTCCTGCCTTTGCTCGTCCATGTGATGGGGTCCAGGACTTGTTCTATACAGCTTCCAGGACTCGTTCTATACAGCTCACATCATTCTTGTGTAATTGCCAAGGTTTTTCTCCATACGTTTAGTTAGCGTCCATTTAGTACATACAAATAGCAGTATCGACACGATCACTGCTTGGAAAAAATACGTTTTATTTTATCGGTCAGGTCTTACTTCCATATGACCGATAGACTATCGAGGGCTGTCCATGTCTTTGCTAGTCGCGTGTTGATGTCTGTCTCGATTGATGAGACACTGCTTCCTAGGTTGGTGAACTTGTCTACTGTTTTCAGAGAACTACCATTAAATGTGGAGATTTCGCTTCTTTGGTTAAAGCACATGTATTCTGTCTTGTCTGCGTTGACGTGGAGGTCTATCCCAGCAGCTGCCCATTCCAGACTATGTAGCAGGGTTTCGAATTGGGTGGGTATATTTGCCAGAAGCGCTATATCATCAGCGTAGTCCTCGTCCATAATTGTTTGTGCGGGCTATCTTCCTCTTCTTTCCTTTGCCAGCTTGAAACTGTTATCTTTAATTTTATCAATAGACGTTCTAAGCATGTAGTCTAAGCTGATGATAAAGAAGTAGGGAGCTAATGTGCCTCCTTGCAGCACACCTGCTACAATGTCGAAGTAGTCTGTGTCTCCATCCGAGGAGCAGACTTTTACTTCCATGTTTTTATATAGCATCATTATGGCTACGACATACGAAAGTAGTATTTGTTCCCTCTTCCCTCTGTTTATGAAGTCAAATGCCTTGCTAGTTTTTTTTGGGTTCTTTTGCATGTACACCTTCAAGAATTCGACAGATAGTAAAAATTTGTGATGTCGTGGATCGATTTCTCCGAAAGCCATTTTGGTTCTTCCTAAGTATCTACTTAAATTTGGGTTCTATGCGGCTACTTAGTAGAAAATTGTAGATCTTGGCCGATATGGATGTTAGGGTTATACCTCGGTATTTCTTGGCTAATCCGTGATCAGCCTTCTTAGGGAAGGGGAGGATGCATACCTTTGTCTATCAATCTATTGTGTTTTGATTATATACGGTATTACAGTGTCAGAGCAGCATGTCTTCCATATTTCTGGGGGTATTTCATCAAGCCCTGCAGCATTTCTATTTTCAATTTTTCTTAGTTCTGAGTCGATTTCTTCTTGCATAAATTGTCCTAGTTTGATGTCTAATTGTTTACAAATAATTCTTGTGATGGGTTCATGTGTAACTTTCGGAGAATTTCCGAGTAAATTCTCGAAATGTTGTTTCCATAGTTGTATTCGTTTTTCTTGGCGGGTAGCTTTTAGTTTAGCTTTCGCGGTGCTCTTCCTTCTGCTCACTTCGTTTACCGTTTGCCCTGCTATCCTAGATTGTCTATCTTCAACCGAGTCTCTAATCTTATTGATGTGATTTTGTATGCATTCTGTTTGTTCTTTTAGGTATATGTTTGCTAATTCATTTTGTGCCTTTTAAGTTTGATATTGGTTGGTTTCCTCCAATTGTATTTGGGAGCAGTTTTCATGTCTGCACGCTTTTTTCTAACCGCTGATGTCTCCCATGGGACTCTAAGTTTAGCTCTTTGTTTAGTTGGTATGCATTCTGCCGCTGATTCTAAGCGGGCATTGACGACATTCTTATATTCGTTATTCAGAGTATGTGTTTCTGATTTCTCCTGTAGTGCATCGAATTTGTTTCTTAGTGTTAACGTATATTTATCTCTAATATCCCTGTTGCTAAGCAGGGACCAGTCATTGCGTACAGTGGTTGTTGTTCACGCCGCATTCCTTCGTAGGCTTCGTATCTTTGCCATGACAATTCGGTTATCAGAAAACACACCCTTGAAAGAGAAATATGGCTCGCAATTCAATGAGCTATTATTCCATTTCTTATTCATAAAAACGTCGTCTGTGTTTTAGTATTATTTGCGTAGGTGTAGGTCCGTAGCTTTCTCTTCTTTCTCTAAAATTTAGAATTGATACATGTTAATCTATTTTCTAGTGTGAAATCTGTTTGATGTTCCCTATTCCTTTTTGACGAGTTGTGTAAGCTGAATTTTCGGTTTGAGTTTTATAAAAATATAGACACGTAGGAATCCACAGACACACCCACACATACATATATATATATATATATATATATATATATATATATATATATATGAAAGTAGCAAAAAAACATAATTCAAATAGGTGAATTTATTATAATATAAAGTCGTCGTTAACGTTTCTGTTTCAGTAACCATCATCAGGACTTGGATATCAAAATAGTTCCCATAGCGATGGATGCTTGCTGAGATGACAGGAACAAATGAGAAATGTACAACGAAAAGATACACAAACGTGCACATAGCATTCATAATTCAAAAGTAATAAGAACGTGTCAGACACGTGGAAACATTTGAAAATGTTGGATTTCCCAAAGAAACGAGACAAAACCTCCCGTTTATTAAGAAATACGCAACGATAAGTAAATTTTCATATAAATAAATCGTTTTGAAGTCATCCATGTTAAATGTCATGTAAGATTGTATTTATATATATATATATATATATATATATATATATATATTTGTAAGAATCGTCCTGATAATCCGTTCAGATGAAACCAAGGTAGATTTTTATTCTGACTCTGTGGGCATTCCTTCATATTTCGCTCTACTTCGTGTATTGAGCACACTTACGTTTAGATTAAGGAATTCTGTCGGTGTTTTTTTCTTTTGACTAGGCATTGCGATATTGGTTGATTATTTTCTAGTAGTACATATGTTTTTAGTCTTTTCTTTTTTATTATTTTTTCCCGATATCAGTTTGTGTAATTTTTTTTTTCTAAATTGCATCATCTGTTTTTTTTCACACCATCATAATGATAGAGTAGTTATAAAAAATTATATACATGAGTAAAGTGTTCGCCAATGGTCCGGGAGACCGGAGTTCAATCCCAGGTCGAGTCATACCATAGATTCAAACAATGGTACTTGATGTCGCCTTGTTTAACACTCAGCATTATAAGGTAAGGATCGAGGGTTAAGTGGAGCAATCCAGGGTATTGTGTAGCACCCTCCCCTACACCTCGGTGTGGTAGCTATTGAAAAGGGAGCCTTCGGGTCACCCTTGACTAAGGTCACCAACAACTCTACATATGCGAGAAACTGACGGTCACTAAGCTCTGTTGACCCTCTGTATACACTGTCCTAACTTAGCTGCTTATACTCTATCCCCGATACTGATCCCTCTTTATTTGTAAATGTAGGCAACTACATCACTAATACTATATATATATATATGTGTGTGTGTGTGTGTGTGTGTAGATGGGCGTGTTTGTGTGTGTGTGTGTGTGGCATATCAACTATTGTTGGTTGTTTAATGCTAAATACATATATAAATATATATGTATAAACAGTTCAATTTCAAACAATTCAGTTTAGAACATGTACACAGTTTAAATGTAAAAATAGTTCTATTTCAAACAATTCAGTGTAGCATAAGCACTCAGTTAAGTTCTATTTGACCCATAAATAGTACTCTATTAGGTGCTACCCTTCCGGGCCAGAGTGGACTTGGGAGCGATGGCAATGCTGAGTACCTCATCATTCCCCAAAATTTTAATATTAATGGAGCCTCACCATCAGATTGTTTAGTTTCATATCCAGGGCACTCAATTGCGAGGTAATCGTACCATTCTGCAAAGACGCAGTCGGTGTATATTACGGTGTCAGCCGACTGGGCCACAGGACACTTGTTGGAGGGGCCTTACATCTCTACAGAGATGCAGTCGATGTATTATGCAGCACAAGGCGACTGGGCCAATAGGAATCGGCTAGGATGTTAAGTTATTCATCACTTTGATGATTTGTGTAAAATATCTTACAACTTGTGAATTGGTTACACCTCACCCAGCCCGTGTGTTTATTTCTGGAGTGTCTACAGTTAATCTGAATTTTTATACCAGTTTTAATGAGTTCTATTCTCACTGGGTGCTTCATATTTCTGATGTTCTACCAAACTTCATAAATGATGGGCACCTTACGTAGTATAATGTTTAACCAGCTAGCCTAACAAACAAAACACTGGTGGTTTGTTCATTAGTTATTCAGACATCTGTCCTTGAGCCAAACTAAGTTAAATGACTGAGTGAGTTGTTGGCGATCGAAGTCGATGGCGACCAGAAGGCTCCCTTTTCAATAGCAACTACATCGAGGTGTAGGGGAGGGCGCTACTCCTTTCCCTGGATTGCTCCACTTTACATACCTTATACTGCTGAGAGTTAAGCAAGAAGGTATCAAGTACCATTTTTAAAGTCTTTGGTATGATATTTGTCGCTGCCTCCCACCAGACAGGACTTGACACAAGGTCAAAAGCCGGAAGGCCGATTAAAGTGGGGATAAAGGGAAGGAGAAGGTCGGGAACGTGCCGAGACTCGAACCCTGCTGGTCTGTGCAGCTCATCGACCCACTAAGTGCAATGTGACTCTATTGAGGCAAGCAGTTTCACGAATCCAAATTTGGATCCGGGTTATAGCTTAAACTAGACAACAAGGTCTAGTGCTATACATAGGGGACAAAGGTTGCAGCTCGCCCACACGAAGGTGGTCTTTCGGCCTCGAATCTGCCATTGATTAATACCCCATCCGACACGAATGCCAGACAGCCCAGCCAAAAGGCCCGGGAAGTTTAAAGTCTTTGGTATGAAGCGATTTGAGATTGAACCCTGGTCTCGCAGACAAAGTAGTAACTTGAAACAATGGCCAAATTCATCTTGGAGTTCATATGACGAGAAACTCATTCTTTTTTAATCAATGAATCACAGTCTGTTTTAAGGATGACTCTATTCTTCAAATACTTGATGTTAAGAGTGCCTTCGGCAGCTTGCCGAACGAGTTTAAATTCATTAAGAATAATAACAGGAAAATGGGAGGTGCCCGTGGTGTAATGGTTATCATCGTAGGAAATGGACACGGCGGCACGAGTTCAAATCCTGGACGAGACTGATTGCATTTCACATAGCACTAATACCCTTGGGAAAGGTATTAATCCAATTATTCTCCCTTCAGCTATGGGTAAATAGTAGGGCAGACTAGGTTCCTTGGTTAGGCAACTAGTCTAGAAGGAAAACTCTGAATTCAAACCTGTTAAACTCCGATAAAAATTTGACCTTGTGTCATATCCTGCCCGAGCGGGGGATTGGTAAATATGATAACAGGAAAATCGTGTTTAGTCATCTTTGCTTCGATAATCTCTTTTAAAAAATGAATAATCAAACTAATCTAAAAAATTCGAACAACTCGCGAATCTGGAGATGCGAAGCCTTGAAATGATATACATATGCACATATAGATAATGCATATGTGCATATATTGATGCACAAAGAGATGCATACATGGTTGAGAGAGATGTACATATGGATACATGCATGAATAATATATCATCAGCATCATCAAGGTATGATGATAGCATAGATTCTCAAGACTCTCTCTCGCTATCAGTCCCTATCGGACATCGCTCTTGGTAAATACTCGAGATAGTACCAAGTGTCCGCATATGGCTGATGACTAAGTTGTTGCTGGTCGGCCGGACAACATTGGTGCGTCCATGTGTATGAGTCGATAGGAGAAGCTCGCTTATAACCAGAATAACGACGCTCATTGACAAATGTGTATAACATGGATATTTATATCTTTCACAAAAAAGAAAAACAAATAATCCAAAAGTGATGAATTTATGATAATGGAAAGTCAACGTTTAAACGTTTCGGTTTTAGTAAACCTTCATCAGGACTATAAGATTGTGAAAAAAGTGTTGCTAGGTCAACGCTGGATCTTCATGATGTCGGATT
>OY757939.1:48550794-48575794 GCA_963585895.1 Sepioteuthis lessoniana
AGAACCTAGTCTGCCCTACTATTTACCCATAGCTGGAAGGAGAATATTTGGATTCATACCTTTCCGAAGAGTATTAGTGCTATGTGAAATGCAATCAATCTCGTCCAGGATTTGAACTCGTGTCGCCGTGTTCATTTCCTACGACGATAACCATTACACCACGGACACCTCTACTACTAATTATGATAATGATACTTTTTCTACTACAACTACTACTTTCAGCTATTACTACAACTACTACTACTTATACTACTACTACTACTACTATTACAGCTTCTACTCAATCACTACTACTACTTTACAACTACTACGACTACTAATACTAATACTTCTACTTCTACTACATCTACTTCTACAACATCATCTTGGGGAGCGCTCTTGGTGTAACGATTATCATCGTTGGAAATGGAATCGTCAATCTTACTCCAATGCCTTCACAAGAATGTTTGCATTTCACTTTCCTCTAATGCTTTTGGGAAAGGTATGAATCCATTTGTTCTCTCTCGCTGTTGGTGTAGCAGGTTAGATTCTTTAACCTTGGTAAGGCTATATGTATTGAAGAAGAAAAACAAGGAATTCGAAACCTTGACTTTGAGTCACTTCCTGTCTATAGCAGAGGGGTTGGGTAGATACATGCATCGCCGGAGATAATTTCTCGCAAAAATACTCGCAACTTTTGCAGTTAAAATTTGAGATTATTTGCCCGAGAGTTGATCAAGTTATCAAATAACGAAATGATATTTTTCTTCAGTTCATCTCTACCTCCACACTGAGTTCGTAAATATCTGCACTCAGAAAAGTCACCTCTTTTTCATTGCAGCGATAACGGCGACATTATTAAGAAAATATTTGGTTTGGTTTCTTTGTTTAATGGCATATCAACCTTTGTAAGTTATTTAATGCCTAAGCCATTCTCCTAGAAGAACAGTGGTACTATTTAACCCATAACGGGGGAAGATAAGGGGGTCCATACCTTTCCCAAGGGTATTTGCCCGAAAGTGAACGTAATAGCGCGACTGGAATACGAACTCGCGTACTACGATTCCGCAGTCCATCGCTTTAACCATTAAACCACGAGGACACCCCAAGAAAATATAGTTCCTTTGTCCGAGTAACCGGCATTTCGTGCTTTGACAGCTGGGTTGAGTTGGAGCTGAAATAATGCTCCTATCGAGTTAAAGTTCGTATATTTATGTAATTTTCTGTTATCATATGCAGGGTGCGAAAGCAAAATTAGGAATATTCTTGTATAATGATGAACGACTCTTTTATAAAACAAGATCGACTTTAATTCTAAAAAAAAATTGACAAAATAAAAAGATAGGCTCAGAATAGAAAATGTACTAAATATGGCTACCATTTTTTCGATTATTGTATCGATCTGGATGCCTTCAAAATAAATTCTTCAGACATTTTATTCCATTCCTCCTCAATAGCTGTCTTAACCTAACCAATATTTCAATGGGAAGTTGTAGTTATTTTGTCTTCAAAAACGCCCCATTTTGAGTAATCGAGGGGGTTATGGTCTGAGCTTGATGGAGGCCATACCCTTTGGTATCCGTACCTTTATAGAAAATTGACGTTCTCTTGCTAAAAAATTCTCTCTCTCTCTCTCTTCCTCCCTCTCTTTCTCTCCTTCTCCCCCTCTCTTTCTCTCTCTTTGAAGGTGTTACATACAATAACATCCGTGAACAGATATGTTGTAGTTTCCGTGGAAGTAAGTTTCGTTAGTTTGGCTTCTTTTTTTTTAATGGCATATCAACTTTCCTGGGTTATTCAATTACAAGCCATCTCTTTCGAAGAACATAGTTGGGAGATACCTTTCCATTAGTCTAAAAGTGAATGTAATAGCGCAACAGGAGTTTGAACTCGCTAGCGACAATGTAGCAGTCCAGCACGTGAACCAATGTGCCACGAGGATTCCCTCATTGAAATAAATTGGAGGCTTTCTTTTTGAAGTGATCCTTGTAAGAGTGTTGCGTTCAGACTATGGTCAATCGTTGGCGAGAATGTATTGCAAATTATGGTGACTTTGTGGTTAAATCCTGTTTTGTGGCTGAAAAATTACTTTATCCAGTTGGGCTATTTTGATCCTTGGATCTGTTACCGTTTCCGTGGAAATAAACAGGAAGCTGTACTTTTTGGAGCGTACTACATAAATTTACCTGAAATATTTATTTTTAAGTAGACAAAGAAAGAGAGAGAAAGAGAGGTGCTTAAGGGGGTGCCCCTTCGAATTTCTATGGAGTACCGTAGTGCGACGGTTTGGAAGCAGTTCTCATTGTGAGTTTGACCCTCTCGGCTCGTAAAACAACTGTTGAAAGATTCAAGTAGAATGAAAAATAAACGGAAGAATGTGGGCCTCAAAGAAAGATACAAACACAAAAAGTCGGAACATCAAGGAAAAAGTTCTATAAGACAAAAGAGGAAAACAAAACAAAACAAAAAAAAAAAAAGAAATTAAAATGAGTGATTGGACGATGAGAAAGTATTGGGAGTTGTTCCGAAATGGAATTCCAAAACATTTTCGTCAGAGAGAAAATGAAAAGGAGGGGGAAGAGAAGACAGAATTATAAGTAAAGAGAAAAGAACAACAAGGGAGAGAACTGTTTCCCCCTTGCTATCGTTAACAGATTAATATTTTCCGCGAGAAAAGGCCGCTAGCTGCCCGTTTCTTACAAGGTTTTTTTGTCATCTTTAAACCTGCCATACACCAGTGTTTAATACTCACGTTGAATTCCCACTTCAAAGGGAAAATTTCTCCTTCATTTTCTCTCTTGTCTTGTTCGTTTATTTTCTTTTTACTCTAAAATTTTTTTGGCTTTCTTCTTATTCTCTAAATCCAATTCAACCTTTTTCTTTCCACAGAAAGCAATTAAATAGGTCCTTAAGATAGTAATTATCAATCGTTTTGATGGCAGATATGTTTGTGCATTTAATTAGCCATCAAAGATTTTCTTGCATAATTCTAGATTTTAGGTTTATGCTTTCATTTTTCTTTTTATTTAGTTTTTTTTTATTCTTTTTTTATTTCTTTGCAGTTGTGAAAATTCTTTTTCAAAATTCGGCTGTGCAGTTTATATGTTTAAAGATAGTTTCTTATGCCTTTCTTTATCACCTCTTCATTCTTCTTCTTCTTCTTCTTCTTCTTCTTCTTCTTCTTCTTCTTCTTCTCGAAATTTTCTTTTTTTTCCTTTTCTTCTTCATTTCATCTTTGATTTTCCTTTACTCTTCTTTCCTTTATTTATTTTTTTTCCTCGCTTCTTTTATTTTCTTGCTAAGTTTTTTCTACTTCCTTTTTTTTTCTTCTCTTTTTCATAAATCATATCTTCTTTCGCTTTACTCATTTTTTTTTCCTTCTTGGTGTTATTCATTAACTCATATTTTTTCTTTTTTTTTTTTTCGTTTCTTTGTTTCCTTTTCTTTCGCTTTCTTTCTCACCTGATCTCATTCATTCATTCATTATTTCTTTTTTTCTTTCTTTATTGTATTTCAGTATTTCTTCCTTCCTCTTTCTTTCTTTCTTTCTTTCTTTCTTTCTTTCTTTCCTTTTATTCTGTTTATTCATGTACCTATTTATTCATCCATTAATTTCTTTGCATGTTCTTTACTTTTTCTACAAATCTGCCATCTAACTTCTTCTTTTTTTTTCTTTTAAATTTCTTTTCTCTTATTCCCTAATATGTGTTTATCTTTAACTAATCCTTCACTGATACTGACAACATCTTAATCATTTAAATCCATACAGCTTTATCTTTCTTTTTCTCTTCCTCTTCCTCCTCAGTCTATTTCTCTATTCTTTTTCTGTTCGCCTATTTTCCCTCGTTTCTTTTTTCTCACGATTTTTCTCCCCTTCATTTCTTCCTTTCACTTTTCTTCTTTTTCTTATTCTACTATTTCTCCTCCTCCAAACTCCTTCCTTTTCTTCCTCCTCCTCATCTTCTTCCGTCTCCTTCACCCTTTTGCTACTTCTCCTCCTTCATCTCTATCATTTTTTTTTATTCATATGGGCGTTGTATCTTTCTGCTTCGATTGATTATTTTCTTCTATTCAGATTACTTCCATTGATATATTTTCATGATTTTCTTTATTATCCATCGTTGTTACAAGCAGGATTTATTTATATTATATTTCTGTTTTCAATTTCCTCTTTACTTTCATTTCATCTTTTCTCCTTTTTTTATTTGCAGATTTTCTGCATTTTCTTTCATTCAGTAATTATTTCGTTGTCTCTCTTAGTGTAGCTCCACCTGGTGGCGAACCGCAAGTAAAAATTACACTCTTTTACATAGCCATCAAGAACAATAATCCAAATTCACTTCACACTTTAAAACCCGTTAATTTTACCTCTTGTATTCAAGCCCTTTCTTCTTTCATCGCCTTTCTTTCTCCCTTCTTTTTGTAGATATTTTTCTTTTGTTAATAATCGAAATAATTCTACATTGTCCTTGTCACAGGATATGGTCAGTATTCTCCGACATTAAAATTAAAATGTTGGTTGAAATAATTTTTTATAACACGAAAATTATCAAAGAACTGTTATGTCTGCGCCATAGTAATTAAATTGAAACACGCAATATTGGGTGTGTGTAAGTTGAATATCTGTCATTAGCATTGATAAAAAAAGAATTTGATAAAGGTTTTGGCTTTCAGAAATCAGATCAAAAATTTGGACAAGAAAGAATTTCAGATGTTCAATGAATTACGGCAAGGGTTCGAATTAAAAAAAAAAAATGAAGCACGCTACAAAATATCCTCCCATAAAAGATAGACATATATATATATATATAGATAGATAGATAGATAGATATGAACACATTTTGTATTGTAAGTAAAGATGTATATTTGTAGCAAGTGTAAAATTATGCATTGCTAATCCCTTGAGAAGAACAGAGTGAGAATCTTCTATGATTTTAAAAATGTATTTTTAATAATTATGTGATGATAACGCAGCATCAGTTTAAAGACAAGACTTAATCACTAGTGAATCGATGCTAAGGAATTCATTCAAGTGAGACAACGTTTAAGATAGAGAGATAGATAGATAGATAGATAGATAGATAGATAGATAATGAACAGACTATGATAGATAGATAGATAGATAGATAGATAGATAGATATGAACAGAATATGATAGATAGATAGATGGATAGATAGATAGATAGATAGATAGATATGAACAGAATATGATAGATAGATAGATAGATAGATAGATATGAACAGAATATGATAGATAGATAGATAGATAGATAGATAGATAGATAGGATGTTCTGGCATCTACAATTTTTTGTAACAAATACTGGACGAAAAATCGTGTCTCTGTTTTGATAATCGATACTGGATAAAAGATCAGACGATTTAAGAAGTAAACAAAAAGGAAAATAGGCAATTACGTTGAAGTGATCGATAGATCGATGTATTATAAAGTTAAAATGATTCTTATTTGCCAATATACGCAAGCAATTACATGGCCTGCAAGACATAAAGTCAATCGACTACAAAGCATTTACTTGTCCCTTCTATTTTCCCCTCCTGCATAAATCATGATAAAACCTGTGTTCGAAACCATAACCTGTACTTTTAGTGTTCAATAAAGAATATCTTTAAACATTTCATAAGTGCTTAAGCTCTCCTATCCAGAATGAGTGGAGTAAAATATATCATATACTCATGCATTAGACACACACACGCACACACACACACACACACACACACACACACACACACACACACATACATATACACATACACGCATATGCCAATTCAGTTTGGTTTGTACAATACACCGACTGCTTCCCTGCAGAGAGGTAACCGCCCCCATCGACCCACGAGCGTGCTGGGTATGACACTAAATAATCTTATAGTGAGGCTTTGGAGCATCTGAAGCTTTGGGGAATGCGGAGTACCCCTTCATTGTTATCGCTTCCAGGTCCACTCTGCACCGGAGTGGTAGCACCTGATAGGGTTCTATCAATGAGTCAAATAGAACTAAACATTGTACTTATGCTCAACTGAATTCTTTGTAATAGAACTGTTTTGACATTTAACTGAACTATTTTGACCTTTAAGTGTTTGTAAACAGAAATCTCTGCTTGAACTAAACTGAATTGTTTGCTATGTAATTTGGCGTCAAATGACCCGAAAAGGATTGATACGCCGTAAAACTAAACAGCAAAACAACCAAGTTAATTTAGCGTTAAATACCCCGAAAAGGGTTGATACACCCTAACAGAAAACAACCAATGAACCAACAAACACACATAATATATATATATATATATATATATATATATAAAGTATTATTCGGTCCAGTTAAACCGGAGTTGGGAGTAATTCCATCAGGACAAAAAAAAATTCAACAATGAACATTTAAATTTTCCTGATAAAGAGCTCAATGTAACTGACATTACAGAGCAATAATTTCTTTAAGAAAAATCACAACCGGTCACATTACGATTATAACTTTTTTCCATCCTGTTATGTGTTTTTGACATAAATCAAAAACACGAAAAAAAAATTATTATTGCTATTTTATCTAAATTAGTATTAAATGTGGAGTTTTAAGTCGAAAAGTAATTAGAATTTTCAAAAATAAAAATTAAAAAATTAATTTACTATAATTCCAACCGGTAATAAAATTTTAAAAAACCGGAAATGGACTAAATGAGGAGAAAACTCTTCACCCCTCTTCTATCCCCTCCCACCCTTTTTTTCTGTGTCTATTCTGAATTATTTTTCCATAAGATCTGAAGATGTCCCGTTAATTTTTTTTTCGTGCTTTTGATTTATATCTAAAACACATAATAGGATGGAAATAAATTTATTATCCTAATGTGAACGGTTTTTTTTTTCTTAAAGAAAGTATATATATATATATATATACTCGATTGGAGTTTTGCAAAAAAAACAACGTCATTTATAAATTTAAATGTCCTTTAGGAGATTGTATCTCTGATAATAATAATATATATGTTGGTTTAACTTCAACTAACCTGTCGGGGAGACTTACAATGCACCTTTCTGATACATGTTCAAAAGCTCAGCATTTAAAAAACATTCATGCCCAACAACACAATTACGGAAAATTCCCACCGACAACACAACAATATTAGAATATCAAAATAATAAACAAAAACTACAGATTCTCGAAACATTACATATTAGAAACATGCAACCGACACTTACTAGAATTAATTTTCAAACCAGTGCTAATGTACTTAAATATCTTTAGCTACTGACACTAATTATAGAAACCCATTTAAAAGCAAACACCATAATCTTCAACGGTAAACACGCTCTTACATCGTAGTAATATGCTAAAACAAAAGTTACATCACTTTTGTAATAGATCCTCCCCTGATGATGGCCCAAAGTCGGGCAGAAAGTACTAGGGATACATACAACTATGGACAATACATAAATCAATTCCCCCCCCCCCCGAATACGATAAAAGTAAAACGGGAATTCGAACGGATCCAGAAGAAAATATGTAGACATAAAAAGTCTATCATGTTTAATGAAATGTGTATTAACGAAGAAATGCTGCCAATATATATATATATATATAGTGTGTGTGTATATATATATATATATATATATATATATATATATATATATATATATATATATATATATATGCGTGAATTTTATTATCAGATGAATGCTCCAGTGTAAACCAGTCAGTATGAGTTCGTTGATTTTTGTGTAAAGGTATCGGTATTTTTTTAATATCGAGCATTGTCATCGTGAAACCTGAAGGTTTTTTTTTAGTTAAACAGATTCGCTATATATATATATATATATATATAGTTGGGCAGCAGTCTTTCATTTAAGCATGTTTGATCAAATGATAAAGACACACATTGTCTATATAATTTTATTAAGATCCTTTCAAGTTTCCTGACAAGAGTCTTGCTTTTAGATTGGAATTGATAGATGAATTTATCAAAATTGTCCCGAGCGTTTTCCGTCATTTCATAAGCCATCATTAGGGAGTTGTTTGTATATGTAAAGTGTGTGTGTGTGTGTGTTTTTTAAGTTTCAGGGTTTTAGAACACTACAAAATTACGTATATATATTCATATATATATTTATATATATATATATAGAGAGAGAGAGAGAATTGCCATGACTAGAAATATCATCATCATCATCATGTCGCGCTGGTAGCACGGATATCCCTGACCCTCTCTCGCCAATCCTCCCTATCGTTCATCGCCTTAGGCAGGTCTTCAGGACAACATCCCGTATCCTCACATAGCTGCTGAATGTATGTTCGAGCTGGTCGTCCTGCTTTTGCACGGCCATGTGTGGGGGTCCATAAGAGTACATCTCTTATGAGTTCGTCCCTGCTTCTCCAGCAGTGTCCTGCATGTACGGCCACCTGCCTCCTATCACGAAAACTATTCAAGTTAGACGAACCAGACTAGAAATATATATATATATATATATATATATATATAAAATATTCAGTCCGTGTCCATGGACAGTAGGTGTGGATTATTCTTTATATAGAATATATGAGGGTAATCATATAAATCTATAAGAGTGCTCAATGTATGGCTATTGTTAGTTCCCTATTTATTCTCTAGGGTATAACAAAATTCACATTCAGAGCGTATATAGTACAATTAAATGGAGACTCAAACTCGGTTATGTCGTCATAATAAATTTATTTCAGCGGAGAATAGCAATAATATTCTCCGCCGAAATAAATTTATTATGACGACTTAACCGAGTTTGAGTCTCCATTTAATTGTACTATATATATATATATATATGAGGGGGTATACTTAGGATGTCATAGCAGGAATATATGTACATATATCATCATCAAATCGTGCTGCTAGCACGGATCTCCCTGACCTTCTTTTGTCACTCTTCTCTATTGTCTATCGCTCCTGGGAGGTTTTCAAGGATATATCCAGTATCGGCACAGAGCTGTTGTATATAGGTTCTAGCTGGTCGTCCAGCCTTTGCTTATCCATGTGCAGGGGTCCACGGGGGTACATCGCTTATGAGCTCGTCCTTACTTCTCCTGCAGTGTTCCACATGTCCAATTCGTCTAACATGGATAATTTTCGTGATGGGTGGTAGGTGGCCGTACAGCTGCTGTTTTGTGGAGTGTTGCCTCCAGGATTTGCGAGAGACAGAGGGACAGAAGGAGATGAATACACACTGCCATATTAACCCATACCTTTTTCTTAGTGGTCCTGTTGGACGCTGCCCCAACAAGGTGCTTAGCCACTCGTTCTCCATGAATGACCGAATTTCTTCTGGCCGCAAGCTGAAGACTGACTCAAAACTGACAATATCTCACATGGTCATCTTACACATTTCCGTTCAGCCACGTCACTGCTTCAGCACATTTACACAGGTGCGTCCTGTGCAGAGAAATCTCTGATTGACGACTTAGGGTCATGGCGTTTAATGTCATTGTCAGGACAAAATGTGTGTGTGTGTGTGTGTGTGTGTGTGTGTGTGTGTGCAGGGGGATACAATCAACGTATTATAAACGCTGCTATCAGAGTGATTGAATATATTTATTTTTATCAGTTTTTTTTTGGCATAAGTGATAGTTTTTATCCAACATGTTCAGAGAATTTAAACAATCTCAAAATGTATTTGAAATTTCAGAATATTTTTTATTTAATTCATTAAATGATAAAAATATCTCTGCATTAAAAGTTTTATAGCAATCAACCGCTTCTAGATAGACGACACCCTTGATAATTCACCGAATACAAGTCATAAAACTTCTTAGAGTGCAAATTTAATTTTGGTTTGGTTTGGTTTGGTTTCTTTGTTTTAATGGCATATCAACCTTTATAGGTTTTTTAATGCCTAAGCCATTCTCCTAGAAGAACGGTGGTACTATTTAACCCATAGCTGGGAGGATAAGGGGGTTCATACCTTTCCCAAGGGTATTTGCCCGAAAGTGAACGTAATAGCGTGACTGGAATACGAACTCGCGTACTACGATTCCGCAGTCCATCGCCTTAACCATTACACCACGCTTCTCTTTTCTTTTTTTTTTTTTTTTAGTCTCAGACTTTAATTTTGGTACATTGTGAGCAAAAAGCACACGGTTAGAGAGGCTACAATCATGATAACAACATCATCATCATTATCATTATCGTCGAGGCAAACTGACTCCACGGATCTCTCTCTCTCTCTCTCTCTCTCTCTCTCTCTCTCTCTCTCTCTCTCTCTTGAACTCCATCCCGACTGAGCCCAGTCGGCTGGGACTGTAGAATACACTGACTACATCTCTACAGAGGAGTAAGACCTCCCTTCACGAGTGTCCTATCTATAACACTGATTCATCTGATGGTGAGGCTTCAGTCATGGAGTTTCAGGAAATGTCGAAAACCCCTTTATTGCCATTACTCCCAGGTCCACTCTCAACTGGAATGGTAATACTCGTTAGGGTTCTATCTATGGGTCAAATTGAAGAGTTCCGGAATATAGTTCCGTCATATATCATGTCCTTAATGATAAATAACTGTCAACTATTTAAGTCGACCACGGGTTAGATCATGTGAAACCTACTGACCAAGTTTCAACATTTTATTGAGTTCGCAGATGTTAATTACAATTGTCGCAGTGGTTGTTTGTGCCCTTTCTCGTGTTGTCAACTTTTCATTCAATTCCGACCGGGAAATATTGTTTTATTAAGTTGGTCGTCCAACGATAAAATCCCCGATTGAAAATGTGTAAATCATCGCTTGTATTTACATGGTGAGAAAGCAAAATCAAGAATATTCTAGAATAATAATAATAATAAATGACTCTATCATAAAACCAGATAAAAAAAAATCAATCACAAAATAAGAAAATAGACACAAAACAGGAAATCTACGCTATATGACCGTATTTTTAAAAATTATTGTATCAACACACCTGCTTTCAAAATAAATTCTTCAGACATTTTATTCCATCCTCCTTAGTCTTAAGGGAACCAATAGTCAGACAGGAAGATCCATTTGTTTTGTTTTCTAAAACGTCCCATACAGCACAATCAAATGGGGTTAAGGTCTCGGCTTGAATCTTGTTTTTTTTTCTGTCCTCGCAGTTTTCTCGTGGACCTTCAATTCATTAGCGTGCTTTCTTATTGACGTTATGAGGTCCTTCTTCATCACCGTAGCAAGAGCAGTTAAAAAGCTTTCTTTTCGTTTTTTATTCAATCCTTTGTTCCCACTTTTTCTTAAAAAGGTCTTTTTCTGTAAAAATATTTTTTTCTCTGCTTTGTATGAGTACAAAGAAACTTGGGCTTGGTTTCGGCGTTAAGTATATCGTAGATTCTTTGATGTTTCTTTTCTTGCCCACTCATATGGTTTGAAATTTTTATCTAAAAGAAAATGCTTGAATAATAGAGCTTATAATGAAAATTTAGATTCTTTGCATTTTTTTTTAAATTGGACTAATCAGATTAAAAAACGTTTTAAGAATTATTCCATATTTTGCTTTCGCACCCTGTAGTAACACTTAAGACTCTTATTGTTTGATATTTGCTCTTTTTTTAATGTTCTTATCTTTCATGATTAATTTCAGCCTTGGGAACTGAAAAGAAAATGTCCCCAGGAAAATAAGACGTCGGACGGATGAGAGTTTCCTAGTGCCCCACTTCTACAAGTTATTGAAATAATCGTTGTTTTTTTTATATAGAAAATCGTCAGTCTTTCTGATTTGAAATGCTGACACCATTCATGACTATTATAGCGCAGTACTCTCCGTAGACCAGTTTTAAACGTCTTTGTATAAACACGTAAAAGAATTTCACGCGAAGATCTGTCATTGTCTTTCTTAGGGAAAAAGAAAACCACAAAATTCGTCGCTGTTTCTGAAGCTAATGAACCCTTTTAAAGTAGAAAAAACTCGCAGTATATTGAATGGGTATCATCTACACTGAATTTTTATTGGACACAACAATTTTTATTGATTTCGACAACTTGATGAAATATTCCTTAAATGAAAGATTCGATATTTATAGTTATATGCATTTATGAACATTTAATATAATTTTTCTGTCAAGACATTGAAAGCTAAAATTTCCTGTTCAGCTTCAAATTTTGTAAACGATCAACCAGTTCAGTTCTGAAATGTTTGATAATTTTGAAACAATGGGTATGAAAAGCAACTTAAGGCCTTGTGTGCTCAACTAAAGCTTTTTTTGTGTCCTGGGTATAACGCTGGATCTAACGCTGGATCTAACGCTGGATTCATGTTCTGCAGCTCTGAGGTGAGTGGAGTACCCGTTCATTGCCATTACTCCCAGCTCAACTCTCACCCGAAGTTGAAGTACTCACTTATGGATTTAGATATATAAGTTTAGAAATTATGTGCATTCGATATGATCATGTTAAAAAAGAAAAACCATATGAAACAATAACACAAAAATATAAATATGAAAGTATTGTAGGAGGACATGTTATTTGGTAGATATGTTTAGTCCTCCAAAATTTATGTTGTTGTTTCGTGTATGTGTCATCATCATCATCATCATATCGCGCTGGTAGCGCGGATATCCCTGACCCTCTCTCGCCACTCCTCCCTATCGTTCATCGCCCTAGGTAGGTCTTCAGGACAACATCCTGTATCCTCACATAGCTGCTGAATGTACGTTCGAGCTGGTCGTCCTGCTTTTGCACGGCCATGTGTGGGGATCCATAAGAGTACATCTCTTATGAGTTCATCTCTGCTTCTCCAGCAGTGTCCTGCATGCCTGGTTCGTCTAACTTGGATAGTTTTCGTGATAGGGGGTAGGTGGCCGTACAGTTGGTGTCTTGCTGCCAGGACTTGTTCAGGATTGCACGCAGCATTCTTGTGTAATTGCCATCTAGCTTCTTCTCCAGTCGTTTTGTTAGCGTCCATGTAGTGCATCCATATAGCAGTATCGATGTGACCGCTGCCTGGAAGAAACTGCGTTTCATTTTATCGGTTAGGTCTGATTTCCATATAATCGATAGCTGTCCATGCTTTCGTTAACTTCGTTTCGATGTCCTTTTCGGTTGATTCGACGCTGCTTCCAAGGTACGTGAATTTGTCTACTAGTTTAAGTGGGGTTCCTTCTAGAGTGGAGATGTCCCCCGTTTGGTTATAGCACATATATTCCGTTTTGTGTGCATCAACATAGAGGCCTAGGCTTGCTGCTGTTCGTTCCAAACTATGCAGAAGTGTTTCGGCTTGGTCAGGTGTATTTGCCAGTATCGCTATGTCATCGGCGTAGTCGGCGTCGGTAATTGTTGTTGCGGGGTATCTTCTGCTTCTTTTCTTCGTCAGTTCGAAGCCATTCTCTTTGATTTTGTCGATCGATGTTCTGTGTAGTGGTATATTATGTTTGGAAAAAGGGCACAGGGAGACAAATGTAGTAAAGATGTAATGATATGAAAGATGTGTAAACAATATGAAACGGCGCTGACAAAAGGAACATTCAAAATAAGGCGACAAACAAAACAAATTTATATTCATAACAAAACATGCAATGATACCCTTAAAACATTACTATGGTTCTTTTACCGTTCGTAAAATAGTCCTGTGTATGCGTGTGTGTGTGTGTGACTAACACAACTAAAACTACGGAAAGGGTTAGATAATAAAATTGTCCTATTCATGTTGACTACGTATTTCTAAATGTTTCTTTCTTCCTATGGTTCGACATAATTGCTATTTTCGAAGCTGGAAAAAGTCTCACAGACAAGGTATACTGAGGAAAGGAATGTTTGCATGGCTTATAAATTTTGTGGCGTTTGACGTCTGTTGGTGAATATGAGAGAGTGATAGTATTCTCTATGGAAGTCACACTGGAGAGCGTGTGTTAGCCCTGCAAGTGAAAATGTGCAAAAGAGGAAGAGTGTTTGAAGACGAAGTATTTATAGAAAATAAGTGTCTTGGAATCGGCTCCAGAAAAACGCGGGACGAAATTTAGATGAGGACGTAGTTTTAAACACTGATCACGTGGTTCTCCCGGCCAATGGTTTCCCGAGACTGAATATTTGCGTGCGACCGCCATCTTTGTTTCGGGAACAAGTGGCATAATGAATTATAAGTTAGATTATAGGAGTGTAAGTCCTATAGTATAACGAACGCAGTTTTCTAACCTGTAGGCATAAATTGACTCTACATGGGTTGACATGCCGTTAAAATTAATCAACTGATCGCATAATAGCTTTGCAACTAATGACTACGTCTTTTATAAACAAGGAACAATTTTAGAATCATCACCGTTAAGTAAGGCACACGGAGTTGTTTACATCATTATATATACCTCTATGGGGCCCCTCTGGTGGTGTAATTGTTAGCAAGCTCGACTAGCAAACCTACACGAGTGAGTTTGAGTCTCATCGGGTGCCCCTTTCATATGGCCTTGTGCCACATCTAAGCAAGAAGCTTAGTAAATTTCCATTATATATACCTCTATAACCACTGGCGTTAAATAACCTACAAAGGTTGATATGCAATAAAACCCAACCAACCATTTATTTGTCGCTGCCTCCCACCAGACACGACTTGACACGAGGTCAAAAGCCCGAGGGCCGACTAAAGTGGGGATAAAGGGGAGGGGAGAGCGGGAACGAGCCGAGACTCGAACCCTGCTGGTCAATGCTGCTCATCGGCTCACTTAGTGCTATGTGAGCCTGATGAGGCAAACAGTTTCACGAACCCAAATGTGGGTCCGGGCACGTATGCCAGTTTACGGCTTAAACTAGACGCTTGGTCTAGTGCCGTACATGGGGGACAAAGGAGACAAAAATGCAGCTCGCCCACCCGAAGGTAGCCTAGTCGAAACTATGTGCCTAATTAAAGGCCCCAAGTCTGCCATTGTTCCATTTGTAGAGCCACGCTCCGGACCGAAGTCCAGAACAGGCTCCGGGGCTTCGCAAAAAGCTAAAAGCCGACCAACCATATAATCGTGCGTGTATGTTTTTCAGTTGATCCTGATGCATCAAGACAAGGCACCTCTGGTGGTGTAATGGTTAGCAAGTAAGACTGGCAAACCTACCCGACTGAGTTCGTGTCTCATTGTGCTACATCGAAGAAAAGAACTTCGTAAATTATTACTTCATGTTTAAAGCTATCAAGTACAATTCTGATCATGCGATAGACATCAAAAAGTAAACTTTTTAAATAAATAACGCGTTATTCTTTACTAATGATAATGTTGTCTAAGCGCTACATTCGTGAAAAATAATTTTTGTCTCATTTCTAATAATCGTGTTACGTATTTCCGTATATATTTACGTTCGTATATTGCAAGCATTCGTAAGTATTGGCTTCGATATACATGATATTGTATTAACTACTTGTAAATATCAGCTCAGCTTTGTATTTATAAGCAAATGCTTGTGTGTTTATATTACTTTGTCTTTCTGTATACGTCCACTCACGTTTGTTGTCCACTTGTCTTTGGTTTGTCTGTGTTTTTAAACATACGAGAGCAAGGATGAATTTTAAAGTACTTAGACAGACATATTTCTCAACGGAATACATTTCATCATCGGCGTTCGTTTCTCTTATTGTCTTGTATCTTTTATTTCGTTTTTCTTTTGCGAAAGAAAAAAAAATCCTGCTATTCACAAAAGTTCCAACTTGCTTTGCTGCCCCATGTCTAACCAAAAACAAAAACTAAAAACAAAAACAAAATTAAAAACAATAGCAAAAAAAAAACAAAAACAAAAAAAACAAAAAACAATTCAAGTAATACATCAATAAGCATTTCTACCAGTGAGTGCAACTATCGAGTCGTCTGCTTCTTTCTTATTTTTTGGTCGCTATCTTATTACACGCGTTCCTGTTCGTACACATGGAATTGTTGGGTGCCTAAGGGTACTGCTGATGATGGTGGACGTGGGGCCCCTACCATGAATAAAACAAAGGAAATAGACGAGTCGCTACTGGGATGTCGTAAGTGCTGACGATGTAATAATTCTAAATGATTTGATATATTCAGTATTTTTCTTCTTTTTTTTTTTTTTTTTTTTAAGTCGGTGTTCGTTGATTGGGTTGGGTAAAAAGACAATGCAGAAGAAAATCACTGAACGAGAAGAAAGAAATGAAGGATGAAATCAGTGACAGGAGAAAAGAGAAAATGAAGGAAAAAGAAAATGTCATAAAAATACATACAGAAATAAAGAAACGTGTACTTATAAAGAAAGAAAGAAAGAAAGAAAGAAAGAAAGAAAGAAAGAAAGAAAGAACTTAAATAAAAGAAAGAAAGAAAGAAAGAACTTGGATAAAAGAAAGAAAGAAAGAAAGAAAGAAAGAAAGAAAGAAAGAACTTGAATAATTGAAAAAAGAAAGAAAGAAAGAAAGAACTTAAATAATTGAAAGAAAGAAAGAAAGAAAGAAAGAAAGAAAGAAAGAAGAAAGAAAGAAAGAAAGAACTTAAATAACTGAAAGAAAGAAAGAAAGAAAGAAAGAAAGAAAGAAAGAAAGAAAGAACTTAAATAAAAGAAAGAAAGAAAGAAAGAACTTGAATAAAAGAAAGAAAGAAAGAAAGAAAGAAAGAAAGAAAGAAAGAAAGAAAGAAAGAAAGAACTTGAATAATTGAAAGAAGAAAGAAAGAAAGAAAGAACTTAAATAATTGAAAGAAAGAAAGAAAGAAAGAAAGAAAGAAAGAAAGAAGAAAGAAAGAAAGAAAGAACTTAAATAACTGAAAGAAAGAAAGAAAGAAAGAAAGAAAGAAAGAAAGAAAGAAAGAAAGAAAGAAAGAACTTAAATAAAAGAAAGAAAGAAAGAAAGAACTTGAATAAAAGAAAGAAAGAAAGAAAGAAAGAAAGAAAGAAAGAACTTGAATAATTGAAAGAAGAAAGAAAGAAAGAAAGAACTTAAATAATTGAAAGAAAGAAAGAAAGAAAGAAAGAAAGAAGAAAGAAAGAAAGAAAGAACTTAAATAACTGAAAGAAAGAAAGAAAGAAAGAAAGAAAGAAAGAAAGAAAGAAAGAAAGAACTTAAATAAAAGAAAGAAAGAAAGAAAGAACTTGAATAAAAGAAAGAAAGAAAGAAAGAAAGAAAGAAAGAAAGAAAGAAAGAAAGAACTTGAATAATTGAAAGAAGAAAGAAAGAAAGAAAGAACTTAAATAATTGAAAGAAAGAAAGAAAGAAAGAAAGAAAGAAAGAAGAAAGAAAGAAAGAAAGAACTTAAATAACTGAAAGAAAGAAAGAAAGAAAGAAAGAAAGAAAGAAAGAAAGAAAGAAAGAAAGAAAGAACTTAAATAATTGAAAGAAAGAAAGAATGAAAGAACGAAAGATAGAACTAAAATAAAAGAAAGAAAGAAAGAAAGAAAAAGAACTTAAATAATTGAAAGAAACAAAGAAAAAAAGAAAGAAAGAAAGAAAATAGAAGAAAAAGTAAGTAAGAAAGAAAGAACTTGAATGATTGAAAGAAAGAAAGAAAGAAAGAAAGAAAGAAAGAAAGAAAGAAAGAAAGAAAGAAAGAACTTAAATAATTGAAAGAAACAAAGAAACAAAGAAACAAAAAAAGAAAGAAACAAAATTATGGAAAGAAAGAAATAAAGAAAGAAAGAAATAAAGAAAGAAAGAAACAAACAAACAAATAAACAAGGTGAAAACGTGGTAAAAAAAGAATAGAAAATATGCTTGCATCTCCACCAAAAATAAAGAATTAATTTTTGAAAATCGTTAAATTTATTCCACAAAAAATTTTTTACCAAAAGCTAAAGAATTTTTTTCTGTTTTTCCGATGCCAGAATTATTGTTTAATGAATGTGTGGGTAAAGACTAACAAATTGTGGGAACCAGCAATTGTTTACAAAAGATCTACGGAGAAATCACACAAAAAGTATTTGATTTCACTACATCGCCAAACTTAAGCAATAAGTCTCCACAATATTTAGATGGATGACCACTTAAGAACAGCGGATATTGTCAGAAACCCACAGCCTATGTGCCAGATTAAGCAAAGCTTATTAACAGTTCTTTAAAAAGTTATAAAAACTATCTGATGTACCCGAGTACATAGGGTAAGAAGTCAAGACGTGGTTAACACATAATAATGACTTTAAAACGATTGCCTAATACTGATGAAAAACAGTTAAGTACGTCTGAGAATTAATTTTTAAAAAAATTTATTGCGGACTTTTTGTCCTCATCTTGGTAGTTTTTGTGCTGTTTCTTATTCACAGCGTTTCGACCAAATTTCACCTCTGGCCTTCTTCAGGTGATTAACCGTGACCTCAGATAGGAATGCTGAGTCTTGTAACCGTATCCCCAGTAATTAATGCCTTCCATAGTTATTGTCAATCGCACCACGTTTTTGACCAAGTAAACCTCTGGCCGGCTTAGGTAGGAATTGAAACCGCTACCTTCTAACAATGCTCAACTGGAACCGTAGAGACTCAACGCCTCTATCCGCTGCGCCACGCGATAGACAACTACGGAAGGCAGTAATTACTGGAGATGCGGTTACAAGACTCAGCATTCATATCTGCGGTCGCGGTTAATCACCTGAAGAAGGCCAGAGGTGAAATTTGACCGAAACATAGTGAAGAAGAAACAACACAAACACTACCAAGCTTAGGACAAAAAGTCCGCAATAAATAAAAAATAAATAAATAAATTAATCCTCAGATTAAGAAGCCTCATCTCAAAATGATTCCAATTAAAGACAGTTAAGTACGTTTCCTTCACAGCTAAACTGCCGGATATATAGTCTTAAAAACTCCAAAAATTCTTGGAAAAATAATGATTTACGAAGATAATGTGGAAAATATTTTAAGAAAGATGGGTCAGACTTAGCAGATGGTCAATTTAAACATTTTTGTTTTGGTTAGAATTGCGAAACATCTTATAATGGTGGGTTGGTTGCTTTTTATGGTTTATTAACCTCATAGGTTTTTTCATGCCAAATCTCGTTTATACATATAAAAGTAAAGTTGGCGACTGTAGTCGAGGGCGACTCAAAGGCTCCCTTTTCAATAGCTACAACACCGAGGTGTAGGGAGCGGCGCTACTCCTTCCCCTGGATTGCTCCACTTTACCCTTGATACGTACCAGTGTGGTGGGTGTTAAGCAAGGAGATATTAGGTACCATTTTTTTAAATCTTTGGTATGACTAGACATAGGATTGAACCCACGTCTTCCGGGTCATTGGCGAACACTCTAATCTCTAGGCCAATACATATATATCATATATGTCCGTGGTGTAATGGTTATCGTCGTAGGAAATGGACACGGTGGCACGAGTTCAAATCCTAGACGAGACTGATTGCATTTCAAATAGCACTAATACCCTTGGAAAATGTACGAATCCAATTATTCTCCCTCCAGCTATGGGCAAATTGTAGGGTAGACTAGGTTCTTCAGCCTTGGTGAGGCAACTAGTCTAGGAGAAGGAAAACTCTGAATTCAAACCTGCTAAACTCCGCTTAAAAAAATTGACCTTGTGTCATATCCAGCCCGAGCACAGGGGTTGGGTCTGGAGGTGACGAGACTGATTGCATTTCACATAGCACTAATACCCTTGGGAAAGGTATGAATCCAATTATTTTCCCTCCAGCTATGGGTAAATAGTAAGACAGACTAGGTTCTTCAGCCTTGGTGAGACAACTAGTCTTGGAGAAGGAAAAATCTGAATTCAAACCTGTTAAACTCCGCTTAAAAATTGACCTTGTGTCATATCCTGCCCGAGCGGAGGGGTTGGGTAAATATGATTAAAATAATGAAATTATTTTACATCATTATCTTCAAGAAGATGGATTCAGAAGAATACACCAACTGCTTCTTTGCTGAGATGTAAGACCTCCCACATAACGAGTGTTCTGGATTTGACATTAAACAATCTATTATATTTTGACCTTCGACCCGGCCCAAAAAAAAATGCTATTCCAAGGTTATGCACCGGAAGGAAGTGACACATTCCAATGGCAGTTAGGGGAGGAAATCGCGTGGGTGGAAATTGGCAGATGAAATGGGACAAGGTAATTCTCATGGTACACTACAGAGTGATGCACCGGAAGAGAGTGACCTGTGAACTGCATGACAGTTATTTCCGCTTGATGAAGATTAAACATTCGATTTCAAAGATCCAGTGGGCGATCGTGTGGGCGTTGAATTATTATTTAACTCAGTTGAGTTCGAGTCCAAGAAGCAGTTGGCAGTTGGCAGTGGCAGGGGCAGTTGGCAGTTGAGTTGAAGATCGGATGGAGTTATAGACGAAATGTGGTAGGGAAAGCCACATCAGGCCGAAGGGGCCTTTGGGCCCTGATGAGTGGGCCCTAGGCCTCCGGTTGAACAGCACTAAAGAATGAAAAAGACACAACGTGACGGTCATCACAGTGGGGTCAAGATATTACAGTTTATATTCGATCTCCAGCTCCCTCTCACATGCAACCCTTGAACAACCCTTTCGAACCCTTGCAATAAAGTGAGAGGTAAAATATTGTTAAAGAAGTCTTCCTGCGTCTTTTATTCATGCATCTGTTTTATTATTGTGTCGTTGTGATGCTGCATGAATTAGCAGATGAGTATATAACAAATCTAATCAACAGTCTACAGTAA
Source organism: Sepioteuthis lessoniana (assembly GCA_963585895.1). NCBI lineage: Eukaryota > Metazoa > Mollusca > Cephalopoda > Myopsida > Loliginidae > Sepioteuthis > Sepioteuthis lessoniana. The sequence goes on from OY757939.1 coordinate 48,571,313, forward strand.
TGCTGGAGTTTTCGGGAATGCGGAGTACCCTTTATCGCCATCGCTCCCAGATCCACTCCGGCCCGGAGTGGTAGTACCTGGCACTGTCTATTGGTCACATAGAACTAAATTGTGTATTTATGCTGAACTGAATGTTTTGAAGTAGAACTGTTTTTACATTTAGTTGTGTGTAAACAAACATATTTTACTTATGTTGAACTGTTTGAAATGGAACTGTTTACACATATAAAAAGGGATTTGGCATTAAATAGCCAACACTGGTTGATAGGCCATTAAACCAAAGTAGAAATGTTAAACTTAAATTAATATTTAAATACTTTTGAATAATCATTTCATCTCTGAGGAACAAAACAATTATATCAAAATCTTCCGATAGGTCCAATAAAGATGCATCAAAAAGTTGTCCTAATTCTTTTAAATTCTTTTAAATTCAATGATTATTTTTCTTTTTGTAAGAAGAGGAATTATATTGTGAATTGAATTACCATGAATAGAAAATCCAGGGTGCCTCGGGTGGTGTAATGGTTAGCAAGGTAGACTAGCAAGCCTTCACGAGAGAGTCCGATTCTCATCGGGTGCCCCATTGTGCTACATCTAAGCAAAAAGCTTAGTAAATTACTACAATGACCTGAAAATCCAGCGAACATTTACACACGACAAATGGAAACACTGGGTGGCTGTTTTGACATTATTAGGTATCATCAGCTATGTAGACTGTGATATCCACCACTGGAGATCGAACCAGCGACCACAGATTGCAGAGTCGAAACTAGTTAATTTGGCGTCACTTGTTTATGATATGCACTGTGGGCTCCTTTGTAGAATTTCGGCTCTGCAATCTGTGGTCGCAGGTTCGATCTCCGGTAGTGAAGATCACGGTATACACTGCTATGAGACCTAATAAAGTCGAAACAGCTGTCCGCAGTTTACGTATAACGTACGTAAGTGTTCGTCGGATTTTCTGGTCATAGTAATTCAATTCTTTAAAATTATTTGGTCATTCACAGATGGAAGACAAACAAACACTCCCAAGCTGTTGGTAGTTGAGCAGTTGACTAGACGGTCTGAATTTCGCCCGAAAAATCACCATTTCTGCATGGCTATTCTCCAGAACTCTTCTCAGTATTCTACCTGATCACTACAACGTTATAGTCTGGATTGATGTATTTCTTTCTCTGATTTCTAATTCCTCTGGTCTTTCTTCAAATTTTTTAGGGACCATTCCAAGTGTTCCAATTACGCTTGATATTAACGCCACCTTCATGTTTCCCCGGTTCTTTCAGTTCTTTGGCAATGTCCAATAATTTTCTTTTTCTTTTATGTTAACACTGTGGTCCACCGGAACGGTCAAATACTCAAGACGCTAATTCTTTTTTTTTTATGATCACTTCGTCAAGTTTTCTGGTCGGGATTAAGTAATCCGTCTTTATCTCAAAATCCAATGGGATTGTATGGGTTTGATTCTCTAAGACTAATTCTGGTTTGTACATTTACCATTTCGTTCGTTGTATAGCCAAGGCTCAATCTCTTACTCAATTTTCAGTGGATTATAGGATTAACCATTCCATATTTTTCTCTGGATAATCTTCACTTGCGTTTCTTTTACGTATTATCAATTTTTACTTTAATATAATTGGTCCTTATACCGTTATTTTGAGTTCCTATAGGAAGACATTCAGTTTCTCTCTAAAGGTTCCCCTTTCGTGGCCATGTCCAGGTTTTCTCGTGTCTAGTTTCATTTGTTTGTCGCTTGAAATATCCATACATTTGTTGTTCTCTCCCATTTCTTTTTCCTAGTTTTGTTTGTTTTTCTGTCTGGTCTTATGTTGCCAAAACTATTATTTACTAACTACAGTAATTAGTCTTTCTTTACTCTTTCTAAGGATCTCTTCGACTCCTCGTCGTGATGCCTCTACGCAATCCTCAACGTTGGCGAGACTTCTTCCTCCTTTATATATAGTCATTCACTCAGTTTTGACCGCTGTTTTAATAGATAATATTCCTGCCCACTGCTGCATATCATAATGTCTTCAACTCTTAACCCTCAACACGTAGCTATAGTATATGTGCCACACGTTTGCGGAGGCATGATTTACAATGACAGGTCAAATTTCAATCGACGTGGTAAACAAACTGTGATAAACAATTAGAAAGTGATCGTTGGCTGTCGGCGCGCACGTGATATTGCAGAGATTTCAAAAGTTATCTGAGTTGACACTCGGACAGTCGAAAAGTTAAATTTTGTAATTTGAATTTTAAGTTAAACTGGCACCTTCAACACATGATAAAGAGACTTCATCTTCCTTCTTGAAACCGGTTCAAGAAAATCCGAAATACACATGAGTACCGTTTCTCGTGTCTTTACAGCCATTGGGGTACAAGTGGTAACATTTCTTGTGACCTTCAACCCTTTTAATTTCTAATTTTTAGAGACGTCATCTGATGTTTTATTATAAGATATTTTTAGCCTTTTTTATTAAACATATTCGTTGCGAAATTTTGGAATGTCCCTAAATTGATCTGTTCACAAACATACGCACTTCCTACTATTTGCCATTAGTTTCTTTGTTTAATGGCAAATCAACCTTTGTAGGTTATTGTTGTGGCCCCGGAAAGGGTCACTAATGAAAACGCAAACACGGATATTAGATAACAGATTATCTTACACAAGAACGATAGAGTTACATAGAAAAGGTAAGAAGTCTCGTACTGTTGGGATAACACCGATATTGATCTGCCCTCTGGCAGCGAAATCTCTAGTATTAATAACAGTGAGAAAAGTCCATTATGGTGATATGGGTAAGGCTCCCACAACAGTTATCTAATGCCAAAGCTATTCTCCAAGAAGAACAGTAGTGGTACGATTTAACCCATAGCTGGGAGAATAAGGGGGTTCATACCTTTCCCAAGGGTATTTGTCCGAAAGTGAACGTAATAGCACGACTGGAGTTCGAACTCACTTTAACTATTACACCACGAGGACACACCATTGCCATTGGTATTTTAGTGTTCCCGGTGTATACTACTAACAGTTTGTAGCCCTTACTAATCATCCAAAACTGTTTGCCGCCATCTATAGGACTAAGTCAACAATTATCCAGTCTTATTGTCATACAAGACTAATATTTGAACACAGGAGTAACTTGACACATTCTCCTATTATTTACAAAAAATATTCTCCTATTATTTACAAAAATATTCACCAAAGGAAGTTGTCAGTAAATCAATTATAAGAATATTTGTTAAACTGATGTCATTATCTGAAATATAATTAAAAATGTTTGAATTTTGTTCGACCAAGTAAGTAGTTGGCGACCTTAGTTGAAGATGACCCAAAGTCTCCCTTTTCGATAGCTACCACACCGAGGTGTAGGGAAGGGCACAATTCTTTTCCCTGGATTGCTCCACTTAACGCTTATACTGCTGAGTGTTAAGCAAGGAAGCATCAAATACCATTTTTTGAGTCTTTGGTATGACTCGACCTGGGATTGAACCTAGGTCTCCCGGGCCATTGGCGAACACTCTAACCATCATACCATGTCCGATTATTCGCATGTGGTTTTCATTAACTAAACTTACCATCAGGTCAGGGGTATGGGGCATCCTGTGAGAATCAAACTCACGATTCTCAAAGCCTACCTCGCAAACCATTGTACTACGAGATGTGTCCAACCATTGTATATCGTAGAATAAGATTAATTTCATTAACTCGAGCATCCAATGAAAATCAAAGTCACAAACTATGTACTGCTCGACTACGCGTGGCGCTCAAATTTTTCCTGTCGTACAGGAGAGAAATGGGTACTTCAACTAGTATTCACAAAATTTCTTTTCAAAAATATTTTATTGATTTTGTGTTCAATTTTTCTTTTCTATTTAATTTTCGATCCTTTCTTTAAATTATCATTCTTGATTCATTATTCATTTCTCCGCGACTTTTTTCTTTTCTTTCATTTTTTTCCTTCTCCATTTATTTATTTATTTATTTCTCTTTTCTTCAATTTCTGTCTTTCTCAATTTCTTTCTTTCTTCCTTTCTCTTTTCCTATATTCTGATCTTCCTCGTTTTTATTCCATTTCTTTCTTTCTTTCTTTCTTTCTTTCTTTCTGTGTTTTCTTTCTTTTTTTTACTTTCCCGCTTTCTCCTTTCTTGACGTCCTTTTTTTCTTTCTCTACTTCTACGTTTTTCTTCTTTCTCTTTCTTTTTACTTGTTCGTTTTCTTCTACATTTTTGCTTTCTCTCTATTTCTTTTTCTCATTTTCCCACTTTCTCTTCCTTATTTTTTTCTGATTGTCCTTTCTTTCTTTCTTTCTTTCTTTCTTTTTTTTCTCCCCTTTTTTACCCTCTTTCCTCTTTTTTCCTTATCCCTTTCAAAAAAGGGAAAAGAAGAAAGAATTAAATACGTGCCTCTCTCTGCTTTTCTTGTTTTTCTGATTATCTTTTCTTTCTTTCTTTCTTTCTTTATTTATTTATTTATTTATT
>OY757939.1:48580794-48623294 GCA_963585895.1 Sepioteuthis lessoniana
GCATTTCCACTTTATAAACAACTGACGGGTTGTATTGGGTTGTATTGCACTAAAAGTAAGGAATGTTCCTTGACCACACGAAAAAAATAGAGAGATAGATAGATAGATAGATAGATAGATTAAGTTTAGGTTAAGTTTGCACAAGACTAGAAGTATGGGGATCCCAAAAATCGATCACGCAAGTAATGGTCTATTTGCCAACCATTTCACCTTGTGATGGGGGCACCGAGTGAGAATTGAATTCACTGTTCAGTTGAATTTGATCAATTAGACTAGCTCATTAACTATTTCACAGCTAGCTGCTGATTGATTGATTGAATGATTGATTGATTTTAACGGCATGTAAACCTGTCAAGGATTATGTTATGCCTAGAGGTTCGGGAATCGTATTCATTGTATGTTTATATTTACATATTTTGTGTAGTTGTTTCTCAAGACTATTTTTTTATTTTTTATTTTTTATTTTTGCTGAGGGTTTTATTGAATACCAATAATTTTCGAACATATGTATTTGACCGATAGATGGAATCGTAACTGAGTGCATCTGGGAATAATGGTAATAAATGGATAATCCACCACCCCCCCGATCTCCAGAACTTCAGATATATTTTAATGTCATGCCCCGGACACACCTTTTTGGGAGGAAGATTTCTCCTCCCCCTCTACAGTTAAAGAATTCTAATCCCCGCCGAGATGTAGCGTAAGAAGTTAGATTTAAAACAAAGAAATGGGTGGTCAGACAGATAATCTTAAGAATACATCCAGGTCTTCAATTGTAGAACCCCTTATGAATAATTGTGACTGTACCGAGAAGTTTAGCATGGACTTTTTCTCTGTATTGAATAAGTGCACATTCTTCATTTCCTCTGAAAGCGTTGGAGACTATTCATATTTTGTCTGGGACACCGTCCCTCAGTAAATGGAGGGAATGTTTGCCAGGACTTAATCATCATCATCATCATCATCATCATCATCATCATGTCCTGTCGTCAGCACGGGTATCCCTGACCCTCTCTCGCCACTTCTCCCTATCGTTCATCGCCTCTGGCAGGTCTTCAGGGCTACATCCAGTATCCTCACAGAGCTGCTGTATGTATGTTCGAGCTGGTCGTCCTGCTTTTGCTCGGCCATATGTGGGGGTCCATCGGAGTACATCACTTATGAGCTCGTCCCTACTTCTCCAGCTGTGCCCTGCATGTCTGGTTCGTCTAGCTTGGATAGTTTTCGTGATGGGAGGCAGGTGGCGATATAGTTGGTGCCTTTTGGGGTGTTGCCACTAGGACTTGTTCAATATTGTTTATTTCGATATTGTCTCATTAGGAATATTTTTCTCATCCTAAGTATTTTCCTTATTTTTTAAAAATTATTCTACACGATATTTTCCATGATTTAGTTCTGCTGAGTAAGGAACGAAACCGCTCAGCTAACTTGTCATGCTTTTTTTTTTTTTGTTCTTTTTATGTTTTTATTGCCATGATTAATAGAACTTTGGTTCTTTTTATTACTTTGAATCAAGAAAAGTCAATTCTTGATAACCAAACTTGGAGAGTTAACGAAGTCTCTGAAAAAGCGGGATGCTTGTTGTGTAATGGTGAGAGCGATGGACTGCGGAATCGTTGTAAGCGAGTTCGAACCCCAGTCACGCTATTACGTTCACTTTTGGACAAATATTCTTAGAAAAGATATGAACCTCCGTATCCTCCCAGCTATGGGTTAAATAGTACCTCTACTGTTCTTCTCGTAGGATGGATTTGGCATCAAATAACCTACAAAGGTTGATATGCCATTAAGCAAAGAAACCAAATCAGACTCTGAAATAAGTTTGTGTCTGATTGATGTTAGAATTTCTAAATGCAATGGAGCTGAAGAATACACCGACTGCATCTCAGCAGAGGGGTAAGACTCCTCCAACGAGTGTCCTGATATGACACTATAAAATCTGATGGTGAGGTTCCAGTAATACTGGAGCTTTGGGGAATGCGGAGTACCCCTTTATTGCCATGGCTCCCAGATCAACTCCGGCCCAACTATGGGCTTAATAGAACTAACGGCGTATTTAGGCTAAACTGAATTGTTTGATTAAACTGAATAGCTTGAAATAGAAATATTTTTGACGATTAAACCGCACTTACATTTAAACTGCATGCTTATGCTAAACTTAATTATTTGAAATAGAACTGTTTTTTGACAATGAAACTGTATTTACACTAAACTGAATTGTTTAACATAGAACTGTTTCAACATTTAACTGTGTGTAAACAAAATCTATACTGAATTAGCTGAATTAGAACTGCTTGACTAAACTGAATAGCTCGAAATAGAAATGTTTTTCACAAATAAACTGTACTTACATTTAAACTGCGTGATTATGCTAAACTGAATTATTTGAAATTGATACGTTTTTGACATTAAAACTGTACTTACACTAAACTGAATTGTTATATATAACTGCTTGAATTGTTTGAAATAGAAATTATTTTTGACAATTAAACTATGTACTCATGCTAAACTGAATTGTTTGAAATAGAACTGATTATTTACATAAAAATGGATTTGGCATTATATAACCTACAAAGGTTGATATGCCATAAAACCCAACAAACCAAACCAAACCATCTAAATTTGTATCACAAAATCTTCCTTCTTTCCGTATTTTTTTTTTTTTTTACTTGTTCGGTTTTTTTACCAAGATTGTTTCTGTAGTTAAATATCCTTTTTGACGGTGCAGATTTATTTGATGAGTGTTATGCTGAGACTTGTGACTCCTCAAAAGAAAACTTAGAAATCTATAAAAATCGTTGCGTGTGAGATTTACGCTTGGAAATTGGAAATTAGATAATTTCTCTATAACTTTTTTTTTTTTTTTTCAGTAGAGACAATTAGCAAGTAAGTCAGTTAAGACTAATAATAACAACCTTTTCTTTTTTCTTTTTTTTTTTTTTCGAATTATGTCATTGAAGAGACTAAGATGTTTTACAAGAAAAGGTGTAACACTTTGCTGACTTGATGTCAGATTTTTCTTTGAAAATTTAATGGACGAAAAATAGCGTTTGCTCTTATTTTTATTATAAAATAAATGTTTGATTTACAAACAAAATTGTTAGTGTTTAGATATACATTGGTTTGGTTTCTTTGTTTAATGGCATATCAACCTTTGTGGGTTTTTTTAATGCCAAAGCCATATCTCCTAGAAGAAAAGCAGTTGTACTATTTTCCCCATAGCTGGAAGGATAAGGGGGTTCATCCGTTTCCCAAGGGTATTTGCCCGAAAGTGAACGTAATAGCGCGACTGGAGTTCGAACTCCCGTACTACGATTCTGCTGCCCATTGCTTTAACCATTACACAACGAAGACACTCCCTAAATATATATTGCAGCAACAACCATTTCCATACAGACATCACTAATTATGTATGCACGGGTTAAGTGTGTATACATACCAGGCTCATTTTGTAATCTTTCATATTACTGTATCAGCATTTTAGCAAATAAGCCATGTAACTATTTTAGCTTCAAAAACTACCAATAAATTTAATTTGTAATGTTAAATCATAAGTTAATAGTATTAACAGGATCATTTTTTAAAAATTTCCTCCTAGTTTGCTTATTTCAATTCTGTACAGTTAATTACACTTTGCAGCAATATGGCTTCCAGTATATATATATATATATATATATATATATATATATATATATATATATATTTGTTAGAGTCGGTATTTGTTACGTCTCACGAACCGGACGAGGGTGGCACAAATCTCCAGTTAGGTGGGTCCAGGCACAGGGCCGTAGCTCAGATACGCATGAAGAGCACAAAAATGCCTTGGGCTCCGTCGGCATTCTCCTAAAAATGGGTGCCTCAGGCTCTAAGTAATAAACCTAGCCCCTCCAAGGGGTCAGAGTCTGGGAACAGGCCCCTGAGATTCGAAGATGCGGTCTTGGTGCACCCGATAATTAATGCCGGCTTCCCGGAATCTATGCAAGACAACCTCGACTGACTGGAAACAGGACACACCTGACAAGATCCGTGTACCAAACAACACGGGTGACCGAAATTTGTCCCTGCTCAGCGACGCTCAGAAACTGTGCATACGCACTTTTTGTGAGAGTCTCCCACAAAATGAAAGATTTCTTCTCCGAATCAGAAACAAAAATGTTTCACTGGTTGCATTACAAATTTAACATCATCATCAGCAGAAAACACTCACCTGATCGTAAAAATAAAATATATGATTTTGATAGTAAATAGATAAAATGGCGAATACTTTTGGACATTCAAAACTTAACATGCACGCACACACGGAAGCAAGTTCGCTCAACCCTCACGCACATGGGCGATATCATCTTAAAGAAGATAATACAGGGTGTCTCTTAATAGATGCAACCTATTAATATGATAATGATTTATAACTGAAACAAGCGCAATGGCGATCATTTGAAACACGAATGGACCAGAAGGAAATTAGTGATAGTTTGCCTGATGCTTCCAGTTCCCAACCTGAAAACTCTGTAGAGAGGCAGTCGGTATATTCTACAGCCCAAGCCCACTGGATCACCTAAAACTGGCTTACTCCATAATATTTTCTTTTACATTGCCTAGTAAAAATTGTTTAAGAAATATATTATAAAACCTGAATATCAAACAAAAATATTTTGCGTCTTATCTGCTATTAGTTTTGATTTGCGTCTTATCTACTGTTTGATAGAAATAAACTAGATATAATCTGAGTGTACTCATTCCATAATGCTTTACTAGGAGATTGTATGTCTTCCTAACGTTTTAGATTATAAATTAAAAAAATAGGAAAACAGTTCTATTTCTAACAATTCAGTTTAGCATAAGTACGTAGTTAAAATGTTAAAACAGCTCTATTTCAAGCAATTTAGTTTAGCATATGTACATAGTTTAATTCTATTTGACCCATAGATAGGACCCTATCAAGTGCTACCACTCCAGGCCAGAGTAGACCATGGCAATGAAGGGGTACGCTGAATTCCCCAAAGCTCCATCTTTACTGGAACTTAATGATCAGATTGTTTTGTGTCCTATCCAGGACACACGTTGGGGGAGCCTTACCCCTCTGCAGAGATACAGTCGGTGTATTCTACAGCCCCAGCCGACTTGGCCAGCCTTGTTGGGGGAGCCTAACCCCTCTGCAGATATGCAGTCAGTATATTCTACAGCCCCGGCCTATATGGCCAGTCTTGTTGGGGGAGCCTTACCCCTCTTCAGAGATGCAGTCGGTGTATTCTACAGCCCCAGCCGACTTAGCCGGCCTTGTTGGGGGAGCCTTACCCATCTGCAGATATGCAAGTGGTGTATTCTACAGCCCCAGCCAACTTGGTCAGTCTTGGTGGGAGGCTTACCCTTCTGCAGAGATGCAGTCGGTTTATTCTACAGCCCCAGCCTGCAAGGCCAGTCTTCTTGGGGGAGCCTTACCCCTCTTCAGAGTTTGTTTAATTTTACTTGGATCCATATATGCGTCTGAAGATTGTCCTATTGGAGTTAATTGACCGGGAAGACTTCTGGTCAATGTAAATGATTTTGGTTTGATTTGGTTTTATGGCATATCAATAATAGTAAATTAGTAATGCCAAATCCTTTTTTATACATAAAACACTTCTATTTCAAACAATTCAGTTTAGTATATATGTATAGTTTTTCGTTTACACGCAGTTAAATTTCAAAACAGCTCTTTTTTTTCAAACACTTCAGTTTAGCATGAATACACATTTTAGTTCTATTTCACCCATAGGTAGGACCCTTTCAGGTGCTACCACTTCGGGCCAGAGTGGACCTGGGAGTGATGGAAATGAAGGGTTACTCCACATTACCAAAAGTTCAAGCATTACTGGAGCCTCACCATCAGATAGTTTAGTATCATTAACAGGTCATTCATTAGGGGAGCCTCACTATTAGATAGTTTAGCGTCATTAAAAGGACACTCATTAGGGGAGCCTCACTATTAGATAGTTTAGTGTCATTAACAAGATACTCATTAGGGGAGTCTTACCCCTATGTATAATCGGCGTATTCAACACACCGAGCCGACTGAGCAAGTAAATATTTTTAATTTCTTTCACAATATATATATATATATATATATATATATATATATTAATGAATTAATGGCTAGGTTTAGACATCGGGCGAAATTTAAACTATAGATAATTAACATAAATATTTAAAAAAACATAGTATTAAATTGAGAATTAATGTAAATGAATAAAAACAAAATAAAATGTTAGATAGAAAATGTGAAAAAAAAATCATATATTCGTACTAATCTTTAAAAGTGTAACTGATTAATCGGTTCTAAATAAATTTGATTTTTTAAAAAAGTTAAATTTAATTAAAATTGAAATTAATTTAATATAATTTTTACTGTATCGTTACGTAAAGTTAATGAATAAAGTTATTTTTCTAATTTAGTATTAAACCTGTAGTTTTAAGTTGAAAAATAATTAGAATTTTAAAATAATTTTTTTTTAATTAATTTACTATGATTCTAATCGACAATAAAAAAAAAAAAAACGGAAGTGGGCTAAATGAGGAGATAACTCTTCACCCATCTACTATCCCCTCCCACCTTTCTTTCCCGTGTCTATTCTGATTTATTTTATCCATGAGATCTGAAGATGTCCTGTTTATTTTTTTCGTGTTTTTTGATTTTTCAAAAACACATAACAGGATGGAAATAAAGTTATAATCCTAATGTGACCGCTTTGTTGTTTTTTTCTTAATGAAATTATTGCTCTGTAATGTCTGTTACATTGAGCTCTTTACCAGGAAAATTTAAATGTTCACTCTTGAATAGTTTTCTTGTTTTGATGGAATTACTCCCAATTCCGGTTTAACTGGACCAAATAATACTTATATATATATATATATATATATATATATATATATATATATATATATATATAATGATTATTCTGCGTCTTTGCATGTGTACTTATGTGTATATGCGTGTGTACTTGTGTGTATATGCGTGTGTAGTTGTGTGTTTACACGCGTACATGCACGTACACCAATTATCACACACATCTATACACATTTCAGGGATGTTGAATTTTATCCTACTAAGTTCTCCCTAACGAGTAGGGTGTTCACTAACGGTCCGGGATACCAGGGTTCAATCCTGGGTCGAGTCATACCAAAGACTCAAAAAGTGGTACTTGATGCCGCCTTGCTTAACACTCAGCATTATAAGAGTAAAGTTGAGCAATCCAGAGAATGGAGTAGCGCCCTCCCCCACACCTCGGTGTAGTAGCTATTGAAAAGGGTGCCTTCGGGTCGCCCTCGACTTAGGTCGCTGACTTTACTTACTTTCAACTTGTTCATCCGATATTCCCCTAAATCTCTCTCTCTCACACACACACACACACACACATATGTAATAGTAATAATAATATTGACATTTCACTTTGCCAAAATTACACGAAAATACCTTAAAATTATTTAATTAGATTTATTCAAAGAAATCGTGATTGGCACCAACCACGGTTTCCTGACGAATTCAGCATATCTTCGAAGCCTTTCCAACAATCTCCTCGTTTAAAATAAAGTTTGGTAAATGCTGCCGTCATCCTTGCTTTCAGTTATTATTTGGTCTTACACGGATTTTTGTTGGTCTCTCGCTCAACCTCACCCACACACAACAATCAAAGAGATTGCAAACTGAGGAGCCAGGCGGCCAGATGTTAGGGGTGATGTGGTCACAGAAACTTTCTAATAGCCAAGACTGGGTTCTCTTGGTTATGGATCATGACGCAGAGACCTGTTACCAAACATAGGGTCTTCTAGTAGCCCCTCTCCAGATCCAGGTCGGCACTATCTCCTCCAAACACTTGATGTAGTCGTCCATGTTGAGTCTGCGGCCATGGGGAAAAGATAAATAAACATAACGTCAACATTGCTAATGACTACCACCAATACACCAGGATATAAACTGAATGTTTGCTTTTCATCATTAAGAATATGAATCGGTCCTCATATGGACATACAAACACTCTGAAATCTTCGTATTGGAGTTCCCAGCACAACTTTTGAAGAAGTGAATTGTGTCTTCGTGCTGCCTTTTTCATGGAAAGTACCTAACTGAAACTAGTTTGCAGTCATAAATAGAGTAAATTCCCGAAATTAATAATCAAAAATCGCACCATGTATATATGAATCGTTACTAAATATATTTGTAAGCAAATATGGCGACCGTACTTGAAGGCAACCCGAAGGCTTCTTTTTCAATAGTTACTACACCAAGGTGTAGGGAAGGGCGCTACTCCCTTCTCTGGTTAGTGTGTTGGATAGATAGATAGATAGATAGATAGATATATAGATAGATGTGAATAGGCTAAGATAGATAGATGTGAATAGAATAAGATTGATAGATAGATAGATGTGTATAGACTAAAATAGATAGATAGATAGATAGATAGATAGATAGATATGAAATAAATAAGATAGATTGATAGATAGATAGATATAAATAGACTAAGATAGATAGACAGATATGAATAGACTAAGATAGATAGATAGATAGATAGAGAGAGAGAGATCATGTATTTTTCACAAATCTTTACAATATCTATTTTTTTTTAAGATTTCAATTGAAGTAACTATTTCACATCATTTCCCTTTTCTGCGCAATTTTTAAAAGCTTATGAAATATATATTTATAGATATTCACATTCCCATATATATATATATGTGTGTGTGTGTGTGTGTGTGTGTGTGTGTGTGTGTGTGTGTGTGTGTGTGTCTTCTGAGGTCATGAGCAGATGAACAGTCTAAATCTGGCTCCCCGTTCTGAACTTCAATGAAAGGTAATTAAACCTATTTTAATGCACGTGATTTGTTATCAATTAGTTAAGATTAATTCGTTTTATTGGTGACTTCGTTCTACGGATGCATCAACTCGAAGCAATTTATGTTTATATCAGGAAAAAAATGATTAAATCGAATTATTCTTTTCCTGTTCCTTTCTGGGTTTGTTTCATACCCCCCTCTCTCTCTCTCTCTCTCTCTCTCTCTCTATCTATCTATCTATCTCTATCTCTCTCCCTCTCTTTGTTAACCTTACACTACTTTTTTCCCGCTTGCTCGGTTTCTTTTCCTTATTTAAATTATCTTTCTCTTCCTACTCCCTTTTTCCTCTACTCTTTTGGTCTTCATTCTCTTTTCTCTTTTCTTAATTCACTTAAATTCTTCTTTCGCACCCACGTTTCTTTTATCCCTCACTTTTTATACATCTTTTCTTTTCTTTGAGCGTTTCCTTTATCGACACTCTTCCTTTCTTGAATTGCTAGCTTCGGCAATACATAGACTAGAATAGTTCTAAAAGAACTCGGCGGTAAGTATATCAAAAAATTAACAAGAGTTCGGCAGTACATGTACTAAATAACTACGGCGGTAAAGTAAAGTTGGCGACCTTAGTCAAGAGTGACCCGATGGCTCCCTTTTCAATAGCTACCTCACTAAGGTGTAGGGGAGGGCGCTACTCCATTCCCTGGTTTGTCCACTTTACCCTTGATATTTACCTTATAATGATGAGTTTAAAGCAAGGCGTGATCAAATACCATTTTTTGAGTCTTAGGTATGACTCGACCTGAGATTGAACCCCAGTCTCCCGGACCATTAGCGACCACTCTACCCAATGGCCGGATACATATACTAAAAGATTTCGGTGGTACATATTCTAAAAACGTACTAAGTGTTCAGCGGTGCCCGTGGTGTCATGGTTATTTACAGACTTGAGTGACATATATATATATATATATATATATATATATATATATATATATATATATATATATATATATATATATATATATATATATATATATATATATATATATATATATATATATATATATATATATATATATATATATATATATATATATATATATATATATATATATATATATATATATATATATATATATATATATCCCTCCCTTTGGCATTAAAATGTCTCACGGATTGATATGCCATACAACATCAACTAATGAGGTGTAATGGTTATCGTCGCTGGAAGTGGACACGGTGACACGAGTTCAAATCCTGGATGAGACAGACTGCATTTCACATAGCACTAATACCCTTGGGAAAGGTATGAATTCAATTATTTTCCCTCCAGCTAGGGGTAAATAGTAGGACAGACTAAGTTCTTTAGCCTTGGTGAGGCAAATAGTCTAGGAGAAGGAAAACTCTGGATTCAAACGTGTTTAACTCCACTTAAAAATTGACCTTGTGTCATATCCTGCCCGAGCAGAGGGGTTGGTCAATATGATGTGGATGAAACATGCGTTTTCAGAATTATTTGACCATAATCTCTAATTTCCTTCTGGCCCAATTGGCTGGTGGAGGGGGCAGTAGAATACACCGATTGCATCTCTGCTGCTTTGTCATACCCCACACCCACCCAACGAGTGTCCTGGATATGACACAAACAATCAGATACCGAGGCCCCAGTAATGTTGGAGTTTGGGGAATGTGGAGTAACTCTTCAATGCCATCGCTCCCAGGTTCACTCTGGCCCATAATGGTAGCACCTGAGAGAGTCCTATCTATGGGTCGAATTGAAATACTTGACATTTAAACTCAGAGCAAACAAATGACGATTGGTAAACTGAAATGTCTGAAATAGAACTGTCTTCATATTTAACTGTGCATAAACAGATGACTGATATTTAATTGAATTGTTATTGATTCATAGCAATACTTGGAACCATTTAGCTTTGCTGACTTATGGTAAACTGAAATGTCTGAAATAGAACTGCTTTTACATTTAACTGTGCGTAAACAGATGACTGATATCTAATTGAATTGTTATTGATACATAGCAATACTTGGAACCATTTAGCTTTGCTGACTTATGGTAAACTGAAATGTCTGAAATAGAACTGCTTTTACATTTAACTGTACGTAAACAGATGACTGATATCTAATTGAATTGTTATTGATACATAGCAATACTTGGAACCATTTAGCTTTGCTGACTTATGGTAAACTGAAATGTCTGAAGTAGAACTGCTTTTACATTTAACTGTACGTAAACAGATGACTGATATTTAATTGAATTGTTATTGATACATAGCAATACTTGGAACCATTTAGCTTTGTTGACTTGTGGTAAATTGAAATGTCTGAAATAGAACTGCTTTTACATTTAACTGTGTGTAAACAAATGAGTGATGTTTAATTGATTTGTGAGTAATTAATAGCAATACTTGAAAACATTTAACTGTGTGTAAAAAAGTGATTTATAGCAAACAGAATTATTCGTATTTGATAGAAATAAGTGAAACCATTTAACTGTATGCAAAGAAGAGCTCAGACTCATTTTAAAATGGTATCTACAAAAGGTATTTAGAAATCAAATATTTGAAATATATGCATAAAAAGGGTTTGGCATTAAATAACCTACAATGGTTGATATGTCATAAAACCAAACGAAACCAAACCAATTCCCTTCCTTTTTCCAAGCACCAAAATACTGTTAAGTGTCATGTAAAATTAAATTAAATTTATGCATGTTTCCCCTTTGCCCTGTGTTCAAATAAAGGGTCACCAATTTTTCATAATTTTATTTTCTTCTAAAGTAAAGATACCATGTTTTTTTTTTTGTTTTTTTAGGAGAATTTTATATCTATGGGCCATGCCCATAGATATAAAATATCTATAATCCGGGACATCAGGGTTCAATCCGAGGTCGAGTCATACCAAAGACTCAAAAAATGGTGCTTGAGGCCTTCTTACTTAGCACTCAGCATTATAAGGTAAGGATCAAGGGTAAAGTGGAGCAATCCAGGGAACGGAGTTGCGCCCTCCCTTACACCTTGGTGTAGTAGCCAGTTAAATTCATGTTTCTCCTCTGTCCTGTGTTTAAGTAAAGGGTCACCAATTTTTGATAATTTTATTTCTTCTAAAGTAAAGATACCATGTTTTTTTTTAATTATTTCTAGGATAATTTTATATCTATCGGACATTGGCCTAATGTGTTGAGTGTTTGCTAATGGCCAGGGAGATCGTAGTTCTAATCCTATGTCGAGTATTACCAAAGACTCTAAAAATGGCAATTGATTGCACTTTGCTTCGCACTCAGCATTATAAAGTAAGGATCAAGGGTAAAATGGAGCAATCCGGCCGATGAAGAAGAGCTCTCCCTTGCACGTTGGTGTAGTAGCTATTAAAAAAGGGAACCTTCGGGACACCCTCGACTAAGGTCAACAACTTTTCTTTTACTGATATCTATAATCAAAATTTTTTTATTGGTACCATAACCTTGTTTGTTCATGATAGTGCTTATCTTGTAAAGTGTCATGAGCTCATCTACCTTTAGGTCTACATCCGATTTGAATTCAGAGTGTTTCCTTCTCGGCCGGGTTGCAATACCAAGATTAAAGTCTACCCTACTATTTACCCATAGTTTGAGGGAGAATAGCTGGATTCATAGCTATCCCAATGCTATAGGAAATAGTAACAACCTCTTTCAGCAGTCTACTTTCTACGTCTATAATCGTTACGCCTCCAACGCTACTAACCAAAAATAAAATTGCATTGAGACGTATAAGAGTGTAGTTAATTTTGGATATATATTCATATTGTTGATTTTACAGTTTCAGGTAGATGAGCGCCGACGATTGACATATTTATTCTCGGTCGAAAGATCAATCCATGTGAAAATGATCCGGTTATTTTTATAGGTAATATGCTGCTTGCCTTGTACAACAACTAAGCAAAGCCTCACAGGGTGTAATGAGTATCAATCTAATCTATCAGACCATTACTAGTGGATAAAATTCTCAACTAGTGCTCCGTACATCTTGCCTCGTGCCACAACTAAGCTTTGCTCAGTCGGTTAGGGCTTTAGAATACACCAACTGCATATCTGCAGAGGAGTAAAACTCAACCAATGAGTGCCTAGCGTACGACACTAAACAAACTGAGGTGAGGCTCCAATAATACTGGAGCTTTGGGGAAGGCTGAGTGCTCCTTCTCTGATATCGCTCTCAGGTTCACTCTGGCCCGGAATTGTAGCACCAGATAGGGTCCTGTCTATGGGCCAAATAGAACTAAACTGTGTACTTATGCTAAACTGAATTGTTTGAAATAGGACTTTTTGCCATTTAACTTAGTATAAACAAAAAACTATACTTTTACTGGATTGAATTGTTTGAGATAGAACTGATATTATGTACAAAAATGGATTTGGCATAAATGGTTGATTTGCCATAAAACCCTACGAAACCAAAAACTGTCAGCAGAAAATGAGCTCAGATTAAATAAAAAAGGTTTTCTACAAAATGTTTAGAAATAATTAATGTATAAAAAGGATTTGATTTAATTGACCAACAGTAGTTTATATGCCATAAAACCAAACCAAATAACGAAGCTAAAAACTTCTTGAATACTTCGTGCAATATATATGCAATATCCTATTTACCAACCCCTCCGCTCGGGCAGGATATGACACAAGGTCAATTTTTAAGCGGAGTTTAACGGGTTTTAATTCAGAGTTTTCCTTCTCCTAGACTAGTTGCCTAACCATGGCTGAAGAACCTAGTCTGTCCTACCATTTACCCATAGCTGGATGGAGAATAATTGGTTTCATACCTTTCCCAAGGGTATTAGTGCTATGTGAAATGTAATCAGTCTCGTCCAGGATTTGAACTCGTGTCGCCGTGTTCATTTTCTACGACGATAACAATTACACCACGGGCACCTGCAATATATATGCAATATACGGTGCAATAGTTACATAACTAGACCAGGAGACCATTTTTATTGAGTTCCATTCCACATTAGCGCCTCTAATTGAATATTTATACTAGTAATTAAATAACTATGATATAGCGCTAAAGTAATTAGGTCATCTGCCAATTGTTGGCGCGTTCGATTCTTACTAAATTCCTTATACTTCTAGCTCTGTGCAATCATTGTGGTTGGTTGGTTGGTTTGTTTTACAGTGTATGAACCCTTTTCGGATCATTTAACGCCGAATTAAATCATTTTGATAAAAGTTTCAAACAATTCATTTCAGTGTAAGTATGGTTTTCTATTTACATACAGTTAAATGTCAAAGCAGCTCTATTTAAAACAATTCAGTTTAACATAAGTACTCAGTTTAAATGCACAGTTGAAATTAAAAACAGTTTATTTCAAACAATTCAGTTTTGCTTAATTACACAGTTTAACCCTATTTGACCTATAGATAGGACCCTATCAGGTTCTTCCACTCCGGGCCAAAGTGGACCTGGGAGCGATGTCAATAAAGAATTACTCCTCATTTCACAAAGCTCCAGGATTAGTGAAACCTCACCATTAGACTGTTTAGTACTATATACAGAACACTCTTTAGGGGAGTCTTAGCTTTCTCCAGAGATGCAGTCAGTGTATTCTCTTGCCCCGGCTGACTGGGCCGGCAGTAACATTGCTGCCAAGCTTAGTAAATAATATTTGTGTTTAAGAAAGGATTTTTTTTTAAATATACTAAAAATTCATCAAATCATTTAACTCATCAATTCCTTTGTTTGTTGCTTTGTGTTCGCAATTTTATATTTTCTCAGTTTTTATTGGCAGGTTTAATGGCAACAAAACATGTTTGTGTCGTCTGCATTTTTTCGTATTTGCAAATTTCCCTAAAACATTTTAAATAGTTTATATTTTATCCCTTTTTTTAATGTGATAAAATATCCAGTGAAACGTGAAATATTTTGAACTAAAAAATGGTTTTGTCAAAAAAAAAAAAATGAACCTCAAAACAGAATCGTTGTAGAACCACGGACAAATGCTTTTCAAAAGGCGCTTCTTCCAAAGTAAATATAATTTCTTCTTTTCCGTTTTCTTTTATTTTCTTTCTTCATTCTTTTTCATAATCAACTTTTTCCTTTCTTTTTCTTAGGTGTTTTTTTTTTCATTTCATTTTCCCAACATTTCTTCATTTTAAATATTTATCTTTGTCTTCTTCTGTGCTATCTTCGATGCAAATCTATCTATCTATCTATCTATCTATCTATCTACAAGGAATTATATTCTATTTCTTTTCTTTCTTTTATTTTTTCCCCTTTATCACGGATGAGAGGCAATAGAGGTTATTTTGAATCATTCTTAAAAATGTAAAATAATCGTCAAAATAACTCCGTTATTTTCCTCCTTTCATTGCGACAATTGTAAACATCACTTCCTGTTCTCAACTTGAGGACAATCATAAAATATAAGTCAGCATTAATCACAAATGTTGAATATAGCGAAACAAAATCAATCATTGCAAAGCGCTTACTTCAGAATAATGTCAGATTCTACATAAACAGGGGAGAAAAAAAGGCATGCTTAGCGCAACGGTTATAATCGTCGAAACTTGAATCGGTGACCCGAGTTCAAAACCTGGCGGGGACAGTTTACGTTTCACTTCGTGCTAATGCCATTGTAAATGAATCATCTTTTTCATTCGGTAAAAATTAGTACAGACTGGGTTATTTAGCCTTGGTTATAAGAAAAAAGCTAAATGTTATATACTGACTCTCAACCGAGCCGTCAATCAAGAGATGCACTTGTGTAAATAAGCGGAAGAACAGCAGAATCAGGTGGACGTGAGACAATAATATAACTAGATGCCCGGGGCGGTTCGAGTTATTTGGAGACAAGATGCCGAATTGAGAACCAGCGGCAGACAGGGTTTTGGGCCCTCAGTGACTCACGGTTGAGCAACACAGCCAAGATGAGAAAGAAGTGCTGCTATGGTTGAAGAAGAACTTTGGGTCAATATAGCAGTCCGTCCTTGTCTCCATTCACCTCTCACACTCAAGAAACATCATCCTTTCGAGAATGAAGTGTGTGGGAGATATTTTTATAAAGAAGTGTGTTCGTTCGTTCACTGAAGTTCGCTATTATGTTTGATTATATTCCGCATATATTTGTATTTATATGGCTATACAATATAATTTCAAACAAACATTACTTCTCTAAAAATTGAGCTTGGGTCACCCTATTGGAGACAGGTTGTGTAAAAAGTATATCAAAATTTTAAATCACAGTTTATAAAATTTCAAAATCAGTTAAATATAAAAACATACATAAAAAGAGAAGCACGAAAACAAAATAAGTTTTTATTCGTTCAGTCTGTATTAATAATCGGAAAGAGTTTTTCCGTCTGTCTTCATAGTCAAACTCTTTGATGTTAGAAATACCAAATATACGAGGATCATTAAATAAGTTTCCAGACTTTTTTCGTATGGGCACTTTTATTGATAGTACACACATGAAACTCTAGTCCCCTTCGAAGTAATCTCCTCCGGATGCAATGCACTTGTTGTACCCTCCCAACAACTTCTGGCAGGCCTCAGGGAAGTTCTCTTGTGTGAGCGTGTCAATGACCTTCGTCAAAGCCTCTTTCATCTCCTCAATTGTCTCATACCGACAGCGTCTGAGCTTAGGAAATAAGCAAAAGTCACAGGGAGCAAAGTCTGGACTATAGGCAGGCTGAGGAACTATCTTGATGCCTATCTTGGTCAAATAGTCTGTGACAAGGATGGAGTTGGGGACTGGAGCATTGTCCTGGTAGAAATGCCACTGATCCGATTTGAAGAGTGCTGGCCTCTTCCCTAGGAATATCTTCCTGAACTCCCTTAAAACCTCAACAGAGTAACCCTTACCCTTTGGCCAATCAACTGTGGTGTATTGACTTCCTTACTCCTCCCACACCTCTCATCCTCCCTCACAGACTCCCTGTCTTCCTTGAATCTCTTACGCCACTCACAAACTGATGCTCGATTCATGCCAGATGGTCCAAAAGCAGTCTGAAACATTCCATACGTTTCTGTGGCATTTTTCCAAATTTAAAATAGAATCTTATTGCATATCGTTCTTCATCACATCCAGATTGCATTTTTGAAATTCACCAGCTGTGACATTCAGGCTTTAGTAGGGTGTATTCCAATTGCTGCTGTAGTTGTTTATTAAAACCTGAAATCATAAAAATTACTCAGTCATTTCATAAGATGAATAGCAATAACATAGTGAATTTTCAAGACAATTTTAAATGCCAGTACAAAACAAATCTGGAAACTTATTGAATGCACCACGTAGTATACGTAGTTACTGGACATAGTAAAAATAATTCATTCTTTGAATAATGATATTTGTATAAAAAGAAAGCATTTTTCTGAAATACACTAAAAATACATCAAATCATTTTATTTATCAATCCCTTTGTTTCTTTGTATTCGCAATTCTATATTTTCTCAGTTTTTATTGGCTGATTTAATGATAACAAAATATCTCTGCGCCGTCTGAATTTTTGCGTATGAGCAAATTATTATAATCCTTACATCGGTCACCCTCGTGTCCCACCACAGCTTTCTCAGTTCTCTGGCAAGGTCTAAGAACTTATCTTTCGTTTCTCTTCCTTCAGTTTTCACTCTATGGTCTGTTGGGGTGACAACGTCCAAAATACGGCGATTTCTTTTTCTTTTTTTTAGTCTAGTCGTCTGGTCGGGATTAGATGATCTGTTTCTAGTTTCAGAATTACTGTTTAGTGTGGAGACGTCGCCTCTTTGATTAAAGCACATATATTCTGTCTTGTGTGCATTGACATGGAGGCCAATGTATACAGCTGCCCGTTCCAGACTATGTAGCAGGAATTCGGCTTGGGTGGGTTCATTTGCCAGAAGCGCTATGTCATCGACATAGTCCGCGTCTGTAATTGTTTCTGCGGGATATCTTCTGCTTCTTTCCTTTGTTAGCTTGAAACCGTTTTCTTTCATTAAAACTATCCAAGTTAGACGAACCACACATGCGGGACATGGCTGGAGAATTAAGGATGAACTCCTGTGGACCCCTTTGCATGGACATCCAAAAGCAGGACCACCAGCAAGAACCTACGTACAGCAGCTCTGTGCCGATACGAGATGTAGCCCTGATGACCTGCCCGAAGCAATGGACGATAGAGAAGGGTGGCGAGAAAGAATCAGGGATATTCGTGCTGATGGTGCGACATGATGATGATGATGATTTTCATCGCGAGTTTTTTTCATCGGTGTTAGTAAGTGATTTTTTTTCCTGGAGTTCAAATGACAGCGATGCTTCTTAATGCTCCAGGACTCTTCTCAGTATTCTGACCGATCTAAACAATGCTGAAGATTGGATGGTCTCTGCTCATCTTTCGATTTAAAACTCTTTAAGCCCCCTCTCTAAGCCTTTGAAGACTGTTTCGAGTACTCCAATAACAGCTATTATTATTGTTACTTTCATGTTCCTCTCCGTCACTTTATTATAATTATTATCCCTTTTCATGTTTTTCACACCAGCACTTGCTGGTGGTCTTCCACTGGAGTTTGAGTGACAGCAAGTGGTCCTCATATATCCAGGACTATTCTCAGTATTCTGACCGATCTAGTTAATGCTGTAGTTTGGAGGGGGGTCTCAACTCGTCCTCCTATTTTCAAGCCCTCCAGTCTTTGTACTGATCCCTTGGTGTCCGTACCAACAGCACCAATCATAATTGGTATAACAATCACTTGCACGTTCCATTGTTTCTTCAATTCCCTTGCAACGTCGAGGAATTTATCCTTCTTTTCACTTTCTTTCAATTAAAATTAAAAGAAAGTGAAAAGAAGGATAAATACTGTGGTCAGCCGAGACAGCAAAGTCCACAATTCGGCAAGTTCTCTTTATTTATTCCTTTTTTATTTTTTTGTTTATTTGTTTATTTTACTTTACAGGGTCTGCTCGTCTGGCCGAGATTAGGTGATCTGTTTGTATTTCAAAATCCCAGAAGTGTTTGTGTGTCTCATTCTCCAGAACAGATGTTGAGTTGTGTATATATCATTTGTTCGTATGGTCAAATTTAAATTTCTTGCACAATTCACAGTAAATCACCTTACCCACCCGGTTATGTTTAGTCTTATACCTTTCCTGTGCTAATTTGTTGTAATCGATTATTATGTGATCGTTTCGTCTCCTTCACCACATAACCTACATCTGCTGTTTTGTTGCGTCTTATCTTTTATCGCTTTGATATGATTGGTCTTTATGGCGTTGTTTTGTGCTGCTATCAGAAGAGATACAGTTTCTCTCTTAAGTTTTCCCTTTCTTATCCACGTCTACGTTGTCTTTTATGAGTTGAAACTTGTTAGTCGTTTAAAATGTCCATAGCATTGTTTTCCTTCCTATTTTTGTCTTCCGGGTATTTCCATGTAAATCCTCGTGTTGTCAGTAATTTTTCTGGTGATTAATTAGTCTTCCTCCGTGCTTTTCGCGCTAGTCTCCGAGTAGTTGTATCGATGCGTCAACGCTGTCTTCAATTCTGCTAAGTCCTCTTCCCCCCTCCTTCCATGACACAGATAGTCTGTTAACATGATCTCTGGGATGTAATGCCTTATGAATTGTCATTAGTGTTCTAGTTTTTTGGTCCATTTGCTCAAATTCTTCACTGATCCACTTTAGGAATAGTCCCGAGTATCTTACGAGGGGGACAGCCCAGGTATTTATCCCTTCGATAAGGTTCCTGATATATAATTTTGTTTAGAGTAGCTTTATTGTTCTCCTGAGATACGCTTTTTTAATCTTTTCTTTTATCTCCACTTGTTTGATGATGCCAGCTTCCAAGATGTCCAAGCATTTGTAGGGTTCCTTTTCACCGAGTGTTCTGATTTTTTCTTTATTCAGTAATTTCGTTCTGTTCGTCATGTGTTGTTTTCGGCTTTTCATCATTAGCCTGGAGCATTTTTCAAAACCAAATTCCATCCTTATGTCTTGGACCTAATTATCATCATTCTTATTATAATCGTTATTCTTTTGAGAGTTTTTTCATACCTGCATTATATAATGATATTTCAATGTGGTTTGTGCGTTAATAAGTCTCCTCAAGTCTCCAGAATTCTTCTCAGTATTTTGACCGATCATAATAATGCTGTAGTTTCTTCTTCTTCTTCTTCTTCTTCTTCTTCTTCTTCTTCTTCTTCTTCTTCTTCTTCTTCTTCTTCTTATTATTATTATTATTATTATTATTATTATTATTATTATTATTATCATTATTATTATTATTATTATTATTATAGTTTTTCACATCAGCTAACACTGATGGTCTTTCACTGGAGTTTGAGTGACAGCCATTCTCCTCAAGTCTCCAGGACTCTTCTCAGTATTCTGGCCGTTTATTAACAATGCTGTTGTTTGGATGGTCTCCACTCGTCCGACAACTTCCAAGTCCTCTAGTCCCTTTAATAATACTTTAGTTACTGTACCAAAAGCACCAATCACAATTGCTATAATTGATACCTTCATGTTCCATAGTTTTTGTTTTTTTTCCATTTCCAAGCAAAGTCGAGGTACTTATCGTTCTTTTCACATTCTTTCAGTTTTATTCTATGGTCAGCCGGGACAATAAAGTCAACAATTTTGCAAATTCTCTTTTTTTTGTTGATTATTATTAGGTCTGGTCATCTGGCCGAGATTAGGTGATCTGTTTGTATGTCAAAGTCCCATAGGAGTTTATGTGTGTTATTTTCTAATACAGGTGCCGGGTTGTGCATATAGCATTTGTTGGTATGGTCAAATTTAAATTTCTTGCACATCTCCCAGTGGATCACCTTGCCCGCCCAGTCGTGTCTAGTCTTATACTCCTTTGGTGCTAATTTGCTGCATTCGCTTATTATATGATTGATGTTTTCATCTCTGTCACCGCAAAGCCTACATTTGCTGTTTTGTTGGGTCTCATCTATTCTCCGTTTGATATGATTGGTTCTTACGGCATTCTTTTTTGCTGCTATTAGGAAAGATTCCGTTTCTCCCCTAAAGTTTCCTTTTCTTAGCCATGTCCAGGTTTTGTCGTGTGAGATGTTGTTTATTAGTCGTTTAAAACATCCATAGAGTTGTTATCCTTCCCATTTTTGTTTCCTAGTTATAGTAATTCTATTGTCCATTGAGTTATCAGTATCTTTTCTGATGGCTGTAATCAGTCCTCGTTCGTGTTTTTCTATGTAGTCGTTGAGACGTTGTATCGATGCGTCAACGCTGTCTTCAATGCTGGCAAGTCCTGTTCCTCCTTGTAATTATAGAAAGTTCTCATCGAGAGGAAGGCTCGAACTTTTAGTAGGAAGTTATATGATGGAAAATGTAACTGACCATACAAATAAATATTTCAACATTTTTAAGAGACTGAAACAACAATTATTTGTCTTACTAAAATACGTATTCACATTTAAATAAACATTACTAATTAGGTTTATTGGTAATTTCTTCAAGGTGGATGTGTAAAATAATTTTATTTCTTTGTTAGGACTAAGAATTACCTGCAAAAATAAAATGTTTCCATTGATTAAACTGTCACTCGCTAAAGTCAAAAGACTCGACGCAAATCAATCAAATTTTTCATCGAAGACTATTTACTTGATGAGATAATATAAAAGCATAAGAATACAATTGTTACAACTGATATTTGGAGGTGCGTAGTGTAACGCTTATCTTTTTAGGAAAGAGACTCGACGAATCAAGTTCGAATCCCGGACTGAGAGGTTTGTGTTTCACTTTTGCGCTGAAACCCTTCGGAAAGCTATGGATCCCTCTCTTCTCCACGAGGAGTGAATAGTATGGCAGAATGTGCTGTTTAACTTTGCTAAGGCAACGAATTTGGGAGAAGGAAACCGTAGGCGCGTGGGACTAGCAACTCCACCTTTTCAGATGACCCCAACCCCTTCTCTCTCTCTCTGGATATCGGGACAGATTTACATGTCTATAAATCTGTTACATGGTTTTATATATTTTGGCAAAAGTTACTGTTCTTAACTGTTTGGCGTAAAGCTTTCTTTTAAATTTAAAAAAAAAAAAAACTTTGTAAAACAGATAAATTTAAAAATATCATTTAAGACTTCGAAATGTTTCATCTTTTTGAGATATTTTTCATTCGTTACAGCTTAAGAGGAGTTATGTGATACGATAGAAGAAATATAATCCTGAAATATCTGGGAAATTACTTATCCTTCTAGCGCAGTTCGGTCTTGAGCGTAAAATTGCTTGAAAATGTCTAGTCTGTAGTCTTGAGAGTAAGATTGCATGAAAATGTCTAGTCTGTAGTCTTGAGAGTAAGATTGCATGAAAATGTCTAGTCTGTAGTCTTGAGAGTAAGATTGCTTGAAAATGTCTAGTCTGTAGTCTTGAGCATAAAATTGCTCGAAAATGCATAGTCTATAGTCTTGAGCGAAAAATTGCTTGAAAATGTCTAGTCTGTAGTCTTGAGAGTAAGATTGCTTGAAAATGTCTAGTCTGTAGTCTTGAGAGTAAGATTGCTTGAAAATGTCTAGTCTGTAGTCTTGAGCGAAAAATTGCTTGAAAATGCATAGTCTGTAGTCTTGAGAGTAAGATTGCATGAAAATGTCTAGTCTGTAGTCTTGAGAGTAAGATTGCATGAAAATGTCTAGTCTGTAGTCTTGAGAGTAAGATTGCATGAAAATGTCTAATCTGTAGTCTTGAGCGAAAAATTGCTTGAAAATGCATAGTCTGTAGTCTTGAGAGTAAGATTGCATGAAAATGTCTAGTCTGTAGTCTTGAGAGTAAGATTGCTTGAAAATATCTAGTCTGTAGTCTTGAGCATAAAATTGCTCGAAAATGCATAGTCTATAGTCTTGAGCGAAAAATTGCTTGAAAATGCAGAGTCTATAGTCTTGGGCATAAACTTGCTTGAAAATGCAGTCTGTTTAGTTCATTTCGGTCTTGAGCGTAAAATTAGTTGAAAATGAATTGTCTTTAGACCACATTTTAATGTCAAACAATAATTTTTCCGAATAAAATAGTGATTTTTCAAGTTTGTTTTAATCCCAAAGTTTTGCAAAGACTAGGATTTTACCTATAAAATAAGATTGGGCTGTAATAAAAAATTTAACAGAACTTTAAAATAAGTAAAAAAATTGTCTTATTTTCTTTTACTCGTCACACGAAATAGAGAGCTATTTTGGAAACGACGTAACATTTCCATCTCACAGACACAAAATTGTTTCTAACCATTCAAGACTTAATCACTTCCTTGGCATAACCGATTGATTGATTGATTGATTGACTTTA
Organism: Sepioteuthis lessoniana; assembly: GCA_963585895.1. Lineage (NCBI taxonomy): Eukaryota > Metazoa > Mollusca > Cephalopoda > Myopsida > Loliginidae > Sepioteuthis > Sepioteuthis lessoniana. Next base: position 48,603,856 of record OY757939.1, read on the forward strand.
CCGGCATGTTAACCCGTCTAGGATTACTGCATGTCAGGAGTTTGAGTTCTACTCGTACACAATTGATTTTCAAACTGATTCATTTGACCCCAAAGAGATCCTAATAGATACATCTAATCAGCACCAGAATGGACCTGGAAGTAATGTCAATATTACTCCCAGGTCCATTCTGATGCAGATTAGTCAATATAAGGTATGCCATACCCACTCAATCTCCAGAACTGGAGCCTTAACGTCAGATTCACTTTATTGTCATTCTCGAGACACCTCTTTTTCAGAAGTTTTTAACCCTTTGTGTTATATAATTGCGGAAGGTTTTTTTTTATATTATCAATTTTCATTGTGTATATCTTATCTTTCGGGTTAGTTAGGCTGAGAAACTTTCGGCTTAGTGAATGGGTTAGTTAGGTGCACACATTGAGTGCAGGTGTTCACGCTCACGCGGGGAGGATGTGACAATCACAGATGTCATAATAAAAAACCCAGAAGGAAATAAGACTGGGGATGTGAATGACGTCATGTCCGGAAGCGATGGGCTGAGGATTTTGGAATTTGAAAAAAAGCAGTGAGTTGAGATTCGACGCTTGAGGAAGGTAGTCGATTTTTGATCTGGGCGAGGCCAGACCACTTTGGGTCTACGGGATGCCCGCGCGTTGGTTGAGTCAGTGATTTGAGAGATGACGATGTACGAACAGTCAGCATAGTAAGAATTTGTGTCTCTCTCTCCTCATGTCGGAAAACTCAATAAGGTAAATAAAAAGTTTCGTACCTGAACCAAAAGAGCGTTGTCAAGTGTTTCGACTGTTTTCGGATTCCTATATGCGTATGAACATTATGAACGTTTTATGCATGTGAATATCTTGATCGTATTTTTGGAACTATATGTTACACTTGTAGACGGAATACAGTCAGCATTTTTAAACCTCACTCGTATGGCGATTGGTATAGGCAATGGGTGTTAGGTCTGGTTTGGTTTTATGGCATATAAATCATTGTAGGTTATTTAATGCTAAATCTGTTTGTTCAAATATTGCTGTGCATCATGAACATTAGTCATTTGTTTACTCACAGTTAAAGGATCAAACGGTTCTATTTCAAACAATTCATTTTAGCATAAATCAAAGTTAAATGGTTCCAAGTATTTCCATGTATCAGTAACAATTCAATTAAACATCAGTCATTTGTTTACTCACAGTTAAAGGATCAAACGGTTCTATTTCAAACAATTCATTTTAGCATAAATCAAAGTTAAATGGTTCCAAGTATTTCCATGTATCAGTAACAATTCAATTAAACATCAGTCATTTGTTTACTCACAGTTAAAGGATCAAACGGTTCTATTTCAAACAATTCATTTTAGCATAAATCAAAGTTAAATGGTTCCAAGTATTTCCATGTATCAGTAACAATTCAATTAAACATCAGTCATTTGTTTACTCACAGTTAAAGGATCAAACGGTTCTATTTCAAACAATTCATTTTAGCATAAATCAAAGTTAAATGGTTCCAAGTATTTCCTTGTATCAGCAACAATTCAATTAAACATCAGTCATTTGTTTACATACAATTAAATGATCAAACAGTTCTATTTCAGACAACTCAATTTTGCATTAGTCATTTGTTTGCTCTCTGTTAAGATTTCAAACAGTTCTATTTGGCCCATTGATAGGACTCCATCAGGTGTGACAACTCTGGCGAGAGCTGACCTGTGAGTGATGACAATGAAGGGGTACTCAGGATTCCACAAAGCTCCAGCATTCCAGGGGACTCAACATTTATTTAATGTCATTATCAGGACACTCGTTGGGGAAGTCTTACCCCTTGGCAGAAATGCAGTCGGTTTGTTTGTTTGTTTGGATTTATGGCTTATCAAACTTTATAGGTTATTAAATGCTCAATCCATGTTAATCTAAATAAACAGTTTTATTTCAAACAATTCAGTCGAGCATAAGGGCACAGTTTAATTGTCAAAAACATTTCTATTTCAAGCTACTCAGTTTAGTCAAACAGTTCTAATTTTAACAATTCAGTTTAGTACAAGTATGGTTTTTGTTTACACACAGTTAAGTGTCAAAACAGTTCTATTTCAAATAGTTCAGTTTAGCATGCCGAACAGATCCATTTGAAACAATTCAGTTTAGCATAAGTACGTAGTTTAAGTTTCAAAACAGTTCTATTTCAAGCAAATCAGTTAGGCATAAGTTTAGTTCTATTTGACCCATAAATAGAATCCTTTCAGGTGCCACTATTCCAGACTTGAATGGACCGGGGACGATAGTAATAAATGTGCACTCTGCATTCCCCAATGCTCCAGTATTATTGGAGCCTCACCATCAGATAATTTAGTGTCATATGCAAGACACTCATTGGGGGAGTCTTACTCCTCTGCAGAGATGCAGTCGGTGTTACATAGCCAGATAGACGGATGTGTGAAATAGACAGAGGGAATCCGAAATACACGACATTCACGGAATTGGTTCAGGTACGAAACTTTATTACCTTTGAGTTAAAGGTTATTCGACATGAGGAGGGAGAGACACAGTCTTTCTATGCTGACTGCTTTTACATCTGCCCCAAACCACGTGCGGCACCCCATTTGCAAACTACTGGTCTGGGCTCGGTGGGCCCCGAAAGTCAACCTTCCTGTTTGGACGCAGGAACTCAACTCACTGACTTTTTCCAAATCTCAAAATCCTCAGCCCACACTTCCAGGCATGACATCATTCACACCCGCTAGTAACATTTCCTATCTCTGGGTTTTTATTTTGACATCTGTGAACGACACATCCTCCCCCGCGCGCGTGAACACCTGCGCTCAACTAACCCATGCACTAACTAACCATGCACATTTCCTATCTCTGGGTTTTTATTTTGACATCTGTGAACGACACATCCTCCCCCGCGCGCGTGAACACCTGCGCTCAACTAACCCATGCACTAACTAACCATGCACATTTCCTATCTCTGGGTTTTTATTTTGACATCTGTGAACGACACATCCTCCCCCGCGCGCGTGAACACCTGCGCTCAACTAACCCATGCACTAACTAACCATGCACATTTCCTATCTCTGGGTTTTTATTTTGACATCTGTGAACGACACATCCTCCCCCGCGCGCGTGAACACCTGCGCTCAACTAACCCATGCACTAACTAACCATGCACATTTCCTATCTCTGGGTTTTTATTTTGACATCTGTGAACGACACATCCTCCCCCGCGCGCGTGAACACCTGCGCTCAACTAACCCATGCACTAACTAACCCATGCACTAAGCGAAAGGTTCTCAGCCTAACTAAACCGAAAGGCAAGATATATAAAACGAAAAATGATAATATAAAAAAGATGCCTCCGCAATAATATAACATCGGTTAGGCTGTGCAATAGATGAGTAATTTAGCAAATCTAATAATGCCCTATGTGTATTCACATGTATAGGAATGTAAGATGGTTCATTATTCAGACTGAATCATGTATATACATGTTTTTCGGAGTGACTTTCGTTATTTTAATTGCATGAAATAATATTATCATGAAGATATGAACAAACATCAAACTATACACAAAAGTTAGCAATACATTTGTTTTGTTTTTGACCCAAATAATCGAGATAAAAAATTTACTAAATTTCTGCCATTCTTCATACCATTTCAGACATTTCGATAATTTTTCTTTGCAGGAAGAAAGAAAATATCTTAATAACCAAAATAGAATCGAAGACAGACTCTCTAATTAGGATTTGCTTACATCTCTTCTAAATACCTGGATCAATATCAATATTAAGATTATGGAATACACATAAAAACATAATAGACAAACTCACACACACACACACACATGCACACACACACACACACACACACACACACACACACACACACACACACACACACATATATATATATATATATATATATAGTATTAGCAAAATGACCCAGCGTTGCCCGATATAGAAATAATATACTACCGTACATTGTATTAAACAAAAATGTATTCGATTTCTATTCTGGATGTCTGACTACCATTTTTCGATAAAGTTCCACTCCTTCTGCGAGAGAAGAGGGGTGGAGGCTACTCTGCAGATGTTAGTTTGATTTCCTTTTTGAACTAATTCAACTTGCCTGATCAATTTGAAACTAAAATATTCTGAACACCTAAGGGAATGGGCTTATTACGTATATCAATTCCTTTAGTTTAAGAGGGTTCACATGCCAAGTCTCATTTAGGATTAGCATATTAAGCAAGAAAACTTTTACGATAATAATTTCTTTCCAAGTAACCGTCCTTCAAAAAGTTTCAGCGTCCTGATCAAGTTTAAGATAAAATTGTTTCGAGCAACACAAAAAGCTGCGACTGGGCTTCCACACCCACCAACGAATTCCATCAAAATACGGTCAAATGATTAATCAAGATTGGCCCTTTTTTGTAAGATACCAACCAGTGTAAACAAACACACAATGATTGTTTGTTTGGTTGGTTGTGTTTAATGACATCTCAACTTTTAGGGGTTATTTAATGCCAAATTCTGTATATATATATATATATATATATATATACATTGTAGTCACACACTCAAAAAAGAGCACAGAATCGCCTCGTCAGTGATGTTCTTGGGGTCCGTTCAAGTTTCGGGTCTTCCAACATCATACCTAAACTCCCAAGTGACACTACCGAAACTATTGTACCAGCCGGCACACCTGCAGTAAAAAGTTCGTCAAGCACGCAAAACTGCACAGCACACACCTAAAAAAAATTCAAAATGCTACTGCTAATGAGCTTTTAAAATGGAATTGGCCAATGAGAAACGATATACGTCACTTCCTTCCCAGTCAAGACAAATTAAAAAGTTAGACAAACCACTTGCTCGTCTTTCTTTAGATCATTTATGAGTATAATCACACGTACTGAGCAAGGTTTGATTCAAGATAACAAGTAAACAAAAATCCTACTGAAAAATAAGTCTTTACAAAAAAAATCTTTTTTCCTCCCTACCTTCTTTATGACGATAAGTTAAAAAAAACTTGAGGAATTACTCTACCAGAAAGTCGTACATATATATATATATATATATATATATATATATATATATATATATATATATATATAAACGACGGTATATTATATTGCACTTGGTCCGACACAAACTCACAAAGTGATTTAGTGACAACCAACTCTGTCATAATATATATATATATATATATATATATATATATATATATATATAATATCCAGAGAACTTATGTTCAATTTGAGGATATATAAAAGCATTTTTATAAATCTCTACGAGTGCTCAATGTATGATAATTAATATATAAATTTATAGATATCATCAAGAGAAAATTCATAAATTGGAAGAAAAATTCAGTTGACCTTCCTTTGGCTATTATAAATTTATTTCAGCCGGCCTATCCATATGAGTAACCAATCTCCTCATATGGCCATCACATATGAAGTGATTCGCTAAAATTAATTTGTAATAGACAAATGCCAGTTTGTTAAGTTTTTCTTCCAATTAACGACAGCCACTCACATAACGCAAAGCTCTTCTAATGAATCGAGTACTCTGGTATCCGGTAAGGCAAAAACATAGACAAGCGAAAGCTACTACATAATGCCTTATAATTCCCGAGCTGATGGCTGAGCGGTATGATTCCAAGTCGAACGTAATATTAGGCGGGTTCCGATCCCAGCTTGAAGCGTCCTACGTGTTGTGATACAACGAAACAGTCTGTCTGTGGATGATATGTAATTTGTGCTTAGAGGAGAAATTCTATATCTTAACACATAAATGGCCTGATAAGTTATTAAATAAGAGAAGTGAACTAATAACTAGATGTAGACATAAGACTAAATTTAAACTATGAAAATTTAAAAACATAGAAATTAAAAAGTGACCCCCCCACAAAAAAAAAAACGTATCCAACATACTCACTAGGAAAAAATAGGCAGCTAATTAAATGGTATGGAAATTAATATAAGCATTAATATTTCTCTTAAAAGTTAATTATCGAACTTAGCATGAAAAGAAAATAAATTAAACAAATAAATAAAAAAGTTCAATTACTGTAATTATAACTGACAGAAGAAATTTGAAAATTTAAATAAAACGGAAATTCAATAAAACGAGGAGGTAACACCCTAATCTTTTCCCCCTCCCACTCCACCCCACATGTCTATTCTGTTTTAATCAATTATCCATTGGATCTGAAGAAGTCCTGTATAATTTTTTTTTCTTCGTGTTTTTCGTTCACACCAGAAACTGAAAAACAGGATGGAAATAAATTTATAATCCTAAATTAACCGGTCTTTGGTTTTTTCTTAAAGATACATATATATATTGTCATCCACAGACAGACTTTTTCGTTCTATCAGGGTGGCTAGACACGTACGACGCTCGAAACCGGGATCGAAACCCATCCAACTTTACGTTAGACTAAGTCTCAGACCGCTCGGCCAACAAGCGCACCACGTAGGATAAGGGAATTTTTAAGGTATTATCTAGTTACAGCAGCAGTCGTTTGTTTACATTTTTATATCCTATCGGCTACCAGAGTGCTTAATTCTTTCGAAGAGCTTTGCGTTATGCGAGCGGCGGCCGAAAATTCCTTCACCAGAGTGCTCAACATCGCTTGTAGGTAACATTATTTTAAAACGTGTTAGAGCTCATTTTTTTTTTTTTTTTTTTGCACAAGAGTTCTATTTATCGAGTAAATCGATCTGATTTGATACTACCTATTTGTTTGCGCAAAGATAAATGATTTCAAGTATACTTAATTATTTACTATCTCTATTTGGGCCACTGATGGGACCACTTCAGAGTGGACTTGGGAGTAATGGCAATGAAGGGTTACTCTACATTCCCCAAAGTTTCAGGACTGGCTCCCCAACAGCAGATGATTTAGTGTCAGATTTATCACACACACACATTTACATGAATATATATATATATATAGAGAGAGAGAGAGAGGTCGGATAATGACTACATAAAAACGCTTCTTAAAAACTATTTAAAAAGATTATTTCCAACGGTAGTCACAAGCGTTTTATCATGGTTACTCCACGAAGAACTTGTGGTAACTCTTTAATTTGAAGCGTTTTTTATAAGATTTTAAAAAGCGTTTTAATCTACGATCAACATCTGATTTTTAAAGTCGCTCTATATCAGTAAAAAACAATGAAAGTTGTATTGATTTTATCTTGCATGGCAGATATATATATATATATATATATATATATATATATATATATATATATATATATATATATTGATTGATTGATTGATTGAGATCGAAAAGAAGAATATACATATATTTACCCAACCCCTCCGTTTGGGCACGGTGTGAGACAAGGTCAAATTTTACCAGATTTGAATTCTGAGTTTTCCTTCTCCTATGCTATTTGCCTAAAGAACTCAGAAGGCTAAAGAACTCAGTCTGCCCTACTATTTACCCATAGCTGCAGAGAGAATAATTGGATTCATACCTTTCGAAAGATCCTTAGTTCTATGGGAAATGCAATCAGCCTCGTCCAGGATTCAAACTTGTATCACCGTGTCCATTTCCTACAGTCCATTACACGACGGGCACCCCCCAAAGAGGAACATACAATTTATAAAACTGGAGCTTACTGGGGATTCATTTGTGAATCTAACAGGTGGTTCTCAGAAGTCGGAATGCCAATTCTGCTACTATCACCTGTTATTAAAAGCTGAATATGTTAAACATGGCAAACCATATTATATATCATGAATTCATGATAGCTTAGTTGGCTCGAGCGGTAGAATACACTAACTGATTCTCTCAAGAGAAGTTAAGACTCCACCCAAACGAGTGTCCTGGATATGACACCAAACAATCTGATGGCAAGGCTCCAGTCCAGAAGTACCCCTTCATTTCCATTGCTGTCTTATCCACTCTTACCTGGAGTGGTAGCACCTGATAGGGTCCTATATATGGGTAAAAAGAAACAAACTATATGTGCAAACAAGTGGCTGATGTTAAATTGAGACTGTTATATAGCAATACTTGAAACCCAACCAAACCAAAGCTTATTTATTCAATATCTATGTATAAAGAGTATTTGGCATTAAATAACCAACAATAGTTGATATGCCATAAAACCCAACCAAACCAATCATATATATTCAATATATATGTATAATGAATATCTGGCATTAAATAACCAACAATGGTTGATATGCCATAAAACCCAACCGAACAAAATCCTATATATTTAATATATATATATATTAGCAGGATTTGGCATTAAATAACCTACGATGGTTTATATGCCATAAAACCTAACCAATAATGGTGCATTCAATAAGTTTCCAGACTTTTTTTTGTACCGGCATTTAAAATTGTCGTAGACTCTTGAAAATTCACTGTTATTGCTATACATCTGATGAGATGACTGATCAATTTTTATGATTTAAGGTTTAAATGAACTGCTACAGCTGCAATTGGAATGCACCCTACTAAAGTCTGACTGTCATAGCTGGTGAATTTCAAAAATGCAATCTGGACGTGAGGAAGAACGATATGAAATAAAATTCTGTTTTAAATTTGGAAAAATTCCACAGAAACGTATGGAATGCTTCAGACTGCTTTTCGACCATCTTGCATGAATCGAGCATCAGTTTGTGAGTGGCGTAAGAGATTCAAGGAAGGCAGGGTTTCTGTGAGAGGTGTGGGAGGAGTAAGAAAGTCAATATACCAGAGTTGATTGGCCAAAGGTTTAGGCTTAAGCTTAGGGTTACAATGTTGAGGTTTTAAGGGAGTTCAGGAAGAGATCCCGTCGGACAATGTCAGCACTCTTCAAATCGGGTCAGTGGTATTTCCTCCAGGACAATGCACCAATCCACAACTCCATCCTTGTCACAGACTATTTGACTAAGATGGACATCAACACAGTTCCTCAGCCTCTCTATTGTCCAGACCTTGCTCCCGGTGGCTTTTCCTTTTTCCCTAAGCTCAGAGGCTGTCGTTATGAGACAATTGAGGAGACGAAAGAGGCTGTGACGAAGGTCACTGACACGCTCACACAAGAGCACTTCCATGGTGCCTTCCATAAGTTGTTGGAACGGTACAACAAGTGCATTGCCGCCGGAGGAGATTACTTCGAAGGGGACTAGAGGTTCATGTGTGTACTATCAATAAAAGTGCCCAATACGAAAAAAGGCTGGAAACTTATTTAATGATCATATTTACCAACCCCTCCGCTCGGGCAGGATATGACACAAGGTCAATTTTTAAGCGGAGTTTAATACGTTTGAATTCAGAGTTTTCCTTCTCCTAGACTAGTTGCCTCATCAAGGCTGAAGAACCTAGTCTGCCCTATTATTTACCCATAGCTGGAGGGAGTATATTTGGATTCATACCTTTCCCAGGGGTATTAGTGCTATGGGAAATGCAATCAGTCATGTCCGGGATTTGAACTCGTATCGTCGTGTCCATATCCTGCGACGATAACCATTACACCACAGGCACCTCCATTAAACTTATTTAACGATCCTCGTATATATATGCAAGGTTTGATATGACATGAAACCAAACCAAACCAAACTCAAGGAACATAATCTTTCGTTGCCACTTCGTTGTCTTGGCAATAAATGTACCGTTTGTGGCAAATTGTGCAAATCGAGTCCTGGGTCAAAAAGACACATAATGATTGATACAAATGATATGCCTCAGGTGGATCCCATTTACACTATTCATAATTCTGTACACTTTTCTTATATTTACACTTTTCTTATGTTTATATTATTATTATTATTATAGAGCTTTTCACATCAGCGTTAGCCGATGGTTTTTCATTGGAGTCTGAGTGACAGCAAGTCTCCTCAAGTCTCCAGGACTCTTCTCAGTATTCTGGCCGTTCTCAATAATGCTGTCATTTGGATGGTCTCCACCTGTCCGCCAACTTCAAAGTCTTCCAATCCCTTTAGTAAACCTTTAGTTACCGTTCCAAACGCACCAATCACAAATGGCACATATTATTATTATTATTATTATTATTATTATTATTCGTTTGAGAGGGTTTTTTTCACAACATTGTTAGCTGATGGTCTTTTACTAGATTCTGAAAAACAGCAAATCTCCCCAGGTCTCCAGGACTCTTCTTAGTATTCTGGCAGATTTCAACAATGCTGTAGTCTGGATGGTCTCGATTCTTTGTCTGCTTTCCGACTTTTCTTATATTTACTTTGTCTTTACTAAGTCTTGTAAGTCAGCAGGTGAACTTAATACTCTCTTGAAAGCTCAGAAACTGCATACTTATGCCTAACTGAATTGCTTGAAATAGAACTGTTTTGACACTTTAACTACGTACTTATGCTAAATTATGGTGCTTGAATTATAATGTTTGTGGCAAAGACAGCCATCATATATATATATATATATATATAGTGTAATTAGATGGAAACTCAAACCTCATTAAGTTGTCATTATAAATTTATTTCGGCGGAGAATATTACTTTACTCTCCGTCTCGTCAGATGACTTTTTACATGCTATACTTGAAGTTGCAAAACAGCAAATGAGGAATTACAGTTCATATGTGTACGAGGAGAAAAAAAAATTAATTCTTAGGCGAGACCATAGAGGGTCAAAACGGTGGGTGTTAGAAACATTAAGAAACAGGAGTTGGGTTTCTCTGTAGATCAACCCATCCTAACTTGAGCCCATGTCAGGAATCCCGTAGCAGATGGGATTTTCTAAACAATTTAAGATTGTAAATCAAATGACGATCCCCATATGTATTCTTCCTTTACTCCCAATACAACTATCAATTGTCTCAGACTTCGAGCACTCACATAGATTTATATGATATTCCTCGTATATTCTATACAAGAATAATCCACATCCACTGTCTTCGGACGCTGACTGGATATTATAATATATATATATACTTCGACATTGTTGCAGGAATACTACAAGGGGACACGCTAGCTCCATACCTCTTTATCATTTATCTAGACTACGTACTTCGAACATCGATTGACAAAATCAGTGAGAACGGCTTCGAGCTGACAAAGAAAAGAAGCAGAAGGTGCCCCGCAAAAACAATTACCGACGCCGACTACGCCGATGACATAGCAATACTGGCAAATACACCCAACCAAGCCGAAACACTACTGCATAGTTTGGAACGAGCAGGCATAGGCCTCTATGTCAATGCACACAAAATACACCCAACCAAGCCGAAACACTACTGCATAGTTTGGAACGAGCAGGCATAGGCCTCTATGTCAATACACACAAAACAGAATATATGTGCTATAATCAAACGGGTGACATCTCCACTCTAGACGGAACCCCTCTTAAACTAGTAGACAAATTCACTTACCTAGGAAACAGCGTCGCATCAACCGAAAAGGACAGCTATCAATAGGCTATCAATTATATGGAAATCAGACCTAACCGATAAAATGAAACGCAGTTTCTTCCAGGCAGCGGTCGCATCGATACTGCTATATGGATGCACAACATAGACTCTAACAAAACGGCTGGAGAAGAAGCTAGACGGCAATTACACAAGAATGTTGCGAGCAATATTGAACAAGTCCTGGCGGCAACACCCCACAAGACACCAACTGTACGGCCACCTGCCTCCTATCACGAAAACTATTCAAGACATGCGGGACACTGCTGGAGAAGCAGGGACGAACTCATAAGTGATGTACTCTTATGGACCCCCACACATGGCCGTGCAAAAGCAGGACGACCAGCACGAACATACATTCAGCAACTATGTGAGGATACGGGATGTTGTCCACAAGACTTGCCTGAGGCGATGAACGATAGGAAAAAGTGGCGAGAGAGGGTCAGGGATATCCGTGCTACCAGCACGACATGATGATGATGATGATGATGTATTTCAATCATACATCCTAGATGCATCAAGGTAGGTCTTCAGTGATGCCCTGTCTTCATCGCCGATTTCGGGTTATATGCATCATATCGGCTCCGATAGAACCCCGGCATGACTCTGGAACTCCTTGATCGCGACGTGCTACGCTCTTGCCTCCACCAAAGCAAAAAATAAAAATAAAAATGAAAAAAAACTACGGCCGGACTTCGGCCGTTCTTACAGACATCTGTCATTCAGTAACCGCCAATATATATATATATATATATATATATATATATATTGTCATCCACTGACAGGCTATTTCGTTGTATCACAACTCTTCACTGTGGCTAAACATGTAGGGCGCTTGAAGCTGGGATCGAAACCCGCTTAACTTTACGTTAGACTTGGTATCATACCGCTCACGCAGCAAGCGAATCATGTCAGCTGGGGAATTATAAGGCATTATGTAATAGCTTTCGTTTGTTTACATTTTTGCCTTAAGGGAATCCAGAGTGCTCAATTCATTCGAAAAGCTTTGCATTATGCGCGTTGCTACCCTAAATTACTTTTCCAGGGTGCTCAGTCCCCGTGGAGGAGCGTATATATTGTAATCCACAGACAGAATGTTTCGTTGTATTGACATTGAATTTTATATATAAGGAGATTGTAACTGTGGAAAAAGATCATTTAATCAAAATGATATTAATAATATATCTAACTCTAAGCATCATTATATATACATCTATATAGATAATTATGTAATTGAAACAATTGTGTTAAAAGCTGAGAAATGTTTCTTTGTATTTTATAAACGGCTAAACTAAACAGTTTCTACATTTGGTATACATACCTACTGGACCGAAGGAGATGTATTAACCCTATAAAGAAACAAGGTGTATCAACATTATAAAGACTCGAGGTGTATTAATATTATAAAGAAACAAGGTGTATTAATATTACAAAGAAACAAGGTGTATTAATATTATAAAGAAACAAGGTGTATTGATATTATAAAGAAACAAGGTGTATTGATATTATAAAGACTCGAGGTGTATTAATATTATAAAGAAACAAGGTGTATTAATATTACAAAGAAACAAGGTGTATTGATATCATAAAGAAACAAGGTGTATTGATATTATAAAGAAACAAGGTGTATTGATATTATAAAGAAACAAGATGTATTAATATTATAAAGAAACAAGATGTATCAACATTATAAAAAAACAAGGTGTATTAATATTAAAAAGAAACAAGATATATTAATATTATAAAGAAATAGTTGGCGACCATAGTCGAGGGTAACCCGAAGGTTCTTTTTTCGATAGCTACTACACCAAGGTGTAGGGGAGGGCGCTACTCCTTTCCTGGATTGCTCTACTTTACCCTTGATCCGCACCTTATAATGCTGAGTGTTAAGCAAGGAGGCATCAAGTACCATTTTTTGAGTCTTTGGTATGACTCGACCTGGGATTGAACCCAGGTCTCCCGGGCGATTGGCGAACACTCTAAAGAAACAAGATGCATCAACATTATAAAGAAACAAGGCGTATTGACATTATAAAGAAACAAGGTGTATTAATATTATAAAGAAACAAAATATATTAACATTATAAAGAAACGAGGTGTATTAACATTATAACGAAACAAGATATATTAACATTATAAAGAACCAAGACGTATTAACATTATAAAGAAACAAGGTGTATTAATATTAAAAAGAAACAAGGTGTATTAATATTATAAAGAAACAAGATGCATCAACATTATTTATGAAACAATATATATTAACATTATAAAGAAACAAGGAGTATTAACATTATAAAGAAACAAGGTGTATTAACATTATAAAGAACCAAGATATATTAACATCATAAAGAAACAAGGTGTATTGATATTATAAAAAAGCAAGGTGTATTAAAATTATAAAGAAACAAGATATATTAACATTATAAAGAAACAAAGTGTGTTAACATTATAAAGAAACAAGGTGTATTAACATTATAAGGAAACAAGCAAAACCTTTTCACAATCGGGAAAGAAGGAAGGCCTTCATCGAAAGGTTTTTTTTTTCCTTGGTCTCTTTTGTTTAATGGCGTATCAACCATTGTAGACTATTTGATGCCAAAGCCATTCTCCTAGAAGAACAGTAGTCGTACAATTTAACCCATAGCTGGAAGGATAACGGGGGTTCATACCTTTCCCAAGGGTATTTGCCCGAAAGTGAACTTAATAGCACGAATGGAATTCCAACTCAATCGAGGTGGTGTCTCTAAGAATAATCAATAGAAATTCCTGTTGTTGCAAGACATAAATTTACACACTGTTCAAAATGTACTTATCCAAAATTGAACAGAAAAATTACCAAATAATTTTTTTTTACAAAAATTATTTTTCTCATTTTATGGGATGTTAATAATTCAGTTCTTTAAATTTGAGAGGTAAAATAATTAAAAAGTATTATGAATGTTTCATTTTTGTCAGTGCTATCATAATGTATACACAAAAGAATATTGGAAAGCAAGCGTTACGGTTATAGTTACCGAAAACGGGATTGGCAACCCGATTTCAAATCCCGGACGAAGTTCTCTGCGATTCACTTTGCTCACAACCTTTGGAAAAGGAGGCATGAATCCATTTGTTCTCCTCCAATTCTTGGGGAAAAAAGTAGGTTAGACTGATTTTAGGCTTAGTAAGGCAACCAGTCTATTAGAAGGAAAACTCTGAATTCTTATTCTGGCTGTGGCGGAGGTACTGATTCAATATCTACACACAAGGATATTTTTACGGAAATTCTGAAACCTATTAAGTCTATATCCAGCAGTTTTTTCTAACCTGATTCAGGCTGAGGTATTGACTCAGTAAATACACACAATGATATCTTTTACGGAAAGTCCGAAACCTATCAGGTCTATATCCAGAAGTTTTTTCAAACTTGAATCAGACGGAGGTATTGAGTAAATATATACACACGGGGATATTTTTTACGGAGATTCTGAAACCTAACTTGACTCAGATTGAAATAATATTTATCATCAATAATAAGGAATCATTTTACTGTTATTATGCGCAGCCAAATACAAGTTTTGTCTTTTTTACCCAACGAAGACACGTACTTCAACTAGCTAGTGTGTAATTTTTCATGGCAATTTTCTTTGCAATGTTTATAGTATCGCCCGTTAATGAATATCACTTCTTTTGAAAATAAAAATTAATTTCCGTCTAAAGCAAAGATACGAAAAGATTTTATTTTTTCTTGAGCAATATAAGGAAATCAAAACGGATGTTATCAACTATTACTAATTGCCAAACTCCATAGCATTGAAAATCTGTTGCTAAGTATAAAACCCCAACAACTCTAACCAGAAATAGAATCGGATGGATATTCATAAATGGGACAGTAATATATTTATATTTTTTATTAAGGATTTTCAATGCTGTAAAGTGTGGTTATAAATAACACCTAATAATATCGGTTTACATTGTCTAATGTACCACTTGAATTAATAAAACCCTGGAGTCTTTGGTTTCGAAAAAAAAATTTTTTTTTAATCTAAAATTATTAGGGTGTACTTATTTAAGTTGTCTGAATTTCTGAGATGGAACATGATGATTTCACTTGGAGGTTGTAGGTTCAATCCTGACAGCAGGCGAGTATCAATACGGGAATACGTAGATCTTATAGCCGTTTACGGTTAGCAGGATCAGAATAATCGACCCCCATGGATTAAATAAAGGACATGGTTCGACAAACAACTGAAGAAGGCCGGATGACATATCGGCAAAAACGTTGCGAATATCACACTACTGATAAAGACAATAATCCGAAATCCTTGAATGATGAAAATACTTATTTAAGGTCGATATTGTTTTTGCAGATAAATATCTCTGTATCAATGCATACATTTGTCGAAGTGAATATGTGTTTCACTGATATTCAGCTAAGCGTACATAAAGAAGAAACACTATTCTATGTATAATACATTCGTGAATTTGTTTTCAGTAAACAGGGAACCAAACATTCGACCATTGTGTGTCTTGCAGAGGTGAGAGCTGACAATAACGTCAGAGATATTTTGCCATGAAAAAAAGATCTTTTAAAAGTTAAGCAAAAACAACTCATAAAGGAGTTGTCCTTGTGTGAAAAGAAATTCTATGCAGAAACCTGTCGTCCAAACCTGTTCATGCCTTGTTGAAGATGATGCCAATCAACCGTATCAATCAAGCCCCAAGGAACCTCGTAGCGTTTATTTATAATAGATTTTACTCGTTTCATTTTTTAACAGTTTTTTTTGTTGTTGTTGTGGGGGGGATTTTTTGGCTTTTTTGTTCTTTCGTCTTCATTCCCATCTGTTTGGGAGCCATCTTTTCGAAGATGTTTATTTATGTCTCAAAGATGTATTTTCTTATTTTCGAGTACTTCTTGATTTTGGAGTAAGGTTTTAAGTCATTTACACACACACACACACACGCACTCACACACACACACACACACACACACACACACACATATATATATATTCGTTTTTATATATATTTAGTAGCATGGAAGCTTATCTATAACCACTGGTTTCATGCCGCCTTTATTAAGACAATCGTCGGACTGAGAAAGATATTGGAGAAATAAAAAAACTTGAAGAATACAGTTAGACGAATGTTTATGTTGACATTGTGTATAACACTGTGTGTGTGTGTGTGTGTGTGTGTGAATCATATTTATGCTGTAATATATATATATATATATATATATATATATATTTATGCTGTAATGTATATATATATATACTTGTGTGTATATGTGTGCCTGTGTATGTGTGTGTGTCCGCTCAGATATACAAATACATGCCAACAAAGATAACTTAATTTATCTAATTTTAACTGATTGATTGAATAATTGATTGATTAATCGATTGATTTTAACGGCATTTTAAACTGTCAAGAGTTTTTCTACGTCTACAGTTTAGGGAATCGCATTCATAGTATATTCATATTTATATCTTTATGGCTTCCTTCACTTTATTTTGTATACTGTTCAATCGAAAACAAATGAGTTTTGAACAACTGGTTGGTTGGTTGGTTGGTTGGGTATTTTCTTATGACATATCATCCATTGTAGGTTATTTAATAGCAAATACCATGTATACGTATATATTAAATATATGGTAAGCAAAATTGGCAACCATAATCGACGGTGACCAGAAGGCTCCCTTTTCAATAGCTACTACATCAAAGCATGGAGGTGCCCGTGGTGTAATAGTTATCGTCATAAGAATTGGACACGGCGACACGAGTTCAAATCCTGGATGAGACTGAATGCATTTCACATAGCACTAATACCCTTGGGAAAGGTATGAATCCAATTATTCTCCCTCCAGCTATGGGTAAATAGTAGGATAGACTAGGTTCTTCAGCCTTGGTTAGGCAACTAGTCTAGGAGAAGGAAAACTCTGAATTGAAACCTGTTAAACTCCGCTTAAAAATTGACCTTGTGTCATATCCTGCCCGAGCGGAGGGGTTGGTAAATATGACTACATCAAAGCGTAGGGTAGGACGCTACTCCTTTCCTTGGATTGCTCCACTTTACCCTTGATACGTACCTTATATTGCTGAGTGTTAAGGAGGTATCAAGTATCATTTTTAAAGTCTTTTTGGTATGACGCGACATGGGATTGAACTTAGGTCTCCCCCTTAGTCAATGAGCCGGTTTGGTTTAGTTTGGTCTAATAGCATATCAACCATTGTAGGTTATTTAATGCTTAATCCTTTTCCTACATATATATCAACTATATATATGCTTTTTAAACTCATTAGTTATTTGTTTTCACACTGTTTGTTCTATTTGACCCATAGATAGGACCCTAGTAGATGTTATCACACCGGGTCAGAGTGGACAATGGAGCAATGAAATAAAGGGGTGCTCCACATTCCCCAAATTTCCAAGACTGGAGCCTCACTATCAGATTGTTTAGTGTTATATCCAGGACACTTGTTGTGGGTGGGGGATGCTTACCTCTCTGCTGACAACCTTTTGGTGTATTCTCTGACTCTGCTGACTGGGCTGATAGAGTTATTCGATCAATAGATGATACCATAAGAGATTCAACCTCTTCTGATCTTTGTGGAACCGGAAATAAAGGCAATGAAGCTTTACCCCACATTCCGTAGATCACGAAAGCTGGAGCTTTATCTTCAGACATTGTTTATTTTCATACTTATAAAACCTCATTTGGGTGACGGTTTTACCCCTCCAGTAGGGGATACAGTCAGAGTATGCTTAGCTCCACCAACAAGGCTATTTAATTTTGATTCCCAATACTTGGACAAGTCTTTTTTTCCCAACTCGTCTCGGTGTAGGAAACTTGCAGCCTTAAAATTTCACCTAACCATTGTTTGTGGTCTTACAATGCCTTGTCAAAAATTCATTTAAAATTGCAACCGTCCATTATAGAACAGAATAATTAATGCTTTCTCACAAAAACTATTTTTTAAAAAAGCGTTTTAAATGTTATTTTTTTATATTACTTTTTTTTATATTTCATAATTTTGTCGGCAGGGGCTTCAGAATGCACTGATTGCATCTCTTCAGAGGAGGAAGACTCCTCCAACGAGTCTCCAAGATATGAAACTAAACAATCTGATGGTGAAAACGATATCAATCTGATGGTGAAAACGCACAGCTATCTGGCACGACAAAGCCATAGCTACCGACCACGACGCTCCTGTGATGCAGTTCACGTCACGACTCGCTGTTACCGACTGCCCCAACAACGCAGCATCTAGTCCACGTAATGACTCGTTGTTACAGAGTACCCTAGCAATGCAGCATCTAGTCCACGTAACGTCTCACTGTTACGGACTACACTAGCATTGCATCATCTGGCCCACGTAACGACTCGCTGTTACGGGCTAGCAACCAGATCGACACACCCCCGGTTAACCCAACGTACTGTCAAAACCGGGATATCGATCTACCGACCACGACGCTCCAGCAAGACAGCATCCAGTCCACGTAACGACTCGCAGTTACGGACTGCCTTAGCATTGCAACAACTAGCCCACGTAACGACTCGCTGTTACGGGCTAGCACCCACGACTCGACCATACCAATGAAATGTCAAAACCGGGACATCGATTTACCAACGACCGACCGACCTCAGCTGCCCACAACGACTATCCAGCTGCATTCAACGACTCGACTGACCTCAGCTTCCCGCTACGATCATCCAGCTGCATTCAACGACTCGACCGACTTCAGCTTCCAGCTACGATCGTCCAGCTGTATCCAACGACCCGACCGATCTCAGCTTAACCGCATCAAACATCTAGCTGTATCTCCACAACTCGACCTACGCCAGCTACCCTCGTCGAACGTCCAGCTGCCCACATCTACAAATCGACCATACCAGCTAACGATATCACCCATCTAGCTGAAGACCACATACAACCGCCTCGAACATTTACATACGCGTTTGTAATTCCGGCAAATAAAATCGTCACTTTTGTTGTATCTGTTATCTCGCCTTTTGTCTCTCTTTCATTGTCTCTGGCTGTCACAATACTCGCACGCATTTACACTAAATTAATTTG
>OY757939.1:48628294-48755794 GCA_963585895.1 Sepioteuthis lessoniana
TCACTTTAACTTCCTTTTTTTTTTCTTTTTTCCTTTTTCTATTCGTTTTTATTTTCATTTCTTTTATTTGCTCTCTCTCTCTCTCTCTATCTTTTTCTCTCTCTCTCTCTCTTTCTCTCTCTCTCTCCCCTCTCTCTCTCTCTCTTTCTCTCTCTCTCTCTCTCTCAAAACTAATCCTCGTCTCAATTTGCTTTTCCAATTTCTGCTTAGTCAAAATCTTTCTTACTTTTTTGGTCTTCACTCGCGAATTGCTATTTCATTGATTTTTTTTTCTTTTTCTCTAGTCTTCACGATAAAATTCTTCGTTAATTTTCGTCTTTAACTTTCTTTCTTTTCACCTTTTTCTTTTAATAATTCAATATATCACTTTACTCGTTTTATAATTCGTTCATTTCAACTTTCATTCTTTCTTTCTTTCTTTCTTTCTTTCATTATTTCTTCCTTTCTTTTTTCTTTCTTTCTTCCTTTCTTATTTCTTTCTATGTTTCTTTGTTTCTCTGTTTCTTTCTTTCTTTCTTCTCCGATCTAATTTCAATTCATTTTTTCTTTCTCTATGTTTCTTCACTTTAATTTTTATTTCCAATTTCCCTATTTCTTCACTTTTCTATTTCTTCCTTTCCTTATTTTTTTCTCTTTCATTTATTAATTTATCTTTTTTCTTCTTATTTTTATACCTTTGTTCCCTCATTTCTTCCTACTTTTCTTTTTCTTCATATCTTATTCTTTGTTTTATTTTTTCATTCCTTCATTTTCACTTTTTTCCCCTTGCTTTTCTTCTTTCTCTCTTTTCATAGACCTTTTCTATTATTTACATCTCTCATTCTCTCCTTTCACTTTTCCGTTTCCCTATCTCTTCTTTCTATTTTTTTTTCTACTTCTTCAAAGTTACTCTTCCTCTGCCTGATCACAATCACCAAATGAAAAATTAATAATCCTCTCCAATTGGCTATCCCAAAGACGCCGACTTTTTCTAAGGGTGGGCAGTCATTAAAGGGAAACGCAGGTGAAAAGTGCAGAACAGTCCCACTGGGGACAGGCAGTACGGATGAGAAAAGCAATCATCGAACACTCCATATAAATATTTCAATAAGTTTCCATGTTGAAAACAAGAACATCGTTCGATAGCAGATGACAGTAAAGGTGTCGACAAACGGCAAAATGGCGACCGTTATAAAAGCAAGAGAAAAAACACAGAAATTAGAAATTAATTGTTAAGCTCACTGTCAGCCATGTAGAATAGTTATGAAGTAAGTTGGCAACACTCCTTACTACAGGTTTAGCGTAAAACATCTTCAAAACTAACTGTAAAGGTCCGACTTCCCATACAATGATTCTCGTTTCACATATCTATATTATCATAATTTACCCCCCACCCCCGCTCGGGCTGGATATGACACAAGGTCAATTTTTAAGCGGAGTTTAACAGGTTTAAATTCAGAGTTTGCCTTCTCCTAGACTAGTTGCCTCACCAAGACTGAAGAAACCAGTCTGTCCTACTATTTACCCATAGCTGGAGGGAGAACAATTGGATTCATACCTTTGCCAAGGGTATTAGTGCTATGTGAAATGCTATCAGTCTCGTCCAGGATTTGAACTCGTGTCGCCGTGTGCATTTCCTACGACAATAACAATTACACCACGGGCACCTCCTCTTTGTCCGCTCGGGCAGGATATGACACAAGGTCAATTTTTAAGCGGAGTTTAACAAATTTAAATTCAGAGTTTGCCTTCTCCTAGACTAGTTGCCACACCAAGACTGAAGAAACCAGTCTGTCCTACTATTTACCTATAGCTGGAGGGAGAATAATTGGATTCATACCTTTGCCAAGGGTATTAGTGCTATGTGAAATGCAATCAGTCTCGTCCAGGATTTGAACTCGTGTCGCCGTGTACATTTCCTACGACAATAACCATTACACCACGGGCACCTCCTCTTTGTCCGCTCGGGCAGGATATGACATAAGGTCAATTTTTTAGCGGGGTTTAATAGGTTTGAATTCAGAGTTTTCCTTCTCCTAGACTAGTTGCCTCACCAAGGCTGATGAAACCAGTCTGTCCTACTATTTACCTATAGCTGGAGGGAGAATAATTGGATTCATACCTTTGCCAAGGGTATTAGTGCTATGTGAAATGCAATCAGTCTCGTCCAGGATTTGAACTCGAGTCGCCGTGTACATTTCCTACGACAATAACCATTACACCACGGGCACCTCCTCTTTGTCCGCTCGGGCAGGATATGACATAAGGTCAATTTTTTAGCGGGGTTTAATAGGTTTGAATTCAGAGTTTTCCTTCTCCTAGACTAGTTGCCTCACCAAGGCTGATGAAATCAGTCTGTCCTACTATTAACCCATAGCTGGAGGGAGAATAATTGGATTCATACCCCTCCCAAGGGTATTAGTAGTATGTGAAATGCAATCGGTCTCGTCCAGGATTTGAACTCGAGTCGCCGTGTACATTTCCTACGACAATAACCATTACACCACGGGCACCTCCTCTTTGTCCGCTCGGGCAGGATATGACATAAGGTCAATTTTTTAGCGGGGTTTAATAGGTTTGAATTCAGAGTTTTCCTTCTCCTAGACTAGTTGCCTCACCAAGGCTGATGAAACCAGTCTGTCCTACTATTAACCCATAGCTGGAGGGAGAATAATTGGATTCATACCCCTCCCAAGGGTATTAGTAGAATGTGAAATGCAATCGGTCTCGTCCAGGATTTGAACTAGTGTCGCTGTGTCCATTTCCTACGAAGATAACCATCTCCTAGAGCACGAAGTATATTTTATAAGGATATTTGAGTTAATAAATACCATCGAAATGTTAGTATTAATACATGCACCATAACAAAACAATTTTTTTAGTCGTAGTTTTCTGGCAACCATTAAAAATTTAGTCGGTTGGGGCTGAAAAATTCGCCGACTGGATAACAACGGAGAAGTTAGACGCCTCCCGCTAACCAGTGGTCCTGGATATGACTCTAAACTATCAGATTGCGAGGCTCCGGTTATGGAGTTCTGGGAAATCTAACACACACAAATGCTGAAATGAATTGTGCTACTATAGTTCACGTGACTAGAAGTGGTGGATATATAACTAGGTCAGACAAAGGACTGATAAGTATCGCTGGGCTGGAACACATTTCGGTTGGCCGTGTGTACACGGATCAATCCGGGTGTGTCCTCGTCCTGGTAGCAGTCGGTCGAGGCCATTTCACATGGATTCCGGAAAGCCAGCATTTATGTCAAGCTCGGTAAGACCGGTATCCTTGAACCTAAGGGGGCCGTTCCCTCAGGTTCTAACCCTCATCAGAAGGGGTAGGTTAATTGCCGGGCGCCGGAGACGACCTTTTTTAGGGGAATGCCAACGGGGCCCGATGTATTTTTGTGACTACGACCCTGTGCCTGGACCCACCTAAAAATAGGCCTTGTGCCACACTCGCTCAGTACGTGGGACGTACGACAAATACCGAGACGAGTAGAACGTATGCACAGCTCTCTGGTCGTCGATGGGCTTGGACACACATCGGTCGGGCGTGTTCGTCGGAACACGGATCTGGTCGAGTGTTTCCTGGTTCCGGTGGCAGTCGAGCAAGAATTCCAGGAAGCCGGCATTCATGTGAAGCGCGCTAAGACCGGCATCCTCGAGTTTCAGGAGGGGAGTCTCCCCAGGCTCTAACCCTCCCTGGCGAGGGCGGGGACTTGGTTTATTGCCTGGTACCTGAAGCGACCCATTTTAGGATAATGCCGACGAGGAATGTCTGGGATACGGCTCTGCCCATTGACCCACCTAAAAAAAGCTTCGTGCCACACTCATCCGGTCGGTGGGATGTTCGACAAATACCGACACGTAGGGTGTATGCAAAATAGACGTAAAATCTAACATTGCGAGTTTGTTTTGTTTAACATTCTTGACTCAGTAATCGGCAATGTACAAGAGTGAAGAGATTTTTAAGTATCGGCCAAAATTATCCCACTTCACAGATCATTAGGAAAGTGACCACGAGAAATAGTTTCGAATATTATAAAACAAACAAATGACTGATATTAAATTGAATTTTAGTGTTACCAAGTATACTTGAAAACATTTAAATGTGATCATGACTTTAGATATATCTATAGGGTGGAACGATAAAATTGTCGTCCTAAAGAAAACAACACTACAGCTTTATCTTAAAACTTTTTTTGAAAAAATCAATTCAGGTAACTTGATTATGTAGTGGAGCTGACATCTATTCAATGTAGCCACTATCAGACTCAATCACCGCCTCGATACGGATCCGGAACGAGGAGCATGCCTTTTCCACAAGCGCCGGCAGGAGCTAGGCGAATACTCGGCGGATGGCGGCAATCAGGTTGGCTTTGGTATTGTTGGAGGTCATGTTGGTGATGTTCTCAACGTATGACCAAACGAAGTAGTCCAGCAGGATCAGGTCAGGGGAGGAGGTGTTGACTTTCAAGCCGATTTGGAAGATGTGAGGTGGCATGATGTGGCCCACACTTGAAACCACACCAAAGACCCTAAACGTTGCCGGAAACTTTGTTTTCATCACCCTGGGCACGTTGAACCGTCCGGATTTGCATTTTGAGGGTGCTGGCAATGGTCCTGTTGTCATAACTTGGATCGGTAGAGCGCATGAGTTGTACTGCGGTGCATCTCCGATCTCGCTCGTTAAACATTGTGTCACTTTCAAACATGATAGAAGACTCCTATCGCTGTTGGGATTGGTACACAACTGGCCAACTAGTAGATGGTCTGCAACAAAAGAAGAAAAGCGGTTTTCATTAAACGGAAATGGAATCATGTCGTCTTTTCTTGGACGACAATTTTATCGTTCCACCCCGTACTAAGTATGAAGTGTTTACTTGAGTCAAATAATTATGGCGATACAGTTTTGTTCTGTACATCAATAGAGACTATAATTGTTTAATGAGATCATGACTTTAGATATATCTACTTTGTGATTGAACAAAAAGAAAAAGATTCGATTTATTGTTAATTTGTAGTTGTCCAAAAATGCATAAACTCTTACGCAAAATTGATTGACTTTTAACGGCACGTCAGACCGTCTTGGGTTAAGTTATTCTTCGGTGTTTGAGAATCGCGTTCATTATACGTTCGTATTTACAATTTTGTTTAGTCATTCATTCAGAGGTATTTTTCCTGACAGTGCAATCAAATAGGAATAAAGATATAAACAAATCTCTTTGACCCAAAGATAGAACCCTAACAAATACAACGAATTCAAGTTAACGTTGACCTGGGAGTAATGACAGTGAAGCGGTACCCCATACTTCTCAGCTGTCCCAAACGAGATATAGTTTAGTGTCAGAGCCGGGTGAGATCTTTTTTTAGTGGAGTTACATCTCTCTTCAAGAGATACAGTCGATGAATTCCAAGTCCTTTGGACAGGGCATGAGCTAAACAAGATATGTTTTCTTGGTTACTGTTTCATTTCCGTGTTAGATAATAAATAAAACCCAAGTTGGGCCGAATGAGTGTTTGCCAATGGCCCGGGAGACGGGGGTTCAATCCCAGGTCGAGTCATACCAAAGACTCAAAAATGGTACTTGATGCCGCCTTGCTTAAGCTCAGCATTATACGGTTAGTATCAAGAGTAAAGTGGAGCAATACAGGGAAGGGAGTAGCGCCTTCTTCTACACCTTTGTGTAGTAGCTATTGAAAAGGGAAATTTTGGGTCACTCTCGACTAAGGTAGCCAACTTTACTTTTACTTATAAATAATAAAATCCTGATAGATTTCTCGGGTAAAAAGTAAACCGATTGGCCTAGTGGGTAGAGTGTTCGCCAACTGTCCGAGAGACTGGGGTTCAATCCCAGGTCGAGTCATACCAAAGACTTTTTTTTAAATGGTACGTGATACCTCCTTTCTTAACACTCAGCATTAAAAGGTATATATCAAGGGTAAAGTGGAGCAATCCAGGGAAAGGAATATCGCCATTCCCTACACCTCGGTGTAGTAGCTATTGAAAAATGGGCCTTCGGGTCGCCCTCGACAACAGTCATCAACTTTACTTTTACTTATAAAAGATAAAATCTTGATAGATTTCTCAAGCAAAAAGTAAACGTTTTGCTTGATAAAATGTTGAGAAGAACTAATTAATTGTGATATTACGTCTAGACTGTTTTCTATGATGTCTAGCCGATTCAATGACATTTTCCTAATTATGAAGTCAGCTTGGATACTTCTTTAATGAATTGTACTAATACAGTGCCCTTCGCTCTCACTTGAACTAACTTAGGGTGACTGAAATTTCATCCCAAAAATAATTTTTTAAGATGTGAGGGACATTCAGAAAATATGACGACATATAGTATCAAAAGACGATTTTCAGGGATGATTTGTCCAATGGAAGGCTTACAGTGATAAATGTGTTGAATGGTACAGGGATGATTCTGAAGAAAAATCACTATTTCATTCGTTTATGTTGTGTTAATTTCATTTTCAGTCTCGATAATATCTATACATCAACCTATCTTTTCCCCACTCTCTCTAACTATATACGAGGATCATTAAATAAGTTTCCAGACTTTTTCTTATGGGAACTTTTATTGGTAGGATACACGTGAAACTCTAGTCCCCTTCGGAGTAATCTCTACCGGCTGCAGTGGAAGTCCTCTTGTGTGAGCGTGTCAATAACCTTCGTCACTGCCTCTTTCATCTCCTCTATTGTCTCATAACGATAGCCTCTGGCCTTAGGGAATAAGCAAAAGTCATAGGGAGCAAGATCTGGACTATAAGGAGGGTGAGGAACTGTCTTGATGCCCATCTTGGTCGAATAGTCTGTGACAAGGATGGAGTTGTGAACTGGTGTATTGTCCTGGTGGAAATGCCGCTGAGCCGATTTGAAGAGTGCTGGCCTCTTCCGACGGAATCTCTTCCTGAACTCCCATAAAACATCAACATAGTAACCCTAACCATAACCCTTTGGCCGATCAACTCTGGTGTATTGACTTCCTTACTCCCCCCACACCTCTCATTTTCCGTCACAGACTCCCTGTCTTCGTTGAATCTCTTATGCCACTCAAAAACTGATGCTCGATTCATGCAAGATGGTCCAAAAGCAGTGTGTAGCATTCAATACGTTTCTGTGGTATTTTTTCCAAGTTTAAAACATACTTTTATTGCATATCGTTCTTCTAAAGTGTCCTCACGTCCAGATTGCATTTTTGAAATTCAGCTACTGTGGCAATCAGGGTGTATTTGAATTTCTGCTGTAGGTGTTCATTTGAAGCTGAAATCATAAAAATTGGTCAGTCATCTCATAAGATGTATAGCAATAACATACTGAATTTTCAAGAGTCTCTGACAATTTTAAATGCCTGTACAAAAAAGTTTGGAAACTTATTGAAGGCACCACGTATATATATATATATTGGTACTTATGCACCTATGTTACCGCGATAAAGCCGAACTTTCACGAGCGTTTCCGGGCCGATAATGGAAAGAATCGGAATATGCCGACAAAACGCCTAGCCAATCAAATTTAAGCAAGCAGACGATAAAATAATTCAATGAATTTGTTGACAAAATTACGAGAACAGTATTATTCAAGCAATTTTAAACAACATTAATTCATCGCAGCTAAGCGACAAACTACAATCTGTGGAAAAGGTGATACGATTCTTCCAAGAAAAAAGACTTATTGGCAAAAATAAAAGTTACCGGACATGCGAGCATCATTGCCATTTTAAAAACATGAGAAAAAGCTATGCCTGGAGATGTCGAAATACCAAATGCAAGTCATGGACTGTATTGCGTGAAGGGACGTTTTTTCTCCCGGTCCAAACTGGCCATTGCTCAAATATTAAAATTGATATATCTGTGGTCGCACGAGATGGCCTCAGTTAAAAATATAAGACGAGAGTGCGGCATCAACTCAGCGCATACCCTGACGGACTGGTCTTCATGCGTTTTGTCGGCATATTCCGATTCTTTCCATTATCGGCCCGGAAACGCTCGTGAAAGTTCGGCTTTATCGCGGTAACATAGATGCATAAGTACCTATTTTTTTCATCATACAACGAGTGAAAGCACGTGCGACGCCCTACCCTCATCAGCCGCCAACCAGGGGTGATAACTCAATTTCAGTAGCTCAGGGCGGTACTGACACTCCTGGCGCAACCAAACAGCTCTTGCCACCGAACAGGGTATCAAAAGAGTTATATATATAGATAGATACGCCAGATCAATTAAGAGCAGAGACTACATTGGACGTTCATCTTCATTTTTAGTGTGCAGTTTGTGATTTAAAAAAACACGCGTTTACTTTTAGGCCGTTGTTGTTATTACGCGTATACAGTAACCGCTTCTTACGTAATCACACAGGAATGGTGGTTCCGCGTGTTTTTCATTAATGCTGAAAGCTTCTCGCTTTCGACCAAATCCAACTTGATGCACATAGCGCCGTGGTCAGAAGACAATTTGAGGCAACTTTCCAACTGCGGCCAGAGATTCTTATTTGTGAAAAAAACGAAATGACTGAGTGTCCTAGAAAACCACGATAACTAACCTCAATAGGAATCACATTGTATATCCAACCCCTTTCCACGCAATCGGCACTTATATATATATATATATATATATATATATATTCTTACAGAGTGTAATTTGTCTCTTCACGAGATCACGTCTGTATTCCAAAGTGCTTTTATATTTATGAGCTGCAGGATCATGGAGTTTAAAATATGTATATTTTGGCAGCATTTCTTCGTTAATACAAATTTCATTAAACATAATAGACATTTTCTGTCTACATATTTTCTTCTGGATCCGTTCGAATTCCTGTATTATTTTTATCGTATTCGGCGGAAATTGATTTATGTATTGTCCATAGTTGTATGTATCCCTAGTACTTTCTGTCCGACTTTGGGCCATCATCAGGGAAGGATCAATTACAAAAGCGATGTAACTTTTGTTTTTGCATATTAATACAGTGTAAAAGCGTACAAAGTTACAAGTTACATCACTTTTTTAATAGATCCTCCCCTGATGATGGCCCAAAGTCGGGCAGAAAGTACAAGGGATACATACAACTATGGACAAGACATAAAT
This sequence comes from Sepioteuthis lessoniana, assembly GCA_963585895.1. NCBI lineage: Eukaryota > Metazoa > Mollusca > Cephalopoda > Myopsida > Loliginidae > Sepioteuthis > Sepioteuthis lessoniana. The sequence goes on from OY757939.1 coordinate 48,637,367, forward strand.
TCCCGCCGAATACGATAAAAGCAATACGGGAATAAGAACGGACCCAGAAGAAAATATGTAGACAGAAAATGTCTATTATGTTTAATCAAATTTGTATATATGTATATATATGTATTTGAGAAAACTCAACAGACCGTCATTTGGATATCATGAATTTATCTCAGCTGGCCACAGTTTCTCTAATCGAGTGACCAACTGAAATAAATTTATAATAGCCAAATTAGAGTCTGTTTAGCTTTTGTGTATGATATTAAAACGTAAAAATCTTAACAGAAACCTAATAAATCGGTGTTTCGTTTCGTTAATTTTATTTTCATATCTGCCGGCATTTCGTTCCGTTTCATTTGTCGATGTTGCTGACACCGGAAGATTTCTAAATTAATAAATATTCAAATTTTGAATTATTAAATTTTGAATATTTCAATTAATGGTTTTTCAGTTGTTTCTGATCATTCGTGGAATGATGCGTGGTAAATATTGTTGTAAAAGACTTTTTCCATGCCTGCATTTTATTACTAATTCAGATCTTTTGGGGTTTTTTAAAAATTATTTTGCTTGTTTGGAAATATGATGATAACCACATTCTCTTCTTACCAAAGGATAAATCTCTGTTGTGGTGTTTAGAGGTCATAATATAGACACGCAGACAAGAGAAGTAGGTTGAAACAAATATATTACAATATCAGAACAAATATAGAGAATACAAGTGTTATACAACAGTTAGGAATGTCCTTTCGGCACTGTCAGGCAGCTAGGAGGTTATCTCACCGAGTGTCAAGTTGAGTCGGTATATATTAAGGAAGAATAGTCCATTACCGTGTAGGTAGGTACCATAACAATCTCATTGATACGTTGTTATTTCCTGGTGATTTTTTTTATTTATATGTTATTATTGGGGCACTCTGTTTCAATTTTGAATAGTCGGTATATATATATATATATATATATATATATATATATATATATATATATATATATATATATATACTTTTTTATGCAATCTGTGTTTAGAAGAAAAAATGTACATTTTGCTTTTTCCAGAGCCGAAAAAATTATTAAATAAGAGAAGTGAATTAATAGCTAGGTGTAGACATAGGGCTAAATTTAAACTACAGATAATTAACTTAAATTTTTTTTTAAAAAGCATAGAGTTAAACTGAGAATTAATGTAAATGAATAAATAATATAAAATGTTAGATAGAAAATTGTGAAAAAACATATCGTATATACGTACTACTCATGAAAAGTGTAACTGATTAATAGGTTCTAAATAGTTTTGAAATTTTAAAATAATTTAAAATTAGTTAAATCTTGAGTTTGATTTAATATAATTATTACTGATTCATTACGTAAAGTTATCGAATAAAGTTAAAAATGTAAATTAATTTTAGATCTGTAGTTTACGTCAAAAGGTAATTAGAATTTAAAAATTAGAATAAAAAATAAATAAAATTTTTAAAAAAATAAATTTACTATATTTCTAACCGAAATTAAAATATAAACGGAAATGGGCTAAATGAGGGGATAACTCTTCACCCCTCATTTATCCCCTCCCACCTTTTTCTGTGTCGATTCTAGTTTTTTTATCCAAAGGATCTGAAGAAGTCCTGTTACATTTTTTTCGTGTTTTTGAAATTTCAAAAACGCGAAACAGGATGGAAATGAATTTATAATCCTAATGTGACCGGTTTGTTGTTTTTCATAAAGAATTTATTGCTCTGTAATGTCTGTTACAGTGAGCTCTTTTCCAGGAAAATTTAAATGTTCACTCTTGAATAATTTTCTTGTCCTGATGGAATTACTCCCAACTCCGGTTTAACTGGACCAAATAATATTATATATATATATATTGTCATCCGCAGACAGACAGTTTCGTTCTATCAGAACTTTTCAGTGGGGATAGACACGCAGGACGCTCCAAGCCGGGATCGAAAGCCGTCCAAATTTACGTTAGCCTAAGTTTCAAACCTCTCCGCCACCAAGCGGACCACGTAGCTAAGGGAATTTTTAAGGTATTTATATGAAAGGAGGAAATTGTGGCGTAACTGTTATCGTCCGCGGAAGTAAACTCGAGTTCCTCCCCGAGGCTGTGCGCGGATTTTATCTTGTGTTAATACAGTTAGACCATCGAAAGTTGTAAAAGTTGTAGCCACTGAAACGAGAGACATAGATTAAAGGAATTACTTCAGCCCACTAGACTGACAGGAATTTTAATCTAATTATGGACGCTAGCTGATTGTTTTAGTTATAAGTCGTTTCCTATTTGGACTCACTGGTCGACCACGAGATGGTGAAAGAGGAAGGACATATATGAGAAAGAGCTTTGCGGTGGTCACAGAGACAGATGAAAATAAATGCTATAAGGCAGAAACAAATACGAAGGTAAACGAGGGGATCCCTAAGTCTAGGTCAGGATAGCAGCGAACGCCAGAGCTAGAATATAAATGTATCAGTAGCAAATCGCACCGAGACCCGATTGGCTGTAAGAAACTTAAACAGTGAGCCGTGGGAGTGGATGCGAGATAGAAAACAGGATAAGAAAGTCAGTAGAGGACGAGACGCGACGATGTGAAGACGGCCGAAAATTACGGTACCAATTTTGGGTGAGCACCGTGAAGCTTTGAAGACGGAACCTGCAAGCAAGCTCAAACGAGAATGACAACAGAAAACGACAAAGATAAAATTAATATCTCTCTCTCTCTATCTCTCTCTTCTCTCTCTCTCTTGCTCTCTCTCTCTCTCTCTCTCTAGACGGTTTCATTTCTCTCTGTCTAGTTAAAACAAAAAACTCATTTTTCATACATTGTTTCTCTCTTTTCAACGACTACTAAGAGGTGCACTAGAGAATAAACTTTTGTATTAGTGAATCAAGACAGTGTTTTGTGTGTTCGTCACTTGAGGCTTAGTGCTACTCTCATAAAACCATTAGAACCGTGGTGGTACAAATGTCTGTGCCATAGCCCTACAAGGGTCGGCCAAGAACAATGGTGGTGCGAGCGTCTATTTGGTGATAAAGTATTACAAACGTCTTTTGGAGAACCGTAGCGTTACAGAACTACCTATCGTTCGAGACGAAGCGAATAACCACAGACTTAGACATTTCTTCTTCACTGACCCGACCCCACTTCAACGGAACCCTCTGGTCCATCTGCTTCTGGTCCTTTTGACTTCAACTCCAGCTCTCTTCTCACAGACTCCTTCTTCGAAATATTCTTACCTATTTTCTTAAAAGTATTCCCTTAACTAATCAATTAATCACTGAAACGTTTTAGTGACACATCATAGCTAAATATCGGCTGACATCCAGCCAAAGGTTTATTTTGTTTACGGCTGACTTTAAATCAAACTGTCAATTCTTGTTTTGACAGGCGCTGACCCACGCAAGCCCCGACCTTTAGAAATCGAAAACCTGCAACTACGAACTCAAAATGTTTACTAGCACACAAATTATCACCAAAATAATCAACTAAAATAATTATTCAGCAATACGCTTGGAAAAGGTATAAATCTATAAACTTTGCTAGGGATAGTAGTGTCAAATGGTATGGGCACCGATCAAAAAGGACAATCCTGCATTCAAACCAGTAGTACTCTTAGAGAGAGATATGCCCCTCTGGGTTATTTTTTAATGAGTTGCGCCCATTGAATATACGATGTTACGGGACCAGTGAGGAGATTGATATATTTAGACAATGCAATGCTGTGAGAATCTTCCCTCTCAATGTTGGAGAGTTGTTTCTACGATCCCTCCGTCTCATCAATGTAAACGTTTTCTTTCAATTTTTTTAATAAGACTTTTTGACCATATTTTGTTTGATAACACTTGCTCCCGTCCGTCCCATCAATGTAAATGTCTTCTGCCAATTTTTTAAAAATAATGTTTTGATAATAGTTTGTTTGATGACACTTTCTTTGGTCCGTTCTATCAATGTAAATGTTTCTTTCATTTTTTTTTATAATAATTTTTTGACAATAGTTTGTTTGATAACACTACCCTCTGTCGTTACAACAATATAAATGTCTTTCAATTTTTTAAATAATAATTTTTTCAACAATATTTTGTTTGATGACATTTGCTTCCGTCTGTTCTATCAATATAAATGTTTTCTTTCAATTTTTTGATAATATATATTTTTTATATTACTTCTTTTGATAACACTTACTTCGGTCCGTTCCATCAATGTAAATGTTTTTTTCAATTTTTTTGGTAATAATTTTTTCGACAATATTTTGTTTGATGACACTTGCTTTCTTCCGTTCCATCAATGAATATGTTTTCTTTCCATGTTTTCTATAATAATTGTTTTGACATTAGTTTCGTTGATAACACTTTCTTCTGTCCGTTCCCTCAATGTAAATATTTTCTTTCAATTTTTTTAATAATATTTATTTTACTTTAGTTTTTTTTATAACACTTTCTTCTGTCCGTTCAATCAATACGCACTTATCATGTACCATTCCGAAGTATCACGTGACATACTTAAAAAATTTACTGATGGGTAGAGTGTTCACCAGTGGCTCGGGAGATCGTGTTTCAATCCCAGGTCGAGTCATACCATTTACTTATAAAAATCGTACTTGACTTAACACTTGGCATTATTGTTATATTGTCATGTGCCGTATCATAACGACACAATAATAAAGACGCAGGAAGACTTCTTTAACAAAATATTTACCTCTCACTTTATTTTAAGGGTTCGAAAAGGTTATTCAAGGTTTGTATGTGAGAGGGAGCTAGAGACCGAACATAACTGAAATATTTTGACCCCAAAGTTATGGCCGTCAGCGTTGTGTCTTTCTCGTTCTCCAGGGCTGCTCAACCGGAGGCCCAGGGCCCACTCTGCTGGGTGCTGGCTTTTTTTACTGCATCTTATCAGCATCTTCTCTGGACCCCAATTCAATCAGGGCTCCCGAGGGCCCCTTCGGCCGGGTGTGGCTTTTCCTACCACATTTCGTCTATCTCCTCCAAATCTACTGGAAATCCAACTCGCCACTGCCCGTCGAACTCAACTGCACTGTCTTCTGTTCAATTCGTCGGCCTTATATTACCTTCAAACATCCACGCAGAGATATGGACACGCCTCCACGCCACCGCAATTTCTTCCGATATCTGGCGATCGCGATGTGTCACTTCCGCTATCTTTGGAATGGCCCGTGTGATCGTCATCGAGCGGAAATAACTGTCATGCTGTTCACAGGTCACTCTCTTCTGGTGCATCAGTCTATGAGTGTACCATGGGAATTTTTTAGCTCGTCCCATTTTATCAGCCAATTTCTGCCCACGTTATTTCCTCTCATAACTGCCGTTAGAATGTGTCACCTCCTTCCGGTGCATCACCTTGGAATGACATTTTTGGCCGGGTCAAAGGCCAAAATATAACATTATAACGTACGTATCAAGGGTAAAGTGGAGCAATCCAGGGAAAGGAATAGCGCCCTTCCTTACACTTCGGTGTAGTAGCTATTAAAAAGGGAGCCTTTGCGTCGCCCTCTCTTACACCTGGGTGTAGTAGCTATTGACAAGGGAGTGTTTGGGTCACCCTCCCTTACACTTCGGTGTAGTAGCTATTGACAAGGGAGCCTTCGGGTCGCCCTCCCCTACACCTCGGTGCTGTAGTTATTTAAAAGGGAGCCTTTGGGTTGTCCTACCCAACACCTCGGTGTAGTAGCTATTGAAAAAGGAGCCTTCGGGTCACTCTCGACTACGGTTGCCAAGTTTACTAACAGATAGATAGATAGATTGTTGTTGGTCCTCGAAGAGAAAAATAAATATTCTAAAATGAACATGTCCGCAGATGATTTCGGATTTGGTAGATGGTTTTGCTTATTTTATATCCTTATACTCTACACGTGCTTCAATCTTTACACCTTCTTCAGGGGATTTTGAATGGCTAAATTGAATTTCAGTGGTTGTTTTTATTGTAGCATAGGACGAAAATACGTCGTGTCTAAAAGAAATGAGTTCGCAAAAAAAGAAACACTCAAAACTCGAATTTTAAGGAAGAAAATAATAGTGGCTTTTATTCTTTGGGACTACAGCGGACTGTTGTTAAGAAATTTGTTCAGTAGCTTTCTTCCTCGCCTTTTCTTTTTTTTTTTGTTGTCGCTATCAAACGTCTCCTTTCCCTCCGCGCACTTCAGCTAGCGTACGTAGCAAGGTTCAATCTCCCCTTCTTGGCGATGACAGCGGCGTTGTTATCGTTGGCCTGTTGATACTTCCATACCAGTCGAATTGCTGACAGGATGGGTATGACATGGGTCGGGGCGTCGTTGACCTCTGTTGAATCTGTTTGGAAACCTGTCTTGAACTGCCAAAATCTCGTTACTTGATTTCCTTATATAGCGATTTGATGGATCAATTCGAAGGTTCCCGAAGGTTCGATGAGCACCAGTGAAAACAGTAGTGTAGCACATGAAAGTTCACGCGTGATTATATTAAAATCACGCTTGGACTCTACAGGTCACTCTGCCTGCACGAGCGAGGTTCGTGACATTTTTGATCGTCTGACCAATATACCCAACGACTGATGACAGCTGATGTGCTCGCGCGTTCGCCAACCTTGAGACCGCTGCAATTCAATGACGGCGCCCGTCCGTAATATTACATTATTTGTAATAATTGTTTAGATTTGACTTTTTTTTTAAATTTAGGTAGTCATCAGTCAAGTATTTTGGCATTATTTTGAAGTCATCTTTGCTGCCTTCATAAAAGTTTTTTTGTTCCATAAAGTTTACTGTTTTCTGGTAATTTAATGTTTCTCTTATGTAAAGAAACTTTATTGTTCAGGGCTAGTGGAGAAACAGTACATACCTTTTTGCAGTCAGTACTATCGAGACTATATTTTTTGAATTACCGCTTATTTTTCTATTTATCATAAATGGTGTGTCGGGGTTTTGAAGGAATAGGATTGTGTTACATACTCTATATCTTTTATTTTTGCATTTTGAGACTCCATGCGCTATCTTTCCGAAATTTAGATGAGATCAGTGTGCATTTTAAGGTTTTTGGTTGTCATTTGAATTTAATGATTTTTTAAATGCTGTTTTTTCTGCCAATTCGAATCCCTTATTTATTCGTGTTGCAGAATAACCCCTCTAGAGGAAGGTTTCGCGTAATTCTTCTAGGCGAGTTTGTCTGAGGCTTTTGTTAGTGACTATGATGCAGATACTACGCGCTAGTGTGTAAGGAATGGATTTTAAGCAGTTTGGGGTATGATGACTTTTGAAATGGAAATATTGTTGGGTGTCTGTGATAATTTTGGCCATTTTGATTTTTAATGAGATAGTCTAAAAAATGGCATTTTTTTAATGGTCAGTTTTACGTTAGGGTGTAGGTTTTGGAGTAAGTTATTTAAATCGTAAATGTTGCCCCCGGGGCATTTCCAAAATATGAAAAAGTAATGTAGATATCTTTTCCATGATCTAATAAATTATGTTTTCATATTGTAGCTGTAATTTTACCTGTTCACATAGATTTTTTCTCTGAGTATACTAAGGTTAGGGTGGCTTTGCTTTGGTGCCATTTTTGTTCCCACAGCTGTTCCTATTTTTTTGTAATTTTTGTTGCCGAAATGGAAAGAGTTATTATTTAGAATTAGTTCCATACCATTAGTGATGGGTTTTTTTGTTAAATTTTGGGTGAAATTTTTCTAGGTATTGTTCTATCCAAAATGATATGGCTTTTTTTTTCTAATTTTAGGAGGATATTACGATATAGGCAGATGACGTCAAATGTAAAATTGAGTGTATTTGTTATATATTGACCCTCGACTAAGCCGTCAATCATGAGATGCACCTGTGAAATCAGCGGAAGAACAGCGGAAGAAGGTGGACGTTTGACTATAATGTAACCAGGTGCCCAGACGGTTCGACTCAGTTGGAGACAAAGATGCCGAAGTGAGAACCAACTCCAGACAGAGGGCTTTGGGCCCTCAGGGACCCACAGTTGAGCAACCCAGCCAACATGCGAATGAAGTGCTGCTATGGTCAGAAGAACACAGGTCAATATAGCAGTCTGTCCCTGTCTCCAGCTCATCTCTCACACACAACAAACATCACCCTTTCGAAAATAAAGTGTGAGAGATTTACATTTTTATAAAGAAGTCTATTCGTTCGTTATTGAAGTCGTCATTAACGGTTAATGATGTTTCGGCATGTAAGCGTATATTTTTAAAAGTACACGTGTAGTTGTATGTGGCTATACAACATATTGAGATCAGGTTTTTTTTGTGTGAGGGTCGCGTTATGAAATTTAAAAAATGGATGTCATCTATAATGTAGCTTTTTTTAATCTTATACTGGAATGATTGTAGTGGAATATCTGTTTGTTTGCTAAGTCTGTTAATTGGGCATGATGGACCTATAATTAAAGATTTACATTGAGGTCACTGGTGTTCGGAATTTCTATATATTCAGATTTTTGTGTTTCTACAGCTATTTCCTTAGAGTTGGGAAATTTTGGTAATCCGCAAAAAACTGCTAGTTTTTGGAGTGTAATTAGCTTTAATCCTTTTCTATGATTTAATCCTTTTCTATTGATTAACTTGTAGCAAGTTTCATCCCTTAGTATTTTCTTGATTTTTGTTCTCTAATATGTTTTATCTAAAATTATTTCTACGCTTCCCTTGTCATTGCTTTCCTGTATATTTTAGGGCTATTTTTTTAACTTAATTTTCCAGAGATTTTTGAAGAATGTGTTTAATTCCCTGTCATTATCTTTGTCCGGAAAGAATTTGGATTTATTTTCAACGTGTGGGTCGTCTGTATTTTCTTTATTATGGAATTTCTCAAAGTAAATTTTCGTCCAAATCCTTTGTCTTTTTAATTCTTCTTAGTTGATTTACGAGTGGGACAGAATTTTAGACCAAGTTTTAATAAATCAATCTGATTTTTATCTAATGTTGATAGATGGAATATTTTAGATTTTGTGTTGTTGGTTTTGTTTGGTATGTTGTTGGTTTTGTTTGGTATGTTTTGTGTTGTTGGTTTTGTTTGGTATGTTACTCTGAACCATTTTTTTTTTGGCTTGTGTTTCCAAAAATGGTTTCTTATTATTTCTAGGGGTATTGGTCAAATGAGTCGCAAAGCAGCATCAAATATCATTTTTTTTAGTCTATGGTATGACTCGACCTGGGATTGAACCCCAGTCTCCCGAACTGTTGTGGTCTTCAGATGAGACCGGTGGAAGAACAACTCAAACAACGGGTGATAGGTAAACGTTATTGTATTTGCAGAAAAAGGAAGTCATACAAAGGAAGTACTAGCCGTGATCGGTTGCAGTCCGTCTGTCAAATGTCTCGTAAGGAACAAGATGTTGTCTCCCTTTATTTCCTGTAAAAATGCAGGAAGGCACAAGGCCTTAAGTTTTGTGGGGAAGGGGAAGGGTGCGGTCTTGCAATAACTATGTTTTAACTAGTGGGACCTAGCTAGCCACATTCGCCGACCCATTCAACAATACAATATATAGTCATTCATCCGTCGCCATGCGCGCTGCTGTCACCAAAATACCACATTTGCTCGATGAAGAAAGAACCTACTTAAAATCCCGAGAGTGATGCATGATTTTATTTACAAATTGTGGTTTTTACAAATGAATTCATATGATGGGGATGGGAGAAAAAACCCCGAAATATGTACAGCAACAAAGGAAAAAATCCCCCGTTTGGTTACCCTCCCATCCCCCCGTCTATAAAATTGGAGGCCGACTGTTTTCCGGGGCGAAAAGAACCGAAAACAAGCCGGACCTACCCTAGGTGGGGCAGGGAACCTAATCTACAGGGGTCAAAGGAAATAAGGGGTCGGGCGCGGTATGGGTTGATTCAAGCAGGTAATATGATTTTTTATACATATGAATGTTCAAGATCTTCAGTAAAAGCGGGCTGGGATATGGGTTAAGGTACAAAAATAATGGGGATGGGGAAGATCTTGAGAACTAATGACTAGGTGACGGGGACAATGACTGACAACATACTGCTAACTAGGTTACCAGGGAAAAAAAGCTTTGCCTACTTACCGGGGGTGGGGTCCCGAAGGACCCGTACCGTAGACGCCATGAGCGGGCAGAGGAGGGAAGGATGACTCCAACGTTGCCCCCTTTCTTACGACCAGGCTCGCTGCATTCACCCACCTTCTGCTGAATGTTATGCGATCCAAGCGTTTTCTATCGCATCTGATTTTGACCCTAAGCGAATGCCTAAAGTACAAAACCAGATCACGATGAGAAAAGTTTGCATCGTCATACAATCCCTTCTTTCGCGTAGTCCAAATCACCATTCGAGCTACAGCTAGGATTACGAGAAACACCACACGCTTCTCACCCTGAAACGGAGGAAGAACGTTGTCCACGACGTAACCAACGTCGAGCAGCACGAGCTGCTTGGGTTCGATGCGAGCCGTCCACTCCCCGACGTGATCCCAAAACGGGCGAACTCGCTCGCAGTAGTAGAAGGCGTGCTCAGCCGTTTCTTCTAAGCCACTGCTGCAGCGAGGGCAATCAGGCATGTCTGCCAGGCCCGCCTTGTAGTTCAAGCCGAAAAGGGGTAACGCATTCCGTGCAAGTCGCCAGGTGAGCGAGAACTCGGAGTTGTTCAAGAAGCTCGATCCTGGCGCCCAATTCCAGTGAGAGCGGATCTCCTCCGCCGTCCAGCCTCGCCGCTCGCTAAGAGGATCAGAAGCGGAACCCACCACTAATTCCCGATATAGCTCTTTCCGAGGCCGTGAAAGGTCACTGGACCCAAGAAGGTTACGAAGGGCCTTTCGGCACTCGCGGACAAACAGTGCTTCGCCCAAAGGCTTACGTCGACCTTCAGCCTTTGGGTCTGACTGGAGGCGAGGAAAAGTCCGACTCGCCTTTCGTCTCCACACTGCGTCCCCCGTCAAGGACCGGCCCAGGTATGCAAGTCTTTCAGCAAGCCAGTGGCTCTCCAGATCAGGCATACCCTGACCCCCGTTACGTGTACGTTGGATACAGACCTGCCTACGGACCATCGGCCTTGCACCTCCCCAGAGCAATCTGGAGAGGGATTGTTGCAGTGCCAACCGACGTGCCTTAGGCAGAGGAAGTACAGCCAATCGGTAAAGGATCAGAGGGAAGACGTACGTGGCGCACGCCTCCGCCCTGCCCTTTAAGGACAACCTCCTTGAAAGCCAGATTCCCACCTGAGCATTCACCTTGGTTTGTACTTCCAACCAATTTCGCTCCAGTTGGAGGTCGGGCCCGAACCACACCCCGAGGATGCGGACGGGTCCGTCACTCCAGCGGAAGGGCCCTGGAAGAGTATTGCTACCCCTCCAAGCACCAAGCCGCAAACCTTCGCTTTTGTCAAAATTGACCTTGGCTCCTGCGATCCGCTCGTACTCGACAACCGCCTCTTTCACAGCCTTTATATCCAGACGGCGGGACACAAAGACTGTGATGTCATCAGCGAACGCGGAAACCCTTGCAGCAAGGCTGCTAACAAAAGGTATACCGCGCAGGGACGGACTTGTCCTCTCATCCCTAAGCCTGCGCAGGAGGGGCTCCAACGCGAGGACATAGAGAAGAGGAGACAACGGGCAGCCCTGCCGGACCGAACGCTCGATCGCGAATACCTCCGAACGCCTTCCGTTCACCTGCACCACTGCCTGAGGGTTATGGTACATCATACTAATCCATCTGCGGAACTCCGGTTTGAATCCGGCAGTCTCCAAAACAGACGCCAAGAACCGATGGTCAACCCTATCGAAGGCCTTGGACTGATCTAAACTGATCAGCGCGGCTTCGGTGTCGTCTTCTATTCCCTTTAGGACCTCGCGAATCAAGTGCAGATTGTCCTGGATCGATCTTCCCTTCACAGCAAAGGTCTGTTCGGGGCCGATCAGATCACTGATGACACGCTGTAAACGATTCGCCAAGACCCGGGCCAAAATCTTTAACTCTGCGTTAAGCAGAGTTATGGGCCTGTAGTCATCTAAGCCCTCCCCAACATGCTGGCCACCTTTCTTCAGCAATGTGATCAAGCCCTTGGTAACGCAACCAGGGATCACTCCCTGGGCGAACCAATGGTTGAACACATCCGTCAGAATAGGCACAAACATGTGCGACATCCTCAAGTACACTTCGTAGGGCAAACCATCTAGTCCCGGCGACTTGTTGAGGCCGACCTGCTTCAACGCATCACGGACTTCGCATTCAGTAACCAAACCCTCGCAGCTAGCCGCTTCAGCCACCCCAAGGCGGGGGAAGTCGGCAAGATAGCTACGAAACTCCCGGATCGGGAGATCAGGGCAGCGGGCAAAGCGATCCCGAAAGTGCGCCCGAAAGGCATCACGCATCTCACGACCCGATCGCAGCAGTCGCCCGTCCGCAGTCTTGACAGACGCGATGTACCGATCGGGGAACCTTCGCACTTCTTCTTCACGCGCAGTCGCGTTCGATTTCACAGCTTCGTTGAGAACTCTATTTAGCCTAGATCTAACTACGAATCCCTTGTAGCGCTCGCTACTCTCACGCTCAAGGTCCCTCCTAGCTAGCTCTACACCTAGGGAGTCCCCCCCAGCCACCGCCCGGGAAAGTCTATCTTCTATAGCCTTCGCCTCCTTGGTCTTATCTAGGCTGAGCTGTTGACCGTATTTGGTGGCGAAGTCTCTAATCCTATATTTCAGAGAAACCCACCACCTACTCCCGGTAACCGCCCCCACTAACGCCCGCTGAATTAGGGATTCTAGCCGGTCCCGGAAGTCCCGTATCTCCAGTAAGGAGGTATTGAACTTCCAGTAGCCGGCTAGACTAGGCCTATTGGCTAACCGTAGACTGACCCTAACAAGCTTATGGTCAGTCCACGCTATCAGGTGGAACGTGGGACAACTAACGAAATCAGTGTCAGCTCGTCTAACTAACACTCTGTCCAAGTAGGAACCTACTTTGGCAGAGGGCGAGCTATCTAGCCACGTCCACATCTCCCGCCCTGGGTGATCAAGACGAAACCTGTCGACGAGACCGTGACGAGTCACGAAGCCGACAAGGCTGCTATCACACCTTCCCGCACGCCTAGCTCCCCGCCCGACCTTATCTATCTTGGGATCAAGGATCGCATTCCAATCACCCATTAAGACTAGCCGCTTCGTATCGTCCAGGAACGGCGCCAACCGACGAAAAAAGGAAATCCTCTCCGCAGCGATATTGGACGCATAAACCGCAACCAGACGAAACTTGAAACTTTTCACGGCAACATCGGCCACAACCAGCCGGCCCCCGTCACCTGCAAAAACAACGTCAACATCAGCATCAAGGCTGCGTCCAACTAGCAGAGAGACCCCAGCGCTGATGCGGCTACCGTATGCTGAGAAAACGTTAAAGTCGCTTTCCAGCACCCGACAGTCGGCATCGCAAGTGAAGTGGGTCTCCTGCACTGCAGCAACATCCACTCCGAGGTTCTTGAGTTCACCAAGCAAGCGCGCACACTTGCTTGAATCCCTCAGTCCCCTCACATTCAAACTGGCAACGTTTAAAGCCATCAATCTCACTTACCTTACTCAGTGTCGACTACGGGCCGGAAATCCTTCGGGGTGAGGATGCCGACAGCCTGACGCAGAGAACCGGTACCGAGTTCAGTTGTCACCCGGTTGTCTCTGGTGATTCCGCCGACATCTATGGGGAACCGCAGCTTTAGGGACCTGTAAAGGGACGGGTGAACCAAAATTGGGACCCTGCCCGAACAAAAAGGAATACATTTTTTCAATGAGGAGTGCTCCAACTCCGCCAGCTTTATGCCCGTATCAGTCTGACAGACCGTACTCAAGAACTTCCATACGCCCTTGGTACGGTCGCCAGCTGACCGGACAAAAGTGGTCACCATGGCTGCACTCCTAAAATTGACAGGATTAGAAACATTCAGGTTTTGTATTTTTTCAAGGCTCAGCAGCGGCTTTAGTGCCTTTCGCAGCTGGAAGTCGCCAACTGCTTCCAGCTCTACTGAGCACAAAGCCGCTGCCTGCTGTATTTGGGTGATTGTTAGTTCTTTTTCGCCCTCCTGCCGATTTGCTTTTTTTTTACTGGCAGGAGGGTCTGGTTTCCGTTTTGACGGGAACAGTTCTTGAGAGGATATACTAGTAGGGCTGAGTGAGGGAAGAGATGGAGTTCTGGTTAAGTTTAGGGGCTGGGACCGGTCTGCTGATTGTGACCTTGGGAGTGGGATTTGGTAGGGTCTGTGGTATTTCTTTAGGCACTGTTCTTGTTGGGGTGAGAGGGTGAACATTTGATATGGTGGTTGTGTGGGTTGTAGGATTTGAGGGGGTGGAAAGGGTGGTGGAGGTAGAGGTGGAGGAGTTGGTTGCTTTTGTGGTTGAGAGGAGGGACCTGCCTTGGGTTGTTCAGGGCATATTTTTTTTGCGGTCCCCTCCCCGCTGTCCCTTCTCCTCTTCAAATTAAAGTTGGTCTCCATCTCTTCCGGGGCGTTTGGTTTATTTTTCTTTTTTTGTTTTTTCGGAGATGTCTTTGTTGCTGCAGATGGTGCCGATGTTACTGGTGCGGGCGTTGCTGGAGTCTCTGTTGCTGGTGTGGCTGGTTTCGGAGTTATCGGTGGTTCTGATGTTGGTGTTGCTTCTGCTGCTACTACTGCTGCTGTTTGGGCCTTTTTTTGAGGAGGGGATGAGGTTTTTTCCCCCTGCTTAGGGGATCCCCTCCTCTTTCTGGCCACCTCCGTCCAGCCCTCTTGATTGCTGGGTTTGAGCTGGGCAGGACCTGGGCCCTTGGCCTCCGCTTCTTTTCTGACTGTGTTGGTGATGGTGGCTGCTGCGTCCCCTGTTGTTGTCGTTGTTGTTGTTGACGTAGTTTTTTCTTTGTTTTCAGGGCGCTGGGGGCAAAACTTGGCGATGTGGCCAATTTGCTTACACCCCCAGCACCTGGGGCGTCTTCCCTCCACCAACACAATCATCTGCCGATCCCCGCTGATCAGCATTTCAGGGATGGCTTTAAAACCATCCCTGGTCAGGCACAGCCGGAAGGCATAGTCCCCGTAGGCTGTCCCGGCCGGGGATCTGAGGAGGTTGAACTCCTCAACCTGGCCAAAGGCACTTAAGTATGCTGCCAGGACCTCCCCAGTAATAATGGCCGGGACATTGCAGATCGTCACGCGGAGCCTACGGGTGCCCTGATATTCCGGCTGTAGCCTAAAGTTCTTCGTAATTATATCTCTTTCTGCTGCTTTCGCCGCTTGTTGTTCTGTGGGAAACAGGACATCCCATGTTGCGAAACTTTTTCTGCAGAAGTACTGGCATGGGATGCCTGACTTCCTTAGCAGCTCTTCGAAAGAATCCTTATTGAGCCCCACCAGCCTTTTTGTTTTAAGGTCGGAAACGACCAGCGAGAGGACTCTTGGTATTATTTTGTCGGCTATTTCCGGGATGGGCAAAATCTCGTTTCCGTTAAAGTACTTGGCGTACTTGCCCACCCGGTCCTTCTCATAGTCAGCCGGTCCCCTCTGCTGGCCTTTCCAGGCTGTGGGGCTTTTTTGAGCCGGCTGTATTGGGCTGTCTTGGCTATCTTTTGTTTCTTGGGATTCGGCGGGGATCGGCAACGAAGGCCAATTTGCCCCTATCAGGCTTTGTGTCTTTGTCGAAGGAGTTGTTGCCCCCTCCATGGCTGCGAAAAAATAATAGCAGCCAGGAGGGTATGGTTAAACCTCCAACTGTAGCTTAGTATGGAGGGGGGGCTCTACAGTTTCAACTTAAAGAATGTCAAAAATAAAACAAGTGGAATGACACCACGCAAGTTATAAGACAGGTAGAACCCCTGACAATCAAAAAATAAATGGTAAGGCAACAAAATAAAATCCGACTTATAACAACAAACAAAAAAGTCGGATAACAGGTGAAAAAAAAAAAAATAAAAATAAAAAAAAATAAAAAAAAATAAAAAAAATAAAACAAGTCAGTCAAAGAGTTCTCGGTAAGACTTGAAAAAAATTAAAGTTCAAACAAAGTCACAAAAAAACAAAGTCTTACCGAGATAACAATTTTTTCAACAAGTAATCCAACAAGTAATCCAATAAAGTAACAACGCAAATCAACACTTTTCGTAAGAATAATAGAGAATGTTGTCTCCCTTTATTTCCTGTAAAAATGCAGGAAGGCACAAGGCCTTAAGTTTTGTGGGGAAGGGGAAGGGTGCGGTCTTGCAATAACTATGTTTTAACTAGTGGGACCTAGCTAGCCACATTCGCCGACCCATTCAACAATACAATATATAGTCATTCATCCGTCGCCATGCGCGCTGCTGTCACCAAAATACCACATTTGCTCGATGAAGAAAGAACCTACTTAAAATCCCGAGAGTGATGCATGATTTTATTTACAAATTGTGGTTTTTACAAATGAATTCATATGATGGGGATGGGAGAAAAAACCCCGAAATATGTACAGCAACAAAGGAAAAAATCCCCCGTTTGGTTGCCCTCCCATCCCCCCGTCTATAAAATTGGAGGCCGACTGTTTTCCGGGGCGAAAAGAACCGAAAACAAGCCGGACCTACCCTAGGTGGGGCAGGGAACCTAATCTACAGGGGTCAAAGGAAATAAGGGGTCGGGTGCGGTATGGGTTGATTCAAGCAGGTAATATGATTTTTTATACATATGAATGTTCAAGATCTTCAGTAAAAGCGGGCTGGGATATGGGTTAAGGTACAAAAATAATGGGGATGGGGAAGATCTTGAGAACTAATGACTAGGTGACGGGGACAATGACTGACAACATACTGCTAACTAGGTTACCAGGGAAAAAAGCTTTGCCTACTTACCGGGGGTGGGGTCCCGAAGGACCCGTACCGTAGACGCCATGAGCGGGCAGAGGAGGGAAGGATGACTCCAACGTTGCCCCCTTTCTTACGACCAGGCTCGCTGCATTCACCCACCTTCTGCTGAATGTTATGCGATCCAAGCGTTTTCTATCGCATCTGATTTTGACCCGAAGCGAATGCCTAAAGTACAAAACCAGATCACGATGAGAAAAGTTTGCATCGTCATACAATCCCTTCTTTCGCGTAGTCCAAATCACCATTCGAGCTACAGCTAGGATCGCGAGAAACACCACACGCTTCTCACCCTGAAACGGAGGAAGAACGTTGTCCACGACGTAACCAACGTCGAGCAGCACGAGCTGCTTGGGTTCGATGCGAGCCGTCCACTCCCCGACGTGATCCCAAAACGGGCGAACTCGCTCGCAGTAGTAGAAGGCGTGCTCAGCCGTTTCTTCCAAGCCACTGCTGCAGCGAGGGCAATCAGGCATGTCTGCCAGGCCCGCTTTGTAGTTCAAGCCGAAAAGGGGTAACGCATTCCGTGCAAGTCGCCAGGTGAGCGAGAACTCGGAGTTGTTCAAGAAGCTCGATCCTGGCGCCCAATTCCAGTGAGAGCGGATCTCCTCCGCCGTCCAGCCTCGCCGCTCGCTAAGAGGATCAGAAGCGGAACCCACCACTAATTCCCGATATAGCTCTTTCCGAGGCCGTGAAAGGTCACTGGACCCAAGAAGGTTACGAAGGGCCTTTCGGCACTCGCGGACAAACAGTGCTTCGCCCAAAGGCTTACGTCGACCTTCAGCCTTTGGGTCTGACTGGAGGCGAGGAAAAGTCCGACTCGCCTTTCGTCTCCACACTGCGTCCCCCGTCAAGGACCGGCCCAGGTATGCAAGTCTTTCAGCAAGCCAGTGGCTCTCCAGATCAGGCATACCCAGACCCCCGTTACGTGTACGTTGGATACAGACCTGCCTACGGACCATCGGCCTTGCACCTCGCCAGAGCAATCTGGAGAGGGATTGTTGCAGTGCCAACCGACGTGCCTTAGGCAGAGGAAGTACAGCCAATCGGTAAAGGATCAGAGGGAAGACGTACGTGGCGCACGCCTCCGCCCTGCCCTTTAAGGACAACCTCCTTGAAAGCCAGATTCCCACCTGAGCATTCACCTTGGTTTGTACTTCCAACCAATTTCGCTCCAGTTGGAGGTCGGGCCCGAACCACACCCCGAGGATGCGGACGGGTCCGTCACTCCAGCGGAAGGGCCCTGGAAGAGTATTGCTACCCCTCCAAGCACCAAGCCGCAAACCTTCGCTTTTGTCAAAATTGACCTTGGCTCCTGCGATCCGCTCGTACTCGACAACCGCCTCTTTCACAGCCTTTATATCCAGACGGCGGGACACAAAGACTGTGATGTCATCAGCGAACGCGGAAACCCTTGCAGCAAGGCTGCTAACAAAAGGTATACCGCGCAGGGACGGACTTGTCCTCTCATCCCTAAGCCTGCGCAGGAGGGGCTCCAACGCGAGGACATAGAGAAGAGGAGACAACGGGCAGCCCTGCCGGACCGAACGCTCGATCGCGAATACCTCCGAACGCCTTCCGTTCACCTGCACCACTGCCTGAGGGTTATGGTACATCATACTAATCCATCTGCGGAACTCCGGTTTGAATCCGGCAGTCTCCAAAACAGACGCCAAGAACCGATGGTCGACCCTATCGAAGGCCTTGGACTGATCTAAACTGATCAGCGCGGCTTCGGTGTCGTCTTCTATTCCCTCTAGGACCTCGCGAATCAAGTGCAGATTGTCCTGGATCGATCTTCCCTTCACAGCAAAGGTCTGTTCGGGGCCGATCAGATCACTGATGACACGCTGTAAACGATTCGCCAAGACCCGGGCCAAAATCTTTAACTCTGCGTTAAGCAGAGTTATGGGCCTGTAGTCATCTAAGCCCTCCCCAACATGCTGGCCACCTTTCTTCAGCAATGTGATCACGCCCTTGGTAACGCAACCAGGGATCACTCCCTGGGCGAACCAATGGTTGAACACATCCGTCAGAATAGGCACAAACATGTGCGACATCCTCAAGTACACTTCGTAGGGCAAACCATCTAGTCCCGGCGACTTGTTCAGGCCGACCTGCTTCAACGCATCACGGACTTCGCATTCAGTAACCAAACCCTCGCAGCTAGCCGCTTCAGCCACCACAAGGCGGGGGAAGTCGGCAAGATAGCTACGAAACTCCCGGATCGGGAGATCAGGGCAGCGGGCAAAGCGATCCCGAAAGTGCGCCCGAAAGGCATCACGCATCTCACGACCCGATCGCAGCAGTCTCCCGTCCGCAGTCTTGACAGACGCGATGTACCGATCGGGGAACCTTCGCACTTCTTCTTCACGCGCAGTCGCGTTCGATTTCACAGCTTCGTTGAGAACTCTATTTAGCCTAGATCTAACTACGAATCCCTTGTAGCGCTCGCTACTCTCACGCTCAAGGTCCCTCCTAGCTAGCTCTACACCTAGGGAGTCCCCCCCAGCCACCGCCCGGGAAAGTCTATCTTCTATAGCCTTCGCCTCCTTGGCCTTATCTAGGCTGAGCTGTTGACCGTATTTGGTGGCGAAGTCTCTAATCCTATATTTCAGAGAGACCCACCACCTACTCCCGGTAACCGCCCCCACTAACGCCCGCTGAATTAGGGATTCTAGCCGGTCCCGGAAGTCCCGTATCTCCAGTAAGGAGGTATTGAACTTCCAGTAGCCGGCTAGACTTGGCCTATTGACTAACCGTAGACTGACCCTAACAAGCTTATGGTCAGTCCACGCTATCAGGTGGAACGTGGGACAACTAACGAAATCAGTGTCAGCTCGTCTAACTAACACTCTGTCCAAGTAGGAACCCACTTTGGCAGAGGGCGAGCTATCTAGCCACGTCCACATCTCCCGCCCTGGGTGATCAAGACGAAACCTGTCGACGAGACCGTGACGAGTCACGAAGCCGACAAGGCTGCTATCACACCTTCCCGCACGCCTAGCTCCCCGTCCGACCTTATCTATCTTGGGATCAAGGATCGCATTCCAATCACCCATTAAGACTAGCCGCTTCGTATCGTCCAGGAACGGCGCCAACCGACGAAAAAAGGAAACCCTCTCCGCAGCGGTATTGGACGCATAAACCGCAACCAGACGAAACTTGAAACTTTTCACGGCAACATCGGCCACAACCAGCCGGCCCCCGTCACCTGCAAAAACAACGTCAACATCAGCATCAAGGCTGCGTCCAACTAGCAGAGAGACCCCAGCGCTGATGCGGCTGCCGTATGCTGAGAAAACGTTAAAGTCGCTTTCCAGCACCCGACAGTCGGCATCGCAAGTGAAGTGGGTCTCCTGCACTGCAGCAACATCCACTCCGAGGTTCTTGAGTTCACCAAGCAAGCGCGCACACTTGCTTGAATCCCTCAGTCCCCTCACATTCAAACTGGCAACGTTTAAAGCCATCAATCTCACTTACCTTACTCAGTGTCGACTACGGGCCGGAAATCCTTCGGGGTGAGGATGCCGACAGCCTGACGCAGAGAACCGGTACCGAGTTCAGTTGTCACCCGGTTGTCTCTGGTGATTCCGCCGACATCTATGGGGAACCGCAGCTTTAGGGACCTGTAAAGGGACGGGTGAACCAAAATTGGGACCCTGCCCGAACAAAAAGGAATACATTTTTTCAATGAGGAGTGCTCCAACTCCGCCAGCTTTATGCCCGTATCAGTCTGACAGACCGTACTCAAGAACTTCCATACGCCCTTGGTACGGTCGCCAGCTGACCGGACAAAAGTGGTCACCATGGCTGCACTCCTAAAATTGACAGGATTAGAAACATTCAGGTTTTGTATTTTTTCAAGGTTCAGCAGCGGCTTTAGTGCCTTTCGCAGCTGGAAGTCGCCAACTGCTTCCAGCTCTACTGAGCACAAAGCCGCTGCCTGCTGTATTTGGGTGATTGTTAGTTCTTTTTCGCCCTCCTGCCGATTTGCTTTTTTTTTACTGGCAGGAGGGTCTTGTTTTCTTTTCGACGGGAACAGTTCTTGAGAGGATATGCTAGTGGGGCTGAGTGAGGGAAGAGATGGAGTTCTGGTTAAGTTTAGGGGCTGGGACCGGTCTGCTGATTGTGACCTTGGGAGTGGGATTTGGTAGGGTCTGTGGTATTTCTTTAGGCACTGTTCTTGTTGGGGTGAGAGGGTGAACATTTGATATGGTGGTTGTGTGGGTTGTAGGATTTGAGGGGGTGGAAAGGGTGGTGGAGGTAGAGGTGGAGGAGTTGATTGCTTTTGCGGTTGAGGGGAGGGACCTGCCTTGGGTTGTTCGGGGCATATTTTTTTTGCGGTCCCCTCCCCGCTGTCCCTTCTCCTCTTCAAATTAAAGTTGGTCTCCATCTCTTCCGGGGCGTTTGGTTTATTTTTCTTTTTTTGTTTTTTCGGTGATGTCTTTGTTGCTGCAGATGGTGCCGATGTTACTGGTGCGGGCGTTGCTGGAGTCTCTGTTGCTGGTGTGGCTGGTTTCGGAGTTATCGGAGGTTCTGATGTTGGTGTTGCTTCTGCTGCTACTACTGCTGCTGCTGCTGCTGTTTGGGCCTTTTTTTGAGGAGGGGATGAGGTTTTTTCCCCCTGCTTAGGGGATCCCCTCCTCTTTCTGGCCACCTCCGTCCAGCCCTCTTGATTGCTTGGTTTGAGCTGGGCTGGACCCGGGCCCTTGGCCTCCGCTTCTTTTCTGACTGTGTTGGTGATGGTGGCTGCTGCGTCCCCTGTTGTTGTCGTTGTTGTTGTTGTTGTTGACGTAGTTTTTTCTTTTTGGTTTTCAGGGCGCTGGGGGCAAAACTTGGCGATGTGGCCAATTTGCTTACACCCCCAGCACCTGGGGCGTCTTCCCTCCACCAACACAATCATCTGCCGATCCCCGCTGATCAGCATTTCAGGGATGGCTTTAAAACCATCCCTGGTCAGGCACAGCCGGAAGGCATAGTCCCCGTAGGCTGTCCCGGCCGGGGATCTGAGGAGGTTGAACTCCTCAACCTGGCCAAAGGCACTTAAGTATGCTGCCAGGACCTCCCCAGTAATAATGGCCGGGACATTGCAGATCGTCACGCGGAGCCTACGGGTGCCCTGATATTCCGGCTGTAGCCTAAAGTTCTTCGTAATTATATCTCTTTCTGCTGCTTTCGCCGCTTGTTGTTCTGTGGGAAACAGGACATCCCATGTTGCGAAACTTTTTCTGCAGAAGTACTGGCATGGGATGCCTGACTTCCTTAGCAGCTCTTCGAAAGAATCCTTATTGAGCCCCACCAGCCTTTTTGTTTTAAGGTCGGAAACGACCAGCGAGAGGACTCTTGGTATTATTTTGTCGGCTATTTCCGGGATGGGCAAAATCTCGTTTCCGTTAAAGTACTTGGCGTACTTGCCCACCCGGTCCTTCTCATAGTCAGCCGGTCCCCTCTGCTGGCCTTTCCAGGCTGTGGGGCTTTTTTGAGCCGGCTGTATTGGGCTGTCTTGGCTATCTTTTGTTTCTTGGGATTCGGCGGGGATCGGCAACGAAGGCCAATTTGCCCCTATCAGGCTTTGTGTCTTTGTTGACTTATTTGGAGTTGTTGCCCCCTCCATGGCTGCGAAAAAATAATAGCAGCCAGGAGGGTATGATTAAACCTCCAACTGTAGCTTAGTATGGAGGGGGGGCTCTACAGTTTCAACTGAAAGAATGTCAAAAATAAGACAAGCGAAATGACACCACGCAAAAAACAGGTAGAACCCCTGACAATCAAAAAATAAATGGTAAGGCAACAAAATAAAATCCGACCAATAACAACAAACAAAAAAGTCGGATAACAAAAAAAAATAAAACAAGTCAGTCGTCAAAACAAAGAGTTCTCGGTAAGACTTGAAAAAAATTAAAGTTCAAACAAAGTCACAAAAAAACAAAGTCTTACCGAGATAACAATTTTTTCAACAAGTAATCCAACAAGTAATCCAATAAAGTAACAACGCAAATCAACACTTTTCGTAAGAATAATAGAGAATGTTGTCTCCCTTTATTTCCTGTAAAAATGCAGGAAGGCACAAGGCCTTAAGTTTTGTGGGGAAGGGGAAGGGTGCGGTCTTGCAATAACTATGTTTTAACTAGTGGGACCTAGCTAGCCACATTCGCCGACCCATTCAACAATACAATATATAGTCATTCATCCGTCGCCATGCGCGCTGCTGTCACCAAAATACCACATTTGCTCGATGAAGAAAGAACCTACTTAAAATCCCGAGAGTGATGCATGATTTTATTTACAAATAGTGGTTTTTACAAATGAATTCATATGATGGGGATGGGAGAAAAAACCCCGAAATATGTACAGCAACAAAGGAAAAAATCCCCCGTTTGGTTGCCCTCCCATCCCCCCGTCTATAAAATTGGAGGCCGACTGTTTTCCGGGGCGAAAAGAACCGAAAACAAGCCGGACCTACCCTAGGTGGGGCAGGGAACCTAATCTACAGGGGTCAAAGGAAATAAGGGGTCGGGCGCGGTATGGGTTGATTCAAGCAGGTAATATGATTTTTTATACATATGAATGTTCAAGATCTTCAGTAAAAGCGGGCTGGGATATGGGTTAAGGTACAAAAATAATGGGGATGGGGAAGATCTTGAGAACTAATGACTAGGTGACGGGGACAATGACTGACAACATACTGCTAACTAGGTTACCAGGGAAAAAAAGCTTTGCCTACTTACCGGGGGTGGGGTCCCGAAGGACCCGTACCGTAGACGCCATGAGCGGGCAGAGGAGGGAAGGATGACTCCAACGTTGCCCCCTTTCTTACGACCAGGCTCGCTGCATTCACCCACCTTCTGCTGAATGTTATGCGATCCAAGCGTTTTCTATCGCATCTGATTTTGACCCTAAGCGAATGCCTAAAGTACAAAACCAGATCACGATGAGAAAAGTTTGCATCGTCATACAATCCCTTCTTTCGCGTAGTCCAAATCACCATTCGAGCTACAGCTAGGATCGCGAGAAACACCACACGCTTCTCACCCTGAAACGGAGGAAGAACGTTGTCCACGACGTAACCAACGTCGAGCAGCACGAGCTGCTTGGGTTCGATGCGAGCCGTCCACTCCCCGACGTGATCCCAAAACGGGCGAACTCGCTCGCAGTAGTAGAAGGCGTGCTCAGCCGTTTCTTCTAAGCTACTGCTGCAGCGAGGGCAATCAGGCATGTCTGCCAGGCCCGCTTTGTAGTTCAAGCCGAAAAGGGGTAACGCATTCCGTGCAAGTCGCCAGGTGAGCGAGAACTCGGAGTTGTTCAAGAAGCTCGATCCTGGCGCCCAATTCCAGTGAGAGCGGATCTCCTCCGCCGTCCAGCCTCGCCGCTCGCTAAGAGGATCAGAAGCGGAACCCACCACTAATTCCCGATATAGCTCTTTCCGAGGCCGTGAAAGGTCACTGGACCCAAGAAGGTTACGAAGGGCCTTTCGGCACTCGCGGACAAACAGTGCTTCGCCCAAAGGCTTACGTCGACCTTCAGCCTTTGGGTCTGACTGGAGGCGAGGAAAAGTCCGACTCGCCTTTCGTCTCCACACTGCGTCCCCCGTCAAGGACCGGCCCAGGTATGCAAGTCTTTCAGCAAGCCAGTGGCTCTCCAGATCAGGCATACCCAGACCCCCGTTACGTGTACGTTGGATACAGACCTGCCTACGGACCATCGGCCTTGCACCTCCCCAGAGCAATCTGGAGAGGGATTGTTGCAGTGCCAACCGACGTGCCTTAGGCAGAGGAAGTACAGCCAATCGGTAAAGGATCAGAGGGAAGACGTACGTGGCGCACGCCTCCGCCCTGCCCTTTAAGGACAACCTCCTTGAAAGCCAGATTCCCACCTGAGCATTCACCTTGGTTTGTACTTCCAACCAATTTCGCTCCAGTTGGAGGTCGGGCCCGAACCACACCCCGAGGATGCGGACGGGTCCGTCACTCCAGCGGAAGGGCCCTGGAAGAGTATTGCTACCCCTCCAAGCACCAAGCCGCAAACCTTCGCTTTTGTCAAAATTGACCTTGGCTCCTGCGATCCGCTCGTACTCGACAACCGCCTCTTTCACAGCCTTTATATCCAGACGGCGGGACACAAAGACTGTGATGTCATCAGCGAACGCGGAAACCCTTGCAGCAAGGCTGCTAACAAAAGGTATACCGCGCAGGGACGGACTTGTCCCCTCATCCCTAAGCCTGCGCAGGAGGGGCTCCAACGCGAGGACATAGAGAAGAGGAGACAACGGGCAGCCCTGCCGGACCGAACGCTCGATCGCGAATACCTCCGAACGCCTTCCGTTCACCTGCACCACTGCCTGAGGGTTATGGTACATCATACTAATCCATCTGCGGAACTCCGGTTTGAATCCGGCAGTCTCCAAAACAGACGCCAAGAACCGATGGTCAACCCTATCGAAGGCCTTGGACTGATCTAAACTGATCAGCGCGGCTTCGGTGTCGTCTTCTATTCCCTCTAGGACCTCGCGAATCAAGTGCAGATTGTCCTGGATCGATCTTCCCTTCACAGCAAAGGTCTGTTCAGGGCCGATCAGATCACTGATGACACGCTGTAAACGATTCGCCAAGACCCGGGCCAAAATCTTTAACTCTGCGTTAAGCAGAGTTATGGGCCTGTAGTCATCTAAGCCCTCCCCAACATGCTGGCCACCTTTCTTCAGCAATGTGATCACGCCCTTGGTAACGCAACCAGGGATCACTCCCTGGGCGAACCAATGGTTGAACACATCCGTCAGAATAGGCACAAACATGTGCGACATCCTCAAGTACACTTCGTAGGGCAAACCATCTAGTCCCGGCGACTTGTTCAGGCCGACCTGCTTCAACGCATCACGGACTTCGCATTCAGTAACCAAACCCTCGCAGCTAGCCGCTTCAGCCACCCCAAGGCGGGGGAAGTCGGCAAGATAGCTACGAAACTCCCGGATCGGGAGATCAGGGCAGCGGGCAAAGCGATCCCGAAAGTGCGCCCGAAAGGCATCACGCATCTCACGACCCGATCGCAGCAGTCGCCCGTCCGCAGTCTTGACAGACGCGATGTACCGATCGGGGAACCTTCGCACTTCTTCTTCACGCGCAGTCGCGTTCGATTTCACAGCTTCGTTGAGAACTCTATTTAGCCTAGATCTAACTACGAATCCCTTGTAGCGCTCGCTACTCTCACGCTCAAGGTCCCTCCTAGCTAGCTCTACACCTAGGGAGTCCCCCCCAGCCACCGCCCGGGAAAGTCTATCTTCTATAGCCTTCGCCTCCTTGGTCTTATCTAGGCTGAGCTGTTGACCGTATTTGGTGGCGAAGTCTCTAATCCTATATTTCAGAGAAACCCACCACCTACTCCCGGTAACCGCCCCCACTAACGCCCGCTGAATTAGGGATTCTAGCCGGTCCCGGAAGTCCCGTATCTCCAGTAAGGAGGTATTGAACTTCCAGTAGCCGGCTAGACTAGGCCTATTGGCTAACCGTAGACTGACCCTAACAAGCTTATGGTCAGTCCACGCTATCAGGTGGAACGTGGGACAACTAACGAAATCAGTGTCAGCTCGTCTAACTAACACTCTGTCCAAGTAGGAACCTACTTTGGCAGAGGGCGAGCTATCTAGCCACGTCCACATCTCCCGCCCTGGGTGATCAAGACGAAACCTGTCGACGAGACCGTGACGAGTCACGAAGCCGACAAGGCTGCTATCACACCTTCCCGCACGCCTAGCTCCCCGCCCGACCTTATCTATCTTGGGATCAAGGATCGCATTCCAATCACCCATTAAGACTAGCCGCTTCGTATCGTCCAGGAACGGCGCCAACCGACGAAAAAAGGAAATCCTCTCCGCAGCGATATTGGACGCATAAACCGCAACCAGACGAAACTTGAAACTTTTCACGGCAACATCGGCCACAACCAGCCGGCCCCCGTCACCTGCAAAAACAACGTCAACATCAGCATCAAGGCTGCGTCCAACTAGCAGAGAGACCCCAGCGCTGATGCGGCTACCGTATGCTGAGAAAACGTTAAAGTCGCTTTCCAGCACCCGACAGTCGGCATCGCAAGTGAAGTGGGTCTCCTGCACTGCAGCAACATCCACTCCGAGGTTCTTGAGTTCACCAAGCAAGCGCGCACACTTGCTTGAATCCCTCAGTCCCCTCACATTCAAACTGGCAACGTTTAAAGCCATCAATCTCACTTACCTTACTCAGTGTCGACTACGGGCCGGAAATCCTTCGGGGTGAGGATGCCGACAGCCTGACGCAGAGAACCGGTACCGAGTTCAGTTGTCACCCGGTTGTCTCTGGTGATTCCGCCGACATCTATGGGGAACCGCAGCTTTAGGGACCTGTAAAGGGACGGGTGAACCAAAATTGGGAC
Source organism: Sepioteuthis lessoniana (assembly GCA_963585895.1). Classification (NCBI taxonomy): domain Eukaryota; kingdom Metazoa; phylum Mollusca; class Cephalopoda; order Myopsida; family Loliginidae; genus Sepioteuthis; species Sepioteuthis lessoniana. The sequence continues at coordinate 48,664,554 of OY757939.1, forward strand.
CCTGCCCGAACAAAAAGGAATACATTTTTTCAATGAGGAGTGCTCCAACTCCGCCAGCTTTATGCCCGTATCAGTCTGACAGACCGTACTCAAGAACTTCCATACGCCCTTGGTACGGTCGCCAGCTGACCGGACAAAAGTGGTCACCATGGCTGCACTCCTAAAATTCACAGGATTAGAAACATTCAGGTTTTGTATTTTTTCAAGGCTCAGCAGCGGCTTTAGTGCCTTTCGCAGCTGGAAGTCGCCAACTGCTTCCAGCTCTACTGAGCACAAAGCCGCTGCCTGCTGTATTTGGGTGATTGTTAGTTCTTTTTCGCCCTCCTGCCGATTTGCTTTTTTTTTACTGGCAGGAGGGTCTGGTTTCCGTTTTGACGGGAACAGTTCTTGAGAGGATATACTAGTAGGGCTGAGTGAGGGAAGAGATGGAGTTCTGGTTAAGTTTAGGGGCTGGGACCGGTCTGCTGATTGTGACCTTGGGAGTGGGATTTGGTAGGGTCTGTGGTATTTCTTTAGGCACTGTTCTTGTTGGGGTGAGAGGGTGAACATTTGATATGGTGGTTGTGTGGGTTGTAGGATTTGAGGGGGTGGAAAGGGTGGTGGAGGTAGAGGTGGAGGAGTTGGTTGCTTTTGTGGTTGAGAGGAGGGACCTGCCTTGGGTTGTTCAGGGCATATTTTTTTGCGGTCCCCTCCCCGCTGTCCCTTCTCCTCTTCAAATTAAAGTTGGTCTCCATCTCTTCCGGGGCGTTTGGTTTATTTTTCTTTTTTTGTTTTTTCGGAGATGTCTTTGTTGCTGCAGATGGTGCCGATGTTACTGGTGCGGGCGTTGCTGGAGTCTCTGTTGCTGGTGTGGCTGGTTTCGGAGTTATCGGTGGTTCTGATGTTGGTGTTGCTTCTGCTGCTACTACTGCTGCTGCTGCTGCTGTTTGGGCCTTTTTTTGAGGAGGGGATGAGGTTTTTTCCCCCTGCTTAGGGGATCCCCTCCTCTTTCTGGCCACCTCCGTCCAGCCCTCTTGATTGCTTGGTTTGAGCTGGGCTGGACCCGGGCCCTTGGCCTCCGCTTCTTTTCTGACTGTGTTGGTGATGGTGGCTGCTGCGTCCCCTGTTGTTGTCGTTGTTGTTGTTGACGTAGTTTTTTCTTTGTTTTCAGGGCGCTGGGGGCAAAACTTGGCGATGTGGCCAATTTGCTTACACCCCCAGCACCTGGGGCGTCTTCCCTCCACCAACACAATCATCTGCCGATCCCCGCAGATTACTGTTTCCGGGATGGCTTTGAAGCCATCCCTTGTTAGGCACAGCCGGAAGGCATAGCCCCCGTAGGCTGTCCCGGCCGGGGATCTGAGGAGGTTGAACTCCTCAACCTGGCCAAAGGCACTTAAGTATGCTGCCAGGACCTCCCCAGTAATAATGGCCGGGACATTGCAGATCGTCACGCGGAGCCTACGGGTGCCTTGATATTCCGGCTGTAGCCTAAAGTTCTTCGTAATTATGTCTCTTTCTGCTGCCTTCGCCGCTTGTTGCTCTGTGGGAAACAGGACATCCCATGTTGCGAAACTTTTTCTGCAGAAGTACTGGCATGGGATGCCTGACTTCCTCAGCAGCTCTTCGAAAGAATCCTTATTGAGCCCCACCAGCCTTTTTGTTTTAAGGTCGGAAACGACCAGCGAGAGGACTCTTGGTACTATCTTGTCAGCTATTTCCGGGATGGGCAAAATCTCGTTTCCGTTAAAGTACTTGGCGTACTTGCCCACCCGGTCTTTCTCATAGTCAGCCGGTCCCCTCTGCTGGCCTTTCCAGGCTGTGGGGCTTTTTTGAGCCGGCTGTATTGGGCTGTCTTGGCTATCTTTGGTTTCTTGGGATTCGGCGGGGATCGGCAACGAAGGCCAATTTGCCCCTATCAGGCTTTGTGTCTTTGTTGACTTATTTGGAGTTGTTGCCCCCTCCATGGCTGCGAAAAAATAATAGCAGCCAGGAGGGTATGATTAAACCTCCAACTGTAGCTTAGTATGGAGGGGGGGCTCTACAGTTTCAACTGAAAGAATGTCAAAAATAAGACAAGCGAAATGACACCACGCAAAAAACAGGTAGAACCCCTGACAATCAAAAAATAAATGGTAAGGCAACAAAATAAAATCCGACCAATAACAACAAACAAAAAAGTCGGATAACAAAAAAAAATAAAACAAGTCAGTCGTCAAAACAAAGAGTTCTCGGTAAGACTTGAAAAAAATTAAAGTTCAAACAAAGTCACAAAAAAACAAAGTCTTACCGAGATAACAATTTTTTCAACAAGTAATCCAACAAGTAATCCAATAAAGTAACAACGCAAATCAACACTTTTCGTAAGAATAATAGAGAATGTTGTCTCCCTTTATTTCCTGTAAAAATGCAGGAAGGCACAAGGCCTTAAGTTTTGTGGGGAAGGGGAAGGGTGCGGTCTTGCAATAACTATGTTTTAACTAGTGGGACCTAGCTAGCCACATTCGCCGACCCATTCAACAATACAATATATAGTCATTCATCCGTCGCCATGCGCGCTGCTGTCACCAAAATACCACATTTGCTCGATGAAGAAAGAACCTACTTAAAATCCCGAGAGTGATGCATGATTTTATTTACAAATAGTGGTTTTTACAAATGAATTCATATGATGGGGATGGGAGAAAAAACCCCGAAATATGTACAGCAACAAAGGAAAAAATCCCCCGTTTGGTTGCCCTCCCATCCCCCCGTCTATAAAATTGGAGGCCGACTGTTTTCCGGGGCGAAAAGAACCGAAAACAAGCCGGACCTACCCTAGGTGGGGCAGGGAACCTAATCTACAGGGGTCAAAGGAAATAAGGGGTCGGGCGCGGTATGGGTTGATTCAAGCAGGTAATATGATTTTTTATACATATGAATGTTCAAGATCTTCAGTAAAAGCGGGCTGGGATATGGGTTAAGGTACAAAAATAATGGGGATGGGGAAGATCTTGAGAACTAATGACTAGGTGACGGGGACAATGACTGACAACATACTGCTAACTAGGTTACCAGGGAAAAAAGCTTTGCCTACTTACCGGGGGTGGGGTCCCGAAGGACCCGTACCGTAGACGCCATGAGCGGGCAGAGGAGGGAAGGATGACTCCAACGTTGCCCCCTTTCTTACGACCAGGCTCGCTGCATTCACCCACCTTCTGCTGAATGTTATGCGATCCAAGCGCTTTCTATCGCATCTGATTTTGACCCGAAGCGAATGCCTAAAGTACAAAACCAGATCACGATGAGAAAAGTTTGCATCGTCATACAATCCCTTCTTTCGCGTAGTCCAAATCACCATTCGAGCTACAGCTAGGATCGCGAGAAACACCACACGCTTCTCACCCTGAAACGGAGGAAGAACGTTGTCCACGACGTAACCAACGTCGAGCAGCACGAGCTGCTTGGGTTCGATGCGAGCCGTCCACTCCCCGACGTGATCCCAAAACGGGCGAACTCGCTCGCAGTAGTAGAAGGCGTGCTCAGCCGTTTCTTCCAAGCCACTGCTGCAGCGAGGGCAATCAGGCATGTCTGCCAGGCCCGCTTTGTAGTTCAAGCCGAAAAGGGGTAACGCATTCCGTGCAAGTCGCCAGGTGAGCGAGAACTCGGAGTTGTTCAAGAAGCTCGATCCTGGCGCCCAATTCCAGTGAGAGCGGATCTCCTCCGCCGTCCAGCCTCGCCGCTCGCTAAGAGGATCAGAAGCGGAACCCACCACTAATTCCCGATATAGCTCTTTCCGAGGCCGTGAAAGGTCACTGGACCCAAGAAGGTTACGAAGGGCCTTTCGGCACTCGCGGATAAACAGTGCTTCGCCCAAAGGCTTACGTCGACCTTCAGCCTTTGGGTCTGACTGGAGGCGAGGAAAAGTCCGACTCGCCTTTCGTCTCCACACTGCGTCCCCCGTCAAGGACCGGCCCAGGTATGCAAGTCTTTCAGCAAGCCAGTGGCTCTCCAGATCAGGCATACCCAGACCCCCGTTACGTGTACGTTGGATACAGACCTGCCTACGGACCATCGGCCTTGCACCTCCCCAGAGCAATCTGGAGAGGGATTGTTGCAGTGCCAACCGACGTGCCTTAGGCAGAGGAAGTACAGCCAATCGGTAAAGGATCAGAGGGAAGACGTACGTGGCGCACGCCTCCGCCCTGCCCTTTAAGGACAACCTCCTTGAAAGCCAGATTCCCACCTGAGCATTCACCTTGGTTTGTACTTCCAACCAATTTCGCTCCAGTTGGAGGTCGGGCCCGAACCACACCCCGAGGATGCGGACGGGTCCGTCACTCCAGCGGAAGGGCCCTGGAAGAGTATTGCTACCCCTCCAAGCACCAAGCCGCAAACCTTCGCTTTTGTCAAAATTGACCTTGGCTCCTGCGATCCGCTCGTACTCGACAACCGCCTCTTTCACAGCCTTTATATCCAGACGGCGGGACACAAAGACTGTGATGTCATCAGCGAACGCGGAAACCCTTGCAGCAAGGCTGCTAACAAAAGGTATACCGCGCAGGGACGGACTTGTCCTCTCATCCCTAAGCCTGCGCAGGAGGGGCTCCAACGCGAGGACATAGAGAAGAGGAGACAACGGGCAGCCCTGCCGGACCGAACGCTCGATCGCGAATACCTCCGAACGCCTTCCGTTCACCTGCACCACTGCCTGAGGGTTATGGTACATCATACTAATCCATCTGCGGAACTCCGGTTTGAATCCGGCAGTCTCCAAAACAGACGCCAAGAACCGATGGTCAACCCTATCGAAGGCCTTGGACTGATCTAAACTGATCAGCGCGGCTTCGGTGTCGTCTTCTATTCCCTCTAGGACCTCGCGAATCAAGTGCAGATTGTCCTGGATCGATCTTCCCTTCACAGCAAAGGTCTGTTCGGGGCCGATCAGATCACTGATGACACGCTGTAAACGATTCGCCAAGACCCGGGCCAAAATCTTTAACTCTGCGTTAAGCAGAGTTATGGGCCTGTAGTCATCTAAGCCCTCCCCAACATGCTGGCCACCTTTCTTCAGCAATGTGATCACGCCCTTGGTAACGCAACCAGGGATCACTCCCTGGGCGAACCAATGGTTGAACACATCCGTCAGAATAGGCACAAACATGTGCGACATCCTCAAGTACACTTCGTAGGGCAAACCATCTAGTCCCGGCGACTTGTTCAGGCCGACCTGCTTCAACGCATCACGGACTTCGCATTCAGTAACCAAACCCTCGCAGCTAGCCGCTTCAGCCACCCCAAGGCGGGGGAAGTCGGCAAGATAGCTACGAAACTCCCGGATCGGGAGATCAGGGCAGCGGGCAAAGCGATCCCGAAAGTGCGCCCGAAAGGCACCACGCATCTCACGACCCGATCGCAGCAGTCGCCCGTCCGCAGTCTTGACAGACGCGATGTACCGATCGGGGAACCTTCGCACTTCTTCTTCACGCGCAGTCGCGTTCGATTTCACAGCTTCGTTGAGAACTCTATTTAGCCTAGATCTAACTACGAATCCCTTGTAGCGCTCGCTACTCTCACGCTCAAGGTCCCTCCTAGCTAGCTCTACACCTAGGGAGTCCCCCCCAGCCACCGCCCGGGAAAGTCTATCTTCTATAGCCTTCGCCTCCTTGGCCTTATCTAGGCTGAGCTGTTGACCGTATTTGGTGGCGAAGTCTCTAATCCTATATTTCAGAGAAACCCACCACCTACTCCCGGTAACCGCCCCCACTAACGCCCGCTGAATTAGGGATTCTAGCCGGTCCCGGAAGTCCCGTATCTCCAGTAAGGAGGTATTGAACTTCCAGTAGCCGGCTAGACTAGGCCTATTGACTAACCGTAGACTGACCCTAACAAGCTTATGGTCAGTCCACGCTATCAGGTGGAACGTGGGACAACTAACGAAATCAGTGTCAGCTCGTCTAACTAACACTCTGTCCAAGTAGGAACCTACTTTGGCAGAGGGCGAGCTATCTAGCCACGTCCACATCTCCCGCCCTGGGTGATCAAGACGAAACCTGTCGACGAGACCGTGACGAGTCACGAAGCCGACAAGGCTGCTATCACACCTTCCCGCACGCCTAGCTCCCCGCCCGACCTTATCTATCTTGGGATCAAGGATCGCATTCCAATCACCCATTAAGACTAGCCGCTTCGTATCGTCCAGGAACGGCGCCAACCGACGAAAAAAGGAAACCCTCTCCGCAGCGATATTGGACGCATAAACCGCAACCAGACGAAACTTGAAACTTTTCACGGCAACATCGGCCACAACCAGCCGGCCCCCGTCACCTGCAAAAACAACGTCAACATCAGCATCAAGGCTGCGTCCAACTAGCAGAGAGACCCCAGCGCTGATGCGGCTGCCGTATGCTGAGAAAACGTTAAAGTCGCTTTCCAGCACCCGACAGTCGGCATCGCAAGTGAAGTGGGTCTCCTGCACTGCAGCAACATCCACTCCGAGGTTCTTGAGTTCACCAAGCAAGCGCGCACACTTGCTTGAATCCCTCAGTCCCCTCACATTCAAACTGGCAACGTTTAAAGCCATCAATCTCACTTACCTTACTCAGTGTCGACTACGGGCCGGAAATCCTTCGGGGTGAGGATGCCGACAGCCTGACGCAGAGAACCGGTACCGAGTTCAGTTGTCACCCGGTTGTCTCTGGTGATTCCGCCGACATCTATGGGGAACCGCAGCTTTAGGGACCTGTAAAGGGACGGGTGAACCAAAATTGGGACCCTGCCCGAACAAAAAGGAATACATTTTTTCAATGAGGAGTGCTCCAACTCCGCCAACTTTATGCCCGTATCAGTCTGACAGACCGTACTCAAGAACTTCCATACGCCCTTGGTACGGTCGCCAGCTGACCGGACAAAAGTGGTCACCATGGCTGCACTCCTAAAATTCACAGGATTAGAAACATTCAGGTTTTGTATTTTTTCAAGGCTCAGCAGCGGCTTTAGTGCCTTTCGCAGCTGGAAGTCGCCAACTGCTTCCAGCTCTACTGAGCACAAAGCCGCTGCCTGCTGTATTTGGGTGATTGTTAGTTCTTTTTCGCCCTCCTGCCGATTTGCTTTTTTTTTACTGGCAGGAGGGTCTGGTTTCCGTTTTGACGGGAACAGTTCTTGAGAGGATATGCTAGTAGGGCTGAGTGAGGGAAGAGATGGAGTTCTGGTTAAGTTTAGGGGCTGGGACCGGTCTGCTGATTGTGACCTTGGGAGTGGGATTTGGTAGGGTCTGTGGTATTTCTTTAGGCACTGTTCTTGTTGGGGTGAGAGGGTGAACATTTGATATGGTGGTTGTGTGGGTTGTAGGATTTGAGGGGGTGGAAAGGGTGGTGGAGGTAGAGGTGGAGTAGTTGGTTGCTTTTGCGGTTGAGGGGAGGGACCTGCCTTGGGTTGTTCAGGGCATATTTTTTTTGCGGTCCCCTCCCCGCTGTCCCTTCTCCTCTTCAAATTAAAGTTGGTCTCCATCTCTTCCGGGGCGTTTGGTTTATTTTTCTTTTTTTGTTTTTTCGGAGATGTCTTTGTTGCTGCAGATGGTGCCGATGTTACTGGTGCGGGCGTTGCTGGAGTCTCTGTTGCTGGTGTGGCTGGTTTCGGAGTTATCGGTGGTTCTGATGTTGGTGTTGCTTCTGCTGCTACTACTGCTGCTGTTTGGGCCTTTTTTTGAGGAGGGGATGAGGTTTTTTCCCCCTGCTTAGGGGATCCCCTCCTCTTTCTGGCCACCTCCGTCCAGCCCTCTTGATTGCTTGGTTTGAGCTGGGCTGGACCCGGGCCCTTGGCCTCCGCTTCTTTTCTGACTGTGTTGGTGATGGTGGCTGCTGCGTCCCCTGTTGTTGTCGTTGTTGTTGTTGTTGTTGACGTAGTTTTTTCTTTTTGGTTTTCAGGGCGCTGGGGGCAAAACTTGGCGATGTGGCCAATTTGCTTACACCCCCAGCACCTGGGGCGTCTTCCCTCCACCAACACAATCATCTGCCGATCCCCGCTGATCAGCATTTCAGGGATGGCTTTAAAACCATCCCTGGTCAGGCACAGCCGGAAGGCATAGTCCCCGTAGGCTGTCCCGGCCGGGGATCTGAGGAGGTTGAACTCCTCAACCTGGCCAAAGGCACTTAAGTATGCTGCCAGGACCTCCCCAGTAATAATGGCCGGGACATTGCAGATCGTCACGCGGAGCCTACGGGTGCCCTGATATTCCGGCTGCAGCCTAAAGTTCTTCGTAATTATGTCTCTTTCTGCTGCTTTCGCCGCTTGTTGTTCTGTGGGAAACAGGACATCCCATGTTGCGTAACTTTTTCTGCAGAAGTACTGGCATGGGATGCCTGACTTCCTTAGCAGCTCTTCGAAAGAATCCTTATTGAGCCCCACCAGCCTTTTTGTTTTAAGGTCGGAAACGACCAGCGAGAGGACTCTTGGTATTATTTTGTCGGCTATTTCCGGGATGGGCAAAATCTCGTTTCCGTTAAAGTACTTGGCGTACTTGCCCACCCGGTCCTTCTCATAGTCAGCCGGTCCCCTCTGCTGGCCTTTCCAGGCTGTGGGGCTTTTTTGAGCCGGCTGTATTGGGCTGTCTTGGCTATCTTTTGTTTCTTGGGATTCGGCGGGGATCGGCAACGAAGGCCAATTTGCCCCTATCAGGCTTTGTGTCTTTGTTGACTTATTTGGAGTTGTTGCCCCCTCCATGGCTGCGAAAAAATAATAGCAGCCAGGAGGGTATGGTTAAACCTCCAACTGTAGCTTAGTATGGAGGGGGGGCTCTACAGTTTCAACTTAAAGAATGTCAAAAATAAAACAAGTGGAATGACACCACGCAAGTTATAAGACAGGTAGAACCCCTGACAATCAAAAAATAAATGGTAAGGCAACAAAATAAAATCCGACTTATAACAACAAACAAAAAAGTCGGATAACAGGTGAAAAAAAAAATAAAACAAGTCGGTCGTCAAAACAAAGAGTTCTCGGTAAGACTTGAAAAAAAAATTAAAGTTCAAACAAAGTCACAAAAAAACAAAGTCTTACCGAGATAACAATTTTTTCAACAAGTAATCCAACAAGTAATCCAATAAAGTAACAACGCAAATCAACACTTTTCGTAAGAATAATAGAGAATGTTGTCTCCCTTTATTTCCTGTAAAAATGCAGGAAGGCACAAGGCCTTAAGTTTTGTGGGGAAGGGGAAGGGTGCGGTCTTGCATTAACTATGTTTTTACTAAGGGGACCTAGCTAGCCACATTCGCCGACCCATTCAACAATACAATATATAGTCATTCATCCGTCGCCATGCGCGCTGCTGTCACCAAAATACCACATTTGCTCGATGAAAAAAGAACCTACTTAAAATCCCGAGAGTGATGCATGATTTTATTTACAAATTGTGGTTTTTACAAATGAATTCATATGATGGGGATGGGAGAAAAAAACCCGAAATATGTACAGCAACAAAGGAAAAAATCCCCCGTTTGGTTGCCCTCCCATCCCCCCGTCTATAAAATTGGAGGCCGACTGTTTTCCGGGGCGAAAAGAACCGAAAACAAGCCGGACCTACCCTAGGTGGGGCAGGGATCCTAATCTACAGGGGTCAAAGGAAATAAGGGGTCGGGCGCGGTATGGGTTGATATAAGCAGGTAATATGATTTTTTATACATATGAATGTTCAAGATCTTCAGTAAAAGCGGGCTGGGATATGGGTTAAGGTACAAAAATAATGGGGATGGGGAAGATCTTGAGAACTAATGACTAGGTGACGGGGACAATGACTGACAACATACTGCTAACTAGGTTACCAGGGAAAAAAAAAACTTTGCCTACTTACCGGGGGTGGGGTCCCGAAGGACCCGTACCGTAGACGCCATGAGCGGGCAGAGGAGGGAAGGATGACTCCAACGTTGCTCCCTTTCTTACGACCAGGCTCGCTGCATTCACCCACCTTCTGCTGAATGTTATGCGATCCAAGCGTTTTCTATCGCATCTGATTTTGACCCTAAGCGAATGCCTAAAGTACAAAACCAGATCACGATGAGAAAAGTTTGCATCGTCATACAATCCCTTCTTTCGCGTAGTCCAAATCACCATTCGAGCTACAGCTAGGATCGCGAGAAACACCACACGCTTCTCACCCTGAAACGGAGGAAGAACGTTGTCCACGACGTAACCAACGTCGAGCAGCACGAGCTGCTTGGGTTCGATGCGAGCCGTCCACTCCCCGACGTGATCCCAAAACGGGCGAACTCGCTCGCAGTAGTAGAAGGCGTGCTCAGCCGTTTCTTCTAAGCCACTGCTGCAGCGAGGGCAATCAGGCATGTCTGCCAGGCCCGCTTTGTAGTTCAAGCCGAAAAGGGGTAACGCATTCCGTGCAAGTCGCCAGGTGAGCGAGAACTCGGAGTTGTTCAAGAAGCTCGATCCTGGCGCCCAATTCCAGTGAGAGCGGATCTCCTCCGCCGTCCAGCCTCGCCGCTCGCTAAGAGGATCAGAAGCGGAACCCACCACTAATTCCCGATATAGCTCTTTCCGAGGCCGTGAAAGGTCACTGGACCCAAGAAGGTTACGAAGGGCCTTTCGGCACTCGCGGATAAACAGTGCTTCGCCCAAAGGCTTACGTCGACCTTCAGCCTTTGGGTCTGACTGGAGGCGAGGAAAAGTCCGACTCGCCTTTCGTCTCCACACTGCGTCCCCCGTCAAGGACCGGCCCAGGTATGCAAGTCTTTCAGCAAGCCAGTGGCTCTCCAGATCAGGCATACCCAGACCCCCGTTACGTGTACGTTGGATACAGACCTGCCTACGGACCATCGGCCTTGCACCTCCCCAGAGCAATCTGGAGAGGGATTGTTGCAGTGCCAACCGACGTGCCTTAGGCAGAGGAAGTACAGCCAATCGGTAAAGGATCAGAGGGAAGACGTACGTGGCGCACGCCTCCGCCCTGCCCTTTAAGGACAACCTCCTTGAAAGCCAGATTCCCACCTGAGCATTCACCTTGGTTTGTACTTCCAACCAATTTCGCTCCAGTTGGAGGTCGGGCCCGAACCACACCCCGAGGATGCGGACGGGTCCGTCACTCCAGCGGAAGGGCCCTGGAAGAGTATTGCTACCCCTCCAAGCACCAAGCCGCAAACCTTCGCTTTTGTCAAAATTGACCTTGGCTCCTGCGATCCGCTCGTACTCGACAACCGCCTCTTTCACAGCCTTTATATCCAGACGGCGGGACACAAAGACTGTGATGTCATCAGCGAACGCGGAAACCCTTGCAGCAAGGCTGCTAACAAAAGGTATACCGCGCAGGGACGGACTTGTCCTCTCATCCCTAAGCCTGCGCAGGAGGGGCTCCAACGCGAGGACATAGAGAAGAGGAGACAACGGGCAGCCCTGCCGGACCGAACGCTCGATCGCGAATACCTCCGAACGCCTTCCGTTCACCTGCACCACTGCCTGAGGGTTATGGTACATCATACTAATCCATCTGCGGAACTCCGGTTTGAATCCGGCAGTCTCCAAAACAGACGCCAAGAACCGATGGTCAACCCTATCGAAGGCCTTGGACTGATCTAAACTGATCAGCGCGGCTTCGGTGTCGTCTTCTATTCCCTCTAGGACCTCGCGAATCAAGTGCAGATTGTCCTGGATCGATCTTCCCTTCACAGCAAAGGTCTGTTCGGGGCCGATCAGATCACTGATGACACGCTGTAAACGATTCGCCAAGACCCGGGCCAAAATCTTTAACTCTGCGTTAAGCAGAGTTATGGGCCTATAGTCATCTAAGCCCTCCCCAACATGCTGGCCACCTTTCTTCAGCAATGTGATCACGCCCTTGGTAACGCAACCAGGGATCACTCCCTGGGCGAACCAATGGTTGAACACATCCGTCAGAATAGGCACAAACATGTGCGACATCCTCAAGTACACTTCGTAGGGCAAACCATCTAGTCCCGGCGACTTGTTGAGGCCGACCTGCTTCAACGCATCACGGACTTCGCATTCAGTAACCAAACCCTCGCAGCTAGCCGCTTCAGCCACCCCAAGGCGGGGGAAGTCGGCAAGATAGCTACGAAACTCCCGGATCGGGAGATCAGGGCAGCGGGCAAAGCGATCCCGAAAGTGCGCCCGAAAGGCATCACGCATCTCACGACCCGATCGCAGCAGTCGCCCGTCCGCAGTCTTGACAGACGCGATGTACCGATCGGGGAACCTTCGCACTTCTTCTTCACGCGCAGTCGCGTTCGATTTCACAGCTTCGTTGAGAACTCTATTTAGCCTAGATCTAACTACGAATCCCTTGTAGCGCTCGCTACTCTCACGCTCAAGGTCCCTCCTAGCTAGCTCTACACCTAGGGAGTCCCCCCCAGCCACCGCCCGGGAAAGTCTATCTTCTATAGCCTTCGCCTCCTTGGCCTTATCTAGGCTGAGCTGTTGACCGTATTTGGTGGCGAAGTCTCTAATCCTATATTTCAGAGAAACCCACCACCTACTCCCGGTAACCGCCCCCACTAACGCCCGCTGAATTAGGGATTCTAGCCGGTCCCGGAAGTCCCGTATCTCCAGTAAGGAGGTATTGAACTTCCAGTAGCCGGCTAGACTAGGCCTATTGACTAACCGTAGACTGACCCTAACAAGCTTATGGTCAGTCCACGCTATCAGGTGGAACGTGGGACAACTAACGAAATCAGTGTCAGCTCGTCTAACCAACACTCTGTCCAAGTAGGAACCCACTTTGGCAGAGGGCGAGCTATCTAGCCACGTCCACATCTCCCGCCCTGGGTGATCAAGACGAAACCTGTCGACGAGACCGTGACGAGTCACGAAGCCGACAAGGCTGCTATCACACCTTCCCGCACGCCTAGCTCCCCGCCCGACCTTATCTATCTTGGGATCAAGGATCGCATTCCAATCACCCATTAAGACTAGCCGCTTCGTATCGTCCAGGAACGGCGCCAACCGACGAAAAAAGGAAATCCTCTCCGCAGCGATATTGGACGCATAAACCGCAACCAGACGAAACTTGAAACTTTTCACGGCAACATCGGCCACAACCAGCCGGCCCCCGTCACCTGCAAAAACAACGTCAACATCAGCATCAAGGCTGCGTCCAACTAGCAGAGAGACCCCAGCGCTGATGCGGCTGCCGTATGCTGAGAAAACGTTAAAGTCGCTTTCCAGCACCCGACAGTCGGCATCGCAAGTGAAGTGGGTCTCCTGCACTGCAGCAACATCCACTCCGAGGTTCTTGAGTTCACCAAGCAAGCGCGCACACTTGCTTGAATCCCTCAGTCCCCTCACATTCAAACTGGCAACGTTTAAAGCCATCAATCTCACTTACCTTACTCAGTGTCGACTACGGGCCGGAAATCCTTCGGGGTGAGGATGCCGACAGCCTGACGCAGAGAACCGGTACCGAGTTCAGTTGTCACCCGGTTGTCTCTGGTGATTCCGCCGACATCTATGGGGAACCGCAGCTTTAGGGACCTGTAAAGGGACGGGTGAACCAAAATTGGGACCCTGCCCGAACAAAAAGGAATACATTTTTTCAATGAGGAGTGCTCCAACTCCGCCAGCTTTATGCCCGTATCAGTCTGACAGACCGTACTCAAGAACTTCCATACGCCCTTGGTACGGTCGCCAGCTGACCGGACAAAAGTGGTCACCATGGCTGCACTCCTAAAATTCACAGGATTAGAAACATTCAGGTTTTGTATTTTTTCAAGGTTCAGCAGCGGCTTTAGTGCCTTTCGCAGCTGGAAGTCGCCAACTGCTTCCAGCTCTACTGAGCACAAAGCCGCTGCCTGCTGTATTTGGGTGATTGTTAGTTCTTTTTCGCCCTCCTGCCGATTTGCTTTTTTTTTACTGGCAGGAGGGTCTTGTTTTCTTTTCGACGGGAACAGTTCTTGAGAGGATATGCTAGTGGGGCTGAGTGAGGGAAGAGATGGAGTTCTGGTTAAGTTTAGGGGCTGGGACCGGTCTGCTGATTGTGACCTTGGGAGTGGGATTTGGTAGGGTCTGTGGTATTTCTTTAGGCACTGTTCTTGTTGGGGTGAGAGGGTGAACATTTGATATGGTGGTTGTGTGGGTTGTAGGATTTGAGGGGGTGGAAAGGGTGGTGGAGGTAGAGGTGGAGGAGTTGATTGCTTTTGCGGTTGAGGGGAGGGACCTGCCTTGGGTTGTTCGGGGCATATTTTTTTTGCGGTCCCCTCCCCGCTGTCCCTTCTCCTCTTCAAATTAAAGTTGGTCTCCATCTCTTCCGGCGCGTTTGGTTTATTTTTCTTTTTTTGTTTTTTCGGAGATGTCTTTGTTGCTGCAGATGGTGCCGATGTTACTGGTGCGGGCGTTGCTGGAGTCTCTGTTGCTGGTGTGGCTGGTTTCGGAGTTATCGGTGGTTCTGATGTTGGTGTTGCTTCTGCTGCTACTACTGCTGCTGCTGCTGCTGTTTGGGCCTTTTTTTGAGGAGGGGATGAGGTTTTTTCCCCCTGCTTAGGGGATCCCCTCCTCTTTCTGGCCACCTCCGTCCAGCCCTCTTGATTGCTTGGTTTGAGCTGGGCTGGACCCGGGCCCTTGGCCTCCGCTTCTTTTCTGACTGTGTTGGTGATGGTGGCTGCTGCGTCCCCTGTTGTTGTCGTCGTTGTTGTTGTTGTTGTTGACGTAGTTTTTTCTTTGTTTTCAGGGCGCTGGGGGCAAAACTTGGCGATGTGGCCAATTTGCTTACACCCCCAGCACCTGGGGCGTCTTCCCTCCACCAACACAATCATCTGCCGATCCCCGCAGATTACCGTTTCTGGGATGGCTTTGAAGCCATCCCTTGTTAGGCACAGCCGGAAGGCATAGTCCCCGTAGGCTGTCCCGGCCGGGGATCTGAGGAGGTTGAACTCCTCAACCTGGCCAAAGGCACTTAAGTATGCTGCCAGGACCTCCCCAGTAATAATGGCCGGGACATTGCAGATCGTCACGTGGAGCCTACGGGTGCCTTGATATTCCGGCTGTAGCCTAAAGTTCTTCGTAATTATGTCTCTTTCTGCTGCTTTCGCCGCTTGTTGTTCTGTGGGAAACAGGACATCCCATGTTGCGAAACTTTTTCTGCAGAAGTACTGGCATGGGATGCCTGACTTCCTCAGCAGCTCTTCGAAAGAATCCTTATTGAGCCCCACCAGCCTTTTTGTTTTAAGGTCGGAAACGACCAGCGAGAGGACTCTTGGTATTATCTTGTCAGCTATTTCCGGGATGGGCAAAATCTCGTTTCCGTTAAAGTACTTGGCGTACTTGCCCACCCGGTCCTTCTCATAGTCAGCCGGTCCCCTCTGCTGGCCTTTCCAGGCTGTGGGGCTTTTTTGAGCCGGCTGTATTGGGCTGTCTTGGCTATCTTTGGTTTCTTGGGATTCGGCGGGGATCGGCAACGAAGGCCAATTTGCCCCTATCAGGCTTTGTGTCTTTGTTGACTTAGTTGGAGTTGTTGCCCCCTCCATGGCTGCGAAAAAATAATAGCAGCCAGGAGGGTATGATTAAACCTCCAACTGTAGCTTAGTATGGAGGGGGGGCTCTACAGTTTCAACTGAAAGAATGTCAAAAATAAAACAAGTGGAATGACACCACGCAAGTTAAAAGACAGGCAGAACCCCTGACAATCAAAAAATAAATGGTAAGGCAACAAAAATAAAATCCGACTAATAACAACAAACAAAAAAGTCGGATAACAAGTGAAAAAAAAATAAAACAAGTCAGTCGTCAAAACAAAGAGTTCTCGGTAAGACTTGAAAAAAATTAAAGTTCAAACAAAGTCACAAAAAAACAAAGTCTTACCGAGATAACAATTTTTTCAACAAGTAATCCAACAAGTAATCCAATAAAGTAACAACGCAGATCAACACTTTTCGTAAGAATAATAGAGAATGTTGTCTCCCTTTATTTCCTGTAAAAATGCAGGAAGGCACAAGGCCTTAAGTTTTGTGGGGAAGGGGAAGGGTGCGGTCTTGCAATAACTATGTTTTAACTAGTGGGACCTAGCTAGCCACATTCGCCGACCCATTCAACAATACAATATATAGTCATTCATCCGTCGCCATGCGCGCTGCTGTCACCAAAATACCACATTTGCTCGATGAAGAAAGAACCTACTTAAAATCCCGAGAGTGATGCATGATTTTATTTACAAATTGTGGTTTTTACAAATGAATTCATATGATGGGGATGGGAGAAAAAACCCCGAAATATGTACAGCAACAAAGGAAAAAATCCCCCGTTTGGTTGCCCTCCCATCCCCCCGTCTATAAAATTGGAGGCCGACTGTTTTCCGGGGCGAAAAGAACCGAAAACAAGCCGGACCTACCCTAGGTGGGGCAGGGATCCTAATCTACAGGGGTCAAAGGAAATAAGGGGTCGGGCGCGGTATGGGTTGATTCAAGCAGGTAATATGATTTTTTATACATATGAATGTTCAAGATCTTCAGTAAAAGCGGGCTGGGATATGGGTTAAGGTACAAAAATAATGGGGATGGGGAAGATCTTGAGAACTAATGACTAGGTGACGGGGACAATGACTGACAACATACTGCTAACTAGGTTACCAGGGAAAAAAAGCTTTGCCTACTTACCCGGGGTGGGGTCCCGAAGGACCCGTACCGTAGACGCCATGAGCGGGCAGAGGAGGGAAGGATGACTCCAACGTTGCCCCCTTTCTTACGACCAGGCTCGCTGCATTCACCCACCTTCTGCTGAATGTTATGCGATCCAAGCGTTTTCTATCGCATCTGATTTTGACCCTAAGCGAATGCCTAAAGTACAAAACCAGATCACGATGAGAAAAGTTTGCATCGTCATACAATCCCTTCTTTCGCGTAGTCCAAATCACCATTCGAGCTACAGCCAGGATCGCGAGAAACACCACACGCTTCTCACCCTGAAACGGAGGAAGAACGTTGTCCACGACGTAACCAACGTCGAGCAGCACGAGCTGCTTGGGTTCGATGCGAGCCGTCCACTCCCCGACGTGATCCCAAAACGGGCGAACTCGCTCGCAGTAGTAGAAGGCGTGCTCAGCCGTTTCTTCTAAGCCACTGCTGCAGCGAGGGCAATCAGGCATGTCTGCCAGGCCCGCTTTGTAGTTCAAGCCGAAAAGGGGTAACGCATTCCGTGCAAGTCGCCAGGTGAGCGAGAACTCGGAGTTGTTCAAGAAGCTCGATCCTGGCGCCCAATTCCACTGAGAGCGGATCTCCTCCGCCGTCCAGCCTCGCCGCTCGCTAAGAGGATCAGAAGCGGAACCCACCACTAATTCCCGATATAGCTCTTTCCGAGGCCGTGAAAGGTCACTGGACCCAAGAAGGTTACGAAGGGCCTTTCGGCACTCGCGGACAAACAGTGCTTCGCCCAAAGGCTTACGTCGACCTTCAGCCTTTGGGTCTGACTGGAGGCGAGGAAAAGTCCGACTCGCCTTTCGTCTCCACACTGCGTCCCCCGTCAAGGACCGGCCCAGGTATGCAAGTCTTTCAGCAAGCCAGTGGCTCTCCAGATCAGGCATACCCAGACCCCCGTTACGTGTACGTTGGATACAGACCTGCCTACGGACCATCGGCCTTGCACCTCCCCAGAGCAATCTGGAGAGGGATTGTTGCAGTGCCAACCGACGTGCCTTAGGCAGAGGAAGTACAGCCAATCGGTAAAGGATCAGAGGGAAGACGTACGTGGCGCACGCCTCCGCCCTGCCCTTTAAGGACAACCTCCTTGAAAGCCAGATTCCCACCTGAGCATTCACCTTGGTTTGTACTTCCAACCAATTTCGCTCCAGTTGGAGGTCGGGCCCGAACCACACCCCGAGGATGCGGACGGGTCCGTCACTCCAGCGGAAGGGCCCTGGAAGAGTATTGCTACCCCTCCAAGCACCAAGCCGCAAACCTTCGCTTTTGTCAAAATTGACCTTGGCTCCTGCGATCCGCTCGTACTCGACAACCGCCTCTTTCACAGCCTTTATATCCAGACGGCGGGACACAAAGACTGTGATGTCATCAGCGAACGCGGAAACCCTTGCAGCAAGGCTGCTAACAAAAGGTATACCGCGCAGGGACGGACTTGTCCCCTCATCCCTAAGCCTGCGCAGGAGGGGCTCCAACGCGAGGACATAGAGAAGAGGAGACAACGGGCAGCCCTGCCGGACCGAACGCTCGATCGCGAATACCTCCGAACGCCTTCCGTTCACCTGCACCACTGCCTGAGGGTTATGGTACATCATACTAATCCATCTGCGGAACTCCGGTTTGAATCCGGCAGTCTCCAAAACAGACGCCAAGAACCGATGGTCAACCCTATCGAAGGCCTTGGACTGATCTAAACTGATCAGCGCGGCTTCGGTGTCGTCTTCTATTCCCTCTAGGACCTCGCGAATCAAGTGCAGATTGTCCTGGATCGATCTTCCCTTCACAGCAAAGGTCTGTTCGGGGCCGATCAGATCACTGATGACACGCTGTAAACGATTCGCCAAGACCCGGGCCAAAATCTTTAACTCTGCGTTAAGCAGAGTTATGGGCCTGTAGTCATCTAAGCCCTCCCCAACATGCTGGCCACCTTTCTTCAGCAATGTGATCACGCCCTTGGTAACGCAACCAGGGATCACTCCCTGGGCGAACCAATGGTTGAACACATCCGTCAGAATAGGCAC
This sequence comes from Sepioteuthis lessoniana, assembly GCA_963585895.1. Taxonomy (NCBI): domain Eukaryota; kingdom Metazoa; phylum Mollusca; class Cephalopoda; order Myopsida; family Loliginidae; genus Sepioteuthis; species Sepioteuthis lessoniana. Next base: position 48,683,173 of record OY757939.1, read on the forward strand.
AAACATGTGCGACATCCTCAAGTACACTTCGTAGGGCAAACCATCTAGTCCCGGCGACTTGTTGAGGCCGACCTGCTTCAACGCATCACGGACTTCGCATTCAGTAACCAAACCCTCGCAGCTAGCCGCTTCAGCCACCCCAAGGCGGGGGAAGTCGGCAAGATAGCTACGAAACTCCCGGATCGGGAGATCAGGGCAGCGGGCAAAGCGATCCCGAAAGTGCGCCCGAAAGGCATCACGCATCTCACGACCCGATCGCAGCAGTCGCCCGTCCGCAGTCTCGACAGACGCGATGTACCGATCGGGGAACCTTCGCACTTCTTCTTCACGCGCAGTCGCGTTCGATTTCACAGCTTCGTTGAGAACTCTATTTAGCCTAGATCTAACTACGAATCCCTTGTAGCGCTCGCTACTCTCACGCTCAAGGTCCCTCCTAGCTAGCTCTACACCTAGGGAGTCCCCCCCAGCCACCGCCCGGGAAAGTCTATCTTCTATAGCCTTCGCCTCCTTGGCCTTATCTAGGCTGAGCTGTTGACCGTATTTGGTGGCGAAGTCTCTAATCCTATATTTCAGAGAAACCCACCACCTACTCCCGGTAACCGCCCCCACTAACGCCCGCTGAATTAGGGATTCTAGCCGGTCCCGGAAGTCCCGTATCTCCAGTAAGGAGGTATTGAACTTCCAGTAGCCGGCTAGACTAGGCCTATTGACTAACCGTAGACTGACCCTAACAAGCTTATGGTCAGTCCACGCTATCAGGTGGAACGTGGGACAACTAACGAAATCAGTGTCAGCTCGTCTAACTAACACTCTGTCCAAGTAGGAACCTACTTTGGCAGAGGGCGAGCTATCTAGCCACGTCCACATCTCCCGCCCTGGGTGATCAAGACGAAACCTGTCGACGAGACCGTGACGAGTCACGAAGCCGACAAGGCTGCTATCACACCTTCCCGCACGCCTAGCTCCCCGCCCGACCTTATCTATCTTGGGATCAAGGATCGCATTCCAATCACCCATTAAGACTAGCCGCTTCGTATCGTCCAGGAACGGCGCCAACCGACGAAAAAAGGAAATCCTCTCCGCAGCGATATTGGACGCATAAACCGCAACCAGACGAAACTTGAAACTTTTCACGGCAACATCGGCCACAACCAGCCGGCCCCCGTCACCTGCAAAAACAACGTCAACATCAGCATCAAGGCTGCGTCCAACTAGCAGAGAGACCCCAGCGCTGATGCGGCTGCCGTATGCTGAGAAAACGTTAAAGTCGCTTTCCAGCACCCGACAGTCGGCATCGCAAGTGAAGTGGGTCTCCTGCACTGCAGCAACATCCACTCCGAGGTTCTTGAGTTCACCAAGCAAGCGCGCGCACTTGCTTGAATCCCTCAGTCCCCTCACATTCAAACTGGCAACGTTTAAAGCCATCAATCTCACTTACCTTAGTCAGTGTCGACTACGGGCCGGAAATCCTTCGGGGTGAGGATGCCGACAGCCTGACGCAGAGAACCGGTACCGAGTTCAGTTGTCACCCGGTTGTCTCTGGTGATTCCGCCGACATCTATGGGGAACCGCAGCTTTAGGGACCTGTAAAGGGACGGGTGAACCAAAATTGGGACCCTGCCCGAACAAAAAGGAATACATTTTTTCAATGAGGAGTGCTCCAACTCCGCCAGCTTTATGCCCGTATCAGTCTGACAGACCGTACTCAAGAACTTCCATACGCCCTTGGTACGGTCGCCAGCTGACCGGACAAAAGTGGTCACCATGGCTGCACTCCTAAAATTCACAGGATTAGAAACATTCAGGTTTTGTATTTTTTCAAGGTTCAGCAGCGGCTTTAGTGCCTTTCGCAGCTGGAAGTCGCCAACTGCTTCCAGCTCTACTGAGCACAAAGCCGCTGCCTGCTGTATTTGGGTGATTGTTAGTTCTTTTTCGCCCTCCTGCCGATTTGCTTTTTTTTTACTGGCAGGAGGGTCTTGTTTTCTTTTTGACGGGAACAGTTCTTGAGAGGATATGCTAGTGGGGCTGAGTGAGGGAAGAGATGGAGTTCTGGTTAAGTTTAGGGGCTGGGACCGGTCTGCTGATTGCGACCTTGGGAGTGGGATTTGGTAGGGTCTGTGGTATTTCTTTAGGCACTGTTCTTGTTGGGGTGAGAGGGTGAACATTTGATATGGTGGTTGTGTGCGTTGTAGGATTTGAGGGGGTGGAAAGGGTGGTGGAGGTAGAGGTGGAGGAGTTGATTGCTTTTGCGGTTGAGAGGAGGGACCTGCCTTGGGTTGTTCAGGGCATATTTTTTTTGCGGTCCCCTCCCCGCTGTCCCTTCTCCTCTTCAAATTAAAGTTGGTCTCCATCTCTTCCGGGGCGTTTGGTTTATTTTTCTTTTTTTGTTTTTTCGGTGATGTCTTTGTTGCTGCAGATGGTACCGATGTTACTGGTGCGGGCGTTGCTGGAGTCTCTGTTGCTGGTGTGGCTGGTTTCGGAGTTATCGGTGGTTCTGATGTTGGTGTTGCTTCTGCTGCTACTACTGCTGCTGCTGCTGCTGTTTGGGCCCTTTTTTGAGGAGGGGATGAGGTTTTTTCCCCCTGCTTAGGGGATCCCCTCCTCTTTCTGGCCACCTCCGTCCAGCCCTCTTGATTGCTTGGTTTGAGCTGGGCTGGACCCGGGCCCTTGGCCTCCGCTTCTTTTCTGACTGTGTTGGTGATGGTGGCTGCTGCGTCCCCTGTTGTTGTCGTTGTTGTTGTTGTTGTTGACGTAGTTTTTTCTTTTTGGTTTTCAGGGCGCTGGGGGCAAAACTTGGCGATGTGGCCAATTTGCTTACACCCCCAGCACCTGGGGCGTCTTCCCTCCACCAACACAATCATCTGCCGATCCCCGCAGATTACTGTTTCCGGGATGGCTTTGAAGCCATCCCTTGTTAGGCACAGCCGGAAGGCATAGTCCCCGTAGGCTGTCCCGGCCGGGGATCTGAGGAGGTTGAACTCCTCAACCTGGCCAAAGGCACTTAAGTATGCTGCCAGGACCTCCCCAGTAATAATGGCCGGGACATTGCAGATCGTCACGCGGAGCCTACGGGTGCCCTGATATTCCGGCTGTAGCCTAAAGTTCTTCGTAATTATGTCTCTTTCTGCTGCTTTCGCCGCTTGTTGTTCTGTGGGAAACAGGACATCCCATGTTGCGAAACTTTTTCTGCAGAAGTACTGGCATGGGATGCCTGACTTCCTTAGCAGCTCTTCGAAAGAATCCTTATTGAGCCCCACCAGCCTTTTTGTTTTAAGGTCGGAAACGACCAGCGAGAGGACTCTTGGTATTATTTTGTCGGCTATTTCCGGGATGGGCAAAATCTCGTTTCCGTTAAAGTACTTGGCGTACTTGCCCACCCGGTCCTTCTCATAGTCAGCCGGTCCCCTCTGCTGGCCTTTCCAGGCTGTGGGGCTTTTTTGAGCCGGCTGTCTTGGGCTGTCTTGGCTATCTTTTGTTTCTTGGGATTCGGCGGGGATCGGCAACGAAGGCCAATTTGCCCCTATCAGGCTTTGTGTCTTTGTCGAAGGATTTGTTGCCCCCTCCATGGCTGCGAAAAAATAATAGCAGCCAGGAGGGTATGATTAAACCTCCAACTGTAGCTTAGTATGGAGGGGGGGCTCTACAGTTTCAACTGAAAGAATGTCAAAAAACAAGTGGAATGACACCACGCAAGTTAAAAGACAGGTAGAACCCCTGACAATCAAAAAATAAATGGTAAGGCAACAAAATAAAATCCGACTTATAACAACAAACAAAAAAGTCGGATAACAGGTGAAAAAAAAAATAAAACAAGTCAGTCAAAGAGTTCTCGGTAAGACTTGAAAAAAATTAAAGTTCAAACAAAGTCACAAAAAAACAAAGTCTTACCGAGATAACAATTTTTTCAACAAGTAATCCAACAAGTAATCCAATAAAGTAACAACGCAGATCAACACTTTTCGTAAGAATAATAGAGAATGTTGTCTCCCTTTATTTCCTGTAAAAATGCAGGAAGGCACAAGGCCTTAAGTTTTGTGGGGAAGGGGAAGGGTGCGGTCTTGCAATGACTATGTTTTAACTAGTGGGACCTAGCTAGCCACATTCGCCGACCCATTCAACAATACAATATATAGTCATTCATCCGTCGCCATGCGCGCTGCTGTCACCAAAATACCACATTTGCTCGATGAAGAAAGAACCTATTTAAAATCCCGAGAGTGATGCATGATTTTATTTACAAATTGTGGTTTTTACAAATGAATTCATATGATGGGGATGGGAGAAAAAACCCCGAAATATGTACAGCAACAAAGGAAAAAATCCCCCGTTTGGTTGCCCTCCCATCCCCCCGTCTATAAAATTGGAGGCCGACTGTTTTCCGGGGCGAAAAGAACCGAAAACAAGCCGGACCTACCCTAGGTGGGGCAGGGATCCTAATCTACAGGGGTCAAAGGAAATAAGGGGTCGGGCGCGGTATGGGTTGATTCAAGCAGGTAATATGATTTTTTATACATATGAATGTTCAAGATCTTCAGTAAAAGCGGGCTGGGATATGGGTTAAGGTACAAAAATAATGGGGATGGGGAAGATCTTGAGAACTAATGACTAGGTGACGGGGACAATGACTGACAACATACTGCTAACTAGGTTACCAGGGAAAAAAGGCTTTGCCTACTTACCCGGGGTGGGGTCCCGAAGGACCCGTACCGTAGACGCCATGAGCGGGCAGAGGAGGGAAGGATGACTCCAACGTTGCCCCCTTTCTTACGACCAGGCTCGCTGCATTCACCCACCTTCTGCTGAATGTTATGCGATCCAAGCGTTTTCTATCGCATCTGATTTTGACCCTAAGCGAATGCCTAAAGTACAAAACCAGATCACGATGAGAAAAGTTTGCATCGTCATACAATCCCTTCTTTCGCGTAGTCCAAATCACCATTCGAGCTACAGCCAGGATCGCGAGAAACACCACACGCTTCTCACCCTGAAACGGAGGAAGAACGTTGTCCACGACGTAACCAACGTCGAGCAGCACGAGCTGCTTGGGTTCGATGCGAGCCGTCCACTCCCCGACGTGATCCCAAAACGGGCGAACTCGCTCGCAGTAGTAGAAGGCGTGCTCAGCCGTTTCTTCTAAGCCACTGCTGCAGCGAGGGCAATCAGGCATGTCTGCCAGGCCCGCCCTGTAGTTCAAGCCGAAAAGGGGTAACGCATTCCGTGCAAGTCGCCAGGTGAGCGAGAACTCGGAGTTGTTCAAGAAGCTCGATCCTGGCGCCCAATTCCACTGAGAGCGGATCTCCTCCGCCGTCCAGCCTCGCCGCTCGCTAAGAGGATCAGAAGCGGAACCCACCACTAATTCCCGATATAGCTCTTTCCGAGGCCGTGAAAGGTCACTGGACCCAAGAAGGTTACGAAGGGCCTTTCGGCACTCGCGGACAAACAGTGCTTCGCCCAAAGGCTTACGTCGACCTTCAGCCTTTGGGTCTGACTGGAGGCGAGGAAAAGTCCGACTCGCCTTTCGTCTCCACACTGCGTCCCCCGTCAAGGACCGGCCCAGGTATGCAAGTCTTTCAGCAAGCCAGTGGCTCTCCAGATCAGGCATACCCAGACCCCCGTTACGTGTACGTTGGATACAGACCTGCCTACGGACCATCGGCCTTGCACCTCCCCAGAGCAATCTGGAGAGGGATTGTTGCAGTGCCAACCGACGTGCCTTAGGCAGAGGAAGTACAGCCAATCGGTAAAGGATCAGAGGGAAGACGTACGTGGCGCACGCCTCCGCCCTGCCCTTTAAGGACAACCTCCTTGAAAGCCAGATTCCCACCTGAGCATTCACCTTGGTTTGTACTTCCAACCAATTTCGCTCCAGTTGGAGGTCGGGCCCGAACCACACCCCGAGGATGCGGACGGGTCCGTCACTCCAGCGGAAGGGCCCTGGAAGAGTATTGCTACCCCTCCAAGCACCAAGCCGCAAACCTTCGCTTTTGTCAAAATTGACCTTGGCTCCTGCGATCCGCTCGTACTCGACAACCGCCTCTTTCACAGCCTTTATATCCAGACGGCGGGACACAAAGACTGTGATGTCATCAGCGAACGCGGAAACCCTTGCAGCAAGGCTGCTAACAAAAGGTATACCGCGCAGGGACGGACTTGTCCCCTCATCCCTAAGCCTGCGCAGGAGGGGCTCCAACGCGAGGACATAGAGAAGAGGAGACAACGGGCAGCCCTGCCGGACCGAACGCTCGATCGCGAATACCTCCGAACGCCTTCCGTTCACCTGCACCACTGCCTGAGGGTTATGGTACATCATACTAATCCATCTGCGGAACTCCGGTTTGAATCCGGCAGTCTCCAAAACAGACGCCAAGAACCGATGGTCAACCCTATCGAAGGCCTTGGACTGATCTAAACTGATCAGCGCGGCTTCGGTGTCGTCTTCTATTCCCTCTAGGACCTCGCGAATCAAGTGCAGATTGTCCTGGATCGATCTTCCCTTCACAGCAAAGGTCTGTTCGGGGCCGATCAGATCACTGATGACACGCTGTAAACGATTCGCCAAGACCCGGGCCAAAATCTTTAACTCTGCGTTAAGCAGAGTTATGGGCCTGTAGTCATCTAAGCCCTCCCCAACATGCTGGCCACCTTTCTTCAGCAATGTGATCACGCCCTTGGTAACGCAACCAGGGATCACTCCCTGGGCGAACCAATGGTTGAACACATCCGTCAGAATAGGCACAAACATGTGCGACATCCTCAAGTACACTTCGTAGGGCAAACCATCTAGTCCCGGCGACTTGTTGAGGCCGACCTGCTTCAACGCATCACGGACTTCGCATTCAGTAACCAAACCCTCGCAGCTAGCCGCTTCAGCCACCCCAAGGCGGGGGAAGTCGGCAAGATAGCTACGAAACTCCCGGATCGGGAGATCAGGGCAGCGGGCAAAGCGATCCCGAAAGTGCGCCCGAAAGGCATCACGCATCTCACGACCCGATCGCAGCAGTCGCCCGTCCGCAGTCTCGACAGACGCGATGTACCGATCGGGGAACCTTCGCACTTCTTCTTCACGCGCAGTCGCGTTCGATTTCACAGCTTCGTTGAGAACTCTATTTAGCCTAGATCTAACTACGAATCCCTTGTAGCGCTCGCTACTCTCACGCTCAAGGTCCCTCCTAGCTAGCTCTACACCTAGGGAGTCCCCCCCAGCCACCGCCCGGGAAAGTCTATCTTCTATAGCCTTCGCCTCCTTGGCCTTATCTAGGCTGAGCTGTTGACCGTATTTGGTGGCGAAGTCTCTAATCCTATATTTCAGAGAAACCCACCACCTACTCCCGGTAACCGCCCCCACTAACGCCCGCTGAATTAGGGATTCTAGCCGGTCCCGGAAGTCCCGTATCTCCAGTAAGGAGGTATTGAACTTCCAGTAGCCGGCTAGACTAGGCCTATTGACTAACCGTAGACTGACCCTAACAAGCTTATGGTCAGTCCACGCTATCAGGTGGAACGTGGGACAACTAACGAAATCAGTGTCAGCTCGTCTAACTAACACTCTGTCCAAGTAGGAACCTACTTTGGCAGAGGGCGAGCTATCTAGCCACGTCCACATCTCCCGCCCTGGGTGATCAAGACGAAACCTGTCGACGAGACCGTGACGAGTCACGAAGCCGACAAGGCTGCTATCACACCTTCCCGCACGCCTAGCTCCCCGCCCGACCTTATCTATCTTGGGATCAAGGATCGCATTCCAATCACCCATTAAGACTAGCCGCTTCGTATCGTCCAGGAACGGCGCCAACCGACGAAAAAAGGAAATCCTCTCCGCAGCGATATTGGACGCATAAACCGCAACCAGACGAAACTTGAAACTTTTCACGGCAACATCGGCCACAACCAGCCGGCCCCCGTCACCTGCAAAAACAACGTCAACATCAGCATCAAGGCTGCGTCCAACTAGCAGAGAGACCCCAGCGCTGATGCGGCTGCCGTATGCTGAGAAAACGTTAAAGTCGCTTTCCAGCACCCGACAGTCGGCATCGCAAGTGAAGTGGGTCTCCTGCACTGCAGCAACATCCACTCCGAGGTTCTTGAGTTCACCAAGCAAGCGCGCGCACTTGCTTGAATCCCTCAGTCCCCTCACATTCAAACTGGCAACGTTTAAAGCCATCAATCTCACTTACCTTAGTCAGTGTCGACTACGGGCCGGAAATCCTTCGGGGTGAGGATGCCGACAGCCTGACGCAGAGAACCGGTACCGAGTTCAGTTGTCACCCGGTTGTCTCTGGTGATTCCGCCGACATCTATGGGGAACCGCAGCTTTAGGGACCTGTAAAGGGACGGGTGAACCAAAATTGGGACCCTGCCCGAACAAAAAGGAATACATTTTTTCAATGAGGAGTGCTCCAACTCCGCCAGCTTTATGCCCGTATCAGTCTGACAGACCGTACTCAAGAACTTCCATACGCCCTTGGTACGGTCGCCAGCTGACCGGACAAAAGTGGTCACCATGGCTGCACTCCTAAAATTGACAGGATTAGAAACATTCAGGTTTTGTATTTTTTCAAGGTTCAGCAGCGGCTTTAGTGCCTTTCGCAGCTGGAAGTCGCCAACTGCTTCCAGCTCTACTGAGCACAAAGCCGCTGCCTGCTGTATTTGGGTGATTGTTAGTTCTTTTTCGCCCTCCTGCCGATTTGCTTTTTTTTTACTGGCAGGAGGGTCTTGTTTTCTTTTTGACGGGAACAGTTCTTGAGAGGATATGCTAGTGGGGCTGAGTGAGGGAAGAGATGGAGTTCTGGTTAAGTTTAGGGGCTGGGACCGGTCTGCTGATTGCGACCTTGGGAGTGGGATTTGGTAGGGTCTGTGGTATTTCTTTAGGCACTGTTCTTGTTGGGGTGAGAGGGTGAACATTTGATATGGTGGTTGTGTGCGTTGTAGGATTTGAGGGGGTGGAAAGGGTGGTGGAGGTAGAGGTGGAGGAGTTGATTGCTTTTGCGGTTGAGAGGAGGGACCTGCCTTGGGTTGTTCAGGGCATATTTTTTTTGCGGTCCCCTCCCCGCTGTCCCTTCTCCTCTTCAAATTAAAGTTGGTCTCCATCTCTTCCGGGGCGTTTGGTTTATTTTTCTTTTTTTGTTTTTTCGGTGATGTCTTTGTTGCTGCAGATGGTACCGATGTTACTGGTGCGGGCGTTGCTGGAGTCTCTGTTGCTGGTGTGGCTGGTTTCGGAGTTATCGGTGGTTCTGATGTTGGTGTTGCTTCTGCTGCTACTACTGCTGCTGCTGCTGCTGTTTGGGCCCTTTTTTGAGGAGGGGATGAGGTTTTTTCCCCCTGCTTAGGGGATCCCCTCCTCTTTCTGGCCACCTCCGTCCAGCCCTCTTGATTGCTTGGTTTGAGCTGGGCTGGACCCGGGCCCTTGGCCTCCGCTTCTTTTCTGACTGTGTTGGTGATGGTGGCTGCTGCGTCCCCTGTTGTTGTCGTTGTTGTTGTTGTTGTTGACGTAGTTTTTTCTTTTTGGTTTTCAGGGCGCTGGGGGCAAAACTTGGCGATGTGGCCAATTTGCTTACACCCCCAGCACCTGGGGCGTCTTCCCTCCACCAACACAATCATCTGCCGATCCCCGCAGATTACTGTTTCCGGGATGGCTTTGAAGCCATCCCTTGTTAGGCACAGCCGGAAGGCATAGTCCCCGTAGGCTGTCCCGGCCGGGGATCTGAGGAGGTTGAACTCCTCAACCTGGCCAAAGGCACTTAAGTATGCTGCCAGGACCTCCCCAGTAATAATGGCCGGGACATTGCAGATCGTCACGCGGAGCCTACGGGTGCCCTGATATTCCGGCTGTAGCCTAAAGTTCTTCGTAATTATGTCTCTTTCTGCTGCTTTCGCCGCTTGTTGTTCTGTGGGAAACAGGACATCCCATGTTGCGAAACTTTTTCTGCAGAAGTACTGGCATGGGATGCCTGACTTCCTTAGCAGCTCTTCGAAAGAATCCTTATTGAGCCCCACCAGCCTTTTTGTTTTAAGGTCGGAAACGACCAGCGAGAGGACTCTTGGTATTATTTTGTCGGCTATTTCCGGGATGGGCAAAATCTCGTTTCCGTTAAAGTACTTGGCGTACTTGCCCACCCGGTCCTTCTCATAGTCAGCCGGTCCCCTCTGCTGGCCTTTCCAGGCTGTGGGGCTTTTTTGAGCCGGCTGTCTTGGGCTGTCTTGGCTATCTTTTGTTTCTTGGGATTCGGCGGGGATCGGCAACGAAGGCCAATTTGCCCCTATCAGGCTTTGTGTCTTTGTCGAAGGATTTGTTGCCCCCTCCATGGCTGCGAAAAAATAATAGCAGCCAGGAGGGTATGATTAAACCTCCAACTGTAGCTTAGTATGGAGGGGGGGCTCTACAGTTTCAACTGAAAGAATGTCAAAAAACAAGTGGAATGACACCACGCAAGTTAAAAGACAGGTAGAACCCCTGACAATCAAAAAATAAATGGTAAGGCAACAAAATAAAATCCGACTTATAACAACAAACAAAAAAGTCGGATAACAGGTGAAAAAAAAAATAAAACAAGTCAGTCAAAGAGTTCTCGGTAAGACTTGAAAAAAATTAAAGTTCAAACAAAGTCACAAAAAAACAAAGTCTTACCGAGATAACAATTTTTTCAACAAGTAATCCAACAAGTAATCCAATAAAGTAACAACGCAGATCAACACTTTTCGTAAGAATAATAGAGAATGTTGTCTCCCTTTATTTCCTGTAAAAATGCAGGAAGGCACAAGGCCTTAAGTTTTGTGGGGAAGGGGAAGGGTGCGGTCTTGCAATGACTATGTTTTAACTAGTGGGACCTAGCTAGCCACATTCGCCGACCCATTCAACAATACAATATATAGTCATTCATCCGTCGCCATGCGCGCTGCTGTCACCAAAATACCACATTTGCTCGATGAAGAAAGAACCTATTTAAAATCCCGAGAGTGATGCATGATTTTATTTACAAATTGTGGTTTTTACAAATGAATTCATATGATGGGGATGGGAGAAAAAACCCCGAAATATGTACAGCAACAAAGGAAAAAATCCCCCGTTTGGTTGCCCTCCCATCCCCCCGTCTATAAAATTGGAGGCCGACTGTTTTCCGGGGCGAAAAGAACCGAAAACAAGCCGGACCTACCCTAGGTGGGGCAGGGATCCTAATCTACAGGGGTCAAAGGAAATAAGGGGTCGGGCGCGGTATGGGTTGATTCAAGCAGGTAATATGATTTTTTATACATATGAATGTTCAAGATCTTCAGTAAAAGCGGGCTGGGATATGGGTTAAGGTACAAAAATAATGGGGATGGGGAAGATCTTGAGAACTAATGACTAGGTGACGGGGACAATGACTGACAACATACTGCTAACTAGGTTACCAGGGAAAAAAGCTTTGCCTACTTACCGGGGGTGGGGTCCCGAAGGACCCGTACCGTAGACGCCATGAGCGGGCAGAGGAGGGAAGGATGACTCCAACGTTGCCCCCTTTCTTACGACCAGGCTCGCTGCATTCACCCACCTTCTGCTGAATGTTATGCGATCCAAGCGTTTTCTATCGCATCTGATTTTGACCCTAAGCGAATGCCTAAAGTACAAAACCAGATCACGATGAGAAAAGTTTGCATCGTCATACAATCCCTTCTTTCGCGTAGTCCAAATCACCATTCGAGCTACAGCCAGGATCGCGAGAAACACCACACGCTTCTCACCCTGAAACGGAGGAAGAACGTTGTCCACGACGTAACCAACGTCGAGCAGCACGAGCTGCTTGGGTTCGATGCGAGCCGTCCACTCCCCGACGTGATCCCAAAACGGGCGAACTCGCTCGCAGTAGTAGAAGGCGTGCTCAGCCGTTTCTTCTAAGCCACTGCTGCAGCGAGGGCAATCAGGCATGTCTGCCAGGCCCGCTTTGTAATTCAAACCGAAAAGGGGTAACGCATTCCGTGCAAGTCGCCAGGTGAGCGAGAACTCGGAGTTGTTCAAGAAGCTCGATCCTGGCGCCCAATTCCAGTGAGAGCGGATCTCCTCCGCCGTCCAGCCTCGCCGCTCGCTAAGAGGATCAGAAGCGGAACCCACCACTAATTCCCGATATAGCTCTTTCCGAGGCCGTGAAAGGTCACTGGACCCAAGAAGGTTACGAAGGGCCTTTCGGCACTCGCGGACAAACAGTGCTTCGCCCAAAGGCTTACGTCGACCTTCAGCCTTTGGGTCTGACTGGAGGCGAGGAAAAGTCCGACTCGCCTTTCGTCTCCACACTGCGTCCCCCGTCAAGGACCGGCCCAGGTATGCAAGTCTTTCAGCAAGCCAGTGGCTCTCCAGATCAGGCATACCCAGACCCCCGTTACGTGTACGTTGGATACAGACCTGCCTACGGACCATCGGCCTTGCACCTCCCCAGAGCAATCTGGAGAGGGATTGTTGCAGTGCCAACCGACGTGCCTTAGGCAGAGGAAGTACAGCCAATCGGTAAAGGATCAGAGGGAAGACGTACGTGGCGCACGCCTCCGCCCTGCCCTTTAAGGACAACCTCCTTGAAAGCCAGATTCCCACCTGAGCATTCACCTTGGTTTGTACTTCCAACCAATTTCGCTCCAGTTGGAGGTCGGGCCCGAACCACACCCCGAGGATGCGGACGGGTCCGTCACTCCAGCGGAAGGGCCCTGGAAGAGTATTGCTACCCCTCCAAGCACCAAGCCGCAAACCTTCGCTTTTGTCAAAATTGACCTTGGCTCCTGCGATCCGCTCGTACTCGACAACCGCCTCTTTCACAGCCTTTATATCCAGACGGCGGGACACAAAGACTGTGATGTCATCAGCGAACGCGGAAACCCTTGCAGCAAGGCTGCTAACAAAAGGTATACCGCGCAGGGACGGACTTGTCCCCTCATCCCTAAGCCTGCGCAGGAGGGGCTCCAACGCGAGGACATAGAGAAGAGGAGACAACGGGCAGCCCTGCCGGACCGAACGCTCGATCGCGAATACCTCCGAACGCCTTCCGTTCACCTGCACCACTGCCTGAGGGTTATGGTACATCATACTAATCCATCTGCGGAACTCCGGTTTGAATCCGGCAGTCTCCAAAACAGACGCCAAGAACCGATGGTCAACCCTATCGAAGGCCTTGGACTGATCTAAACTGATCAGCGCGGCTTCGGTGTCGTCTTCTATTCCCTCTAGGACCTCGCGAATCAAGTGCAGATTGTCCTGGATCGATCTTCCCTTCACAGCAAAGGTCTGTTCGGGGCCGATCAGATCACTGATGACACGCTGTAAACGATTCGCCAAGACCCGGGCCAAAATCTTTAACTCTGCGTTAAGCAGAGTTATGGGCCTGTAGTCATCTAAGCCCTCCCCAACATGCTGGCCACCTTTCTTCAGCAATGTGATCACGCCCTTGGTAACGCAACCAGGGATCACTCCCTGGGCGAACCAATGGTTGAACACATCCGTCAGAATAGGCACAAACATGTGCGACATCCTCAAGTACACTTCGTAGGGCAAACCATCTAGTCCCGGCGACTTGTTGAGGCCGACCTGCTTCAACGCATCACGGACTTCGCATTCAGTAACCAAACCCTCGCAGCTAGCCGCTTCAGCCACCCCAAGGCGGGGGAAGTCGGCAAGATAGCTACGAAACTCCCGGATCGGGAGATCAGGGCAGCGGGCAAAGCGATCCCGAAAGTGCGCCCGAAAGGCATCACGCATCTCACGACCCGATCGCAGCAGTCGCCCGTCCGCAGTCTTGACAGACGCGATGTACCGATCGGGGAACCTTCGCACTTCTTCTTCACGCGCAGTTGCGTTCGATTTCACAGCTTCGTTGAGAACTCTATTTAGCCTAGATCTAACTACGAATCCCTTGTAGCGCTCGCTACTCTCACGCTCAAGGTCCCTCCTAGCTAGCTCTACACCTAGGGAGTCCCCCCCAGCCACCGCCCGGGAAAGTCTATCTTCTATAGCCTTCGCCTCCTTGGCCTTATCTAGGCTGAGCTGTTGACCGTATTTGGTGGCGAAGTCTCTAATCCTATATTTCAGAGAAACCCACCACCTACTCCCGGTAACCGCCCCCACTAACGCCCGCTGAATTAGGGATTCTAGCCGGTCCCGGAAGTCCCGTATCTCCAGTAAGGAGGTATTGAACTTCCAGTAGCCGGCTAGACTAGGCCTATTGACTAACCGTAGACTGACCCTAACAAGCTTATGGTCAGTCCACGCTATCAGGTGGAACGTGGGACAACTAACGAAATCAGTGTCAGCTCGTCTAACTAACACTCTGTCCAAGTAGGAACCCACTTTGGCAGAGGGCGAGCTATCTAGCCACGTCCACATCTCCCGCCCTGGGTGATCAAGACGAAACCTGTCGACGAGACCGTGACGAGTCACGAAGCCGACAAGGCTGCTATCACACCTTCCCGCACGCCTAGCTCCCCGCCCGACCTTATCTATCTTGGGATCAAGGATCGCATTCCAATCACCCATTAAGACTAGCCGCTTCGTATCGTCCAGGAACGGCGCCAACCGACGAAAAAAGGAAATCCTCTCCGCAGCGATATTGGACGCATAAACCGCAACCAGACGAAACTTGAAACTTTTCACGGCAACATCGGCCACAACCAGCCGGCCCCCGTCACCTGCAAAAACAACGTCAACATCAGCATCAAGGCTGCGTCCAACTAGCAGAGAGACCCCAGCGCTGATGCGGCTGCCGTATGCTGAGAAAACGTTAAAGTCGCTTTCCAGCACCCGACAGTCGGCATCGCAAGTGAAGTGGGTCTCCTGCACTGCAGCAACATCCACTCCGAGGTTCTTGAGTTCACCAAGCAAGCGCGCACACTTGCTTGAATCCCTCAGTCCCCTCACATTCAAACTGGCAACGTTTAAAGCCATCAATCTCACTTACCTTACTCAGTGTCGACTACGGGCCGGAAATCCTTCGGGGTGAGGATGCCGACAGCCTGACGCAGAGAACCGGTACCGAGTTCAGTTGTCACCCGGTTGTCTCTGGTGATTCCGCCGACATCTATGGGGAACCGCAGCTTTAGGGACCTGTAAAGGGACGGGTGAACCAAAATTGGGACCCTGCCCGAACAAAAAGGAATACATTTTTTCAATGAGGAGTGCTCCAACTCCGCCAGCTTTATGCCCGTATCAGTCTGACAGACCGTACTCAAGAACTTCCATACGCCCTTGGTACGGTCGCCAGCTGACCGGACAAAAGTGGTCACCATGGCTGCACTCCTAAAATTGACAGGATTAGAAACATTCAGGTTTTGTATTTTTTCAAGGCTCAGCAGCGGCTTTAGTGCCTTTCGCAGCTGGAAGTCGCCAACTGCTTCCAGCTCTACTGAGCACAAAGCCGCTGCCTGCTGTATTTGGGTGATTGTAAGTTCTTTTTCGCCCTCCTGCCGATTTGCTTTTTTTTTACTGGCAGGAGGGTCTTGTTTTCGTTTTGATGGGAACAGTTCTTGAGAGGATATGCTAGTGGGGCTGAGTGAGGGAAGAGATGGAGTTCTGGTTAAGTTTAGGGGCTGGGACCGGTCTGCTGATTGGGACCTTGGGAGTGGGATTTGGTAGGGTCTGTGGTATTTCTTTAGGCACTGTTCTTGTTGGGGTGAGAGGGTGAACATTTGATATGGTGGTTGTGTGGGTTGTAGGATTTGAGGGGGTGGAAAGGGTGGTGGAGGTAAAGGTGGAGGAGTTGATTGCTTTTGCGGTTGAGAGGAGGGACCTGCCTTGGGTTGTTCAGGGCATATTTTTTTTGCGGTCCCCTCCCCGCTGTCCCTTCTCCTCTTCAAATTATAGTTGGTCTCCATCTCTTCCGGGGCGTTTGGTTTATTTTTCTTTTTATGTTTTTTCGGTGATGTCTTTGTTGCTGCAGATGGTGTCGATGTTACTGGTGCGGGCGTTGCTGGAGTCTCTGTTGCTGGTGTGGCTGGTTTCGGAGTTATCGGTGGTTCTGATGTTGGTGTTGCTTCTGCTGCTACTACTGCTGCTGCTGTTTGGGCCCTTTTTTGAGGAGGGGATGAGGTTTTTTCCCCCTGCTTAGGGGATCCCCTCCTCTTTCTGGCCACCTCCGTCCAGCCCTCTTGATTGCTTGGTTTGAGCTGGACTGGGCCCGGGCCCTTGGCCTCCGCTTCTTTTCTGACTGTGTTGGTGATGGTGGCTGCTGCGTCCCCTGTTGTTGTCGTTGTTGTTGTTGTTGTTGACGTAGTTTTTTCTTTTTGGTTTTCAGGGCGCTGGGGGCAAAACTTGGCGATGTGGCCAATTTGCTTACACCCCCAGCACCTGGGGCGTCTTCCCTCCACCAACACAATCATCTGCCGATCCCCGCTGATCAGCATTTCAGGGATGGCTTTAAAACCATCCCTGGTCAGGCACAGCCGGAAGGCATAGTCCCCGTAGGCTGTCCCGGCCGGGGATCTGAGGAGGTTGAACTCCTCAACCTGGCCAAAGGCACTTAAGTATGCTGCCAGGACCTCCCCAGTAATAATGGCCGGGACATTGCAGATCGTCACGCGGAGCCTACGGGTGCCCTGATATTCCGGCTGTAGCCTAAAGTTCTTCGTAATTATATCTCTTTCTGCTGCTTTCGCCGCTTGTTGTTCTGTGGGAAACAGGACATCCCATGTTGCGAAACTTTTTCTGCAGAAGTACTGGCATGGGATGCCTGACTTCCTCAGCAGCTCTTCGAAAGAATCCTTATTGAGCCCCACCAGCCTTTTTGTTTTAAGGTCGGAAACGACCAGCGAGAGGACTCTTGGTATTATCTTGTCGGCTATTTCCGGGATGGGCAAAATCTCGTTTCCGTTAAAGTACTTGGCGTACTTGCCCACCCGGTCCTTCTCATAGTCAGCCGGTCCCCTCTGCTGGCCTTTCCAGGCTGTGGGGCTTTTTTGAGCCGGCTGTATTGGGCTGTCTTGGCTATCTTTTGTTTCTTGGGATTCGGCGGGGATCGGCAACGAAGGCCAATTTGCCCCTATCAGGCTTTGTGTCTTTGTTGACTTATTTGGAGTTGTTGCCCCCTCCATGGCTGCGAAAAAATAATAGCAGCCAGGAGGGTATGGTTAAACCTCCAACTGTAGCTTAGTATGGAGGGGGGGCTCTACAGTTTCAACTTAAAGAATGTCAAAAATAAAACAAGTGGAATGACACCACGCAAGTTATAAGACAGGTAGAACCCCTGACAATCAAAAAATAAATGGTAAGGCAACAAAATAAAATCCGACTTATAACAACAAACAAAAAAGTCGGATAACAGGTGAAAAAAAAAATAAAACAAGTCAGTCAAAGAGTTCTCGGTAAGACTTGAAAAAAATTAAAGTTCAAACAAAGTCACAAAAAAACAAAGTCTTACCGAGATAACAATTTTTTCAACAAGTAATCCAACAAGTAATCCAATAAAGTAACAACGCAGATCAACACTTTTCGTAAGAATAATAGAGAATGTTGTCTCCCTTTATTTCCTGTAAAAATGCAGGAAGGCACAAGGCCTTAAGTTTTGTGGGGAAGGGGAAGGGTGCGGTCTTGCAATGACTATGTTTTAACTAGTGGGACCTAGCTAGCCACATTCGCCGACCCATTCAACAATACAATATATAGTCATTCATCCGTCGCCATGCGCGCTGCTGTCACCAAAATACCACATTTGCTCGATGAAGAAAGAACCTACTTAAAATCCCCAGAGTGATGCATGATTTTATTTACAAATTGTGGTTTTTACAAATGAATTCATATGATGGGGATGGGAGAAAAACCCCGAAATATGTACAGCAACAAAGGAAAAAATCCCCCGTTTGGTTGCCCTCCCATCCCCCCGTCTATAAAATTGGAGGCCGACTGTTTTCCGGGGCGAAAAGAACCGAAAACAAGCCGGACCTACCCTAGGTGGGGCAGGGATCCTAATCTACAGGGGTCAAAGGAAATAAGGGGTCGGGCGCGGTATGGGTTGATTCAAACAGGTAATATGATTTTTTATACATATGAATGTTCAAGATCTTCAGTAAAAGCGGGCTGGGATATGGGTTAAGGTACAAAAATAATGGGGATGGGGAAGATCTTGAGAACTAATGACTAGGTGACGGGGACAATGACTGACAACATACTGCTAACTAGGTTACCAGGGAAAAAAGCTTTGCCTACTTACCGGGGGTGGGGTCCCGAAGGACCCGTACCGTAGACGCCATGAGCGGGCAGAGGAGGGAAGGATGACTCCAACGTTGCCCCCTTTCTTACGACCAGGCTCGCTGCATTCACCCACCTTCTGCTGAATGTTATGCGATCCAAGCGTTTTCTATCGCATCTGATTTTGACCCTAAGCGAATGCCTAAAGTACAAAACCAGATCACGATGAGAAAAGTTTGCATCGTCATACAATCCCTTCTTTCGCGTAGTCCAAATCACCATTCGAGCTACAGCCAGGATCGCGAGAAACACCACACGCTTCTCACCCTGAAACGGAGGAAGAACGTTGTCCACGACGTAACCAACGTCGAGCAGCACGAGCTGCTTGGGTTCGATGCGAGCCGTCCACTCCCCGACGTGATCCCAAAACGGGCGAACTCGCTCGCAGTAGTAGAAGGCGTGCTCAGCCGTTTCTTCCAAGCCACTGCTGCAGCGAGGGCAATCAGGCATGTCTGCCAGGCCCGCTTTGTAGTTCAAGCCGAAAAGGGGTAACGCATTCCGTGCAAGTCGCCAGGTGAGCGAGAACTCGGAGTTGTTCAAGAAGCTCGATCCTGGCGCCCAATTCCAGTGAGAGCGGATCTCCTCCGCCGTCCAGCCTCGCCGCTCGCTAAGAGGATCAGAAGCGGAACCCACCACTAATTCCCGATATAGCTCTTTCCGAGGCCGTGAAAGGTCACTGGACCCAA
Organism: Sepioteuthis lessoniana; assembly: GCA_963585895.1. Taxonomy (NCBI): domain Eukaryota; kingdom Metazoa; phylum Mollusca; class Cephalopoda; order Myopsida; family Loliginidae; genus Sepioteuthis; species Sepioteuthis lessoniana. The sequence continues at coordinate 48,702,049 of OY757939.1, forward strand.
GAAGGTTACGAAGGGCCTTTCGGCACTCGCGGACAAACAGTGCTTCGCCCAAAGGCTTACGTCGACCTTCAGCCTTTGGGTCTGACTGGAGGCGAGGAAAAGTCCGACTCGCCTTTCGTCTCCACACTGCGTCCCCCGTCAAGGACCGGCCCAGGTATGCAAGTCTTTCAGCAAGCCAGTGGCTCTCCAGATCAGGCATACCCAGACCCCCGTTGCGTGTACGTTGGATACAGACCTGCCTACGGACCATCGGCCTTGCACCTCCCCAGAGCAATCTGGAGAGGGATTGTTGCAGTGCCAACCGACGTGCCTTAGGCAGAGGAAGTACAGCCAATCGGTAAAGGATCAGAGGGAAGACGTACGTGGCGCACGCCTCCGCCCTGCCCTTTAAGGACAACCTCCTTGAAAGCCAGATTCCCACCTGAGCATTCACCTTGGTTTGTACTTCCAACCAATTTCGCTCCAGTTGGAGGTCGGGCCCGAACCACACCCCGAGGATGCGGACGGGTCCGTCACTCCAGCGGAAGGGCCCTGGAAGAGTATTGCTACCCCTCCAAGCACCAAGCCGCAAACCTTCGCTTTTGTCAAAATTGACCTTGGCTCCTGCGATCCTCTCGTACTCGACAACCGCCTCTTTCACAGCCTTTATATCCAGACGGCGGGACACAAAGACTGTGATGTCATCAGCGAACGCGGAAACCCTTGCAGCAAGGCTGCTAACAAAAGGTATACCGCGCAGGGACGGACTTGTCCACTCATCCCTAAGCCTGCGCAGGAGGGGCTCCAACGCGAGGACATAGAGAAGAGGAGACAACGGGCAGCCCTGCCGGACCGAACGCTCGATCGCGAATACCTCCGAACGCCTTCCGTTCACCTGCACCACTGCCTGAGGGTTATGGTACATCATACTAATCCATCTGCGGAACTCCGGTTTGAATCCGGCAGTCTCCAAAACAGACGCCAAGAACCGATGGTCAACCCTATCGAAGGCCTTGGACTGATCTAAACTGATCAGCGCGGCTTCGGTGTCGTCTTCTATTCCCTCTAGGACCTCGCGAATCAAGTGCAGATTGTCCTGGATCGATCTTCCCTTCACAGCAAAGGTCTGTTCGGGGCCGATCAGATCACTGATGACACGCTGTAAACGATTCGCCAAGACCCGGGCCAAAATCTTTAACTCTGCGTTAAGCAGAGTTATGGGCCTGTAGTCATCTAAGCCCTCCCCAACATGCTGGCCACCTTTCTTCAGCAATGTGATCACGCCCTTGGTAACGCAACCAGGGATCACTCCCTGGGCGAACCAATGGTTGAACACATCCGTCAGAATAGGCACAAACATGTGCGACATCCTCAAGTACACTTCGTAGGGCAAACCATCTAGTCCCGGCGACTTGTTGAGGCCGACCTGCTTCAACGCATCACGGACTTCGCATTCAGTAACCAAACCCTCGCAGCTAGCCGCTTCAGCCACCCCAAGGCGGGGGAAGTCGGCAAGATAGCTACGAAACTCCCGGATCGGGAGATCAGGGCAGCGGGCAAAGCGATCCCGAAAGTGCGCCCGAAAGGCATCACGCATCTCACGACCCGATCGCAGCAGTCGCCCGTCCGCAGTCTTGACAGACGCGATGTACCGATCGGGGAACCTTCGCACTTCTTCTTCACGCGCAGTCGCGTTCGATTTCACAGCTTCGTTGAGAACTCTATTTAGCCTAGATCTAACTACGAATCCCTTGTAGCGCTCGCTACTCTCACGCTCAAGGTCCCTCCTAGCTAGCTCTACACCTAGGGAGTCCCCCCCAGCCACCGCCCGGGAAAGTCTATCTTCTATAGCCTTCGCCTCCTTGGCCTTATCTAGGCTGAGCTGTTGACCGTATTTGGTGGCGAAGTCTCTAATCCTATATTTCAGAGAAACCCACCACCTACTCCCGGTAACCGCCCCCACTAACGCCCGCTGAATTAGGGATTCTAGCCGGTCCCGGAAGTCCCGTATCTCCAGTAAGGAGGTATTGAACTTCCAGTAGCCGGCTAGACTAGGCCTATTGACTAACCGTAGACTGACCCTAACAAGCTTATGGTCAGTCCACGCTATCAGGTGGAACGTGGGACAACTAACGAAATCAGTGTCAGCTCGTCTAACTAACACTCTGTCCAAGTAGGAACCCACTTTGGCAGAGGGCGAGCTATCTAGCCACGTCCACATCTCCCGCCCTGGGTGATCAAGACGAAACCTGTCGACGAGACCGTGACGAGTCACGAAGCCGACAAGGCTGCTATCACACCTTCCCGCACGCCTAGCTCCCCGCCCGACCTTATCTATCTTGGGATCAAGGATCGCATTCCAATCACCCATTAAGACTAGCCGCTTCGTATCGTCCAGGAACGGCGCCAACCGACGAAAAAAGGAAATCCTCTCCGCAGCGATATTGGACGCATAAACCGCAACCAGACGAAACTTGAAACTTTTCACGGCAACATCGGCCACAACCAGCCGGCCCCCGTCACCTGCAAAAACAACGTCAACATCAGCATCAAGGCTGCGTCCAACTAGCAGAGAGACCCCAGCGCTGATGCGGCTGCCGTATGCTGAGAAAACGTTAAAGTCGCTTTCCAGCACCCGACAGTCGGCATCGCAAGTGAAGTGGGTCTCCTGCACTGCAGCAACATCCACTCCGAGGTTCTTGAGTTCACCAAGCAAGCGCGCACACTTGCTTGAATCCCTCAGTCCCCTCACATTCAAACTGGCAACGTTTAAAGCCATCAATCTCACTTACCTTACTCAGTGTCGACTACGGGCCGGAAATCCTTCGGGGTGAGGATGCCGACAGCCTGACGCAGAGAACCGGTACCGAGTTCAGTTGTCACCCGGTTGTCTCTGGTGATTCCGCCGACATCTATGGGGAACCGCAGCTTTAGGGACCTGTAAAGGGACGGGTGAACCAAAATTGGGACCCTGCCCGAACAAAAAGGAATACATTTTTTCAATGAGGAGTGCTCCAACTCCGCCAGCTTTATGCCCGTATCAGTCTGACAGACCGTACTCAAGAACTTCCATACGCCCTTGGTACGGTCGCCAGCTGACCGGACAAAAGTGGTCACCATGGCTGCACTCCTAAAATTGACAGGATTAGAAACATTCAAGTTTTGTATCTTTTCAAGGTTCAGCAGCGGCTTTAGTGCCTTTCGCAGCTGGAAGTCGCCAACTGCTTCCAGCTCTACTGAGCACAAAGCCGCTGCCTGCTGTATTTGGGTGATTGTTAGTTCTTTTTCGCCCTCCTGCCGATTTGCTTTTTTTTTACTGGCAGGAGGGTCTTGTTTTCTTTTTGACGGGAACAGTTCTTGAGAGGATATGCTAGTGGGGCTGAGTGAGGGAAGAGATGGAGTTCTGGTTAAGTTTAGGGGCTGGGACCGGTCTGCTGATTGCGACCTTGGGAGTGGGATTTGGTAGGGTCTGTGGTATTTCTTTAGGCACTGTTCTTGTTGGGGTGAGAGGGTGAACATTTGATATGGTGGTTGTGTGCGTTGTAGGATTTGAGGGGGTGGAAAGGGTGGTGGAGGTAGAGGTGGAGGAGTTGATTGCTTTTGCGGTTGAGAGGAGGGACCTGCCTTGGGTTGTTCAGGGCATATTTTTTTTGCGGTCCCCTCCCCGCTGTCCCTTCTCCTCTTCAAATTAAAGTTGGTCTCCATCTCTTCCGGGGCGTTTGGTTTATTTTTCTTTTTTTGTTTTTTCGGAGATGTCTTTGTTGCTGCAGATGGTGCCGATGTTACTGGTGCGGGCGTTGCTGGAGTCTCTGTTGCTGGTGTGGCTGGTTTCGGAGTTATCGGTGGTTCTGATGTTGGTGTTGCTTCTGCTGCTACTACTGCTGCTGCTGTTTGGGCCCTTTTTTGAGGAGGGGATGAGGTTTTTTCCCCCTGCTTAGGGGATCCCCTCCTCTTTCTGGCCACCTCCGTCCAGCCCTCTTGATTGCTTGGTTTGAGCTGGACTGGGCCCGGGCCCTTGGCCTCCGCTTCTTTTCTGACTGTGTTGGTGATGGTGGCTGCTGCGTCCCCTGTTGTTGTCGTTGTTGTTGTTGTTGTTGACGTAGTTTTTTCTTTTTGGTTTTCAGGGCGCTGGGGGCAAAACTTGGCGATGTGGCCAATTTGCTTACACCCCCAGCACCTGGGGCGTCTTCCCTCCACCAACACAATCATCTGCCGATCCCCGCTGATCAGCATTTCAGGGATGGCTTTAAAACCATCCCTGGTCAGGCACAGCCGGAAGGCATAGTCCCCGTAGGCTGTCCCGGCCGGGGATCTGAGGAGGTTGAACTCCTCAACCTGGCCAAAGGCACTTAAGTATGCTGCCAGGACCTCCCCAGTAATAATGGCCGGGACATTGCAGATCGTCACGCGGAGCCTACGGGTGCCCTGATATTCCGGCTGTAGCCTAAAGTTCTTCGTAATTATATCTCTTTCTGCTGCTTTCGCCGCTTGTTGTTCTGTGGGAAACAGGACATCCCATGTTGCGAAACTTTTTCTGCAGAAGTACTGGCATGGGATGCCTGACTTCCTTAGCAGCTCTTCGAAAGAATCCTTATTGAGCCCCACCAGCCTTTTTGTTTTAAGGTCGGAAACGACCAGCGAGAGGACTCTTGGTATTATCTTGTCGGCTATTTCCGGGATGGGCAAAATCTCGTTTCCGTTAAAGTACTTGGCGTACTTGCCCACCCGGTCCTTCTCATAGTCAGCCGGTCCCCTCTGCTGGCCTTTCCAGGCTGTGGGGCTTTTTTGAGCCGGCTGTATTGGGCTGTCTTGGCTATCTTTTGTTTCTTGGGATTCGGCGGGGATCGGCAACGAAGGCCAATTTGCCCCTATCAGGCTTTGTGTCTTTGTTGACTTATTTGGAGTTGTTGCCCCCTCCATGGCTGCGAAAAAATAATAGCAGCCAGGAGGGTATGGTTAAACCTCCAACTGTAGCTTAGTATGGAGGGGGGGCTCTACAGTTTCAACTTAAAGAATGTCAAAAATAAAACAAGTGGAATGACACCACGCAAGTTATAAGACAGGTAGAACCCCTGACAATCAAAAAATAAATGGTAAGGCAACAAAATAAAATCCGACTTATAACAACAAACAAAAAAGTCGGATAACAGGTGAAAAAAAAAATAAAACAAGTCAGTCAAAGAGTTCTCGGTAAGACTTGAAAAAAATTAAAGTTCAAACAAAGTCACAAAAAAACAAAGTCTTACCGAGATAACAATTTTTTCAACAAGTAATCCAACAAGTAATCCAATAAAGTAACAACGCAGATCAACACTTTTCGTAAGAATAATAGAGAATGTTGTCTCCCTTTATTTCCTGTAAAAATGCAGGAAGGCACAAGGCCTTAAGTTTTGTGGGGAAGGGGAAGGGTGCGGTCTTGCAATGACTATGTTTTAACTAGTGGGACCTAGCTAGCCACATTCGCCGACCCATTCAACAATACAATATATAGTCATTCATCCGTCGCCATGCGCGCTGCTGTCACCAAAATACCACATTTGCTCGATGAAGAAAGAACCTACTTAAAATCCCCAGAGTGATGCATGATTTTATTTACAAATTGTGGTTTTTACAAATGAATTCATATGATGGGGATGGGAGAAAAACCCCGAAATATGTACAGCAACAAAGGAAAAAATCCCCCGTTTGGTTGCCCTCCCATCCCCCCGTCTATAAAATTGGAGGCCGACTGTTTTCCGGGGCGAAAAGAACCGAAAACAAGCCGGACCTACCCTAGGTGGGGCAGGGATCCTAATCTACAGGGGTCAAAGGAAATAAGGGGTCGGGCGCGGTATGGGTTGATTCAAACAGGTAATATGATTTTTTATACATATGAATGTTCAAGATCTTCAGTAAAAGCGGGCTGGGATATGGGTTAAGGTACAAAAATAATGGGGATGGGGAAGATCTTGAGAACTAATGACTAGGTGACGGGGACAATGACTGACAACATACTGCTAACTAGGTTACCAGGGAAAAAAGCTTTGCCTACTTACCGGGGGTGGGGTCCCGAAGGACCCGTACCGTAGACGCCATGAGCGGGCAGAGGAGGGAAGGATGACTCCAACGTTGCCCCCTTTCTTACGACCAGGCTCGCTGCATTCACCCACCTTCTGCTGAATGTTATGCGATCCAAGCGTTTTCTATCGCATCTGATTTTGACCCTAAGCGAATGCCTAAAGTACAAAACCAGATCACGATGAGAAAAGTTTGCATCGTCATACAATCCCTTCTTTCGCGTAGTCCAAATCACCATTCGAGCTACAGCCAGGATCGCGAGAAACACCACACGCTTCTCACCCTGAAACGGAGGAAGAACGTTGTCCACGACGTAACCAACGTCGAGCAGCACGAGCTGCTTGGGTTCGATGCGAGCCGTCCACTCCCCGACGTGATCCCAAAACGGGCGAACTCGCTCGCAGTAGTAGAAGGCGTGCTCAGCCGTTTCTTCCAAGCCACTGCTGCAGCGAGGGCAATCAGGCATTTCTGCCAGGCCCGCTTTGTAGTTCAAGCCGAAAAGGGGTAACGCATTCCGTACAAGTCGCCAGGTGAGCGAGAACTCGGAGTTGTTCAAGAAGCTCGATCCTGGCGCCCAATTCCAGTGAGAGCGGATCTCCTCCGCCGTCCAGCCTCGCCGCTCGCTAAGAGGATCAGAAGCGGAACCCACCACTAATTCCCGATATAGCTCTTTCCGAGGCCGTGAAAGGTCACTGGACCCAAGAAGGTTACGAAGGGCCTTTCGGCACTCGCGGACAAACAGTGCTTCGCCCAAAGGCTTACGTCGACCTTCAGCCTTTGGGTCTGACTGGAGGCGAGGAAAAGTCCGACTCGCCTTTCGTCTCCACACTGCGTCCCCCGTCAAGGACCGGCCCAGGTATGCAAGTCTTTCAGCAAGCCAGTGGCTCTCCAGATCAGGCATACCCAGACCCCCGTTGCGTGTACGTTGGATACAGACCTGCCTACGGACCATCGGCCTTGCACCTCCCCAGAGCAATCTGGAGAGGGATTGTTGCAGTGCCAACCGACGTGCCTTAGGCAGAGGAAGTACAGCCAATCGGTAAAGGATCAGAGGGAAGACGTACGTGGCGCACGCCTCCGCCCTGCCCTTTAAGGACAACCTCCTTGAAAGCCAGATTCCCACCTGAGCATTCACCTTGGTTTGTACTTCCAACCAATTTCGCTCCAGTTGGAGGTCGGGCCCGAACCACACCCCGAGGATGCGGACGGGTCCGTCACTCCAGCGGAAGGGCCCTGGAAGAGTATTGCTACCCCTCCAAGCACCAAGCCGCAAACCTTCGCTTTTGTCAAAATTGACCTTGGCTCCTGCGATCCGCTCGTACTCGACAACCGCCTCTTTCACAGCCTTTATATCCAGACGGCGGGACACAAAGACTGTGATGTCATCAGCGAACGCGGAAACCCTTGCAGCAAGGCTGCTAACAAAAGGTATACCGCGCAGGGACGGACTTGTCCTCTCATCCCTAAGCCTGCGCAGGAGGGGCTCCAACGCGAGGACATAGAGAAGAGGAGACAACGGGCAGCCCTGCCGGACCGAACGCTCGACCGCGAATACCTCCGAACGCCTTCCGTTCACCTGCACCACTGCCTGAGGGTTATGGTACATCATACTAATCCATCTGCGGAACTCCGGTTTGAATCCGGCAGTCTCCAAAACAGACGCCAAGAACCGATGGTCAACCCTATCGAAGGCCTTGGACTGATCTAAACTGATCAGCGCGGCTTCGGTGTCGTCTTCTATTCCCTCTAGGACCTCGCGAATCAAGTGCAGATTGTCCTGGATCGATCTTCCCTTCACAGCAAAGGTCTGTTCGGGGCCGATCAGATCACTGATGACACGCTGTAAACGATTCGCCAAGACCCGGGCCAAAATCTTTAACTCTGCGTTAAGCAGAGTTATGGGCCTGTAGTCATCTAAGCCCTCCCCAACATGCTGGCCACCTTTCTTCAGCAATGTGATCACGCCCTTGGTAACGCAACCAGGGATCACTCCCTGGGCGAACCAATGGTTGAACACATCCGTCAGAATAGGCACAAACATGTGCGACATCCTCAAGTACACTTCGTAGGGCAAACCATCTAGTCCCGGCGACTTGTTGAGGCCGACCTGCTTCAACGCATCACGGACTTCGCATTCAGTAACCAAACCCTCGCAGCTAGCCGCTTCAGCCACCCCAAGGCGGGGGAAGTCGGCAAGATAGCTACGAAACTCCCGGATCGGGAGATCAGGGCAGCGGGCAAAGCGATCCCGAAAGTGCGCCCGAAAGGCATCACGCATCTCACGACCCGATCGCAGCAGTCGCCCGTCCGCAGTCTTGACAGACGCGATGTACCGATCGGGGAACCTTCGCACTTCTTCTTCACGCGCAGTCGCGTTCGATTTCACAGCTTCGTTGAGAACTCTATTTAGCCTAGATCTAACTACGAATCCCTTGTAGCGCTCGCTACTCTCACGCTCAAGGTCCCTCCTAGCTAGCTCTACACCTAGGGAGTCCCCCCCAGCCACCGCCCGGGAAAGTCTATCTTCTATAGCCTTCGCCTCCTTGGCCTTATCTAGGCTGAGCTGTTGACCGTATTTGGTGGCGAAGTCTCTAATCCTATATTTCAGAGAAACCCACCACCTACTCCCGGTAACCGCCCCCACTAACGCCCGCTGAATTAGGGATTCTAGCCGGTCCCGGAAGTCCCGTATCTCCAGTAAGGAGGTATTGAACTTCCAGTAGCCGGCTAGACTAGGCCTATTGACTAACCGTAGACTGACCCTAACAAGCTTATGGTCAGTCCACGCTATCAGGTGGAACGTGGGACAACTAACGAAATCAGTGTCAGCTCGTCTAACTAACACTCTGTCCAAGTAGGAACCTACTTTGGCAGAGGGCGAGCTATCTAGCCACGTCCACATCTCCCGCCCTGGGTGATCAAGACGAAACCTGTCGACGAGACCGTGACGAGTCACGAAGCCGACAAGGCTGCTATCACACCTTCCCGCACGCCTAGCTCCCCGCCCGACCTTATCTATCTTGGGATCAAGGATCGCATTCCAATCACCCATTAAGACTAGCCGCTTCGTATCGTCCAGGAACGGCGCCAACCGACGAAAAAAGGAAATCCTCTCCGCAGCGATATTGGACGCATAAACCGCAACCAGACGAAACTTGAAACTTTTCACGGCAACATCGGCCACAACCAGCCGGCCCCCGTCACCTGCAAAAACAACGTCAACATCAGCATCAAGGCTGCGTCCAACTAGCAGAGAGACCCCAGCGCTGATGCGGCTGCCGTATGCTGAGAAAACGTTAAAGTCGCTTTCCAGCACCCGACAGTCGGCATCGCAAGTGAAGTGGGTCTCCTGCACTGCAGCAACATCCACTCCGAGGTTCTTGAGTTCACCAAGCAAGCGCGCACACTTGCTTGAATCCCTCAGTCCCCTCACATTCAAACTGGCAACGTTTAAAGCCATCAATCTCACTTACCTTACTCAGTGTCGACTACGGGCCGGAAATCCTTCGGGGTGAGGATGCCGACAGCCTGACGCAGAGAACCGGTACCGAGTTCAGTTGTCACCCGGTTGTCTCTGGTGATTCCGCCGACATCTATGGGGAACCGCAGCTTTAGGGACCTGTAAAGGGACGGGTGAACCAAAATTGGGACCCTGCCCGAACAAAAAGGAATACATTTTTTCAATGAGGAGTGCTCCAACTCCGCCAGCTTTATGCCCGTATCAGTCTGACAGACCGTACTCAAGAACTTCCATACGCCCTTGGTACGGTCGCCAGCTGACCGGACAAAAGTGGTCACCATGGCTGCACTCCTAAAATTGACAGGATTAGAAACATTCAGGTTTTGTATTTTTTCAAGGTTCAGCAGCGGCTTTAGTGCCTTTCGCAGCTGGAAGTCGCCAACTGCTTCCAGCTCTACTGAGCACAAAGCCGCTGCCTGCTGTATTTGGGTGATTGTTAGTTCTTTTTCGCCCTCCTGCCGATTTGCTTTTTTTTTACTGGCAGGAGGGTCTTGTTTTCTTTTTGACGGGAACAGTTCTTGAGAGGATATGCTAGTGGGGCTGAGTGAGGGAAGAGATGGAGTTCTGGTTAAGTTTAGGGGCTGGGACCGGTCTGCTGATTGCGACCTTGGGAGTGGGATTTGGTAGGGTCTGTGGTATTTCTTTAGGCACTGTTCTTGTTGGGGTGAGAGGGTGAACATTTGATATGGTGGTTGTGTGCGTTGTAGGATTTGAGGGGGTGGAAAGGGTGGTGGAGGTAGAGGTGGAGGAGTTGGTTGCTTTTGTGGTTGAGAGGAGGGACCTGCCTTGGGTTGTTCAGGGCATATTTTTTTTGCGGTCCCCTCCCCGCTGTCCCTTCTCCTCTTCAAATTAAAGTTGGTCTCCATCTCTTCCGGGGCGTTTGGTTTATTTTTCTTTTTTTGTTTTTTCGGAGATGTCTTTGTTGCTGCAGATGGTGCCGATGTTACTGGTGCGGGCGTTGCTGGAGTCTCTGTTGCTGGTGTGGCTGGTTTCGGAGTTATCGGTGGTTCTGATGTTGGTGTTGCTTCTGCTGCTACTACTGCTGCTGCTGCTGCTGTTTGGGCCTTTTTTTGAGGAGGGGATGAGGTTTTTTCCCCCTGCTTAGGGGATCCCCTCCTCTTTCTGGCCACCTCCGTCCAGCCCTCTTGATTGCTTGGTTTGAGCTGGGCTGGACCCGGGCCCTTGGCCTCCGCTTCTTTTCTGACTGTGTTGGTGATGGTGGCTGCTGCGTCCCCTGTTGTTGTCGTTGTTGTTGTTGTTGTTGACGTAGTTTTTTCTTTTTGGTTTTCAGGGCGCTGGGGGCAAAACTTGGCGATGTGGCCAATTTGCTTACACCCCCAGCACCTGGGGCGTCTTCCCTCCACCAACACAATCATCTGCCGATCCCCGCAGATTACTGTTTCCGGGATGGCTTTGAAGCCATCCCTTGTTAGGCACAGCCGGAAGGCATAGTCCCCGTAGGCTGTCCCGGCCGGGGATCTGAGGAGGTTGAACTCCTCAACCTGGCCAAAGGCACTTAAGTATGCTGCCAGGACCTCCCCAGTAATAATGGCCGGGACATTGCAGATCGTCACGCGGAGCCTACGGGTGCCCTGATATTCCGGCTGTAGCCTAAAGTTCTTCGTAATTATGTCTCTTTCTGCTGCTTTCGCCGCTTGTTGTTCTGTGGGAAACAGGACATCCCATGTTGCGAAACTTTTTCTGCAGAAGTACTGGCATGGGATGCCTGACTTCCTTAGCAGCTCTTCGAAAGAATCCTTATTGAGCCCCACCAGCCTTTTTGTTTTAAGGTCGGAAACGACCAGCGAGAGGACTCTTGGTATTATTTTGTCGGCTATTTCCGGGATGGGCAAAATCTCGTTTCCGTTAAAGTACTTGGCGTACTTGCCCACCCGGTCCTTCTCATAGTCAGCCGGTCCCCTCTGCTGGCCTTTCCAGGCTGTGGGGCTTTTTTGAGCCGGCTGTATTGGGCTGTCTTGGCTATCTTTTGTTTCTTGGGATTCGGCGGGGATCGGCAACGAAGGCCAATTTGCCCCTATCAGGCTTTGTGTCTTTGTTGACTTATTTGGAGTTGTTGCCCCCTCCATGGCTGCGAAAAAATAATAGCAGCCAGGAGGGTATGGTTAAACCTCCAACTGTAGCTTAGTATGGAGGGGGGGCTCTACAGTTTCAACTGAAAGAATGTCAAAAAACAAGTGGAATGACACCACGCAAGTTATAAGACAGGTAGAACCCCTGACAATCAAAAAATAAATGGTAAGGCAACAAAATAAAATCCGACTTATAACAACAAACAAAAAAGTCGGATAACAAGTGGAAAAAAAGAAAAATAAAACAAGTCAGTCGTCAAAACAAAGAGTTCTCGGTAAGACTTGAAAAAAAATTAAAGTTCAAACAAAGTCACAAAAAAACAAAGTCTTACCGAGATAACAATTTTTTCAACAAGTAATCCAACAAGTAATCCAATAAAGTAACAACGCAAATCAACACTTTTCGTAAGAATAATAGAGAATGTTGTCTCCCTTTATTTCCTGTAAAAATGCAGGAAGGCACAAGGCCTTAAGTTTTGTGGGGAGGGGGAAGGGTGCGGTCTTGCAATAACTATGTTTTAACTAGTGGGACCTAGCTGGCCACATTCGCCGACCCATTCAACAATACAATATATAGTCATTCATCCGTCGCCATGCGCGCTGCTGTCACCAAAATACCACATTTGCTCGATGAAGAAAGAACCTACTTAAAATCCCGAGAGTGATGCATGATTTTATTTACAAATTGTGGTTTTTACAAATGAATTCATATGATGGGGATGGGAGAAAAAACCCCGAAATATGTACAGCAACAAAGGAAAAAATCCCCCGTTTGGTTGCCCTCCCATCCCCCCGTCTATAAAATTGGAGGCCGACTGTTTTCCGGGGCGAAAAGAACCGAAAACAAGCCGGACCTACCCTAGGTGGGGCAGGGAACCTAATCTACAGGGGTCAAAGGAAATAAGGGGTCGGGCGCGGTATGGGTTGATTCAAGCAGGTAATATGATTTTTTATACATATGAATGTTCAAGATCTTCAGTAAAAGCGGGCTGGGATATGGGTTAAGGTACAAAAATAATGGGGATGGGGAAGATCTTGAGAACTAATGACTAGGTGACGGGGACAATGACTGACAACATACTGCTAACTAGGTTACCAGGGAAAAAAGCTTTGCCTACTTACCGGGGGTGGGGTCCCGAAGGACCCGTACCGTAGACTCCATGAGCGGGCAGAGGAGGGAAGGATGACTCCAACGTTGCCCCCTTTCTTACGACCAGGCTCGCTGCATTCACCCACCTTCTGCTGAATGTTATGCGATCCAAGCGTTTTCTATCGCATCTGATTTTGACCCTAAGCGAATGCCTAAAGTACAAAACCAGATCACGATGAGAAAAGTTTGCATCGTCATACAATCCCTTCTTTCGCGTAGTCCAAATCACCATTCGAGCTACAGCCAGGATCGCGAGAAACACCACACGCTTCTCACCCTGAAACGGAGGAAGAACGTTGTCCACGACGTAACCAACGTCGAGCAGCACGAGCTGCTTGGGTTCGATGCGAGCCGTCCACTCCCCGACGTGATCCCAAAACGGGCGAACTCGCTCGCAGTAGTAGAAGGCGTGCTCAGCCGTTTCTTCTAAGCCACTGCTGCAGCGAGGGCAATCAGGCATGTCTGCCAGGCCCGCTTTGTAGTTCAAGCCGAAAAGGGGTAACGCATTCCGTGCAAGTCGCCAGGTGAGCGAGAACTCGGAGTTGTTCAAGAAGCTCGATCCTGGCGCCCAATTCCAGTGAGAGCGGATCTCCTCCGCCGTCCAGCCTCGCCGCTCGCTAAGAGGATCAGAAGCGGAACCCACCACTAATTCCCGATATAGCTCTTTCCGAGGCCGTGAAAGGTCACTGGACCCAAGAAGGTTACGAAGGGCCTTTCGGCACTCGCGGACAAACAGTGCTTCGCCCAAAGGCTTACGTCGACCTTCAGCCTTTGGGTCTGACTGGAGGCGAGGAAAAGTCCGACTCGCCTTTCGTCTCCACACTGCGTCCCCCGTCAAGGACCGGCCCAGGTATGCAAGTCTTTCAGCAAGCCAGTGGCTCTCCAGATCAGGCATACCCAGACCCCCGTTACGTGTACGTTGGATACAGACCTGCCTACGGACCATCGGCCTTGCACCTCCCCAGAGCAATCTGGAGAGGGATTGTTGCAGTGCCAACCGACGTGCCTTAGGCAGAGGAAGTACAGCCAATCGGTAAAGGATCAGAGGGAAGACGTACGTGGCGCACGCCTCCGCCCTGCCCTTTAAGGACAACCTCCTTGAAAGCCAGATTCCCACCTGAGCATTCACCTTGGTTTGTACTTCCAACCAATTTCGCTCCAGTTGGAGGTCGGGCCCGAACCACACCCCGAGGATGCGGACGGGTCCGTCACTCCAGCGGAAGGGCCCTGGAAGAGTATTGCTACCCCTCCAAGCACCAAGCCGCAAACCTTCGCTTTTGTCAAAATTGACCTTGGCTCCTGCGATCCGCTCGTACTCGACAACCGCCTCTTTCACAGCCTTTATATCCAGACGGCGGGACACAAAGACTGTGATGTCATCAGCGAACGCGGAAACCCTTGCAGCAAGGCTGCTAACAAAAGGTATACCGCGCAGGGACGGACTTGTCCTCTCATCCCTAAGCCTGCGCAGGAGGGGCTCCAACGCGAGGACATAGAGAAGAGGAGACAACGGGCAGCCCTGCCGGACCGAACGCTCGATCGCGAATACCTCCGAACGCCTTCCGTTCACCTGCACCACTGCCTGAGGGTTATGGTACATCATACTAATCCATCTGCGGAACTCCGGTTTGAATCCGGCAGTCTCCAAAACAGACGTCAAGAACCGATGGTCAACCCTATCGAAGGCCTTGGACTGATCTAAACTGATCAGCGCGGCTTCGGTGTCGTCTTCTATTCCCTCTAGGACCTCGCGAATCAAGTGCAGATTGTCCTGGATCGATCTTCCCTTCACAGCAAAGGTCTGTTCGGGGCCGATCAGATCACTGATGACACGCTGTAAACGATTCGCCAAGACCCGGGCCAAAATCTTTAACTCTGCGTTAAGCAGAGTTATGGGCCTGTAGTCATCTAAGCCCTCCCCAACATGCTGGCCACCTTTCTTCAGCAATGTGATCACGCCCTTGGTAACGCAACCAGGGATCACTCCCTGGGCGAACCAATGGTTGAACACATCCGTCAGAATAGGCACAAACATGTGCGACATCCTCAAGTACACTTCGTAGGGCAAACCATCTAGTCCCGGCGACTTGTTGAGGCCGACCTGCTTCAACGCATCACGGACTTCGCATTCAGTAACCAACCCCTCGCAGCTAGCCGCTTCAGCCACCCCAAGGCGGGGGAAGTCGGCAAGATAGCTACGAAACTCCCGGATCGGGAGATCAGGGCAGCGGGCAAAGCGATCCCGAAAGTGCGCCCGAAAGGCATCACGCATCTCACGACCCGATCGCAGCAGTCGCCCGTCCGCAGTCTTGACAGACGCGATGTACCGATCGGGGAACCTTCGCACTTCTTCTTCACGCGCAGTCGCGTTCGATTTCACAGCTTCGTTGAGAACTCTATTTAGCCTAGATCTAACTACGAATCCCTTGTAGCGCTCGCTACTCTCACGCTCAAGGTCCCTCCTAGCTAGCTCTACACCTAGGGAGTCCCCCCCAGCCACCGCCCGGGAAAGTCTATCTTCTATAGCCTTCGCCTCCTTGGCCTTATCTAGGCTGAGCTGTTGACCGTATTTGGTGGCGAAGTCTCTAATCCTATATTTCAGAGAAACCCACCACCTACTCCCGGTAACCGCCCCCACTAACGCCCGCTGAATTAGGGATTCTAGCCGGTCCCGGAAGTCCCGTATCTCCAGTAAGGAGGTATTGAACTTCCAGTAGCCGGCTAGACTAGGCCTATTGGCTAACCGTAGACTGACCCTAACAAGCTTATGGTCAGTCCACGCTATCAGGTGGAACGTGGGACAACTAACGAAATCAATGTCAGCTCGTCTAACTAACACTCTGTCCAAGTAGGAACCTACTTTGGCAGAGGGCGAGCTATCTAGCCACGTCCACATCTCCCGCCCTGGGTGATCAAGACGAAACCTGTCGACGAGACCGTGACGAGTCACGAAGCCGACAAGGCTGCTATCACACCTTCCCGCACGCCTAGCTCCCCGCCCGACCTTATCTATCTTGGGATCAAGGATCGCATTCCAATCACCCATTAAGACTAGCCGCTTCGTATCGTCCAGGAACGGCGCCAACCGACGAAAAAAAGAAATCCTCTCCGCAGCGATATTGGACGCATAAACCGCAACCAGACGAAACTTGAAACTTTTCACGGCAACATCGGCCACAACCAGCCGGCCCCCGTCACCTGCAAAAACAACGTCAACATCAGCATCAAGGCTGCGTCCAACTAGCAGAGAGACCCCAGCGCTGATGCGGCTGCCGTATGCTGAGAAAACGTTAAAGTCGCTTTCCAGCACCCGACAGTCGGCATCGCAAGTGAAGTGGGTCTCCTGCACTGCAGCAACATCCACTCCGAGGTTCTTGAGTTCACCAAGCAAGCGCGCACACTTGCTTGAATCCCTCAGTCCCCTCACATTCAAACTGGCAACGTTTAAAGCCATCAATCTCACTTACCTTACTCAGTGTCGACTACGGGCCGGAAATCCTTCGGGGTGAGGATGCCGACAGCCTGACGCAGAGAACCGGTACCGAGTTCAGTTGTCACCCGGTTGTCTCTGGTGATTCCGCCGACATCTATGGGGAACCGCAGCTTTAGGGACCTGTAAAGGGACGGGTGAACCAAAATTGGGACCCTGCCCGAACAAAAAGGAATACATTTTTTCAATGAGGAGTGCTCCAACTCCGCCAGCTTTATGCCCGTATCAGTCTGACAGACCGTACTCAAGAACTTCCATACGCCCTTGGTACGGTCGCCAGCTGACCGGACAAAAGTGGTCACCATGGCTGCACTCCTAAAATTGACAGGATTAGAAACATTCAGGTTTTGTATTTTTTCAAGGCTCAGCAGCGGCTTTAGTGCCTTTCGCAGCTGGAAGTCGCCAACTGCTTCCAGCTCTACTGAGCACAAAGCCGCTGCCTGCTGTATTTGGGTGATTGTAAGTTCTTTTTCGCCCTCCTGCCGATTTGCTTTTTTTTTACTGGCAGGAGGGTCTTGTTTTCGTTTTGATGGGAACAGTTCTTGAGAGGATATGCTAGTGGGGCTGAGTGAGGGAAGAGATGGAGTTCTGGTTAAGTTTAGGGGCTGGGACCGGTCTGCTGATTGGGACCTTGGGAGTGGGATTTGGTAGGGTCTGTGGTATTTCTTTAGGCACTGTTCTTGTTGGGGTGAGAGGGTGAACATTTGATATGGTGGTTGTGTGAGTTGTAGGATTTGAGGGGGTGGAAAGGGTGGTGGAGGTAAAGGTGGAGGAGTTGATTGCTTTTGCGGTTGAGAGGAGGGACCTGCCTTGGGTTGTTCAGGGCATATTTTTTTTGCGGTCCCCTCCCCGCTGTCCCTTCTCCTCTTCAAATTATAGTTGGTCTCCATCTCTTCCGGGGCGTTTGGTTTATTTTTCTTTTTATGTTTTTTCGGTGATGTCTTTGTTGCTGCAGATGGTGTCGATGTTACTGGTGCGGGCGTTGCTGGAGTCTCTGTTGCTGGTGTGGCTGGTTTCGGAGTTATCGGTGGTTCTGATGTTGGTGTTGCTTCTGCTGCTACTACTGCTGCTGCTGTTTGGGCCTTTTTTTGAGGAGGGGATGAGGTTTTTTCCCCCTGCTTAGGGGATCCCCTCCTCTTTCTGGCCACCTCCGTCCAGCCCTCTTGATTGCTTGGTTTGAGCTGGGCTGGACTCGGGCCCTTGGCCTCCGCTTCTTTTCTGACTGTGTTGGTGATGGTGGCTGCTGCGTCCCCTGTTGTTGTCGTTGTTGTCGTTGTTGTTGTTGACGTAGTTTTTTCTTTATTTTCAGGGCGCTGGGGGCAAAACTTGGCAATGTGGCCAATTTGCTTACACCCCCAGCACCTGGGGCGTCTTCCCTCCACCAACACAATCATCTGCCGATCCCCGCAGATTACTGTTTCCGGGATGGCTTTGAAGCCATCCCTTGTTAGGCACAGCCGGAAGGCATAGTCCCCGTAGGCTGTCCCGGCCGGGGATCTGAGGAGGTTGAACTCCTCAACCTGGCCAAAGGCACTTAAGTATGCTGCCAGGACCTCCCCAGTAATAATGGCCGGGACATTGCAGATCGTCACGCGGAGCCTACGGGTGCCCTGATATTCCGGCTGTAGCCTAAAGTTCTTCGTAATTATGTCTCTTTCTGCTGCTTTCGCCGCTTGTTGTTCTGTGGGAAACAGGACATCCCATGTTGCGAAACTTTTTCTGCAGAAGTACTGGCATGGGATGCCTGACTTCCTTAGCAGCTCTTCGAAAGAATCCTTATTGAGCCCCACCAGCCTTTTTGTTTTAAGGTCGGAAACGACCAGCGAGAGGACTCTTGGTATTATTTTGTCGGCTATTTCCGGGATGGGCAAAATCTCGTTTCCGTTAAAGTACTTGGCGTACTTGCCCACCCGGTCCTTCTCATAGTCAGCCGGTCCCCTCTGCTGGCCTTTCCAGGCTGTGGGGCTTTTTTGAGCCGGCTGTATTGGGCTGTCTTGGCTATCTTTTGTTTCTTGGGATTCGGCGGGGATCGGCAACGAAGGCCAATTTGCCCCTATCAGGCTTTGTGTCTTTGTTGACTTATTTGGAGTTGTTGCCCCCTCCATGGCTGCGAAAAAATAATAGCAGCCAGGAGGGTATGGTTAAACCTCCAACTGTAGCTTAGTATGGAGGGGGGGCTCTACAGTTTCAACTGAAAGAATGTCAAAAAACAAGTGGAATGACACCACGCAAGTTATAAGACAGGTAGAACCCCTCACAATCAAAAAATAAATGGTAAGGCAACAAAATAAAATCCGACTTATAACAACAAACAAAAAAGTCGGATAACAAGTGGAAAAAAAGAAAAATAAAACAAGTCAGTCGTCAAAACAAAGAGTTCTCGGTAAGACTTGAAAAAAATTAAAGTTCAATCAAAGTCACAAAAAAACAAAGTCTTACCGAGATAACAATTTTTTCAACAAGTAATCCAACAAGTAATCCAATAAAGTAACAACGCAAATCAACACTTTTCGTAAGAATAATAGAGAATGTTGTCTCCCTTTATTTCCTGTAAAAATGCAGGAAGGCACAAGGCCTTAAGTTTTGTGGGGAAGGGGAAGGGTGCGGTCTTGCATTAACTATGTTTTTACTAAGGGGACCTAGCTAGCCACATTCGCCGACCCATTCAACAATACAATATATAGTCATTCATCCGTCGCCATGCGCGCTGCTGTCACCAAAATACCACATTTGCTCGATGAAAAAAGAACCTACTTAAAATCCCGAGAGTGATGCATGATTTTATTTACAAATTGTGGTTTTTACAAATGAATTCATATGATGGGGATGGGAGAAAAAACCCCGAAATATGTACAGCAACAAAGGAAAAAATCCCCCGTTTGGTTGCCCTCCCATCCCCCCGTCTATAAAATTGGAGGCCGACTGTTTTCCGGGGCGAAAAGAACCGAAAACAAGCCGGACCTACCCTAGGAGGGGCAGGGATCCTAATCTACAGGGGTCAAAGGAAATAAGGGGTCGGGCGCGGTATGGGTTGATTCAAGCAGGTAATATGATTTTTTATACATATGAATGTTCAAGATCTTCAGTAAAAAGCGGGCTGGGATATGGGTTAAGGTACAAAAATAATGGGGATGGGGAAGATCTTGAGAACTAATGACTAGGTGACGGGGACAATGACTGACAACATACTGCTAACTAGGTTACCAGGGAAAAAAGCTTTGCCTACTTACCGGGGGTGGGGTCCCGAAGGACCCGTACCGTAGACGCCATGAGCGGGCAGAGGAGGGAAGGATGACTCCAACGTTGCCCCCTTTCTTACGACCAGGCTCGCTGCATTCACCCACCTTCTGCTGAATGTTATGCGATCCAAGCGTTTTCTATCGCATCTGATTTTGACCCTAAGCGAATGCCTAAAGTACAAAACCAGATCACGATGAGAAAAGTTTGCATCGTCATACAATCCCTTCTTTCGCGTAGTCCAAATCACCATTCGAGCTACAGCCAGGATCGCGAGAAACACCACACGCTTCTCACCCTGAAACGGAGGAAGAACGTTGTCCACGACGTAACCAACGTCGAGCAGCACGAGCTGCTTGGGTTCGATGCGAGCCGTCCACTCCCCGACGTGATCCCAAAACGGGCGAACTCGCTCGCAGTAGTAGAAGGCGTGCTCAGCCGTTTCTTCTAAGCCACTGCTGCAGCGAGGGCAATCAGGCATGTCTGCCAGGCCCGCTTTGTAGTTCAAGCCGAAAAGGGGTAACGCATTCCGTGCAAGTCGCCAGGTGAGCGAGAACTCGGAGTTGTTCAAGAAGCTCGATCCTGGCGCCCAATTCCAGTGAGAGCGGATCTCCTCCGCCGTCCAGCCTCGCCGCTCGCTAAGAGGATCAGAAGCGGAACCCACCACTAATTCCCGATATAGCTCTTTCCGAGGCCGTGAAAGGTCACTGGACCCAAGAAGGTTACGAAGGGCCTTTCGGCACTCGCGGACAAACAGTGCTTCGCCCAAAGGCTTACGTCGACCTTCAGCCTTTGGGTCTGACTGGAGGCGAGGAAAAGTCCGACTCGCCTTTCGTCTCCACACTGCGTCCCCCGTCAAGGACCGGCCCAGGTATGCAAGTCTTTCAGCAAGCCAGTGGCTCTCCAGATCAGGCATACCCAGACCCCCGTTACGTGTACGTTGGATACAGACCTGCCTACGGACCATCGGCCTTGCACCTCCCCAGAGCAATCTGGAGAGGGATTGTTGCAGTGCCAACCGACGTGCCTTAGGCAGAGGAAGTACAGCCAATCGGTAAAGGATCAGAGGGAAGACGTACGTGGCGCACGCCTCCGCCCTGCCCTTTAAGGACAACCTCCTTGAAAGCCAGATTCCCACCTGAGCATTCACCTTGGTTTGTACTTCCAACCAATTTCGCTCCAGTTGGAGGTCGGGCCCGAACCACACCCCGAGGATGCGGACGGGTCCGTCACTCCAGCGGAAGGGCCCTGGAAGAGTATTGCTACCCCTCCAAGCACCAAGCCGCAAACCTTCGCTTTTGTCAAAATTGACCTTGGCTCCTGCGATCCGCTCGTACTCGACAACCGCCTCTTTCACAGCCTTTATATCCAGACGGCGGGACACAAAGACTGTGATGTCATCAGCGAACGCGGAAACCCTTGCAGCAAGGCTGCTAACAAAAGGTATACCGCGCAGGGACGGACTTGTCCTCTCATCCCTAAGCCTGCGCAGGAGGGGCTCCAACGCGAGGACATAGAGAAGAGGAGACAACGGGCAGCCCTGCCGGACCGAACGCTCGATCGCGAATACCTCCGAACGCCTTCCGTTCACCTGCACCACTGCCTGAGGGTTATGGTACATCATACTAATCCATCTGCGGAACTCCGGTTTGAATCCGGCAGTCTCCAAAACAGACGCCAAGAACCGATGGTCAACCCTATCGAAGGCCTTGGACTGATCTAAACTGATCAGCGCGGCTTCGGTGTCGTCTTCTATTCCCTCTAGGACCTCGCGAATCAAGTGCAGATTGTCCTGGATCGATCTTCCCTTCACAGCAAAGGTCTGTTCGGGGCCGATCAGATCACTGATGACACGCTGTAAACGATTCGCCAAGACCCGGGCCAAAATCTTTAACTCTGCGTTAAGCAGAGTTATGGGCCTGTAGTCATCTAAGCCCTCCCCAACATGCTGGCCACCTTTCTTCAGCAATGTGATCACGCCCTTGGTAACGCAACCAGGGATCACTCCCTGGGCGAACCAATGGTTGAACACATCCGTCAGAATAGGCACAAACATGTGCGACATCCTCAAGTACACTTCGTAGGGCAAACCATCTAGTCCCGGCGACTTGTTGAGGCCGACCTGCTTCAACGCATCACGGACTTCGCATTCAGTAACCAAACCCTCGCAGCTAGCCGCTTCAGCCACCCCAAGGCGGGGGAAGTCGGCAAGATAGCTACGAAACTCCCGGATCGGGAGATCAGGGCAGCGGGCAAAGCGATCCCGAAAGTGCGCCCGAAAGGCATCACGCATCTCACGACCCGATCGCAGCAGTCGCCCGTCCGCAGTCTTGACAGACGCGATGTACCGATCGGGGAACCTTCGCACTTCTTCTTCACGCGCAGTCGCGTTCGATTTCACAGCTTCGTTGAGAACTCTATTTAGCCTAGATCTAACTACGAATCCCTTGTAGCGCTCGCTACTCTCACGCTCAAGGTCCCTCCTAGCTAGCTCTACACCTAGGGAGTCCCCCCCAGCCACCGCCCGGGAAAGTCTATCTTCTATAGCCTTCGCCTCCTTGGCCTTATCTAGGCTGAGCTGTTGACCGTATTTGGTGGCGAAGTCTCTAATCCTATATTTCAGAGAAACCCACCACCTACTCCCGGTAACCGCCCCCACTAACGCCCGCTGAATTAGGGATTCTAGCCGGTCCCGGAAGTCCCGTATCTCCAGTAAGGAGGTATTGAACTTCCAGTAGCCGGCTAGACTAGGCCTATTGGCTAACCGTAGACTGACCCTAACAAGCTTATGGTCAGTCCACGCTATCAGGTGGAACGTGGGACAACTAACGAAATCAATGTCAGCTCGTCTAACTAACACTCTGTCCAAGTAGGAACCTACTTTGGCAGAGGGCGAGCTATCTAGCCACGTCCACATCTCCCGCCCTGGGTGATCAAGACGAAACCTGTCGACGAGACCGTGACGAGTCACGAAGCCGACAAGGCTGCTATCACACCTTCCCGCACGCCTAGCTCCCCGCCCGACCTTATCTATCTTGGGATCAAGGATCGCATTCCAATCACCCATTAAGACTAGCCGCTTCGTATCGTCCAGGAACGGCGCCAACCGACGAAAAAAGGAAATCCTCTCCGCAGCGATATTGGACGCATAAACCGCAACCAGACGAAACTTGAAACTTTTCACGGCAACATCGGCCACAACCAGCCGGCCCCCGTCACCTGCAAAAACAACGTCAACATCAGCATCAAGGCTGCGTCCAACTAGCAGAGAGACCCCAGCGCTGATGCGGCTGCCGTATGCTGAGAAAACGTTAAAGTCGCTTTCCAGCACCCGACAGTCGGCATCGCAAGTGAAGTGGGTCTCCTGCACTGCAGCAACATCCACTCCGAGGTTCTTGAGTTCACCAAGCAAGCGCGCACACTTGCTTGAATCCCTCAGTCCCCTCACATTCAAACTGGCAACGTTTAAAGCCATCAATCTCACTTACCTTACTCAGTGTCGACTACGGGCCGGAAATCCTTCGGGGTGAGGATGCCGACAGCCTGACGCAGAGAACCGGTACCGAGTTCAGTTGTCACCCGGTTGTCTCTGGTGATTCCGCCGACATCTATGGGGAACCGCAGCTTTAGGGACCTGTAAAGGGACGGGTGAACCAAAATTGGGACCCTGCCCGAACAAAAAGGAATACATTTTTTCAATGAGGAGTGCTCCAACTCCGCCAGCTTTATGCCCGTATCAGTCTGACAGACCGTACTCAAGAACTTCCATACGCCCTTGGTACGGTCGCCAGCTGACCGGACAAAAGTGGTCACCATGGCTGCACTCCTAAAATTGACAGGATTAGAAACATTCAGGTTTTGTATTTTTTCAAGGCTCAGCAGCGGCTTTAGTGCCTTTCGCAGCTGGAAGTCGCCAACTGCTTCCAGCTCTACTGAGCACAAAGCCGCTGCCTGCTGTATTTGGGTGATTGTAAGTTCTTTTTCGCCCTCCTGCCGATTTGCTTTTTTTTTACTGGCAGGAGGGTCTTGTTTTCGTTTTGATGGGAACAGTTCTTGAGAGGATATGCTAGTGGGGCTGAGTGAGGGAAGAGATGGAGTTCTGGTTAAGTTTAGGGGCTGGGACCGGTCTGCTGATTGGGACCTTGGGAGTGGGATTTGGTAGGGTCTGTGGTATTTCTTTAGGCACTGTTCTTGTTGGGGTGAGAGGGTGAACATTTGATATGGTGGTTGTGTGAGTTGTAGGATTTGAGGGGGTGGAAAGGGTGGTGGAGGTAAAGGTGGAGGAGTTGATTGCTTTTGCGGTTGAGAGGAGGGACCTGCCTTGGGTTGTTCAGGGCATATTTTTTTTGCGGTCCCCTCCCCGCTGTCCCTTCTCCTCTTCAAATTATAGTTGGTCTCCATCTCTTCCGGGGCGTTTGGTTTATTTTTCTTTTTATGTTTTTTCGGTGATGTCTTTGTTGCTGCAGATGGTGTCGATGTTACTGGTGCGGGCGTTGCTGGAGTCTCTGTTGCTGGTGTGGCTGGTTTCGGAGTTATCGGTGGTTCTGATGTTGGTGTTGCTTCTGCTGCTACTACTGCTGCTGCTGTTTGGGCCTTTTTTTGAGGAGGGGATGAGGTTTTTTCCCCCTGCTTAGGGGATCCCCTCCTCTTTCTGGCCACCTCCGTCCAGCCCTCTTGATTGCTTGGTTTGAGCTGGGCTGGACTCGGGCCCTTGGCCTCCGCTTCTTTTCTGACTGTGTTGGTGATGGTGGCTGCTGCGTCCCCTGTTGTTGTCGTTGTTGTCGTTGTTGTTGTTGACGTAGTTTTTTCTTTATTTTCAGGGCGCTGGGGGCAAAACTTGGCAATGTGGCCAATTTGCTTACACCCCCAGCACCTGGGGCGTCTTCCCTCCACCAACACAATCATCTGCCGATCCCCGCAGATTACTGTTTCCGGGATGGCTTTGAAGCCATCCCTTGTTAGGCACAGCCGGAAGGCATAGTCCCCGTAGGCTGTCCCGGCCGGGGATCTGAGGAGGTTGAACTCCTCAACCTGGCCAAAGGCACTTAAGTATGCTGCCAGGACCTCCCCAGTAATAATGGCCGGGACATTGCAGATCGTCACGCGGAGCCTACGGGTGCCCTGATATTCCGGCTGTAGCCTAAAGTTCTTCGTAATTATGTCTCTTTCTGCTGCTTTCGCCGCTTGTTGTTCTGTGGGAAACAGGACATCCCATGTTGCGAAACTTTTTCTGCAGAAGTACTGGCATGGGATGCCTGACTTCCTTAGCAGCTCTTCGAAAGAATCCTTATTGAGCCCCACCAGCCTTTTTGTTTTAAGGTCGGAAACGACCAGCGAGAGGACTCTTGGTATTATTTTGTCGGCTATTTCCGGGATGGGCAAAATCTCGTTTCCGTTAAAGTACTTGGCGTACTTGCCCACCCGGTCCTTCTCATAGTCAGCCGGTCCCCTCTGCTGGCCTTTCCAGGCTGTGGGGCTTTTTTGAGCCGGCTGTATTGGGCTGTCTTGGCTATCTTTTGTTTCTTGGGATTCGGCGGGGATCGGCAACGAAGGCCAATTTGCCCCTATCAGGCTTTGTGTCTTTGTTGACTTATTTGGAGTTGTTGCCCCCTCCATGGCTGCGAAAAAATAATAGCAGCCAGGAGGGTATGGTTAAACCTCCAACTGTAGCTTAGTATGGAGGGGGGGCTCTACAGTTTCAACTGAAAGAATGTCAAAAATAAAACAAGTGGAATGACACCACGCAAGATTAAAAACAGGTAGAGCCCCAGAAAATCAAAAAATAAATGTTAAGGCAACAAAATAAAATCCGACTTATAACAACAAACAAAAAAGTCGGATAACAAGTGAAAAAAAATAAAACAAGTCAGTCGTCAAAACAAAGAGTTCTCGGTAAGACTTGAAAAAAATTAAAGTTCAATCAAAGTCACAAAAAAACAAAGTCTTACCGAGATAACAATTTTTTCAACAAGTAATCCAACAAGTAATCCAATAAAGTAACAACGCAAATCAACACTTTTCGTAAGAATAATAGAGAATGTTGTCTCCCTTTATTTCCTGTAAAAATGCAGGAAGGCACAAGGCCTTAAGTTTTGTGGGGAAGGGGAAGGGTGCGGTCTTGCATTAACTATGTTTTTACTAAGGGGACCTAGCTAGCCACATTCGCCGACCCATTCAACAATACAATATATAGTCATTCATCCGTCGCCATGCGCGCTGCTGTCACCAAAATACCACATTTGCTCGATGAAAAAAGAACCTACTTAAAATCCCGAGAGTGATGCATGATTTTATTTACAAATTGTGGTTTTTACAAATGAATTCATATGATGGGGATGGGAGAAAAAACCCCGAAATATGTACAGCAACAAAGGAAAAAATCCCCCGTTTGGTTGCCCTCCCATCCCCCCGTCTATAAAATTGGAGGCCGACTGTTTTCCGGGGCGAAAAGAACCGAAAACAAGCCGGACCTACCCTAGGAGGGGCAGGGATCCTAATCTACAGGGGTCAAAGGAAATAAGGGGTCGGGCGCGGTATGGGTTGATTCAAGCAGGTAATATGATTTTTTATACATATGAATGTTCAAGATCTTCAGTAAAAAGCGGGCTGGGATATGGGTTAAGGTACAAAAATAATGGGGATGGGGAAGATCTTGAGAACTAATGACTAGGTGACGGGGACAATGACTGACAACATACTGCTAACTAGGTTACCAGGGAAAAAAGCTTTGCCTACTTACCGGGGGTGGGGTCCCGAAGGACCCGTACCGTAGACGCCATGAGCGGGCAGAGGAGGGAAGGATGACTCCAACGTTGCCCCCTTTCTTACGACCAGGCTCGCTGCATTCACCCACCTTCTGCTGAATGTTATGCGATCCAAGCGTTTTCTATCGCATCTGATTTTGACCCTAAGCGAATGCCTAAAGTACAAAACCAGATCACGATGAGAAAAGTTTGCATCGTCATACAATCCCTTCTTTCGCGTAGTCCAAATCACCATTCGAGCTACAGCCAGGATCGCGAGAAACACCACACGCTTCTCACCCTGAAACGGAGGAAGAACGTTGTCCACGACGTAACCAACGTCGAGCAGCACGAGCTGCTTGGGTTCGATGCGAGCCGTCCACTCCCCGACGTGATCCCAAAACGGGCGAACTCGCTCGCAGTAGTAGAAGGCGTGCTCAGCCGTTTCTTCTAAGCCACTGCTGCAGCGAGGGCAATCAGGCATGTCTGCCAGGCCCGCTTTGTAGTTCAAGCCGAAAAGGGGTAACGCATTCCGTGCAAGTCGCCAGGTGAGCGAGAACTCGGAGTTGTTCAAGAAGCTCGATCCTGGCGCCCAATTCCAGTGAGAGCGGATCTCCTCCGCCGTCCAGCCTCGCCGCTCGCTAAGAGGATCAGAAGCGGAACCCACCACTAATTCCCGATATAGCTCTTTCCGAGGCCGTGAAAGGTCACTGGACCCAAGAAGGTTACGAAGGGCCTTTCGGCACTCGCGGACAAACAGTGCTTCGCCCAAAGGCTTACGTCGACCTTCAGCCTTTGGGTCTGACTGGAGGCGAGGAAAAGTCCGACTCGCCTTTCGTCTCCACACTGCGTCCCCCGTCAAGGACCGGCCCAGGTATGCAAGTCTTTCAGCAAGCCAGTGGCTCTCCAGATCAGGCATACCCAGACCCCCGTTACGTGTACGTTGGATACAGACCTGCCTACGGACCATCGGCCTTGCACCTCCCCAGAGCAATCTGGAGAGGGATTGTTGCAGTGCCAACCGACGTGCCTTAGGCAGAGGAAGTACAGCCAATCGGTAAAGGATCAGAGGGAAGACGTACGTGGCGCACGCCTCCGCCCTGCCCTTTAAGGACAACCTCCTTGAAAGCCAGATTCCCACCTGAGCATTCACCTTGGTTTGTACTTCCAACCAATTTCGCTCCAGTTGGAGGTCGGGCCCGAACCACACCCCGAGGATGCGGACGGGTCCGTCACTCCAGCGGAAGGGCCCTGGAAGAGTATTGCTACCCCTCCAAGCACCAAGCCGCAAACCTTCGCTTTTGTCAAAATTGACCTTGGCTCCTGCGATCCGCTCGTACTCGACAACCGCCTCTTTCACAGCCTTTATATCCAGACGGCGGGACACAAAGACTGTGATGTCATCAGCGAACGCGGAAACCCTTGCAGCAAGGCTGCTAACAAAAGGTATACCGCGCAGGGACGGACTTGTCCTCTCATCCCTAAGCCTGCGCAGGAGGGGCTCCAACGCGAGGACATAGAGAAGAGGAGACAACGGGCAGCCCTGCCGGACCGAACGCTCGATCGCGAATACCTCCGAACGCCTTCCGTTCACCTGCACCACTGCCTGAGGGTTATGGTACATCATACTAATCCATCTGCGGAACTCCGGTTTGAATCCGGCAGTCTCCAAAACAGACGCCAAGAACCGATGGTCAACCCTATCGAAGGCCTTGGACTGATCTAAACTGATCAGCGCGGCTTCGGTGTCGTCTTCTATTCCCTCTAGGACCTCGCGAATCAAGTGCAGATTGTCCTGGATCGATCTTCCCTTCACAGCAAAGGTCTGTTCGGGGCCGATCAGATCACTGATGACACGCTGTAAACGATTCGCCAAGACCCGGGCCAAAATCTTTAACTCTGCGTTAAGCAGAGTTATGGGCCTGTAGTCATCTAAGCCCTCCCCAACATGCTGGCCACCTTTCTTCAGCAATGTGATCACGCCCTTGGTAACGCAACCAGGGATCACTCCCTGGGCGAACCAATGGTTGAACACATCCGTCAGAATAGGCACAAACATGTGCGACATCCTCAAGTACACTTCGTAGGGCAAACCATCTAGTCCCGGCGACTTGTTGAGGCCGACCTGCTTCAACGCATCACGGACTTCGCATTCAGTAACCAAACCCTCGCAGCTAGCCGCTTCAGCCACCCCAAGGCGGGGGAAGTCGGCAAGATAGCTACGAAACTCCCGGATCGGGAGATCAGGGCAGCGGGCAAAGCGATCCCGAAAGTGCGCCCGAAAGGCATCACGCATCTCACGACCCGATCGCAGCAGTCGCCCGTCCGCAGTCTTGACAGACGCGATGTACCGATCGGGGAACCTTCGCACTTCTTCTTCACGCGCAGTCGCGTTCGATTTCACAGCTTCGTTGAGAACTCTATTTAGCCTAGATCTAACTACGAATCCCTTGTAGCGCTCGCTACTCTCACGCTCAAGGTCCCTCCTAGCTAGCTCTACACCTAGGGAGTCCCCCCCAGCCACCGCCCGGGAAAGTCTATCTTCTATAGCCTTCGCCTCCTTGGCCTTATCTAGGCTGAGCTGTTGACCGTATTTGGTGGCGAAGTCTCTAATCCTATATTTCAGAGAAACCCACCACCTACTCCCGGTAACCGCCCCCACTAACGCCCGCTGAATTAGGGATTCTAGCCGGTCCCGGAAGTCCCGTATCTCCAGTAAGGAGGTATTGAACTTCCAGTAGCCGGCTAGACTAGGCCTATTGGCTAACCGTAGACTGACCCTAACAAGCTTATGGTCAGTCCACGCTATCAGGTGGAACGTGGGACAACTAACGAAATCAATGTCAGCTCGTCTAACTAACACTCTGTCCAAGTAGGAACCTACTTTGGCAGAGGGCGAGCTATCTAGCCACGTCCACATCTCCCGCCCTGGGTGATCAAGACGAAACCTGTCGACGAGACCGTGACGAGTCACGAAGCCGACAAGGCTGCTATCACACCTTCCCGCACGCCTAGCTCCCCGCCCGACCTTATCTATCTTGGGATCAAGGATCGCATTCCAATCACCCATTAAGACTAGCCGCTTCGTATCGTCCAGGAACGGCGCCAACCGACGAAAAAAGGAAATCCTCTCCGCAGCGATATTGGACGCATAAACCGCAACCAGACGAAACTTGAAACTTTTCACGGCAACATCGGCCACAACCAGCCGGCCCCCGTCACCTGCAAAAACAACGTCAACATCAGCATCAAGGCTGCGTCCAACTAGCAGAGAGACCCCAGCGCTGATGCGGCTGCCGTATGCTGAGAAAACGTTAAAGTCGCTTTCCAGCACCCGACAGTCGGCATCGCAAGTGAAGTGGGTCTCCTGCACTGCAGCAACATCCACTCCGAGGTTCTTGAGTTCACCAAGCAAGCGCGCACACTTGCTTGAATCCCTCAGTCCCCTCACATTCAAACTGGCAACGTTTAAAGCCATCAATCTCACTTACCTTACTCAGTGTCGACTACGGGCCGGAAATCCTTCGGGGTGAGGATGCCGACAGCCTGACGCAGAGAACCGGTACCGAGTTCAGTTGTCACCCGGTTGTCTCTGGTGATTCCGCCGACATCTATGGGGAACCGCAGCTTTAGGGACCTGTAAAGGGACGGGTGAACCAAAATTGGGACCCTGCCCGAACAAAAAGGAATACATTTTTTCAATGAGGAGTGCTCCAACTCCGCCAGCTTTATGCCCGTATCAGTCTGACAGACCGTACTCAAGAACTTCCATACGCCCTTGGTACGGTCGCCAGCTGACCGGACAAAAGTGGTCACCATGGCTGCACTCCTAAAATTGACAGGATTAGAAACATTCAGGTTTTGTATTTTTTCAAGGCTCAGCAGCGGCTTTAGTGCCTTTCGCAGCTGGAAGTCGCCAACTGCTTCCAGCTCTACTGAGCACAAAGCCGCTGCCTGCTGTATTTGGGTGATTGTAAGTTCTTTTTCGCCCTCCTGCCGATTTGCTTTTTTTTTACTGGCAGGAGGGTCTTGTTTTCGTTTTGATGGGAACAGTTCTTGAGAGGATATGCTAGTGGGGCTGAGTGAGGGAAGAGATGGAGTTCTGGTTAAGTTTAGGGGCTGGGACCGGTCTGCTGATTGGGACCTTGGGAGTGGGATTTGGTAGGGTCTGTGGTATTTCTTTAGGCACTGTTCTTGTTGGGGTGAGAGGGTGAACATTTGATATGGTGGTTGTGTGAGTTGTAGGATTTGAGGGGGTGGAAAGGGTGGTGGAGGTAAAGGTGGAGGAGTTGATTGCTTTTGCGGTTGAGAGGAGGGACCTGCCTTGGGTTGTTCAGGGCATATTTTTTTTGCGGTCCCCTCCCCGCTGTCCCTTCTCCTCTTCAAATTATAGTTGGTCTCCATCTCTTCCGGGGCGTTTGGTTTATTTTTCTTTTTATGTTTTTTCGGTGATGTCTTTGTTGCTGCAGATGGTGTCGATGTTACTGGTGCGGGCGTTGCTGGAGTCTCTGTTGCTGGTGTGGCTGGTTTCGGAGTTATCGGTGGTTCTGATGTTGGTGTTGCTTCTGCTGCTACTACTGCTGCTGCTGTTTGGGCCTTTTTTTGAGGAGGGGATGAGGTTTTTTCCCCCTGCTTAGGGGATCCCCTCCTCTTTCTGGCCACCTCCGTCCAGCCCTCTTGATTGCTTGGTTTGAGCTGGGCTGGACTCGGGCCCTTGGCCTCCGCTTCTTTTCTGACTGTGTTGGTGATGGTGGCTGCTGCGTCCCCTGTTGTTGTCGTTGTTGTCGTTGTTGTTGTTGACGTAGTTTTTTCTTTATTTTCAGGGCGCTGGGGGCAAAACTTGGCAATGTGGCCAATTTGCTTACACCCCCAGCACCTGGGGCGTCTTCCCTCCACCAACACAATCATCTGCCGATCCCCGCAGATTACTGTTTCCGGGATGGCTTTGAAGCCATCCCTTGTTAGGCACAGCCGGAAGGCATAGTCCCCGTAGGCTGTCCCGGCCGGGGATCTGAGGAGGTTGAACTCCTCAACCTGGCCAAAGGCACTTAAGTATGCTGCCAGGACCTCCCCAGTAATAATGGCCGGGACATTGCAGATCGTCACGCGGAGCCTACGGGTGCCCTGATATTCCGGCTGTAGCCTAAAGTTCTTCGTAATTATGTCTCTTTCTGCTGCTTTCGCCGCTTGTTGTTCTGTGGGAAACAGGACATCCCATGTTGCGAAACTTTTTCTGCAGAAGTACTGGCATGGGATGCCTGACTTCCTTAGCAGCTCTTCGAAAGAATCCTTATTGAGCCCCACCAGCCTTTTTGTTTTAAGGTCGGAAACGACCAGCGAGAGGACTCTTGGTATTATTTTGTCGGCTATTTCCGGGATGGGCAAAATCTCGTTTCCGTTAAAGTACTTGGCGTACTTGCCCACCCGGTCCTTCTCATAGTCAGCCGGTCCCCTCTGCTGGCCTTTCCAGGCTGTGGGGCTTTTTTGAGCCGGCTGTATTGGGCTGTCTTGGCTATCTTTTGTTTCTTGGGATTCGGCGGGGATCGGCAACGAAGGCCAATTTGCCCCTATCAGGCTTTGTGTCTTTGTTGACTTATTTGGAGTTGTTGCCCCCTCCATGGCTGCGAAAAAATAATAGCAGCCAGGAGGGTATGGTTAAACCTCCAACTGTAGCTTAGTATGGAGGGGGGGCTCTACAGTTTCAACTGAAAGAATGTCAAAAATAAAACAAGTGGAATGACACCACGCAAGATTAAAAACAGGTAGAGCCCCAGAAAATCAAAAAATAAATGTTAAGGCAACAAAATAAAATCCGACTTATAACAACAAACAAAAAAGTCGGATAACAAGTGAAAAAAAATAAAACAAGTCAGTCGTCAAAACAAAGAGTTCTCGGTAAGACTTGAAAAAAATTAAAGTTCAATCAAAGTCACAAAAAAACAAAGTCTTACCGAGATAACAATTTTTTCAACAAGTAATCCAACAAGTAATCCAATAAAGTAACAACGCAAATCAACACTTTTCGTAAGAATAATAGAGAATGTTGTCTCCCTTTATTTCCTGTAAAAATGCAGGAAGGCACAAGGCCTTAAGTTTTGTGGGGAAGGGGAAGGGTGCGGTCTTGCATTAACTATGTTTTTACTAAGGGGACCTAGCTAGCCACATTCGCCGACCCATTCAACAATACAATATATAGTCATTCATCCGTCGCCATGCGCGCTGCTGTCACCAAAATACCACATTTGCTCGATGAAAAAAGAACCTACTTAAAATCCCGAGAGTGATGCATGATTTTATTTACAAATTGTGGTTTTTACAAATGAATTCATATGATGGGGATGGGAGAAAAAACCCCGAAATATGTACAGCAACAAAGGAAAAAATCCCCCGTTTGGTTGCCCTCCCATCCCCCCGTCTATAAAATTGGAGGCCGACTGTTTTCCGGGGCGAAAAGAACCGAAAACAAGCCGGACCTACCCTAGGAGGGGCAGGGATCCTAATCTACAGGGGTCAAAGGAAATAAGGGGTCGGGCGCGGTATGGGTTGATTCAAGCAGGTAATATGATTTTTTATACATATGAATGTTCAAGATCTTCAGTAAAAAGCGGGCTGGGATATGGGTTAAGGTACAAAAATAATGGGGATGGGGAAGATCTTGAGAACTAATGACTAGGTGACGGGGACAATGACTGACAACATACTGCTAACTAGGTTACCAGGGAAAAAAGCTTTGCCTACTTACCGGGGGTGGGGTCCCGAAGGACCCGTACCGTAGACGCCATGAGCGGGCAGAGGAGGGAAGGATGACTCCAACGTTGCCCCCTTTCTTACGACCAGGCTCGCTGCATTCACCCACCTTCTGCTGAATGTTATGCGATCCAAGCGTTTTCTATCGCATCTGATTTTGACCCTAAGCGAATGCCTAAAGTACAAAACCAGATCACGATGAGAAAAGTTTGCATCGTCATACAATCCCTTCTTTCGCGTAGTCCAAATCACCATTCGAGCTACAGCCAGGATCGCGAGAAACACCACACGCTTCTCACCCTGAAACGGAGGAAGAACGTTGTCCACGACGTAACCAACGTCGAGCAGCACGAGCTGCTTGGGTTCGATGCGAGCCGTCCACTCCCCGACGTGATCCCAAAACGGGCGAACTCGCTCGCAGTAGTAGAAGGCGTGCTCAGCCGTTTCTTCCAAGCCACTGCTGCAGCGAGGGCAATCAGGCATGTCTGCCAGGCCCGCTTTGTAGTTCAAGCCGAAAAGGGGTAACGCATTCCGTGCAAGTCGCCAGGTGAGCGAGAACTCGGAGTTGTTCAAGAAGCTCGATCCTGGCGCCCAATTCCAGTGAGAGCGGATCTCCTCCGCCGTCCAGCCTCGCCGCTCGCTAAGAGGATCAGAAGCGGAACCCACCACTAATTCCCGATATAGCTCTTTCCGAGGCCGTGAAAGGTCACTGGACCCAAGAAGGTTACGAAGGGCCTTTCGGCACTCGCGGACAAACAGTGCTTCGCCCAAAGGCTTACGTCGACCTTCAGCCTTTGGGTCTGACTGGAGGCGAGGAAAAGTCCGACTCGCCTTTCGTCTCCACACTGCGTCCCCCGTCAAGGACCGGCCCAGGTATGCAAGTCTTTCAGCAAGCCAGTGGCTCTCCAGATCAGGCATACCCAGACCCCCGTTACGTGTACGTTGGATACAGACCTGCCTACGGACCATCGGCCTTGCACCTCCCCAGAGCAATCTGGAGAGGGATTGTTGCAGTGCCAACCGACGTGCCTTAGGCAGAGGAAGTACAGCCAATCGGTAAAGGATCAGAGGGAAGACGTACGTGGCGCACGCCTCCGCCCTGCCCTTTAAGGACAACCTCCTTGAAAGCCAGATTCCCACCTGAGCATTCACCTTGGTTTGTACTTCCAACCAATTTCGCTCCAGTTGGAGGTCGGGCCCGAACCACACCCCGAGGATGCGGACGGGTCCGTCACTCCAGCGGAAGGGCCCTGGAAGAGTATTGCTACCCCTCCAAGCACCAAGCCGCAAACCTTCGCTTTTGTCAAAATTGACCTTGGCTCCTGCGATCCGCTCGTACTCGACAACCGCCTCTTTCACAGCCTTTATATCCAGACGGCGGGACACAAAGACTGTGATGTCATCAGCGAACGCGGAAACCCTTGCAGCAAGGCTGCTAACAAAAGGTATACCGCGCAGGGACGGACTTGTCCTCTCATCCCTAAGCCTGCGCAGGAGGGGCTCCAACGCGAGGACATAGAGAAGAGGAGACAACGGGCAGCCCTGCCGGACCGAACGCTCGATCGCGAATACCTCCGAACGCCTTCCGTTCACCTGCACCACTGCCTGAGGGTTATGGTACATCATACTAATCCATCTGCGGAACTCCGGTTTGAATCCGGCAGTCTCCAAAACAGACGCCAAGAACCGATGGTCAACCCTATCGAAGGCCTTGGACTGATCTAAACTGATCAGCGCGGCTTCGGTGTCGTCTTCTATTCCCTCTAGGACCTCGCGAATCAAGTGCAGATTGTCCTGGATCGATCTTCCCTTCACAGCAAAGGTCTGTTCGGGGCCGATCAGATCACTGATGACACGCTGTAAACGATTCGCCAAGACCCGGGCCAAAATCTTTAACTCTGCGTTAAGCAGAGTTATGGGCCTGTAGTCATCTAAGCCCTCCCCAACATGCTGGCCACCTTTCTTCAGCAATGTGATCACGCCCTTGGTAACGCAACCAGGGATCACTCCCTGGGCGAACCAATGGTTGAACACATCCGTCAGAATAGGCACAAACATGTGCGACATCCTCAAGTACACTTCGTAGGGCAAACCATCTAGTCCCGGCGACTTGTTGAGGCCGACCTGCTTCAACGCATCACGGACTTCGCATTCAGTAACCAAACCCTCGCAGCTAGCCGCTTCAGCCACCCCAAGGCGGGGGAAGTCGGCAAGATAGCTACGAAACTCCCGGATCGGGAGATCAGGGCAGCGGGCAAAGCGATCCCGAAAGTGCGCCCGAAAGGCATCACGCATCTCACGACCCGATCGCAGCAGTCGCCCGTCCGCAGTCTTGACAGACGCGATGTACCGATCGGGGAACCTTCGCACTTCTTCTTCACGCGCAGTCGCGTTCGATTTCACAGCTTCGTTGAGAACTCTATTTAGCCTAGATCTAACTACGAATCCCTTGTAGCGCTCGCTACTCTCACGCTCAAGGTCCCTCCTAGCTAGCTCTACACCTAGGGAGTCCCCCCCCGCCACCGCCCGGGAAAGTCTATCTTCTATAGCCTTCGCCTCCTTGGCCTTATCTAGGCTGAGCTGTTGACCGTATTTGGTGGCGAAGTCTCTAATCCTATATTTCAGAGAAACCCACCACCTACTCCCGGTAACCGCCCCCACTAACGCCCGCTGAATTAGGGATTCTAGCCGGTCCCGGAAGTCCCGTATCTCCAGTAAGGAGGTATTGAACTTCCAGTAGCCGGCTAGACTAGGCCTATTGACTAACCGTAGACTGACCCTAACAAGCTTATGGTCAGTCCACGCTATCAGGTGGAACGTGGGACAACTAACGAAATCAGTGTCAGCTCGTCTAACTAACACTCTGTCCAAGTAGGAACCTACTTTGGCAGAGGGCGAGCTATCTAGCCACGTCCACATCTCCCGCCCTGGGTGATCAAGACGAAACCTGTCGACGAGACCGTGACGAGTCACGAAGCCGACAAGGCTGCTATCACACCTTCCCGCACGCCTAGCTCCCCGCCCGACCTTATCTATCTTGGGATCAAGGATCGCATTCCAATCACCCATTAAGACTAGCCGCTTCGTATCGTCCAGGAACGGCGCCAACCGACGAAAAAAGGAAATCCTCTCCGCAGCGATATTGGACGCATAAACCGCAACCAGACGAAACTTGAAACTTTTCACGGCAACAT
Source organism: Sepioteuthis lessoniana (assembly GCA_963585895.1). Classification (NCBI taxonomy): domain Eukaryota; kingdom Metazoa; phylum Mollusca; class Cephalopoda; order Myopsida; family Loliginidae; genus Sepioteuthis; species Sepioteuthis lessoniana. The sequence continues at coordinate 48,738,256 of OY757939.1, forward strand.
CGGCCACAACCAGCCGGCCCCCGTCACCTGCAAAAACAACGTCAACATCAGCATCAAGGCTGCGTCCAACTAGCAGAGAGACCCCAGCGCTGATGCGGCTGCCGTATGCTGAGAAAACGTTAAAGTCGCTTTCCAGCACCCGACAGTCGGCATCGCAAGTGAAGTGGGTCTCCTGCACTGCAGCAACATCCACTCCGAGGTTCTTGAGTTCACCAAGCAAGCGCGCACACTTGCTTGAATCCCTCAGTCCCCTCACATTCAAACTGGCAACGTTTAAAGCCATCAATCTCACTTACCTTACTCAGTGTCGACTACGGGCCGGAAATCCTTCGGGGTGAGGATGCCGACAGCCTGACGCAGAGAACCGGTACCGAGTTCAGTTGTCACCCGGTTGTCTCTGGTGATTCCGCCGACATCTATGGGGAACCGCAGCTTTAGGGACCTGTAAAGGGACGGGTGAACCAAAATTGGGACCCTGCCCGAACAAAAAGGAATACATTTTTTCAATGAGGAGTGCTCCAACTCCGCCAGCTTTATGCCCGTATCAGTCTGACAGACCGTACTCAAGAACTTCCATACGCCCTTGGTACGGTCGCCAGCTGACCGGACAAAAGTGGTCACCATGGCTGCACTCCTAAAATTCACAGGATTAGAAACATTCAGGTTTTGTATTTTTTCAAGGTTCAGCAGCGGCTTTAGTGCCTTTCGTAGCTGGAAGTCATTGACTGCTTCCAGCTCTACTGAGCACAAAGCCGCTGCCTGCTGTATTTGGGTGATTGTTAGTTCTTTTTCGCCCTCCTGCCGATTTGCTTTTTTTTTACTGGCAGGAGGGTCTTGTTTTCTTTTTGACGGGAACAGTTCTTGAGAGGATATGCTAGTGGGGCTGAGTGAGGGAAGAGATGGAGTTCTGGTTAAGTTTAGGGGCTGGGACCGGTCTGCTGATTGCGACCTTGGGAGTGGGATTTGGTAGGGTCTGTGGTATTTCTTTAGGCACTGTTCTTGTTGGGGTGAGAGGGTGAACATTTGATATGGTGGTTGTGTGGGTTGTAGGATTTGAGGGGGTGGAAAGGGTGGTGGAGGTAAAGGTGGAGGAGTTGATTGCTTTTGCGGTTGAGAGGAGGGACCTGCCTTGGGTTGTTCAGGGCATATTTTTTTTGCGGTCCCCTCCCCGCTGTCCCTTCTCCTCTTCAAATTATAGTTGGTCTCCATCTCTTCCGGGGCGTTTGGTTTATTTTTCTTTTTTTGTTTTTTTGGAGATGTCTTTGTTGCTGCAGATGGTGCCGATGTTACTGGTGCGGGCGTTGCTGGAGTCTCTGTTGCTGGTGTGGCTGGTTTCGGAGTTATCGGTGGTTCTGATGTTGGTGTTGCTTCTGCTGCTACTACTGCTGCTGCTGTTGCTGTTTGGGCCTTTTTTTGAGGAGGGGATGAGGTTTTTTCCCCCTGCTTAGGGGATCCCCTCCTCTTTCTGGCCACCTCCGTCCAGCCCTCTTGATTGCTTGGTTTGAGCTGGGCTGGACTCGGGCCCTTGGCCTCCGCTTCTTTTCTGACTGTGTTGGTGATGGTGGCTGTTGCGTCCCCTGTTGTTGTCGTTGTTGTTGTTGTTGTTGACGTAGTTTTTTCTTTTTGGTTTTCAGGGCGCTGGGGGCAAAACTTGGCGATGTGGCCAATTTGCTTACACCCCCAGCACCTGGGGCGTCTTCCCTCCACCAACACAATCATCTGCCGATCCCCGCAGATTACTGTTTCCGGGATGGCTTTGAAGCCATCCCTTGTTAGGCACAGCCGGAAGGCATAGTCCCCGTAGGCTGTCCCGGCCGGGGATCTGAGGAGGTTGAACTCCTCAACCTGGCCAAAGGCACTTAAGTATGCTGCCAGGACCTCCCCAGTAATAATGGCCGGGACATTGCAGATCGTCACGCGGAGCCTACGGGTGCCCTGATATTCCGGCTGTAGCCTAAAGTTCTTCGTAATTATGTCTCTTTCTGCTGCTTTCGCCGCTTGTTGTTCTGTGGGAAACAGGACATCCCATGTTGCGAAACTTTTTCTGCAGAAGTAGTGGCATGGGATGCCTGACTTCCTTAGCAGCTCTTCGAAAGAATCCTTATTGAGCCCCACCAGCCTTTTTGTTTTAAGGTCGGAAACGACCAGCGAGAGGACTCTTGGTATTATTTTGTCGGCTATTTCCGGGATGGGCAAAATCTCGTTTCCGTTAAAGTACTTGGCGTACTTGCCCACCCGGTCCTTCTCATAGTCAGCCGGTCCCCTCTGCTGGCCTTTCCAGGCTGTGGGGCTTTTTTGAGCCGGCTGTATTGGGCTGTCTTGGCTATCTTTTGTTTCTTGGGATTCGGCGGGGATCGGCAACGAAGGCCAATTTGCCCCTATCAGGCTTTGTGTCTTTGTTGACTTATTTGGAGTTGTTGCCCCCTCCATGGCTGCGAAAAAATAATAGCAGCCAGGAGGGTATGGTTAAACCTCCAACTGTAGCTTAGTATGGAGGGGGGGCTCTACAGTTTCAACTGAAAGAATGTCAAAAATAAAACAAGTGGAATGACACCACGCAAGATTAAAAACAGGTAGAGCCCCAGAAAATCAAAAAATAAATGTTAAGGCAACAAAATAAAATCCGACTTATAACAACAAACAAAAAAGTCGGATAACAAGTGAAAAAAAATAAAACAAGTCAGTCGTCAAAACAAAGAGTTCTCGGTAAGACTTGAAAAAAATTAAAGTTCAATCAAAGTCACAAAAAAACAAAGTCTTACCGAGATAACAATTTTTTCAACAAGTAATCCAACAAGTAATCCAATAAAGTAACAACGCAAATCAACACTTTTCGTAAGAATAATAGAGAATGTTGTCTCCCTTTATTTCCTGTAAAAATGCAGGAAGGCACAAGGCCTTAAGTTTTGTGGGGAAGGGGAAGGGTGCGGTCTTGCAATAACTATGTTTTAACTAGTGGGACCTAGCTAGCCACATTCGCCGACCCATTCAACAATACAATATATAGTCATTCATCCGTCGCCATGCGCGCTGCTGTCACCAAAATACCACATTTGCTCGATGAAGAAAGAACCTACTTAAAATCCCGAGAGTGATGCATGATTTTATTTACAAATTGTGGTTTTTACAAATGAATTCATATGATGGGGATGGGAGAAAAAACCCCGAAATATGTACAGCAACAAAGGAAAAAATCCCCCGTTTGGTTGCCCTCCCATCCCCCCGTCTATAAAATTGGAGGCCGACTGTTTTCCGGGGCGAAAAGAACCGAAAACAAGCCGGACCTACCCTAGGTGGGGCAGGGATCCTAATCTACAGGGGTCAAAGGAAATAAGGGGTCGGGCGCGGTATGGGTTGATTCAAGCAGGTAATATGATTTTTTATACATATGAATGTTCAAGATCTTCAGTAAAAGCGGGCTGGGATATGGGTTAAGGTACAAAAATAATGGGGATGGGGAAGATCTTGAGAACTAATGACTAGGTGACGGGGACAATGACTGACAACATACTGCTAACTAGGTTACCAGGGAAAAAAAGCTTTGCCTACTTACCCGGGGTGGGGTCCCGAAGGACCCGTACCGTAGACGCCATGAGCGGGCAGAGGAGGGAAGGATGACTCCAACGTTGCCCCCTTTCTTACGACCAGGCTCGCTGCATTCACCCACCTTCTGCTGAATGTTATGCGATCCAAGCGTTTTCTATCGCATCTGATTTTGACCCTAAGCGAATGCCTAAAGTACAAAACCAGATCACGATGAGAAAAGTTTGCATCGTCATACAATCCCTTCTTTCGCGTAGTCCAAATCACCATTCGAGCTACAGCCAGGATCGCGAGAAACACCACACGCTTCTCACCCTGAAACGGAGGAAGAACGTTGTCCACGACGTAACCAACGTCGAGCAGCACGAGCTGCTTGGGTTCGATGCGAGCCGTCCACTCCCCGACGTGATCCCAAAACGGGCGAACTCGCTCGCAGTAGTAGAAGGCGTGCTCAGCCGTTTCTTCTAAGCCACTGCTGCAGCGAGGGCAATCAGGCATGTCTGCCAGGCCCGCCTTGTAGTTCAAGCCGAAAAGGGGTAACGCATTCCGTGCAAGTCGCCAGGTGAGCGAGAACTCGGAGTTGTTCAAGAAGCTCGATCCTGGCGCCCAATTCCAGTGAGAGCGGATCTCCTCCGCCGTCCAGCCTCGCCGCTCGCTAAGAGGATCAGAAGCGGAACCCACCACTAATTCCCGATATAGCTCTTTCCGAGGCCGTGAAAGGTCACTGGACCCAAGAAGGTTACGAAGGGCCTTTCGGCACTCGCGGACAAACAGTGCTTCGCCCAAAGGCTTACGTCGACCTTCAGCCTTTGGGTCTGACTGGAGGCGAGGAAAAGTCCGACTCGCCTTTCGTCTCCACACTGCGTCCCCCGTCAAGGACCGGCCCAGGTATGCAAGTCTTTCAGCAAGCCAGTGGCTCTCCAGATCAGGCATACCCAGACCCCCGTTACGTGTACGTTGGATACAGACCTGCCTACGGACCATCGGCCTTGCACCTCCCCAGAGCAATCTGGAGAGGGATTGTTGCAGTGCCAACCGACGTGCCTTAGGCAGAGGAAGTACAGCCAATCGGTAAAGGATCAGAGGGAAGACGTACGTGGCGCACGCCTCCGCCCTGCCCTTTAAGGACAACCTCCTTGAAAGCCAGATTCCCACCTGAGCATTCACCTTGGTTTGTACTTCCAACCAATTTCGCTCCAGTTGGAGGTCGGGCCCGAACCACACCCCGAGGATGCGGACGGGTCCGTCACTCCAGCGGAAGGGCCCTGGAAGAGTATTGCTACCCCTCCAAGCACCAAGCCGCAAACCTTCGCTTTTGTCAAAATTGACCTTGGCTCCTGCGATCCGCTCGTACTCGACAACCGCCTCTTTCACAGCCTTTATATCCAGACGGCGGGACACAAAGACTGTGATGTCATCAGCGAACGCGGAAACCCTTGCAGCAAGGCTGCTAACAAAAGGTATACCGCGCAGGGACGGACTTGTCCCCTCATCCCTAAGCCTGCGCAGGAGGGGCTCCAACGCGAGGACATAGAGAAGAGGAGACAACGGGCAGCCCTGCCGGACCGAACGCTCGATCGCGAATACCTCCGAACGCCTTCCGTTCACCTGCACCACTGCCTGAGGGTTATGGTACATCATACTAATCCATCTGCGGAACTCCGGTTTGAATCCGGCAGTCTCCAAAACAGACGCCAAGAACCGATGGTCAACCCTATCGAAGGCCTTGGACTGATCTAAACTGATCAGCGCGGCTTCGGTGTCGTCTTCTATTCCCTCTAGGACCTCGCGAATCAAGTGCAGATTGTCCTGGATCGATCTTCCCTTCACAGCAAAGGTCTGTTCGGGGCCGATCAGATCACTGATGACACGCTGTAAACGATTCGCCAAGACCCGGGCCAAAATCTTTAACTCTGCGTTAAGCAGAGTTATGGGCCTGTAGTCATCTAAGCCCTCCCCAACATGCTGGCCACCTTTCTTCAGCAATGTGATCACGCCCTTGGTAACGCAACCAGGGATCACTCCCTGGGCGAACCAATGGTTGAACACATCCGTCAGAATAGGCACAAACATGTGCGACATCCTCAAGTACACTTCGTAGGGCAAACCATCTAGTCCCGGCGACTTGTTGAGGCCGACCTGCTTCAACGCATCACGGACTTCGCATTCAGTAACCAAACCCTCGCAGCTAGCCGCTTCAGCCACCCCAAGGCGGGGGAAGTCGGCAAGATAGCTACGAAACTCCCGGATCGGGAGATCAGGGCAGCGGGCAAAGCGATCCCGAAAGTGCGCCCGAAAGGCATCACGCATCTCACGACCCGATCGCAGCAGTCGCCCGTCCGCAGTCTTGACAGACGCGATGTACCGATCGGGGAACCTTCGCACTTCTTCTTCACGCGCAGTCGCGTTCGATTTCACAGCTTCGTTGAGAACTCTATTTAGCCTAGATCTAACTACGAATCCCTTGTAGCGCTCGCTACTCTCACGCTCAAGGTCCCTCCTAGCTAGCTCTACACCTAGGGAGTCCCCCCCCGCCACCGCCCGGGAAAGTCTATCTTCTATAGCCTTCGCCTCCTTGGCCTTATCTAGGCTGAGCTGTTGACCGTATTTGGTGGCGAAGTCTCTAATCCTATATTTCAGAGAAACCCACCACCTACTCCCGGTAACCGCCCCCACTAACGCCCGCTGAATTAGGGATTCTAGCCGGTCCCGGAAGTCCCGTATCTCCAGTAAGGAGGTATTGAACTTCCAGTAGCCGGCTAGACTAGGCCTATTGACTAACCGTAGACTGACCCTAACAAGCTTATGGTCAGTCCACGCTATCAGGTGGAACGTGGGACAACTAACGAAATCAGTGTCAGCTCGTCTAACTAACACTCTGTCCAAGTAGGAACCTACTTTGGCAGAGGGCGAGCTATCTAGCCACGTCCACATCTCCCGCCCTGGGTGATCAAGACGAAACCTGTCGACGAGACCGTGACGAGTCACGAAGCCGACAAGGCTGCTATCACACCTTCCCGCACGCCTAGCTCCCCGCCCGACCTTATCTATCTTGGGATCAAGGATCGCATTCCAATCACCCATTAAGACTAGCCGCTTCGTATCGTCCAGGAACGGCGCCAACCGACGAAAAAAGGAAATCCTCTCCGCAGCGATATTGGACGCATAAACCGCAACCAGACGAAACTTGAAACTTTTCACGGCAACATCGGCCACAACCAGCCGGCCCCCGTCACCTGCAAAAACAACGTCAACATCAGCATCAAGGCTGCGTCCAACTAGCAGAGAGACCCCAGCGCTGATGCGGCTGCCGTATGCTGAGAAAACGTTAAAGTCGCTTTCCAGCACCCGACAGTCGGCATCGCAAGTGAAGTGGGTCTCCTGCACTGCAGCAACATCCACTCCGAGGTTCTTGAGTTCACCAAGCAAGCGCGCACACTTGCTTGAATCCCTCAGTCCCCTCACATTCAAACTGGCAACGTTTAAAGCCATCAATCTCACTTACCTTACTCAGTGTCGACTACGGGCCGGAAATCCTTCGGGGTGAGGATGCCGACAGCCTGACGCAGAGAACCGGTACCGAGTTCAGTTGTCACCCGGTTGTCTCTGGTGATTCCGCCGACATCTATGGGGAACCGCAGCTTTAGGGACCTGTAAAGGGACGGGTGAACCAAAATTGGGACCCTGCCCGAACAAAAAGGAATACATTTTTTCAATGAGGAGTGCTCCAACTCCGCCAGCTTTATGCCCGTATCAGTCTGACAGACCGTACTCAAGAACTTCCATACGCCCTTGGTACGGTCGCCAGCTGACCGGACAAAAGTGGTCACCATGGCTGCACTCCTAAAATTGACAGGATTAGAAACATTCAGGTTTTGTATTTTTTCAAGGTTCAGCAGCGGCTTTAGTGCCTTTCGTAGCTGGAAGTCATTGACTGCTTCCAGCTCTACTGAGCACAAAGCCGCTGCCTGCTGTATTTGGGTGATTGTAAGTTCTTTTTCGCCCTCCTGCCGATTTGCTTTTTTTTTACTGGCAGGAGGGTCTTGTTTTCGTTTTGATGGGAACAGTTCTTGAGAGGATATGCTAGTGGGGCTGAGTGAGGGAAGAGATGGAGTTCTGGTTAAGTTTAGGGGCTGGGACCGGTCTGCTGATTGGGACCTTGGGAGTGGGATTTGGTAGGGTCTGTGGTATTTCTTTAGGCACTGTTCTTGTTGGGGTGAGAGGGTGAACATTTGATATGGTGGTTGTGTGGGTTGTAGGATTTGAGGGGGTGGAAAGGGTGGTGGAGGTAAAGGTGGAGGAGTTGATTGCTTTTGCGGTTGAGAGGAGGGACCTGCCTTGGGTTGTTCAGGGCATATTTTTTTTGCGGTCCCCTCCCCGCTGTCCCTTCTCCTCTTCAAATTATAGTTGGTCTCCATCTCTTCCGGGGCGTTTGGTTTATTTTTCTTTTTTTGTTTTTTCGGTGATGTCTTTGTTGCTGCAGATGGTGCCGATGTTACTGGTGCGGGCGTTGCTGGAGTCTCTGTTGCTGGTGTGGCTGGTTTCGGAGTTATCGGTGGTTCTGATGTTGGTGTTGCTTCTGCTGCTACTACTGCTGCTGCTGCTGTTGTTTGGGCCTTTTTTTGAGGAGGGGATGAGGTTTTTTCCCCCTGCTTAGGGGATCCCCTCCTCTTTCTGGCCACCTCCGTCCAGCCCTCTTGATTGCTTGGTTTGAGCTGGGCTGGACTCGGGCCCTTGGCCTCCGCTTCTTTTCTGACTGTGTTGGTGATGGTGGCTGTTGCGTCCCCTGTTGTTGTCGTTGTTGTTGTTGTTGTTGACGTAGTTTTTTCTTTTTGGTTTTCAGGGCGCTGGGGGCAAAACTTGGCGATGTGGCCAATTTGCTTACACCCCCAGCACCTGGGGCGTCTTCCCTCCACCAACACAATCATCTGCCGATCCCCGCAGATTACTGTTTCAGGGATGGCTTTAAAACCATCCCTGGTCAGGCACAGCCGGAAGGCATAGTCCCCGTAGGCTGTCCCGGCCGGGGATCTGAGGAGGTTGAACTCCTCAACCTGGCCAAAGGCACTTAAGTATGCTGCCAGGACCTCCCCAGTAATAATGGCCGGGACATTGCAGATCGTCACGCGGAGCCTACGGGTGCCCTGATATTCCGGCTGTAGCCTAAAGTTCTTCGTAATTATATCTCTTTCTGCTGCTTTCGCCGCTTGTTGTTCTGTGGGAAACAGGACATCCCATGTTGCGAAACTTTTTCTGCAGAAGTACTGGCATGGGATGCCTGACTTCCTTAGCAGCTCTTCGAAAGAATCCTTATTGAGCCCCACCAGCCTTTTTGTTTTAAGGTCGGAAACGACCAGCGAGAGGACTCTTGGTATTATTTTGTCGGCTATTTCCGGGATGGGCAAAATCTCGTTTCCGTTAAAGTACTTGGCGTACTTGCCCACCCGGTCCTTCTCATAGTCAGCCGGTCCCCTCTGCTGGCCTTTCCAGGCTGTGGGGCTTTTTTGAGCCGGCTGTATTGGGCTGTCTTGGCTATCTTTTGTTTCTTGGGATTCGGCGGGGATCGGCAACGAAGGCCAATTTGCCCCTATCAGGCTTTGTGTCTTTGTTGACTTATTTGGAGTTGTTGCCCCCTCCATGGCTGCGAAAAAATAATAGCAGCCAGGAGGGTATGATTAAACCTCCAACTGTAGCTTAGTATGGAGGGGGGGCTCTACAGTTTCAACTGAAAGAATGTCAAAAATAAGACAAGCGAAATGACACCACGCAAAAAACAGGTAGAACCCCTGACAATCAAAAAATAAATGGTAAGGCAACAAAATAAAATCCGACTTATAACAACAAACAAAAAAGTCGGATAACAAGTGAAAAAAAATAAAACAAGTCAGTCGTCAAAACAAAGAGTTCTCGGTAAGACTTGAAAAAAATTAAAGTTCAATCAAAGTCACAAAAAAACAAAGTCTTACCGAGATAACAATTTTTTCAACAAGTAATCCAACAAGTAATCCAATAAAGTAACAACGCAAATCAACACTTTTCGTAAGAATAATAGAGAATGTTGTCTCCCTTTATTTCCTGTAAAAATGCAGGAAGGCACAAGGCCTTAAGTTTTGTGGGGAAGGGGAAGGGTGCGGTCTTGCATTAACTATGTTTTTACTAAGGGGACCTAGCTAGCCACATTCGCCGACCCATTCAACAATACAATATATAGTCATTCATCCGTCGCCATGCGCGCTGCTGTCACCAAAATACCACATTTGCTCGATGAAGAAAGAACCTACTTAAAATCCCGAGAGTGATGCATGATTTTATTTACAAATTGTGGTTTTTACAAATGAATTCATATGATGGGGATGGGAGAAAAAACCCCGAAATATGTACAGCAACAAAGGAAAAAATCCCCCGTTTGGTTGCCCTCCCATCCCCCCGTCTATAAAATTGGAGGCCGACTGTTTTCCGGGGCGAAAAGAACCGAAAACAAGCCGGACCTACCCTAGGAGGGGCAGGGATCCTAATCTACAGGGGTCAAAGGAAATAAGGGGTCGGGCGCGGTATGGGTTGATTCAAGCAGGTAATATGATTTTTTATACATATGAATGTTCAAGATCTTCAGTAAAAAGCGGGCTGGGATATGGGTTAAGGTACAAAAATAATGGGGATGGGGAAGATCTTGAGAACTAATGACTAGGTGACGGGGACAATGACTGACAACATACTGCTAACTAGGTTACCAGGGAAAAAAGCTTTGCCTACTTACCGGGGGTGGGGTCCCGAAGGACCCGTACCGTAGACGCCATGAGCGGGCAGAGGAGGGAAGGATGACTCCAACGTTGCCCCCTTTCTTACGACCAGGCTCGCTGCATTCACCCACCTTCTGCTGAATGTTATGCGATCCAAGCGTTTTCTATCGCATCTGATTTTGACCCTAAGCGAATGCCTAAAGTACAAAACCAGATCACGATGAGAAAAGTTTGCATCGTCATACAATCCCTTCTTTCGCGTAGTCCAAATCACCATTCGAGCTACAGCCAGGATCGCGAGAAACACCACACGCTTCTCACCCTGAAACGGAGGAAGAACGTTGTCCACGACGTAACCAACGTCGAGCAGCACGAGCTGCTTGGGTTCGATGCGAGCCGTCCACTCCCCGACGTGATCCCAAAACGGGCGAACTCGCTCGCAGTAGTAGAAGGCGTGCTCAGCCGTTTCCTCTAAGCCACTGCTGCAGCGAGGGCAATCAGGCATGTCTGCCAGGCCCGCTTTGTAGTTCAAGCCGAAAAGGGGTAACGCATTCCGTGCAAGTCGCCAGGTGAGCGAGAACTCGGAGTTGTTCAAGAAGCTCGATCCTGGCGCCCAATTCCAGTGAGAGCGGATCTCCTCCGCCGTCCAGCCTCGCCGCTCGCTAAGAGGATCAGAAGCGGAACCCACCACTAATTCCCGATATAGCTCTTTCCGAGGCCGTGAAAGGTCACTGGACCCAAGAAGGTTACGAAGGGCCTTTCGGCACTCGCGGACAAACAGTGCTTCGCCCAAAGGCTTACGTCGACCTTCAGCCTTTGGGTCTGACTGGAGGCGAGGAAAAGTCCGACTCGCCTTTCGTCTCCACACTGCGTCCCCCGTCAAGGACCGGCCCAGGTATGCAAGTCTTTCAGCAAGCCAGTGGCTCTCCAGATCAGGCATACCCAGACCCCCGTTGCGTGTACGTTGGATACAGACCTGCCTACGGACCATCGGCCTTGCACCTCCCCAGAGCAATCTGGAGAGGGATTGTTGCAGTGCCAACCGACGTGCCTTAGGCAGAGGAAGTACAGCCAATCGGTAAAGGATCAGAGGGAAGACGTACGTGGCGCACGCCTCCGCCCTGCCCTTTAAGGACAACCTCCTTGAAAGCCAGATTCCCACCTGAGCATTCACCTTGGTTTGTACTTCCAACCAATTTCGCTCCAGTTGGAGGTCGGGCCCGAACCACACCCCGAGGATGCGGACGGGTCCGTCACTCCAGCGGAAGGGCCCTGGAAGAGTATTGCTACCCCTCCAAGCACCAAGCCGCAAACCTTCGCTTTTGTCAAAATTGACCTTGGCTCCTGCGATCCGCTCGTACTCGACAACCGCCTCTTTCACAGCCTTTATATCCAGACGGCGGGACACAAAGACTGTGATGTCATCAGCGAACGCGGAAACCCTTGCAGCAAGGCTGCTAACAAAAGGTATACCGCGCAGGGACGGACTTGTCCTCTCATCCCTAAGCCTGCGCAGGAGGGGCTCCAACGCGAGGACATAGAGAAGAGGAGACAACGGGCAGCCCTGCCGGACCGAACGCTCGATCGCGAATACCTCCGAACGCCTTCCGTTCACCTGCACCACTGCCTGAGGGTTATGGTACATCATACTAATCCATCTGCGGAACTCCGGTTTGAATCCGGCAGTCTCCAAAACAGACGCCAAGAACCGATGGTCAACCCTATCGAAGGCCTTGGACTGATCTAAACTGATCAGCGCGGCTTCGGTGTCGTCTTCTATTCCCTCTAGGACCTCGCGAATCAAGTGCAGATTGTCCTGGATCGATCTTCCCTTCACAGCAAAGGTCTGTTCGGGGCCGATCAGATCACTGATGACACGCTGTAAACGATTCGCCAAGACCCGGGCCAAAATCTTTAACTCTGCGTTAAGCAGAGTTATGGGCCTGTAGTCATCTAAGCCCTCCCCAACATGCTGGCCACCTTTCTTCAGCAATGTGATCACGCCCTTGGTAACGCAACCAGGGATCACTCCCTGGGCGAACCAATGGTTGAACACATCCGTCAGAATAGGCACAAACATGTGCGACATCCTCAAGTACACTTCGTAGGGCAAACCATCTAGTCCCGGCGACTTGTTCAGGCCGACCTGCTTCAACGCATCACGGACTTCGCATCCAGTAACCAAACCCTCGCAGCTAGCCGCTTCAGCCACCCCAAGGCGGGGGAAGTCGGCAAGATAGCTACGAAACTCCCGGATCGGGAGATCAGGGCAGCGGGCAAAGCGATCCCGAAAGTGCGCCCGAAAGGCATCACGCATCTCACGACCCGATCGCAGCAGTCGCCCGTCCGCAGTCTTGACAGACGCGATGTACCGATCGGGGAACCTTCGCACTTCTTCTTCACGCGCAGTTGCGTTCGATTTCACAGCTTCGTTGAGAACTCTATTTAGCCTAGATCTAACTACGAATCCCTTGTAGCGCTCGCTACTCTCACGCTCAAGGTCCCTCCTAGCTAGCTCTACACCTAGGGAGTCCCCCCCAGCCACCGCCCGGGAAAGTCTATCTTCTATAGCCTTCGCCTCCTTGGCCTTATCTAGGCTGAGCTGTTGACCGTATTTGGTGGCGAAGTCTCTAATCCTATATTTCAGAGAAACCCACCACCTACTCCCGGTAACCGCCCCCACTAACGCCCGCTGAATTAGGGATTCTAGCCGGTCCCGGAAGTCCCGTATCTCCAGTAAGGAGGTATTGAACTTCCAGTAGCCGGCTAGACTAGGCCTATTGACTAACCGTAGACTGACCCTAACAAGCTTATGGTCAGTCCACGCTATCAGGTGGAACGTGGGACAACTAACGAAATCAGTGTCAGCTCGTCTAACTAACACTCTGTCCAAGTAGGAACCTACTTTGGCAGAGGGCGAGCTATCTAGCCACGTCCACATCTCCCGCCCTGGGTGATCAAGACGAAACCTGTCGACGAGACCGTGACGAGTCACGAAGCCGACAAGGCTGCTATCACACCTTCCCGCACGCCTAGCTCCCCGCCCGACCTTATCTATCTTGGGATCAAGGATCGCATTCCAATCACCCATTAAGACTAGCCGCTTCGTATCGTCCAGGAACGGCGCCAACCGACGAAAAAAGGAAATCCTCTCCGCAGCGATATTGGACGCATAAACCGCAACCAGACGAAACTTGAAACTTTTCACGGCAACATCGGCCACAACCAGCCGGCCCCCGTCACCTGCAAAAACAACGTCAACATCAGCATCAAGGCTGCGTCCAACTAGCAGAGAGACCCCAGCGCTGATGCGGCTGCCGTATGCTGAGAAAACGTTAAAGTCGCTTTCCAGCACCCGACAGTCGGCATCGCAAGTGAAGTGGGTCTCCTGCACTGCAGCAACATCCACTCCGAGGTTCTTGAGTTCACCAAGCAAGCGCGCACACTTGCTTGAATCCCTCAGTCCCCTCACATTCAAACTGGCAACGTTTAAAGCCATCAATCTCACTTACCTTACTCAGTGTCGACTACGGGCCGGAAATCCTTCGGGGTGAGGATGCCGACAGCCTGACGCAGAGAACCGGTACCGAGTTCAGTTGTCACCCGGTTGTCTCTGGTGATTCCGCCGACATCTATGGGGAACCGCAGCTTTAGGGACCTGTAAAGGGACGGGTGAACCAAAATTGGGACCCTGCCCGAACAAAAAGGAATACATTTTTTCAATGAGGAGTGCTCCAACTCCGCCAGCTTTATGCCCGTATCAGTCTGACAGACCGTACTCAAGAACTTCCATACGCCCTTGGTACGGTCGCCAGCTGACCGGACAAAAGTGGTCACCATGGCTGCACTCCTAAAATTCACAGGATTAGAAACATTCAGGTTTTGTATTTTTTCAAGGTTCAGCAGCGGCTTTAGTGCCTTTCGTAGCTGGAAGTCATTGACTGCTTCCAGCTCTACTGAGCACAAAGCCGCTGCCTGCTGTATTTGGGTGATTGTTAGTTCTTTTTCGCCCTCCTGCCGATTTGCTTTTTTTTTACTGGCAGGAGGGTCTTGTTTTCTTTTTGACGGGAACAGTTCTTGAGAGGATATGCTAGTGGGGCTGAGTGAGGGAAGAGATGGAGTTCTGGTTAAGTTTAGGGGCTGGGACCGGTCTGCTGATTGCGACCTTGGGAGTGGGATTTGGTAGGGTCTGTGGTATTTCTTTAGGCACTGTTCTTGTTGGGGTGAGAGGGTGAACATTTGATATGGTGGTTGTGTGGGTTGTAGGATTTGAGGGGGTGGAAAGGGTGGTGGAGGTAAAGGTGGAGGAGTTGATTGCTTTTGCGGTTGAGAGGAGGGACCTGCCTTGGGTTGTTCAGGGCATATTTTTTTTGCGGTCCCCTCCCCGCTGTCCCTTCTCCTCTTCAAATTATAGTTGGTCTCCATCTCTTCCGGGGCGTTTGGTTTATTTTTCTTTTTTTGTTTTTTTGGAGATGTCTTTGTTGCTGCAGATGGTGCCGATGTTACTGGTGCGGGCGTTGCTGGAGTCTCTGTTGCTGGTGTGGCTGGTTTCGGAGTTATCGGTGGTTCTGATGTTGGTGTTGCTTCTGCTGCTACTACTGCTGCTGCTGTTGCTGTTTGGGCCTTTTTTTGAGGAGGGGATGAGGTTTTTTCCCCCTGCTTAGGGGATCCCCTCCTCTTTCTGGCCACCTCCGTCCAGCCCTCTTGATTGCTTGGTTTGAGCTGGGCTGGACCCGGGCTCTTGGCCTCCGCTTCTTTTCTGACTGTGTTGGTGATGGTGGCTGCTGCGTCCCCTGTTGTTGTCGTTGTTGTTGTTGACGTAGTTTTTTCTTTTTGGTTTTCAGGGCGCTGGGGGCAAAACTTGGCGATGTGGCCAATTTGCTTACACCCCCAGCACCTGGGGCGTCTTCCCTCAACCAACACAATCATCTGCCGATCCCCGCTGATCAGCATTTCAGGGATGGCTTTAAAACCATCCCTGGTCAGGCACAGCCGGAAGGCATAGTCCCCGTAGGCTGTCCCGGCCGGGGATCTGAGGAGGTTGAACTCCTCAACCTGGCCAAAGGCACTTAAGTATGCTGCCAGGACCTCCCCAGTAATAATGGCCGGGACATTGCAGATCGTCACGCGGAGCCTACGGGTGCCCTGATATTCCGGCTGTAGCCTAAAGTTCTTCGTAATTATATCTCTTTCCGCTGCTTTCGCCGCTTGTTGTTCTGTGGGAAACAGGACATCCCATGTTGCGAAACTTTTTCTGCAGAAGTACTGGCATGGGATGCCTGACTTCCTCAGCAGCTCTTCGAAAGAATCCTTATTGAGCCCCACCAGCCTTTTTGTTTTAAGGTCGGAAACGACCAGCGAGAGGACTCTTGGTATTATTTTGTCGGCTATTTCCGGGATGGGCAAAATCTCGTTTCCGTTAAAGTACTTAGCGTACTTGCCCACCCGGTCCTTCTCATAGTCAGCCGGTCCCCTCTGCTGGCCTTTCCAGGCTGTGGGGCTTTTTTGAGCCGGCTGTATTGGGCTGTCTTGGCTATCTTTTGTTTCTTGGGATTCGGCGGGGATCGGCAACGAAGGCCAATTTGCCCCTATCAGGCTTTGTGTCTTTGTCGAAGGATTTGTTGCCCCCTCCATGGCTGCGAAAAAATAATAGCAGCCAGGAGGGTATGTTTAAACCTCCAACTGTAGCTTAGTATGGAGGGGGGGCTCTACAGTTTCAACTGAAAGAATGTCAAAAAACAAGTGGAATTACACCACGCAAGTTATAAGACAGGTAGAACCCCTGACAATCAAAAAATAAATGGTAAGGCAACAAAATATAATCCGACTTATAACAACAAACAAAAAAGTCGGATAACAGGTGAAAAAAAATAAAACAAGTCAGTCAAAGAGTTCTCGGTAAGACTTGAAAAAAATTAAAGTTCAAACAAAGTCACAAAAAAACAAAGTCTTACCGAGATAACAATTTTTTCAACAAGTAATCCAACAAGTAATCCAATAAAGTAACAACGCAAATCAACACTTTTCGTAAGAATAATAGAGAATGTTGTCTCCCCCGAGCGAGCTAAGCTCGGAGAATATGTTTAGGTTGGACGAGTCCATCTTTGGGGTATGGTAAGATACGTCCCCACAACAAAATCTAAACTGAACAACGGCAGCTCAGCTGCATACTTAAATCAATCAATTGGTAACTATCATAGAAGATATTTACTGAGATGTCCACACTTGAAAATCATACAATTTTTATGCGTATATATATATGTGTGTGTGTGTGTGTTGTGGTTTTCAGATAAGACCGGTGGAATAACAACTCAAACAACAGGTGATTGGTAAACGTTATTGTATTTGCAGAAAAAGGAAGTCATACAAAGGAAGAACTAGCCGTGCTCGGTTTGCAGTCCGTCTGTCAAATATCTCGTAAGGAACGAGAGGTTGTCTCTCCCGAGCGAGCTAAGCTCGGAGAATATGTTTAGGTTGGACAAGTCCATCTTTGAGGTATGGTATAATACGTCCCCATAACATGAACCATAGGCAAACACTCTACTCATAAGGCCAATGGCCCGGTAGTAATCGTTATTTAATCCATTCAGCGTTAATTGGTATATTTGATTGCTGAACAAACTATTTTGTGTGTTATAGTAAGTGTAGGGATTACTTTTACTTTTATTTTTACCCAAAACGTGATTTTTCAAAGAGTGGTCGTAATTTACTAAGCTTTTTGTTTAGATGTAGCACAAGGCCTCATGAATGGGGTACCTAATGAGAATCGAACTCACTCGTGTAGGTTTGCTAGTCTAACATGCTTGTTGTTTTTAATGTCGTTGCGTCAATTTTTTGTGTGATGGTATGTAGGGGGGTATTTTTTATATGGGTTTGTTTTTGTGTGTTTGTGTTTGTATAATTCCATCTGATGTGCGTGTAGTAGTGTTTATATTGCTGTTTTTTTTTTCTATTGTATCTGTATATTTCTATTGTACGGTTTTTCTATTGTACGCTTTTTTTTATTGAACTGTTTTCTTTGTGGTTGATAATGGTGTTTATGGTTGTTGTTCTATGCAATTTGTAAAGGGAACATGTAGGTTCTTTTCTTGTGTGATTTTTGTTTTCTTTATTCTAGTTTTTCATTCTGTAATTTTTTCTTTTTCTTTCTCCTTTTTTTTTTGTTTTTTGGAGAAGATTTCTCAGCCATGCTGTCTTTTTTTTGTACAAGTTTTTTTCTTTGTCTTTTTTGCTTTATTTCTTCCCATAGTTCCAAT
>OY757939.1:48760794-48776955 GCA_963585895.1 Sepioteuthis lessoniana
TCGGTTGTAAGATACTCGAGACCATTCTTAAAATGAACAAGGGAGAAACTCATTCAAATGGACCAGGATCAGAGGACAAGAAAGACGATGATGCACAAAGCTTTACGTACGAAAGATGACATAGACAATATGTGTCAAGAAAAAGAGAAGGAAGGGATTTTGCTTGCATTGATGATGACGATAGCAAGGATGCATCAATACAAATACTTAAATACTACATTAAAAAGAACAAAGAAAGGCTAATTTCTTTGCTTGTTTGGGTTTTATGGCATATCAACCTTTGTAGGTTATTCAATGCCAAATCCATTTTTATACAAATAAATAGTTATATTTCAAACAATTCAGTTTAGCTGAAGTACACAGATTAAATGTCAAAAACATTTCTATTTCAAGCTATTCAGTCTAGTCAAACAGTTCTATTCAAACAATTTAGTTTAGAATAAGAATAGTTTTTATTTACACACTGTTAAAACAGTTCTATTTACACACAGTCTAAACAGTTCTATTTTAAGCAAATCAGTTTATTATAAGTACTCAGTTTAGTTCTATTTGACCCATAGATAAGACCCTATCGAGTGCCACCACTCCGGGCCAGAGTGAACCTGGGACCGATGGCAATGAAGGGGTGCTCCGCATTCCCCAAAGCTCCAGTACTGAAAGACTTATTACGGTGGGCAGTAACGGTAGTGACAACATAAGGACAAACGGAAAAAGCATAGAGGGTGTCCTCGTGGTGTAATGGTTAAAGCGGTGGACAGCGGGATCGTAGCAAGCGAGTTCGAACTCCAGTCATGCTATTACCTTCACTTTCGGACAAATACCTTAGCGAAAGGTATGAACCCCTTATCCTCCGAGCTGTCGGTTAAATAGTAACGCTACAGTTCTTCTAGAAGGATGGATTTGGAATTAAGTAACCTCTAAAGGTTGATATACCATTAAACAAAGAAACAAAACTAGTGCAAAAGAAGTACCAGACTAGACACCAAATGGATCACCTTTCCCACCCACTGGGTGGAAAGGTGATCCGTCATAGAGAAAGAGACACATAATCCATCATAGTGATAGAGACGCATAAAATTCTCTGGAATTTGGAGATACAGACGGATCACTTAATCCCGGCCAGAAAAACAGACCTAGAGATAATTAAACCAAAAGAAAAGTACTTGCACATTGCCAGAGAACTAAGAAAGCAGTGGAGCATGCGAGTGACGGTGATTCCTACTATAACTGGCGCACCAGGAACGGTTGCCAAAGGATTGAAAAGGGGATTGGACCAGTTAGAAATCGTGTAACATACTCATATGCAGATGCATGCAGAAACATATTCAACACAATAAAGACGAACGGACAAAGTTCTTTTGAAAAATATACCTCTTACTTTATTCGAAAGGCTTCGAAAGGGTTACGAAAGGTGAGAGGTGAGTTGGAGACTGAACAGAACTGCATATGACTCGGCATCTAGTTTAATGGCCGTCTTCGGAGGACTTTATAAAAAAAAACAGTAAAAGAACATTTCAGAATATTTTAAATCTTTCGTTTTCAGAATTATTATCATTCACAAATATTCATCTAGCAATCTTCCGTTGCATATATATATATATATATATATATATATATATATATATATATATATATATATATATATATAACTCTGTGTGTGTGTGTGTGTGTGTGTGTGTGTGTGTGTGTGTGTGTGTGTGTGTGTGTGAATACGAACACTGTTACTCTTGAAAGTTTTTTGGATTATTTACATATGAATGGAAAACGTCAAAGAGAGAGGGGGAGAGAGACTGTCAGGAAGAAAGAAAGAAAGAAAGAATAATTAATCAAAGAAAGACATTGAGTTGAAGGAAGAAGAAAAGAGAGCAAGAGGGAGTCTACAGCAGTAATTCTTCGTGAAAAAGAAAGAAAGAAAGAAAGAAACTTCTAGAAAGAAAGAAACTTCTAGAAAGAAAGAAAGAAAGAAAGAAACTTTTAGGGCGAAAGAAAGAAAGAAACTTCTAGAAAGAAAGAAAGAAAGAAAGAAAGAAAGAAAGAAAGAAAGAAAGAAAGAAAGAAATTTAGATTTAGGAAAGAAAGAATAGACATACAGAGAGTATACGGAAAAAATTACAAGTGTAAAATAAATAAATAAAGAAAGAAAGAAAGAAAGAAAGAAAGAAAATTCGATATTTTCAACAATCATTCAAACAGAAAAGCAAAAGCAGAAGATAAGATTCCTATTTTTCTTAAAATGTGTGAATTTGTTAATTATTAACAAATTCAACTTTTTCGTATTCAAAGATTCTAACGTTTTGCTGTTGTTTAGGTGTTTATTGAGTCGCGATGTGTAATATAATGGTGGAGGGATTTCGATATCTTGCCTTTCGGTCTAGTTAGGCTGAGAACCTTTCACTTAGCGCATGGGTTAGTTAGGTGCAACATTAACGTAGGTGTTCACGCGCTCGCGGAGGGGATGTGTCATTCAGAGATGTCAAAATAAAAATCCCAGATAGGAATTGAGACCAAGGTATTTGGGTGACGTCATGCACCGGAAGCGTGGGCTGAGATTTGAGAAAAAGCAGTTAGTTGAGTTCTGGTCTCAGAAGAAGGTTGACATTCAGAGCTTGACGAGGCCAGACGACATTGTGCGCTACGGGCGCCACGCGTTGGTTGGGTTGAGAGCTGACGATGTCAAAGCAGTCAGCATAGAAAGATTGTGTCTCTATCTCTCCTCATGTCGAAAAACCTTTAAACACAAAAAGGTGAATAAAAGTTTCGTACCTGAACCAATTTCGTAAAATTTCGTGTTTTCGAATTCCTATATATGTTTATTATGGGCACGTTACTGATGTGCTTTCCTATATTCTGCCTATTTGTATATCAGAAAAAGCAGAGAGAATTCAACTCTCGTTACAATTTCTTTCTTGAATTGTAGTATTAATAGCTCCAACAGTAAAGTTAGCATTATTAGTTATTAATACAATTGCGATGATTCATGTGTTGGTAAACATCATCGATGTCATATAATTGCGGAAGGATTTTTTTTATATTATCATTTTTCGTTTTGTATATCTTACCTTTCGGTTTAGTTAGGCTGAGAACCTTTCGGCCTCGTGCATGGGTTAGTTAGGTGTACACATAGAGTGCAAGTGTTCACGCGCGCGCGGGGCGGATGTAACAATCACAGATGTCACAATAAAAACCCCAGATAGTTAATGGACCGGGGATGTGAATGACGTCATGCTCGGAAGCGATGGGCTGAGGATTTTGGAATTTGAAAAAAAACAGTTAGTTGAAATTTGGGCTTGGACGAAACAAGTCGATTTTCGGAGCTCGCCGAAAACCAGTAGTTTGCGGCGGGGTGCCGCACATGGTGGGGTCAGATGGAAAAGTCAGGATAGAAAGAAATTGTGTCTCTCTCTCCTCATGTCGGAAAACCTTAAACTCAAAAAGGTAAAAAAAAGTTTCGTACCTGAACAAAAAAAGACATTCGTAAGTGTTTCGTGTTTTTCGGATTCCTATATGCGTAAGAACATTATGAACGTTTTATGCATGTGAATATCTTGGTCGTATTTTTGGACCTATATATATTACATCGACAGATTAACATTATTGGCTCTCAGGTAGATAAACTACAAATATAAACACATTTTTCAAGCTATTGTTTTTTAGTAAAACCCCAAAAGTCATGACTTCAGGCTTGGACGCTTTCAGTTTGGTGTCTACTTTATACAGTTAAAATAAAATGTAAAGATTCACTTTGGCAAACTTGACAGACATAAAATAAGATCCAACTTAGTATTACTCTCACTGTTCGCGTAAATTGTTTTGGTCGTGGGAGCGCAACTCGAGTAGCGTTTCTTAGGCAGGAATTGTTTTGTGGAGCCCATCCCTATCCAGATCGACAACTGGTTTGAATTCAGAGTTTTCCTTCTCCAAGACCGGTTGCCATACTAAGGTTAAAAAGCCAAGTCTAACCTTAAAATTTACCCATAGCTAGAGAGGCGAAGGAAAATGAAAAAAATCCTCGTTCTGCATTTGATAACGACTATAACGGTTTCGCCAAGAGCGCCTCCTTTATACTTTCATTATAAATCGGACCAGAATTTTAGAATTAAAAAAAAAAATACTAAATGCATACTCCAGAGTCTCATTAGTAACCTCAGAAAATTTGGTGACCATCGTCTTTGTTGAGTTATACTGACATACAGACAGACGAAGAGACATTATGAAGAATACTAGTACAATGAAGACGAGTTAGGTTCTCGAAGTTGTTATTTTTTTTCTGTTTTCCCAATTTTTCTATCTTTTCGGCTTCTTTTCTACTTTTGATTTTTAGAGCCAAGGAAATGTTGGATACATTACATAAAGAGGAAAAATAAGAGCCGAGAAAATGTTGAGATGGAAAGGGAGATAATTGCAATAGAAAAGTCCAAGTTGGAACGTGTTAAAAAGATCGAGAAAGAAGTTTATGGCGGTAAGTAGAGAGAATGGAAGTCTTGAAGTCGGTGAGGATAGAAAACGGACTAAGAATCGCCCGTAAATGAGGGCGTAGCTGCAAGAATAGGTACTGATTGAATAATCGACAATTGCGACCGGAAGAGAAGAAAAATGACGGAAGTAGAAAAGAAATAAAAAAAGGACGAAAAACTAGAACACGGTTTAAAGAAGGATCATCACTTGATCCTTTCTGTTAGTTGGCAGACAGTGGATCAAGGATAATGATGAACTGGCATCGTGCCGTTTATTCTTTGTGTCAACATGGTGCATTTTTCTCCAAAGAGCGAAATGTGTCGACGGCTGAAGGGTCTTTGACAAGAAGAAAAAAGTTGGTAGAAAGTGGCTTTCTGTTAAAAGCCGGAAGTAGAGACCCCAACCCCAACGTTACTTCCGTTTTCGACTCATTCTCTCAGCAAGATAGAATATGAAAAGCTCAGACGAGGCTGACTCGTGTAAGTATAATTAATTTTTAAGCATAAGCTACTATATGCCAAAGAGGATTGAAGTCACACTTCATAACATGATACGGACCAAGCAATAACAATAAGTACGATGTGAGAGAGTGAGTAGTTTTAATGGCATGCCAACCCTTCTCAGGTTATTTTTGGCCTTGTAGTTCGGGAATTCCATTGATTCAGTATTTATATACTTTTTGTTCGTAATATCAAACGCTAACAGATCTATTTGAGAAGTTTCCTTGTGATATAATAGTTAAAGCGATGGACTGCGGAATCATAGTAAGCGAGTTCGAACTCCAGTCGCGCTATTACGTTCACTTTCGGACAAGTACCATTGTGACAGATATGAACCCCCTTATCCTCCCATGGGTTAAATAGTACCACAACTATTCTTCTAGAAGGGTGGATTTGGCATTAAATAACTCACAGAGGTTGATGAGCCAATAAAAACAGATTTATTTGAGCCTTAGATACGACTCTAATAGGTACTACCACTCCATGACACAGTAATTATTCTAACCTTACTTGGTACAGTCACAAAAAGATTTGATATAAGAGGATGAATGGTGATCATCCAACCTATAGCATTGTTCAGATCGACCAGAATACTAAGAAGACTCCAGGAGACTTGAGGAGACTTGCTGTCACTCAGACTCCAGTGGAAAACCATCAGCTAACGCTGGTTTGAAAAACTCTCAAAAGAATTAAGTGATAATAATTGAATGCAGCAAACAGGTACAAAAGAAATACAAGAGTAGAAACGATTGGGTGGGAAAGGTAATTCAGTTTGAATAATGCAAATGATTAAAGTTTTGTCATACTACCAAATGGTATATGCACAAACCAGAATCTGTCCAAGAAAATGAAACTTATAAATTTTGGGGGGATTTTGAGACACAAACGAATAAAACCATACCAGTCGGAAGACCTAATGTTAATAAACCTAATGTTAATTAACATTCGGTTAATTTACAAAAAAAAGAGCTTGTCGTCAAGTGGATTTTACTATTCAAGCGCATTATACAGTGAAAATAAAATAAAAAAAGAATGAAAAGAATGAAAAGATCGACAAATATTCGAATTTTGCCAGAGAGATCAAAAAGCTGTGGAACATGAAAGTGACAGTGATATCAATGGTAGTTGGAGCACGAGGAACGGTCCCTAAAGGCTCTGAAAAAAAAAAGAGTGGGAGAAGTTACGTTAAAAAGATGAATAAAAACTATTCTGATGACAGCATTATAAAGATTGACTCGTATACTCAAAAGAATCCCGGAGACATGAAGAGAGTTGCTTTCACTTAGACTTCAGTGGAAGACAACCAACTAAAGCTGGTGAGAAAAACTCGCAAGATATTAAAAAAAACAAAAAAAAAACAATTAAATCAATCACCTTATGTACAAGTACGATATCAACTTGTTTGCAAAAAATGAAAAAGAATTGGGGACTAATGCAAACAGTTGGAATATAGGGATAGAATTTGTCACAGATAAAAGTGCTAGGTTTATAATGAAAAGTAGAAAAATATGAATAACGGAAGAAATAGAACTTACAAATCACAAAAGAATCAGAACGTTTTAAGAAAATGAAAATTACAAGTAAAAAAAGTAAAGTTGTCTCCCTTAGTCGAGGGTAACCCGAAGGTTCCCTTTTCAATAGCTACTATACCGAGATGTAGGGGAGGGCACAACTCAATTTCATGGATTGCTACACCCTACCCTTGATCCTTACCTCATATTGCTGAGTGTTAAGCAAGTCGGCATCAAGTACGATTTTTTGAGTCTTTGGTATGACTCAACCTAGGATTGAACCCCGGTTT
The DNA here is from genome assembly GCA_963585895.1 of Sepioteuthis lessoniana. Classification (NCBI taxonomy): domain Eukaryota; kingdom Metazoa; phylum Mollusca; class Cephalopoda; order Myopsida; family Loliginidae; genus Sepioteuthis; species Sepioteuthis lessoniana. Next base: position 48,767,551 of record OY757939.1, read on the forward strand.
CCCGGACCATTAGTGAACACTCTACTCAATTGGAAGCAGAGACTGTCAAACAAGCAGAGATGGAAAAAAAAAAGAAACTAAGCTCTGCAGCAGGAATCTCATCAAAGGGATAAAACCCTGGGCAGTCTCCATTCGAATTGACTCGGTACGATTCTTAAAATGGACAAAGTAGGAACCCAGACAAATGAACCAAAGGACGAAAACAATTGATGACGATGTACAAGACTTTACATCCGAGAGATGACATTAACAGACTATATACGTAAAGAAAAAAAGAAGGAAGAGGACAAGCCAGCAGTGAAAATAGCAAGAATGCATCAATATGAGGATTTGAAGATTACATTAAAAAAAAAAAAACAAAGACTGATTACAGAGGCGGGTCTCTGGCCTAATCAGTAGAGTGTTCGCCAGTGGTCCAGGAGACCGAGGTTCAATCCCAGGTCGAGTCATACCAAAGACTCAAAGAAATGGTACTTGATGCCGCCTTGCTTAGCATTCAGCATTATAAGGTTAGGATCAAGGGTAAAGTAGAGCACTCCAGGGAAAGGAGTGGTGCTCTTTCCTACACCTCGGTCGTCCTTGACTAAGGTCGCCAACTTTACTTTATTTTTATAACTGTTTTGACAACATAAGGCTAAAAAGAAGAACAACTAAACCTAGGAAGCATAAATGAGAAGAAAAACAACTGTACGGATATTTCAAGCGACAAACAGGCGAAATATCGCATGAGAAAACTCTGACATGGCTACGAAAGGGAAATTTGAAACGCGAAAGTGAATGTCTCAACGCTACAAAGCAAAATTGATAAAGTGCAACAGAATAGCAAGTGTATATTATGTGGTGGCTCAGATAAAACGATAAATTACATCGCAAGCGAATGTAACAAACTAGCACAAAAGAAATATAAAACTAGACACAATTGGTTAAAGAAAGATGATCCATTAGGAATTGTGCAAGAAATTGAAATATGACCACACAGCCAAATGATATGTGCAAAAAAAACAAACAGATTCAATCATTAAAAATGAGACACTTGAGATTTTTAGATACAAACGGATCATCTGATTCCAGCCAGGAAACCAGACGAAGTGATAATAAATAAAATAAAAAGAAAGGGAGATAACTAGCTGTACGGTGCAGCAGACGACAGAGAAAAAAACAAAGAAAGTGAAAAATCGACAAGTACTTGGATTTTGCTTGAGAACTGGTAAGTTGTGAAACATGCGGGTGACGGTGACACCTACCAGGATAGGTGCCCTTGGAACAGTCCTCAATGACATGTAGAGTAGGAAATTGAAGGTCAAATCGAGACTATCCAAATTACAGTCGAAACTACTGCCAGAATACTAAGAAGAGTCATGGAAACGTGAAGAAACTTGCTGTCACTCAGAATATGGACAGAATTCTGAGAAGGATCATAGTCACCTGTGAAAAATTACATTGACTCAGACTACGGCTAGAGTACTGAGAAGGGTCATGGAGACCTGAGGAAACTTACTGTCAATCAGACTACAGACATAATACCGAGAACAGTACTGGAGACCTGAAGAAACTTGCTGTCACTCAGACGACGGCAAGAATACTGAGAAGAGTCCTGGAGACCTTAAGAAACTTGCAGTCACTCAGACTACGGCAAAAATACCGAGAAGAGTTCTGGAGAACTGGAGAAACTTGTTGTCACTCAGACTACGGACAGAATACTGAGAAGAGTCCTGAACACCTAAAGAAACTTACTGTCACACATACTACGGACATAATACTGAGAACAGTACTAGAGACCTGAAGAAATTTGACTACGGCTAAAATATTGAGAAGAGTCTAGGAGACCTTAAGAAACTTGCAGTCACTCAGATTACGGCAAGAATACAGAGAAGAGTCCTGGAGACCTGGAGAAACTTACTGTGACTCAGATTACGGCTGGAATACTGAGAAGAATTTTGGAGACCTGAGGAAACTTGCCGTCACTCAGACTACAGCTAGAATACTGAGAAGAGTCCTGGTGACTTGAGGAAACCTACGGTAACTCAAACTAGGTCAAGAATTCTGATAAGAATCCCGAAGACCTCGAGAAACTTACTATCACTCAGACTAAGGACAGAATACTGAGTAGAGTTCTTAACCCCCTGAAGAAACTTAGTGTCACTCATACTACTGACAGAATACTGAGAAGAGTCCTAGAGACCTGAAGAAACTTGCTATCACTCAGACTATGGCCATAATACCGAAAAGATTCTTGGAGACCTGAAGAAACTTACTATAACTCAAACTACGGACAGAATACTTAGAGGAGTCCTGGAGATCCGAGAAAACTTACAGTCACTCAGACTACGGACAGAATACTGAGAAAGCCCCTGGGGACCTGAGGAAAGTTGCTGTCACTTGGACTACGAACAGAAGACTCTGAAGAGTTTTGGAGAACTGAGGGAACTTACTGTCAATCAGACTACAGCCAGAAATCTGAGAAGAAACCCGGTGACCTGAGGAAACTTTCTGTCACTCAGACTACGGCTAGAATACTGAGAAGAGTCCTGGACACCAGATCAAACTTGCTGTCACTCAGACTCCCACGAAAAACCATTAGCTTTCGCTTGTGTGAAAAACTTACAAGGAGTATTATAATAATAATTACACCGCTAAGGAAAATTATACATAGTTATCTGCAAACCATTTTTTTATAGGTCACAAAACTTTATGTTATAGATTTTGGCAATAAATAATGCATAATAATATCCGTTTCTATTGTGTAATGTTCCACTAGAAATGACAAAATTCTGGTATCTTTCGTTTAGATAAAAATGAACGTTTTATAGGCGATTGTTTGTGTCATAGGTGATATTATAACGAAAATAATACAGCTCTAATCCCCAAAGATATTGGGAAGAGGAAGGGTATATCTGTTGATGTTAATTTTCCCCTGCATTATTCGAATAGAGAAACTAACTCATAATTAAGTTTTCCCTTTATTGCGGGTTTTCTTCGCGACACAAAGCTTGACGCCAATTCTACTTCCAAAGATAAATGACACTTTTCTGAAGACCTCGTTCTAAATACGAAAGTAGCATTTTTTTTTTCCTGTCAAAATTTTGTCACCAAAAATATTTCTAACACACCGTAAATAAGGAAAATTTTCAAATTTTCGTTAAAAAAGATATTTATATTTTTATGTGGCAAAGACGACAGGTATTGTTCATTTTTTTTTTTTATTATTTTTATTGATGTCTACGTTTGACTCTCATTGAATTTTTATGGAGAGTCGAACTGTTTTTCTTTATATTTTCAATTTTTTTTTTTTTTTGTTTTTCAGTGTTTTATTTTACATAGTGGAAAAAATAGTGACTATTTGGATGTCACAGGAAAACATAATGAAATTAAAAATGAAAAATGAAGTAAACATACACAGAGGGGTGCGAAAGTATTTCAAATGATACATAAAAATGTTCTAAGAAATATCTGTAGAGAGAGAGAATTCACAAATGGATAAAGTTGAAAAATAAACCTGTAATATGAACACCGGAAAAAAAAAGAACTATATTGAACAGTGTCAAATGGCTTGAAGATTTACTTTTTAGAAAAGCAAAAATAAGTTCTTCATCAGAAAAGTGTCAAGATGCTCGCAAAGAACAAAGGTTCCATTCTTGTGTGTTTTATAATGTGTTTATTGATTTATGATCTATTCGGTGGCTGAAACAGTCCCAAATATCTTATAATCAAAGGTCTTTTGATTGATGATCTGTTTGGTGGCTGAAACAGTTCCAAATATCACATAATCAAAGGTCTTTTGATTGATGATCTGTTCGGTGGCTGAAACAGTCCCAAATATCACATAATCAAAGGTCTTTTGATTGATGGTCTGTTTGGTGGCTGAAACAGTTCCAAATATCACATAATCATAGGTCTTTTGATTGATGATCTGTTCGGTGGCTGAAACAGTCCCAAATATCTCATAATCAAAGGTCTTTTGATTGATGATCTGTTCGGTAGCTGAAACAGTCCCAAATATCTCATAATCAAAGGTCTTTTGATTGATGATCTGTTCGGTGGCTGAAACAGTCTCAAATATCTCATAATCAAAGGGCTTAATGATTGATGATCTGTTCGGTGGTTGAAACAGTCCTAAGTATCTCATAGTCAAAGGTCTTTTTATTGATGATATGTTCGGAGGCTGAAACAGTCCTAAGTATCTCATAGGCGAAGGGCTGTAGAATGCACCGATTGCAACTCTGCAGAGGGGTAAGACTCCCCAATGAGTATCCTGGATATATGACACTAAACAATCTGATGGTGAGATTCCAGTGATGCTGCGGCTTTGGGGAGTGAGGAGCCCCCTTCATTGCCATTGCTCCCAGGTCCGGAATGGTAGCACCTGATAGAGCGCTATCTATGGTGAAATAGAACTAAACTGCATACTTATGCTAAACTGAATTGTCTGAATTAGAACTATTTGACTGAATTGAATGGTTTGAAATAGAAATATTTTAGAAATTTAAACTTTGTACCTATGCTAAACTGAACTGTTTGAAATTCAACTGTTTTGACACCGAAACTGCGTATTTTAGTCAAACAGTTCTATTTCAAACAATTCAGTTCAGCTTAACTGAATAGCTTGAAATAGAAATGTTTTTGACGATTAAACTGTGTACTGATGCTAAACTGAATTGTTTGAAACAGAACAGAATATTTGTATAAAAATGGATTTAGCGATACATAACCTTCAAAGGTTGATATGCCATAAAACCCAACTAATCAACCAACCAACCAACATTTGTTGATTTATGCTAAATTGAATTGTTAGAAAAAGTGTAACATACCCATGATACGGATATATGAAACGTACTTATCATGTTCATAAAATGTTTATATATAACATAGGAATCCCGAAACACAAAAACACGACTTCTTAGTTCAGGTGCGAAACTTTTTATTACCTTTGAGTTTAAAGGTTTTTCGACATAAGGAAGAGAGAGGCACAATCTTTCTATGATGACGTTTCTATGTGCCCCCAACACGTGCGGCGCTCGTTGCGCACAAATTCGTCTGGCCTCTCAACTGTCTTCCTTCCGAGCCATGAACTCAACTGACTTTTCTCAAATCTCCCAAAACCCTCAGCACACGCTTCCGGTGCATGACGTCATTTACATCCCCTGGTTACACCCCTATCTGGGATTTTTATTTTGACATCTGTAAACGACACACCCTCCCCGCGCGCGCGTGAACACCTGCGCTCAGGATTGCACCTAACCCATGCGCTGAGCCGAAAGGTTCTCAGCCTAACTAAAACCAAAGGCAAGATATATAAAACGAAATCCCACGGCCATTATATTACAATTGAACTGGTTGATCACTTAACTGTGGGTGAACAAATAATTGATGTTTAATTAAATTGTTATTGATACATAGTAAGAGTTGGAACAATTCAACTTTGTTTACTTATGCTAAATTAAATTTTTAAAAATAGAACTGTTTGGTCATTTAAAAATGTGTATATATAAAATATGTTTACAAATCATGTATTTAATATATAAACAGGATATGTAAACAGGATTTAGCATTAAATAACATACAAACCAAACCAAACTGAAATAAATGTTTTGAGCAATGAACATCATGGGGAAATCGATTATAATAAAACAATCTTTTATCAATCGCAAGAAACAAACAGAGATCTGATAATTTTTCGATAAATGATTGATTGAGTGATTGATTTTAAGGACATGTGAAGCCATCTACAGTTATTTAATGCCTACATGTTCAGATTTACATGCCTTATGTAGTAGTTCTTTTTTCATTTTTGATGGAACTTTGTTTGTTTGTTTTTTTGTTTGTATAGCATATCAACCTTTATAGGTTATTTAATGCCAAATCCATTTTTATACAAATAAACACTTCTATTTCAAACAATTCAGTTTAGTATAAGTACACAGTTTAATTGTCAAAAACATTTTAATTCAAGCTATTCAGTTTAGTCAAACAGTTTAATTTCAGACAGTTCAGTTTAGTCCGTTAGATGTCAAAACTGTTCTATTTCAAACAATTCAGTCTCGCATACAATAGCAGTTTCATTTCAAACAATTCACTTTAGCATAAGAACGCAGTTTAAATGTCATAACAGTTTTATTTTAAACAGTTCAATTTGGCATAAGTACACAGTTTAGTTCTATTTGACCTATAGTTAAAAAAGGCTCCCGGCTTCGGCTGGGTCACCTTCGAGTGGGTGAGCTGCAACATTGACACCTTTGTACCCCTTGTATAGCACTGGACTTTGCTGTCCTGTTTAAACTTTAATCAAGCACACGTACCTGGACCCAAATTTGGGTCCAAGACCAACTAGGTTCATCAGGTCCACATTGTACTAAGTGGGCCGATGACCACCATAGACCAGCAAGGCTGGAGCCTCCGCTCGTGCCCGACCAGCCTTTCTCCTAAACCCCCACAATAATCGACCTTCGGGCCATTGACCCTGTGTTAAGTACTGTCTGGTGGGAGGCAAAAACCAATTTTCACCTATAGATAGGACCCTATCAGCTGCTACTACTCCGGGCCAGAGTGGACCTGGGAGCAATGGCAATGAAGGGGTAATATGCATTCCTCAAAGCTCCAACATTACTGGAACCTTACTATCAAATTGTTTAGTTTCATATCCAGGACACTCATTGGGGGTGGATCTAACCCATAATGAGAAGCAGTCAGTGTATTCTACAGCCCTAATCGACTGGGTAATAGATGGAACTCATACAGGTTCTATCCCTCCAAGTCAGAGTGGACCTGGGAATAATGACAATAAAGGGGTACCCCACACTTGCCAGATCTCTAGATCAGATATAATTTAGTATCATACTCGGAACACTAATTTTAAGGGAATCTTCCTTCTCTGCCGATGATACATTCACCATATTCCAAAACTCACAGAAAGGATGAAGTAAAATATTGAATTCAAAATTCTTTTCAAATACGAACATCTTTGTTTGCAGTTTCAGCTATTTTACAGACGACCTTGGCATAACTTCCATGACAATAACCCAAGTTTACAAACTCGGCTTATTTTCTCATAACATACCTTAATTACATAAGACAAGTCTGCTTCTGACTAAAGCATTTACAAAAGATCAGAATAATGAATATCTAATTTCAAGGAAAGACAGCTGTCATTACGTTAATGTGATAATCAAATATAGAATGACACAGTAGTATAAGTAAATGAAAAGTGTGACTAATAAGTATGTATTTACCCCCCACCTCTGTGCCACGAACAGCGTGCGGCACAAGGTCAGTTTTTTAGCAAAGGAAAGTTAGTTTTCGATTAAGAGTTTTCTTTCTAGAATGATTGTTTAGTCTGACCAACTAGTTATCCATATCTGGAGGTCGGAAAAATGGATGCATGCCTTTCCTAGGAGGTAATCCACCTCGAGTAAGGTTTGAACTTAAGTCTCTGATTTCATTTTTGACTACGATAACCGTTACGCATAGAGTGCCCGTAAATATGCGTTTGGTTTGTTGGTTGGTTGGTTTTATGGCAAATCAACTATTGTAGATTATTTAATGCCAAATCTTATTATACATATATACTAAATATATAAGATTTATTTTGGTTTGGTTTGGGGCATATCAACCATTGTAAGTCATTTATTGCCGAAGCCTGTTTTTACATATATGCTAAATATATATAATTTGGTTTGGTTGCGTTTTAGGGCATATCAACCATTGTAGGTTATTTAATGCCAAATCCTCCTTATACATATATACTAAATATATAAGATTTAGTTTGATTTGGTTCTAGGGCATATCAACCATTGTTGGCTATTTAAGGCCAAATCCTGTCTTTACATATATATTGAATACATACGATTTGGTTTGGTTGTGTTTGATTTTATGGCACATCAACCATTGATAGTTATTTAATGCCAAATCCTCTTTATGTATATATATTAAATATATATAATTTGGTTTGGTTTGGGTTTTATGGCATATCAACCATTGTAGGTTATTTAATTCCAAATCCTCTTTATACATATACATTAAATATATATGATTTCGTTTGGTTAGGTTTTATGGCACATCAACCATTGATGGTTATTTAATGCCAAAACCTCTTTTTACATATTCATTTGATATATAATTTTTAAAAACAATTTGTAGATACACAGTTAAATGATCAACTATTTCAAGAGTTTCCATTTTGTATAAGGTATTTGTTTTCAGCGTGTTGTATAGTGGCTCGTACCGCGCTACTTCCGGTATCGCAGAAGAATAAAATACACCGTGTTTCTTAAGCCAAAGAGACAGAATCAGAAGCAGAGACAGAAGAGCTCTGAAATACGTCAGTCAGAAGAATACTAACTTCGGTCGTAACACCTACAGAGAGAGACTTATAATACTAATCAGACTGTACCACTAGAGTTAATAAACAATTTGCTCTGTTTCAAAGTGTTGTATAGTCAAAATGCAACTATACAAATATACATATGCAGGGAAATACGAAACACTGGTGACTCTCCGTTGTTCAGGTACGAAACGTTTATTAATTTCTTCACTTTAGTTTTTCGACACAAGGAAAGAGAGACACAATTTTTACTATGCTGACTGTACTATCTGACCCAACAAACGCGCTGCGCATCCCATAGCCCCCAAGATGTCTCTCGGTAGAGATCTGCAGAACTCCATGGTCAGACTTCAACTTCAACTGTCTGCCATTGAGGCTGACAAACCAACTGTCTCCTACATCGTCCACAGTCAACGCCCCAGCTGGACTGGCCCGGCCAGGAGTCGAATCTCAGCTATCATCATTTTCAAAATCACCAAATTCTCAGCCCATCGCTTCCGGGTATAACGTCATTCACACCCGAGTTCATTTCCTATCTGGGGTTTTTATCATGACATTTGTGATTGTCATATCCTCTGCTCACGAGCGTGAACTGTACTCAATGTGTGTGCACCTGCACTAAGAGCCGAATAGTTCAAAGCCCAACCAAACTGAATGATAAATATGATTAACGAAAAATGATTAATATAAAAAAATCATTCTGTAATTATATAACAACTGTGTATCGTTTCCTTACCACGATACAACACACAGTTTAAATGTCAAACAGGTCATTCGAACCCATAGGTAGAACCCCATCAGGTGCTACCAGATTGGACCTGGGAGCAATAGCATAAGGGGTACTCTGTAATCCCCAAATCTCCAGCATTACCGGAGTCTTGCCTTCAGATTGTTTAGTGACATATCTCCGACACTCGTAGTGGGGTTCTTACTCCTATGCAGAGATGCAGTCGGTGAATTCTCCAACTCCCCCGACAGGTGACCGAACAGTAAAACCTTTGATTTGGAAGTTAATGGATAAAACAATAATCGCCTCAAGATCTTTGTCGGAGGAAATTGACTCAGCATGCCAGGTTCAAAATCTGAAC
>OY757939.1:48777155-48779655 GCA_963585895.1 Sepioteuthis lessoniana
GAGAAAGAGAATGAGAAAGACTCAGGGAGAGAAAAAGAGACAGTGTAAGAAAGAAAGAAAGAAAGAAAGAGACATAGAAAGAGAGAGAGAAAAAAAAATAAGAAAGATTGGGATACAGGGAAAGAGAGACAAAGAGAGACTGAGAAAGGAAGACGTAGAGGGAAAGAGAGATAAACGGCGACAGAGTGAGAAATAGAGAGAGAGAAAGAGAATGAGAAAGACTCAGGGAGAGAAAAAGAGACAGTGTAAGAAAGAAAGAAAGAAAGAAAGAAAGAAAGAAAGAAAGAAAGAGACATAGAAAGAGAGAGAGAAAAAAAATAAGAAAGATTGGGATACAGGGAAAGAGAGACAAAGAGAGACTGAGAAAGGAAGACGTAGAGGGAAAGAGAGATAAACGGCGACAGAGTGAAAAATAGAGAGATAGAGAGAGAAAGAGAATGAGAAAGACTCAGGGGGAGAAAAAGAGACAGTGTAAGAAAGAAAGAAAGAAAGAAAGAAAGAAAGAAAGAAAGAAAGAAAGAAAGAGACATAGAAAGAGAGAGAGAAAAAAATAAGAAAGATTGGGATACAGGGAAAGAGAGACAAAGAGAGACTGAGAAAGGAAGACGTAGAGGGAAAGAGAGATAAACGGCGACAGAGTGAGAAATAGAGAGATAGAGAGAGAAAGAGAATGAGAAAGACTCAGGGAGAGAAAAAGAGACAGTGTAAGAAAGAAAGAAAGAAAGAAAGAAAGAAAGAAAGAAAGAGACATAGAAAGAGAGAGAGAGAAAAAAATAAGAAAGATTAGGATACAGGGAAAGAGAGACAAAGAGAGACTGAGAAAGGAAGACATAGAGAGAAAGAGAGATAAACGGCGACGGAGTGAGAAATAGAGAGATAGAGAGAGAAAGAGAATGAGAAAGACTCAGGGGGAGAAAAAGAGACAGTGTAAGAAAGAAAGAAAGAAAGAAAGAAAGAAAGAAAGAGACATAGAAAGAGAGAGAGAAAAAAATAAGAAAGATTGGGATACAGGGAAAGAGAGACAAAGAGAGACTGAGAAAGGAAGACGTAGAGGGAAAGAGAGATAAACGGCGACAGAGTGAGAAATAGAGAGATAGAGAGAGAAAGAGAATGAGAAAGACTCAGGGAGAGAAAAAGAGACAGTGTAAGAAAGAAAGAAAGAAAGAAAGAAAGAAAGAAAGAAAGAAAGAAAGAGACATAGAAAGAGAGAGAGAGAAAAAATAAGAAAGATTAGGATACAGGGAAAGAGAGACAAAGAGAGACTGAGAAAGGAAGACATAGAGAGAAAGAGAGATAAACGGCGACGGAGTGAGAAATAGAGAGATAGAGAGAGAAAGAGAATGAGAAAGACTCAGGGAGAGAAAAAGAGACAGTGTAGGAAAGAAAGAAAGAAAGAGTGTGATTTAGAAAAGTGCGTGAAGATGATGGATTCAACCTTTTCGAGTTGACTGATAAGAAGAAGCAAATAATCCCACCATTTACGGTGGAAATTATCGTAGTAATAATTGACAAAGCTTAGTTTAGTATTTGGCCTGAAGTTTGGTGCATGCAATGAGAATCGAACTCACAAACAATGGTCGGCTAGCCTAGATCATTGCACCTTAATATTTAGTATTAATATAATTCTCTAATTCAGTCTGCCAGTCTATTTTCCGTCGTACTCTAATCTGACAGATAGATTGAGGTTGCTCTTAAAGCTATTTTCTAAGCTTAGCTTAGTCTGGCACAAGACCAAAGGAAGAGGAAGATTATACGGTGCTAATCTTTCAAGGGAAGTAGGATTACCTTTTTTAGACGATTTTACAGAGTCAGTAAGCCCAGTCGCCTGGGGCTGGACACAGTGAAATGGTTTCAAGTATTGCTATTTAACACTATTAATCATTGCAGAGGAGTAAGAACCCACAACCACTAATGTGTCCTGGCATGACTCTAAATTGCATCAGGTGGGGAGGCATTAGTCCGTGAGATTCAGGAGAATGTGGAGTACCCCTTCATTACTATTACTCTCAGGTCCACTCTGACCCAGTTTGCTAGTACCTGTTAGAGTCCCATCTATGGGTCACAAAGAACTGTAGACAAGCAAATAGTTGATGTTAGATTAAATTGTTAGTGTTACATAGCAATACTTGAAACCATTTCACTGTGTGCAAACAAATGATTAATATCAAATAGAATTAATAGTGTTAGCAATACTTGAAAACATTTCACTGTGTGCAAACAAATTAGTTCTGGCTTGTTTAAAATGTTACATAAAAACTATTCGTTTACAAATCATATGTATTTGATATATATGTATAACGAGGTTTTGGCATTAGATAATCCACAATGGTTGATATGCCATAAAATACAACCAACCAACCTTTGCAAATCATATATATTTAATAAATAAGTATAAACAGGTTTTGACATTAAATAACCCACAAGGGTTGATATGCCATAAAATACAACCAACGAACATTTACAAACCATATATATTTAATATGTGTTATTTTGGTTGTGA